>CP136069.1:179177747-180377747 GCA_032622095.1 Siphonodentalium dalli | reverse complement strand
GTCAAAAATCGTTAACAGTACATGTCTCGCTTCGTCTCGGAATCGTGATTTAAATTCATTCATTTTGACTGTTACTGTGTCCTAAGATATTAAAAACTTGTGGAATGTGCTTAGGAAGGATTGTTTTTAATCTAATAAGTGGGATTTACCTCCCAAAAAGGTGAGTTTCAGGCCTGCATTTGTTGTCAATCTGTATTATCTGATTCTGACAGCGCTCGTCTGCAACTGTAATTGGCAGAATTCGGGACATGACAATCTGCGGGATGGGATGGGATATGGGACAAAACGACAATCTGCGGGACAGAATTTCAAATTGCGTGGGACGGCCGATATCTCGAGAAATACAGGGCGTAGGGGGCTCATTTTGGTGTCTAACGAAAGGCACACGTTCGCCCTATCCAAACATATTAACCCCGCCACTAACCAAACACCAGAAGTTGCATTATTTGATCGACAACTGACCTAACATGGGGTGGAATTTGGGATAGCATGACAATCTGCGGGACAGG
Source organism: Siphonodentalium dalli (assembly GCA_032622095.1). Lineage (NCBI taxonomy): Eukaryota > Metazoa > Mollusca > Scaphopoda > Gadilida > Siphonodentaliidae > Siphonodentalium > Siphonodentalium dalli. The sequence goes on along the minus strand of CP136069.1, from coordinate 180,377,238 downwards.
ATTTTCAAATTGCGTGGGACGGCCGATAGCTCGAAGAATACAGCGCATGGAGGGCTACTTGTGGTGTCTAACGAAAGGCTCACATTCGCGCTATCCACACATATTAACCCCGCCACTGACCGGACACCGGAAGTTACATTATCCGGTCGACAACTGACCTAACATAAAATGCCACAAACACGAAAAACTGCGTTCGACATTAATGTTTAGAATTTATATTTCTCGATGAATACACTAGCAAACAACAAGTTTTAGGTATCAAATAACGCAGTGGAATACTGTGCATTCGTTTTTAGCTACAATATGGCTGTTTTAGTGCGAATATTGTAATGGCGAACACGCAAACACGCTCCGATAAAACATCTAAAAATAGACTCGATGTTTACAATTACAGGATCGATTTCAGTCGGTATATTCAATATAATGGGGCGTATAGTATATCAAAATGTAGAATTAGACACAGGGAATGTATTTTTTCCAAATGGGTCCACCAGGCGGTGAAATTGTTGCAGAAATTCGCTCCAAGATATTCGCACTTATTTTTATTTCAGTTGTGACTAAAAGCCCAGATGCCGGAGCCCAGCGACTAAAAGCCAAGTTACAAAATAGATCAACTGGTTTGAACGAATGAATATGTCAATGGTAAGACTATTCAAAAGAATATTCAAATCAAATAGTGTTTATAGACTTAAAAACTTATGTGTCCGCCATTCATATATGCAGTGAAGTTTTCATATTATCTGCCAGTAATACGCGGGGGAGGTTCTCATATGAACATATTATCTGCCGGTCATACACGTGGAGGTTCATATTATCCGCCAGTCATACGCGAGGGAAGTTTTCTTATTATCCTCCAGTCATACGCGGGGGAAGTTCTGATATGAACATATTATCTGCCGGTCATACGTGGTGGAGGTTCATATTATCCACCGGTCATACGCGAGGGAGGTTCTCATATTATCCTCCGGTCATACGATGGGGAGGTTCTCATATGAACATATTAACCGCCGGTCATACGCGAGGGAGGTTCTCATATTATCCACCGGTTATACGCGAGGGAGGTTCTCATATTATCCTCCGGCCATACGTTGGGGAGGTTCTCATATGAACATATTATCCGCCGGTCATACGCGGTGGAGGTTCTGATATGAACATATTATCCGCCGGTCATACGCGAGGGAGGTTCTCATATTATCCACCGGTCATACGCGAGGGAGGTTCTCATATTATCTTCCGGTCATACGTAGGGGAGGTTCTCATATGAACATATTATCTGCCGGTCATACACGGTGGAGGTTCATATTATCCGCCGGTCATACGCGAGGGAGGTTCTCATATTATCCTCCGGTCATACGTGGGGGAGGTTCTGATATGAACATATTATTCGCCGGTCATACGCAGTGGAGGTTCATATTATCCACCGTTCATACGCGGTGGAAGTTCTCATATGAACATATTATCCGCCGGTCATACACGGTGGAGGTTCATATTATCTGCCGGTCATACGCGAGGGAAGTTCTCATATTATCCTCCGATCATATGTGGGGGAGGTTCTGATATGAACATATTATCCGCCGGTCATACGCGGTGGAGGTTCATATTATCCGCCGGTCATACACGAGGGAGGTTCTCATATTATCTGCCGGTCATACGCGAGGGAAGTTCTCATATTATCCTCCGATCATATGTGGGGGAGGTTCTGATATGAACATATTATCCGCCGGTCATACGCGGTGGAGGTTCATATTATCCGCCGGTCATACACGAGGGAGGTTCTCATATTATCCACCGGTTATACGCGAGGGAGGTTCTCATTTTATCCTCCGGTCATACGTGGGGGAGGTTCTGATATGAACATATTATTCGCCGGTCATACGCAGTGGAGGTTCATATTATCCACCTGTCATACGCGGTGGAAGTTCTCATATGAACATATTATCCGCCGGTCATACACGAGGGAGGTTCTCATATTATCCACCGGTTATACGCGAGGGAAGTTTTCATATTATCCTCCAGTCATACGCGGGGGAGGTTCTGATATGAACATATTATCTGCCGGTCATACGCGGTGGAGGTTCATTTTATCCACCGGTCATACGCGAGGGAGGTTCTCATATTAGCCTCCGGTCATACATAGGGGAGGTTCTCATATGAACATATTATCTGCCGGTCATACACGGTGGAGGTTCATATTATCTGCCGGTCATACGCGAGGGAGGTTCTCATATTATCCTCCGGTCATACGTGGGGGAGGTTCTGATATGAACATATTATTCGCCGGTTATACGCAGTGGAGGTTCATATTATCCACCTGTCATACGCGGTGGAAGTTCTCATATGAACATATTATCCGCCGGTCATACACGGTGTAGGTTCATATTATCTGCCGGTCATACGCGAGGGAAGTTCTCATATTATCCTCCGATCATATGTGGGGGAGGTTCTGATATGAACATATTATCCGCCGGTCATACGCGGTGGAGGTTCATATTATCCGCCGGTCATACACGAGGGCGGTTCTCATATTATCTGCCGGTCATACGCGATGGAAGTTCTCATATTATCCTCCGATCATATGTGGTGGAGGTTCTGATATCAACATATTATCCGCCGGTCATACGCGGTGGAGGTTCATATTATCCGCCGGTCATACACGAGGGAGGTTCTCATATTATCCACCGGTTATACGCGAGGGAGGTTCTCATATTATCCTCCGGTCATACGTGGGGGAGGTTCTGATATGAACATATTATTCGCCGGTCATACGCAGTGGAGGTTCATATTATCCACCGGTCATACGCGGTGGAAGTTCTCATATGAACATATTATCCGCCGGTCATACACGGTGGAGGTTCATATTATCTGCTGGTCATACGCGAGGGAAGTTCTCGTATTATCCTCCAGTCATACGCGGGGGAAGTTCTGATATGAACATATTATCTGCCGGTCATACGTGGTGGAGGTTCATATTATCCACCGGTCATACGCGAGGGAGGTTCTCATATTATCCTCCGGTCACACGTAGGGGAGGTTCTCATATGAACATATTATCCGCCGGTCATACGCAGTGGAGGTTCTCATATGAACATATTATCCTTCGGTCATATGCGGTGGAGGTTCTCATATGAACATATTATCTGCCGGTCATATGCGGTGGAGGTTCATATTATCCACTGGTCATACGCGGTGGAGGTTCTCATATGAACATATTATCTGCCGGTCATATGCGAGGGAGGTTCTCATATTATCCACTGGTCACACCCGAGGGAGGATATGACCGGCGGATAATATGTTCATATGAGAACCTCCCCAACGTATGACCAGAGGATAATATGAGAACCTCCCTCGTGTATGACCGGTGGATAATATGAACCTCCACCGCGTATGACCGGCAGATAATATGTTCATATCAGAACCTCCCCCGCGTATGACCGGAGGATAATATGAGAACTTCCCTCGCGTATGACCGGCGGATAATATGAACCTCCACCGCGTATGACCGGCAGATAATATGTTCATATGAGAACCTCCCCCGCGTATGACTGGCAGATAATATGAGAACCTCCACCGCATATGATTGGCGGACACATAAGTTTTTAAGTCTATAAACACTATTTGATTTGAATATTCTTTTGAATAGTCTTACCATTGACATATTCATTCGTTCAAACCAGTTGATCTATTTTGTAACTTGGCTTTTAGTCGCTGGGCTCCGGCATCTGGGCTTTTAGTCACAACTGAAATAAAAATAAGTGAGAATATCTTGGAGCGAATTTCTGCAACAATTTCACCGCCTGGTGGACCCATTTGGAAAAAAATGCATTCCCTGTGTCTAATTCTACATTTTTATATACTATACGCCCCATTATATTGAATATACTGGCTGAAATCGATCCTGTAATTGTAAACATCGAGTCTATTTTTAGCTGTTTTATCGGAGCGTGTTTGCGTGTTCGCCATTACAATATTCGCATATTCAATATTGTTGTTTGCTAGTGTATTCATCGAGAAATCTAAATTCTAAACATTAATGTCGAACGCAGTTTTTCGTGTTTGTGGCATTTTATGTTAGGTCAGTTGTCGACCGGATAATGTAACTTCCGGTGTCCGGTCAGTGGCGGGGTTAATATGTGTGGATAGGGCGAATGTGGACCTTTCGTTAGACACCAACAGTAGCCCTCTATGCGCTGTATTCCTCGAGCTATCGGCCGTCCCACGCAATTTGAAAATCCTGTCCCGCAGATTGTCATGCTATCCCAAATTCCACACCATGTTAGGTCAGTTGTCGATCAAATAATGCAACTTCTGGTGTTTGGTTAGTGGCGGGGTTAATATGTTTGGATAGGGCGAACGTGTGCCTTTCGTTAGACACCAAAATGAGCCCCCTACGCCCTGTATTCCTCGAGATATCGGCCGTCCCACGCAATTTGAAATTCTGTCCCGCAGATTGTCGTTTTGTCCCATATCCCATCCCATCCCGCAGATTGTCATGTCCCCAGAATTCGCATGTTTGACTAAACGTTTTCCCCACTCGATTCTCTCAAACTGCACAATAATCGGTCAAATTCTTTCAATAATTCTATCTAAATACATCTTAGCTATTATTCGGATCAGATCTCTTCGTCGAGAAAGCGATATGTTGACCAAAACGACACTTGAGAAAGTTGTTTACATTTTGAGCGCACACTGCCTGCGACGGTCCTACTAAACAACGAACACAAACGAACACAAACGAACACAAGAAAACCATAGTCAGAAATGGTAACGCCACCAAGATCGTATTATTAGCCATAAATATAAATAATAATACAATTATTCTATAAACTAGCTTTCAAATTTTATGCGGGAAATTTGCGTACTTCCATATTTCAAGTTTTCCCGTTTCTCGTGGCATACATTACTTTCATCAAACTGTCTTCTTTATTACACAAGCTGATAGGCCCGACTTCACCCGGGCTGTTTCCCATCTGCTTTCCGGTGAAAGGTGCGATTTGACCTTCAATTGACTATTTCGAAAGTCAAGGTCAGGTCAGGGTCATGATTTGTCCAGTCCAAAACACCCCCACCCGTAGAAAACTACCCATAGGTATCATATTTCGTCGAAATCCGTCCGTTTTACCCAACTTGAACTTTAATTAACAATTTTGAAGGTCAAGGTAAGGTCAGAGTCATGATTTGATCCGTCCAAAACACCCCCCCCCCCCGACAAAAGTACCCATAGGTATCAAATTTCGTCGAAATCTATCCGTTTTATCCGAGTTGACCTTTGATTGGCCATATTGAAGGTCAAGGTCAGGCCGAGGTCACGATTTGACCCGTTCAAAACTCTCCTCGGACCAAAGTATCCCTAGGTATAAAATTTCGCCGAAATTTGTCCGTTTTACCCAAATTGACCTTGCATTGACAGTTTTAAAGGTCAAGGTCAGGTCGGGGTCACGATTTGACCCGTTCAAAACACTTCCCGGACACAAATACCCATAAGTATCAAATTACGTTGAAATCTATGGAAAGCCGAGGAGGACATGTTGGTTGCTTATTGCTAGATATACGACGCGGTATTTTGAAGGTGTTTCAAACTAGGAGATAGAAGTATTCTGCCTTTCAAATGGTGATGAATTATAGTAGTTTATTCAAATTTTATGGCATAAATTGTTATTAAAACCGTATATACTATAAAAAATTAATGACTCGAAAATTAAGTGGGCCTTTAAACAAAGTCACAATTGCATTTAGGCTCATCTCATACTCGTCCATTCAGCGATATTCTACTGTGCAGTTTGTTATAGCCTCCAGTATTTATTGAGCGTTATACCCCCAACTGTTATAATTCGCCTTTAGCAGGCGTACTCTTGTCTCAGATTATTGAGATATTAGGTCACACATAATCACATTAAATCGCATCGTAACATAGCAATTGTGTGGGCTCCTTGGCGTGAATATGTAATGAGAAATAAGGTCATACGTAATGACATTAAACTCAAGAAAACCCTCGAAAACAAAACAAAATCACATTTAATGTTTTACGTTATTTCCTTCATAAAAAGAATCTTCGTGATAATGAACCCTCTCGTTACTTTAGAATATAGAATTAACCTTAAAATAAAAAAAATCTTTGGAACACAGAACCTTCGGAATAACGAACCTTCGGATTGGTGAACCTTCGGAATAGCGAACATTCAGAGAAATTTCGGAATAGTGGACCTTCGGGATAGTGAACATTCGGAATAGAGACATGCCCCCCCAATATTCATATTATATGCCCAGAGTTCAAAGGTATGGACCCATAAAATTCTAAACTTGGCCCTTAAAATATTGAACTCCAAATTGGAGCACACACAGAACACCACTTAAGTCAACTGAACCTATGTCATGTCCCAATGCGGGAGGGTCCATATATACCACAACATTCATAGTATATGCCAAGAATTCAAAGGTATGGGCCCACGTAATGACATAAAATCTCAAGAAAACCAGCGAAAACAAAACAAAATCACGTTTAATGTTCTAAGTTAAGTTATTTCCTCCTGTATCTGTATCGGTGTGCGCGCATGATCAGTTCGGATGTGAGCGCACACTCCATATAAAGAATCTTTGTGAAAATGAACCCTCTCAAATTAGTCTCAATACTTTAAAATATAGAATTAACCTAAAAATAACAAAAACCTTCGGAATAGAGACCCTTCGGAATAGCGGACCTTCGGGATAACAAACCTTCATAATAGAAGCATGTCCCCACAATTACACCGGTGACGTAAACACATGTGCCAATCTTAGTTGTACTCTCGTAATTATCGGTACGATGAAACGGTGACGGAATCTGACGAGGTTTGCCGAATGTACAATCACCCAGTGAATTATCGATCGACCATGCGATATCAAAAAACCAAAAGCTAGAAACACCACACAACGGTGGCGTAATAAACGAACACAGGTCTAAAACGCGGAATAGAAGGGTGAAATTTGGTTTGTGGGTGCGTATGGGTCCATTATATGTGTATGTGGTGTTATTTCCAACTTTGATGACTTATTTTTCGAGTTATAAGCATTATTTGAATACAAAGCTACTAAACAACGAACACAAACGAACATGAGATTAGCAAAGGTGTTAATAAAGGTGTTAATTAACTACCGCCTTCCCTATGGCTTATACTCTGTCTCTTTGTCACTGAGTTGTTTTGACTTAGTTAGTTTGTCTTATTATTACTTCGTTTAACTTCCCTGACATCACACTGCTCTTTCAGTAGAGCTTCGGGTACTAGAATCAAAGTTTGTTTTATATACTATCGAATATTTATATATTATTTTACACTGACTCAGCCCCGGCGGAACGATGGGCAGAGTTTGTTCTCCTTGAAGTCAGTGCGGGGATGAAAATGGCACTCGGTAAACCTAGACTCAAATCGAATTTAGTGAACTCGGTTGATAAATTCCGTATAAAATAGAAACTCATGTGAGATCCTCTATGTATATTTCCATACTATATGGTAACTTTCTGTCGTTTATTGGTGATCGTCTTGGTTTTTGATGCCTTCACTCTTTCCTTTTTTTTTTGTCCATTTTTTTTTTGCGAGAGCGGTAGTTTTGGGTATAGTTAATTGTCGTCAGTTGAAGTTTGGAATTTGGAATTGTCACTCACAAAATTAAGAAGTCTTCGCATTAGTCTGTCTCGTTGTTCGGCCGTCATATATTTGTTTAAATTTCGTGTCTCACTTCCAAAGATGATGCAATGCCTGGTAATGTGAAATCCCCTCCACTCGAATGTCACGCAGTTGGTCAGTCACTGTTTCATTTAAATTGTCTGTAAACTCAGTCAATTTTTTTGTTAATTATATTATTAAAGGCACGAGAGGCCTTAGTTGTCGAAAATATTCATATTTGTTCCAATCACCGTAAACAGAAAAACACTAAAACGCATACAGTTTCGTTCATCGTGTAAACAGCATGCTATCATAAAGACGTACTATATATTACCTATAAGCAAGAGTCTGATTGTGTTACAGAAGACATCACCGTACGTGTTACTGGCTAATCACACACAAACGATATAAATTAACGCTCTTTATTAGTTCCATATCAGGAATTCAGCAACAAAGAACGCTCTTTATGTTTACCATCATAATATAAACAAACACCAGGAAAGTAACTTTTTATGCTTTTGTTTACACAATGGTCAAACATATGACAATAACATACTGTTTATGCGATATTTCTTATTTGTATACGGACAAAGTCTGTCTACATTGTACTTTTTGTGTCGGTTTTTGACCGTTGGAAAATTTTCACAGCATATACCCACTGCCAAGGACTCCCGCACCTTTAATGCTTTCATAATTGTTATTTGTCCAACATTTCGGAATTGTTGAATTTTGTTTTCTAGCATTGAAAACTTTCGTCTTTCCATAAATGTAAGGTATCGTCTGTTGTCACATATATTTGTCAATTATGTCTGTCTGTAATTCGTCATAAATGATTTTGTTTTCTATTGTTACCAAGCCGCTCTCGCTATTGAATACTTTTCCATCGTATTGACAGTTTGATCACTGTCTGTTTTACTTAAATTACGATTGAGATTTTCCTTAAGATGCCTGGTACATAGTGTATGCGTGTATCAGGAAAGCAAGCAGAAATAGCATTTACCAGAGTGATCTCCGAGACTGAGAAAATATATATAGTCATCTCAGAGACTGACAACAATGACTCACTCACATTCACTCAAATGTTTTGTTAGCTATGCATTAAAACGCCGACCTCTGATGTTTCCCCGTGTTTTTATTGCCATCAGTGATAAAATTGACAATCATCTTGCAATAAAAACAAGGAGACAGAGTAAGCCGTAGTTAATTAACACCTGCATGGTAGCCTCTGCACTGCCGCTAATCTTATGTTCGTTTGTGTTCGTTGTTTAGTAGTTTTGTATTCAAATAATGCTAATAACTCAAAAAATAAATCATCAAAGTTGGAAATAACACCACATACACATAGAATCGACCCACGCGCACCCACAAACCAAATTTCACCATTCTACTCCGCTTTTTGGACCTGTGTTCGTTTATGTTCGTTTGTGTTCGTTTGTGTTCGTTGTTTAGTAGGACCCCCACACAGTACATTCTCGATTTTTATCATGGAAACAAATCAATTTCTTCCATCTAAAAGATAATTACGTGCTGGACCCTGTCATTTTAGGAATATATAAGTATTCCACGCAGACATACCTCAGTCTCAGCTTAAAATTTTGAAAAATAACAGTTTTATCGACATAAATCGATTTGAATGGGAAAATCCCGTGTTAAAATTTATCATCGAAAATAAATAATTTCTTCCATCTAAAAAATAATTACGTGCTGTACCCTGTCATTTTAGGAATATATAAGTATTCCACCCAGACACACCAAGTCTCAGCTTAAAATTTTGAAAAATAGGAGTTTTATCGACATAAATCGATTTGAATAGCAAATCCCATGTTAAAATTTATCCTCGAAAAAATTTAATTTCTTCCATCTAAAAAATAATTACGTGCTGCACCCTGTCATTTTAGGAATATATAAGTATTCCACACAGACACACCAAGTTTCAGCTTAAAATTTTGAAAAATAAGAATTTTATCGACATAAATCAATTTTAATGGCAGATCACATGTTAAATAAATTTTAGGGCCCTGCGAATGTTTTCTTAGCTGTTCCATATTGGCCACCAGAGTACATATTTGACAGGTTTTACCTGATAATTGTGCGACAGTACAGTCGCGTTACTTTATACGTCAACATTGGTCATTATCACCCGACAAATTTATTTCGGTCTATCGTATCAACCGCCTGACTAAGTGTCAACATTGGTCTATATCGCTCCACTAATTTTTATCGTCTCATCGGTATGAATTCCATATCCAATTATCAACATATAACCAACCGAACCTCTAATCCCGGTCCAATTTTTTTTTTTCATCGCTATAGTCAAGTTACGTAATATTTTATCATGTGATACTTGTACTTAATATATGTCTATGGTATTACTATAGTATACAGTATACGTATATCAATTGCTATTCCTTTCTATATAATCCTGGTGCCATCTATAGAGATTGAGATAATTTCAGACCCCCCCCCCCCCAATTTTATATCATTTCCGCTACAGTACAGTCACGATGCATCACATGGCAACATTGATCGCTATCGTTCCCCTTTTTCTCCGAGTCTTTTTAACCAACCCAACATCTAATCCCGGCCTAAATTATTATTTTTATTTTCATCCGTATACCGTATACCGTACATATTTTTATCATTTGATTCCAATTTGCATTGTACCACTATAGAAATCCATAAATGACTATTCTGGCACTATATAGAGATAACTAAGATTATGACACCCCCCCCCCCCCCCCCCCCCCATTTTATAGCCTTGTTGCAACAGTAGAGTTGAGATGCATGATATGTCAACATTGGTCGTTATCGCTCTACAAATTTATATCGGTTCAACCCTTAGTTCCCTGTATCGCCCACTCCTCCCTCAATTTATTTTTTCATTTGTATTATAGTCTCGTTACGTACATATTTTATCTCTTGTAACTTTTGCTTCAACATGCCGAGTTCTGCTGCAGACGATACATAACTGACAACATTTCGAAATGTAAGCAGGCTTCAAACTCATCTTATCCAAGAAACTTGTGTATAAGGTGTACTCGCATTTGTTGCGTTAAAAACCAAAGGTCCCAAGTCAAGGTCCAAAATCCCCAACACACTGATGTGAGGTTTAATGATAACTCACATCTACATAACCTAACCAATATAAGGATGTGAGGTGTAATGATAACTCCATCCACATACAGTAATGTCCAAAGTAATTGACCACTTAACCACAGCAGAATTATGGGTAATTTTTCAGGATTTTAAATCCTTTAAAGTTACCAATAATTCTGCTGTGGTTAAGTGGTCAATTACTTTGGGCATTACTGTAACCAATATAAGGATGTGAGGTTTAATGATAACTCTATCCACATAATCAATATACGGGTGTGATGTTTAATGATAACGCCATCCACATAACTAATAACTATGTGTGAAAATTAAATTAAAAAATTAAATTCCATGATGGCGTCCAATATATGGACTATCTAATTCTGCTCCAAAAACATGTATATTCAATATATGGATGTTTATTGGATGGGGGGGGGGAACCGATTATTTCAATGATATTTTAATTCACTGGGATCCAAAACCCGACCTACGGGAGCGCGCTTCGCGCACGACTGTATCTTAAGCATATGTGCATATTTAATAAGCCAACAATTGGAATCCCAACAGAGAAGACTGGCGTAGGTCCCTTGCGCATAGACATCGTTGATGATCTCTATGGGAAACCAACTTGACATTTAATAGACAATTTCGATGAACTGCAATAACTTAAGGAATCTCTAATTGAGCTCAAGCCCAATAAGAATATTCCTTCAGTTATTGTGCTTAAGCGCAGTTAGAAATACCTTATTGCGCTTAAGCACAATGTGATATTCCTGTGCAATAAGGAATATTCTTATTGCGCTTAAGTGTAATAAGACATTCCTTATTACACGTAAGCGAAATTACATCAATATTTCACTTGAGCGCAATTAATATCTCTCTCATTAGATCACCCTTGTGCAAATAGTAGAATAATCCTATATTTGTTCCACCCATTGTACCATGGAGATGGACTATACACCACCTGAATTATAGGGAGTTTATGTTCTATATATAATATATTCCTTATTAAGAGATTCCTTATTGGGTTTTATTATATAAGCGCAATTTGTAAATTCCATTATTGCGCTTAAGCACAGTTAAATATATCCTTACTGCGCTTAATCACAATAGAGATTCCCTTATTGTGCTTAAGCGCAATTAGCTCTTCTTGCGATTAATTAAAAAAAAGTTCTATTTGTATTGTAACTATTGTTTTGTCCTTTAATATTTCCCATACATCATGTACACATATATTATGCTAGAATGGTACTATTATTACTAATACCACTCGTAGTAGATAATACCACCTTACTGTCAATATCCTATCATGGTTAGTTTCAAATCATAACGTTAATTGCTATTACTATGTGTGTACTGTACATGTACATCAGTCATCAATTAATAACATGTTGCTATTTTGCATGCGAAGTGGAAGACCCTCCAATAGCTTATCAATACCACTCGGGACAGTGGGTGTTTTTCCTCAATTAATTGAATTTCTTGTTTAGCATTTGTGGTGAACCCGTAGAATTCCAGACCACACGTGATCTTTTGATGTTGGGGTTGGGCTTTTCCATTATGGCGAAAATTCACGTAGGACTGGCATGGATATACTATGTAGTTTCCCATCTAATCGGTATAAGTAGTTACATTGGGACTGCTGTCGTCTTCAGACTGCTATCATCACTGCGATATATGCATGCATGAATGATGAACCCGACAGTAATGATATATAGAGGATCTCACATGAGTTTCTATTTTATACGGAATTTATCAACCGAGTTCACTAAATTCGATTTGAGCCTAGGTTTACCGAGAATTTAGAGGACGAGGTTGATAAATTACGTATAAAATAGGACGAGTTTGAGATACATTTTATCACATGATCAAATAAACCCGAAGCAACGCGAAATATTCATCGAAAACAACAATCATAAACTAAAGCGATCGCAAGTTATTTGAAGAACGCCGTGAGGTCATCGCACGCGCTGATATTAAACGTGTCTATTACCGATAATTATGAAACTGCTTTTATGGCCAAATTATGTGATAAATAATATTTCAAACTATTTTCTATTCTTATGTGTATATATTGACAAATGCCAGTGATGTCTGAGACTGGGTGTTGTGACTGTTGTCGATATAAACAATTTATATTTTAACCCTTTCAATACCGAATGGATGCGCCCATTCAGTTATATGAAAGCATGCATTGGGATAGTCTATTCCACATTAAGGGGCCAGGTGTTCTGATAATATAACAACCATGCCGTGTCCATATTAGGCAATGCGGTTTAGTTCTTTGTGATTCACAGTACAGTTGTGCTTGACATATAAGCCCATGCACACGGCTCAGCCATTTTACAATTCCGGCGGCGGAGATTTTTAAATGTGCCTGGCGTTAGAAATAATATGGCTGGCGGCGGCTTGTGGCCAATATGGCTGGCGGCGGCGGCGTGCGATGGCGGCTTCGGGCTCTACCGGGGCCTTCTCAGTGACTCAGAAAAGTTATAGTCATTATGACTCATTCCTGTATAGTTTGACTAACACAATTGTAGTCTAAATGTCTAATTAGTCGTTTTGACTAACCATTCCTTTGTCGTTATGAATAATATCACCCTAGTCATTGTGATTATGTTCAGCCTTAGTCCTTATGACTAAGGTAAGTTAGTCACCCTGTGAACAAATAGTTGACTGACCCTAGTCGTATTGACTAACTATTTTCTTCAGTGCAGTATATACATATAGCTTCTGTTGATCATCAACAAAGCCCAAAACTCATCGACCCCAATTAAGTTCGTAAAATTCCATTTGCAACCCATTGGGGTTTCCAACTGGTAGATATATTTACATCTCGGGGGGCATTCCAACTGCATGTTGGACATTTCCAATATGACGTAAACCCTTAAGGTTGATACATTTTGCAACTGATTTCAACGGTCAGTCCAAAGATTTTACCCAAAATATGAAAATATACGACTTTTGATATAAATAAACAACATAATTCACGCGCTAAATACTGGTTTCAAAATTAAACTAAGAGAATTATTTTTAATGTGAAATTACCAACTGATATTATGTTGACCATGACGGCATGAATTGGCCGACTGTTTAAAATTTGGACCAACGTTTTGGTTGAAGAACGTCCCAGAGTGGTATTTGCATGACTTTCAAAGGGCCCACCCTCGACCTATTAAAAGATTGACACTCGGGGTACCATCTAAAACCACAAAATATTGTTTCGCGCAGCTGTGCATGATAAGATGCAGATGTTGAAAGCAGTTATATGGAACGTAAATTTCAGAAATTGTTTGTGTCATCTTCAGCCACCTGAGCCCAATATAGACAAAATATTGTGTTTGTCGAGGGTTGTCCAACTTTATAAATTCCAACTTGCCACCTGCAAAATATAAAAACTCAATATTAACAAACTTCACCCCTCCTTCATTGGGTTGGAAATTATCAACTGATATATCTCAAAATTTTCACAAAATCTCAACCTAACACCATGTTATGATTGGAAAATTTCCAACTGGTGGATAATTCAGGCTACAATGTCGTCCGAAAACAGAAAAATATTATTGGTTTAAAATGTACGGCAGCGTAGAATCGTCACCTCCTCTTCTGTTACTGACTTGTTTAAACATGTAATTAACTTGTTTAAACACGTTAGCTAACTTGTTCAAACAATTCAGTTTTGTTTAAACAAGTTATGGAGCTTGGGTACTTGGACAATATCTGTCAAATATAAGGCAGCTATGAAACTCAACAGTCCGTCGGTGGGGTTTGTACAATTATCGCTATGTGTTAACAGCGCGACAACCGAACGTATAACCCATGGACCATCAGGCTCCATATACGGGGGGGGGGGGGTGGGTGTTTCGATATAATACATTGCCATCCCCCACATACGAACCGACAATTTATTAGACACAAATCAATCAATCTAGAGACTGAGACTTTGGTGCCCTGTTTGATCCGCAAGGGTGGTGACCACCTTTGGTTGACTGCATTGTTAGGCTTTCGGGGTGTATCGAGAATTTTTTTTTTCGTGGGGCCAACATAGTCTCCTTTGACCGAAATCACCCAAGGGAAGGGCTGAGCAATGACATGGTTGTCTCTTTGTTCTGCACAGTCCAGAGGCAATCTTGGGTGGATGGTAGCTTTTGTGGTTTGCGACGCTATCATGGGCGCATCTACAATAACCCTGTACGACACACCAAACAACTTACGTAACTCGACCCGCGGTCGATGTAACTATGACTACACAATGGGTTGTATGATGGCTCAGCCCTATCCCTTGGGCAATTTCGGTCAACGGAGACTATGTTGGCCCCACGCAAATCTGTTTGTCTCGATATACCCGAAAGCCTAACTAGTCACCAAAAGAGGCCACCCACCCAAGCGGGTCAAACAGCGCATCAATTAAGTCTCAGCCTCCGGGATTGATTTTGGTCTAGTAAGTTGTCGTCTCGTGTGTGGGGCTGGCAATATGTTATATCGAAACACACATCCCGTATATGGAGCCTGATGGTTCATGGTTTAGACGTTTGGCTTGTCGCGCTGTTAATACACAACACTAATTGTACGCCCCACCGACGGACTGTTGAGTTTCATAGCTGCTATATGTTTGACTGATATTGTCCAAATACCCAAGCTCCAAAACTTGTTTAAACAAGCTATAGTAACTTGTTTAAACACGATATTTAACTTGATTACACAAGTTAGCTAACTTGTTTAGACAAGTTACTAACTTGTTTAAACAAGTTAATTAACTTGTTTAAACAAGTTATACTAAATTGTTTAAACAACTTACTAACGTGTTTAACCAATTAAGTTAGCTAACTTGTTTAAACAAGTTATAACTAAACAAGTTAGTACCATAAGATGATGTGGCGGTTCTACGCTGTCGTAAAAATGACACATTTTGCACTAGATATTTAGCCTATATGTACATGTATAGGGTGAATATAAAACGTTTACAATACAACGTTAATGCTAGATATAATGGTTACTGCTATTATTTCAGGTAGTGTATACGTATGAGGCGAGACATCTCCCCTTATATAATTCAGCGTCAACGTCCCTGTCGGGAAATTTAAGACGTACGTCTTTTTGATGGACCTATGCACACATGAAGTTTGCATTTAAAAATCAAAGACAATGGCGTCTATTGTACCGTTACCGGCCGAGCTATGGGAATTTAGGTAATCAACTTTCGTGGCATTTTAAATGAGTAAACATATAGATCTTAATCGGACATGATCTATCATTTCTACTACAATGGCGAACTTGTAGTCAGTCAATATTGGCCCGGCGAAATGACTACCGTATAATCTCACAGCTTGCGTTATGTTGGAATGATAAATTCATATAGAATAATATGACATTAATAGCTAACGCAAACATGCATTGGTAGTCAACGGTCATATGCATAATACGTTCAGCCAATGTCTTTCTTCCCGTCGACAGCAGTTGATATATATGTGCGTCTTGTCGCAGCTGTTTTCACATCGCTTTTCTGCTTTTACTGAGAAAATTCACCAAACTTTCACCGGAGTCTCGCATATGTATCCATGGCCGCTGAGGTCAAAGATGGTTACGCTGGAACCCGGTTACATGGAGGGGACATCGCAGTTATTGTTGGTTATTTCGTGTTTATGTTATTATTCGGTCTGTGGGTAAGTGTCTATATTCAAAGATATATGGCAATATGCCCAGAATATGTTTTCAGAAACATTCATTTCCTAAAGTGTGCAAGTCGATAAATTCCAAAATAAAAACATGTAAATTTAATAACACATTCAAAAAGTTATTGTCTATGGAACTAATATAGGTAAATATTCTCAATTGGTTACCTGTGAAAACAAATTATGCTACATTTGCAGTCGGCAAAATGCCACTTGACTGAATCACCTGAGCAAGGTTCATTTTTTATCTCTATTATTATGCACTCCAGTTATCACCCTGAACATCCTAGATAGTCCTGTGTCACATGCACGGTGCTGTCCGTGAATATGACACAGGGGTAAGGACTGTCGCAACCACCTTACTAGTTTTGTTACATTCTCTTAAACTTGTCCAAAATATCTTTATAATAGGACATAAATTCAAACCAGTCTTTATTAAAATGCCCATATATAATATTTAAAGTAGACACAACCGGCCATTCATATACCAAATAGTCTGTATGAAATTGTAACTATACCGTGCGTCATCATATGTTCATATTATTGCAAGTATCATTCAGGGGGATGCGCAGCAGGAAGACGACCAGCTATAGGTCGTGCTGCTCCTGTGCAATAATATACCTTTGTCTAACATTGTATATTATTGTGCAAATAAACATATCAATCTATCGATCTACATGTATATATGGGAACATATCTGGTGCATGGCCGCGTGGATATTATTAATTATCTTCGGCAACATCGTCCACAGGGGCCTGTAACGCGCTCCGCTGTCCGCCCCCTTTTGCACTGCCCATATACGCCGCCTCTATATACGCGCCTTCTTCGCGTTAATGGAACATTATATAGACAATGTGCATCGTGGGATAAATGGAGATTTAATACCTGGATTTCGATTTTGAACCCCGATGCGGAGGGAGGATATCCATGTATCCCACGATGTTGCCGAAAATAATAGTCTATGGGCTGGTAGGACACACCGTGCACCCACATAACTTAACTTATTTGGTATTTTCATGTACCCTAATGTGTATTGTTTAGGAAAAATATGTTAACAGCAGATATTTTGGGTCCTGTTTACCTACTGGGTCAAAGTTTAGCCTTACTCAGTTACCATTTTTCCCGATTATGATGTGGTGGTGGACCTGTAAATATGACTTTTGTCATTGATGACGTCAGCAGAGGTCAAAATATCACAAACATGCGATGAAAACACATATGTAATAGTCTGGGAGCTGATAAGGTACCCCCTGCACACAATAACTTAACTTCACCGCACTTATGTTCTTCATTATGATGTCCCTCATCTGTTAAGAAGCAATGTTAACACGAAAAGACGTGGCAAATGGACACGACACACGATGGTGTCCAATATGGGCGCCGTATTAAGGCGATCGAGGCAATATAACTTAGTTTGATGCAACTTATAGAGATAAAATATTGACAAATGTCTACAAATGTATATATTGTTGTGAAGATATTAAAGACATACTGTTACCTTTGCTAGTGCAAACTTGGAATTTCCCCATCAATAATTCCCTCCAAAATGGCCACCGGTTTCTTTTGTTTGTAATTAGTTGAGTATTGCTACTTTATTGTGTATTTTTCAGTTTAACTCATTATAGCAGCAATGAAATTTACCATCCTGTAGGTCCCATGCAGCCCCTTCCGATCCCTAAACAAAATGGATTTTACAGAGAGCGGTATAAAATTTCAACAAAATTCAAGATTGTCATTCTAGTCATATTTCAACAAGAAATTAACAGCAGAACTGTGCAAGGTGAGTGAGACAATTATATAAAAAGTTTTGAATATTCCAACTCAATTCCACTTCCAATGGCCATTGTGGTGACCACCTTGGACAGGGATTTTCCAATTTTGTTCTATAAAGGTAGCATTATATCTTAGCTTCTCAGTGATATATACATTTAGGAGATAAACATACCCTGTTGAGTTGTACATTCTGGGATTCGAGCATGAAAACAGTTTGTGTACGAGCCGGCTTGCCGGCGAGTTCACAAACTGTTTTCATGCTCGAATCCCAGAATGTACAACGAAACAGGGTACGTTTATCTCCATTGTAGTTCAATCTAGCAAGGAATTTGCAAAATAACTGTATAAAAAGTATCATTTAGTCATTTTCATGACACGAATCGAGACTTTCATTTCGCCGTTGTCACCGTGCACAAATCATTGGGTTTGTTCATTGCGTTACTCGGAACACTGCTCCGTAACCATTTCCTGTGGGGCTGGTTTGCTCGTTTCGCTACTCCGTTCTGCGCCGATGAAATTGTACCGTGTCACATTCAGATTTGATGCACGCTGAAGCGGCCGATGAACGTTATCTATAGACAACAACGCGCGGGTGTGCTCGTTTCGCTACTCGTTCTGCGCCGATGAAATTTGACCGTGCTACATTTAGATTTGATGCACACTGAAGCGACCGATGTCGGTGAATCGAAAACGAAAGTTAGCCACTCTCGGCCAATCAGAGTGCTTGTTTTTTTGTGACAAATACTCAATTGAATTACAATTGTATACATTTATTAAGATTTCCTCTCTATAAGTTGCACCAAACCGAGTTAAAGTGCCTCACCTTAAAAAACGGCGGCCATGTTGGACACCATCTTCTCTCGTGTCTATGTGGCCACCTTTTTTCGTGTTAACAGTCTTTCAAAGTTGAGGGACATAATAATGAAGAACATGAGTGGGATGAAGTTAAGTCCTGCGATGGTGCAGCCTGCAGGGGTACCATATCAGCTCCCAGACTTTATAATATGTTTTCATCGCATTTGCGTGACATTTTTACATACCCATGTTGACGTCATCAATGACAAAATAACCTGTTAAAATCCAATCACAATGACATCACTTATATGGGATTACCGTTTCCCCAACAACATCTGTCAGTAAAGCGATGCAACCAACCAGGCGACAGTCGCATGAAATCCCCAGGACAATGGGAATTCCTTCAGCGAGTGCGATTACAGTAAATCCCGCCCAATCAGCTGACCAAATAGTTAAAAATTGCGAAAGAAATTTTCCGCCGCATGGCTAAATTCACACAGTGTTTACAAATTCAGTATTTAGGAAAACCAATTAGAGACTGAAAAAAAAGCGTATATAAAGAGTCCAGAATTGACCAATATTACCTGACATATCCACTACAATGTTCATTTGGAAGTGAAACAAAGAAAATATAATTTTGTTTCGATTCATAAACGCATAAAACGTTATTGGTCGCATTAAAATATATCACAAGGCGAAGAAGATAATCTGAGAAAACGAAAGTCGTTCGCGGAAACGAAACCGAAAGTCCATTATGTCAATCAAAGCTATTTAAAAAAAAAATGCGGGTTGTGACGTCATACTGCAGTGTCGCCTGTGGACGTTATCTATAGCGACAAATAGCTGATTTCGTCAGACGCAGAACGCTGAACGTTAGAGTGTGATATTACTAGTGCCATAGTAGTACCACTCTATCAAAGTACTATGGCAGTACCAGTAAATGTCTATTTACCATGGTATTATGATCGTTTAACATGGTATGCAATAGTTATATAAGATGGGAAGATAGTATACTTGGTTTACATAGTAATATATAACTTATCGTGATAAACAACATTTTACCATGATACATCGGTAATAAACGATGGTCTTAACATGGTAAACGGTAATGTACCATGGTAAAACGTTGGTACATTTTTTTTTACCATGGTGAATATCTATTTACCTTGCCATTACGGTAGATTGTCATGTTATGTAATAGTGCGAGCATAGTAAAGTACCTTGGTTTACGTATATACTAGTATATCATTTATTCTCCCAGCCATGTACACTGAAAAAACATAAGTGTAGAAAATATACACAAAAGAGTAGAATGGCTACTCTTTATTGGTAAAAGTTGATCCAATCCTTTAAAGAGTAGAAATAGAGTAAGAGTAAAAATTACTCTATTTGTGTAAGTGTGGCTACTCTTTCGTGGTGTATAATTTTACACTTTCCCACACAATATTGTGTAGAAATGGGGTACACAAATGTGTAGAGATTGGTGTACACTGTAAGAGTAGTTATGTACACATAAAGTGTACTTACCATATCTACACTTTTATGAGTATATTTATTCACACAAATTGTACTACTCTTTTAAGTGTAGAAAAGTACCCTTTTTGTGTACGATTGTGTACACTTTGATGAGTAGATGCAAATCACCCCCCATGGTACCCCATCCAACCCATTCATGGGAATGTGAATCATTGGGCAAGAGTGACAAAGACAACCATGGTCATACGGTTCAACTATATTATAATTACAGATACAATCCCTGAAACAATCTGCCCCATTCATCACATAGGCAAATTAACAAAGGCTATGGGTTTCATAGGAAAACAGGATAATCAATCCACGAGAAAACTGTATTGGTGATTCATTATCTTTATTTCATATTGAACACAAATGTAATATAACAGTTATGCATTTGACATTTAGCATATACCATGCCTAGAATGGGCAGGATGCTGTGTATATTAAAACGTAATATGTATACATAGTCATTTGTGGTTACAATGAAATTCTGAATATAAAAATAATGAGCGATTGTCTCACTCTTATTTTCTCACATGTGAACAGCTGATGTGAATAGCAATAAAACATTTCCAATAATAATGAGGTGTATAATTTGTCCAGTACAGTCTGGTGCAGTTATGAAAAAAGTGCCAAACCTCCAATTAATTGCAGCATGATATTTCTTAGCTAGAATAAGTACATTAACCCATGATAAACAACATATTAAAAATAAAAAGGACCTACAAATGGGGAAATTGGTGAATATTGTGAAATAAATTTGTGAAAATGTGGTAAAATACTCAATTTATGGCTTTCAAGGTTGTTTATCATAAATGTATAAGAAATTCCATATCAAAAGTCCTTACATTGTCATATCTGTTACGTAAATTTTACTATCCTGATTACAGAACAGAAAACCTTTTTCCATATGTATCAGTTAAGTATTTTTTAGTCATATATGCCTCTAAAATTGAGACTTCATTTCACAAGACTATTCCTAATATTTTAAATACTAGAGAGAAATGAAGGATTTTCCAGTCCTGTAACCAGGATAGTAAAATCTCCAAAATAGTTTTGATAATGGAAGGACTTGTTGATTTTAAAATGTTGATCAAAGTAGACACCCCCTCCCCTGTCCCTGGTATAAGTTAAAGCTGTTTGGAAAAATAGTCTAGTCAGTTTTAAAGGTACTCAATCCGAACAGAGGGTCCCCATCTCAACAGATTCCAACAACAACAATCCGATCAGAGGGTCCTATATTACTATTTCTTTGGCTTTGGGGGTAAAAAATATTTGATTCGAGTCGAGGAACCCATCAAACAAAGCTCAGAGTTATTAGATATTGATTTTTGAAATTTGTTATTTACTCGAGATGAGTACTAATAATTGCATTCAACTGCAGTAATCTGCTCGGGATGTGTACACCAAAATCTATTCAAACAGACAAGGATGGATAACTCTAAAATCAAGTGGTATAATAATAACGCAATTTTGACTGAGTTCTGGGCCAGAAAGTATTCCCGATAATGAAATATAATAGATTTTAAAAATAGATATCTAACAAATCTGAGCTTTGATGGGTGACTTCCTTGACTCGAATCAAATATTTTTGACCCCCGAAGCCATTGAAATAGTAATTGAGAGGAGTTTTATCGGATTGAGTACCTTTAAGTACACTGGGGAAATTGATTCAGGTACATTCCGCTCTTTAAAATATTTACAGCTACTCACAAAAAGAGAAATGCTCTTCATTATTCTTGTTTCAATGACAGCATTTTCATTGGCTAAGAATCAAATATATGCATCGCAGGAAATGGGATAGTTTGCTGATCAGTTAATTGATGAACGCCATTTTAATTCGCAGCAGGCAAAATCAAACTTCTTCTTTTTTGTTTATGATCCAAGATAGCCTTAGCCTTTCTCTTCCTATAACAAGTTTTATATAGTTTCATGGGTATAAAATAATATGAATCAAAGACAGTTGAA
The DNA here is from genome assembly GCA_032622095.1 of Siphonodentalium dalli. Taxonomy (NCBI): domain Eukaryota; kingdom Metazoa; phylum Mollusca; class Scaphopoda; order Gadilida; family Siphonodentaliidae; genus Siphonodentalium; species Siphonodentalium dalli. The sequence goes on along the minus strand of CP136069.1, from coordinate 180,354,785 downwards.
AGACCCCTGTCTGGAAGAGCTTCGATAAGTTATTATTGATTTAATTTTGAATTTTCTGGTATAATGTATATACATGAATCAATTTGGGACATTTCATAGCTCGTGTTTGTTCCGTGCATAGCATGGGCTTAATTCTATCTAAAAAAAATAGTATCGAAAAACATAATTAACCCTTCACGTCGTGAGCTGTGCTGGTACAGCATTAAAGTTCCTGTGCCAGTGCATTATCTTATATTATATTTGCGACTGTGAGCCTTGCATATATAAGATAATGCTCTGGTTTACAAGGTCACGGTAAATATTGTTAGGCCTATGTATTCTTTTTATGCAGTAATGCTCTAAATAATCGACTTCTTAACCACAGCAGAATTATGGGTAATTTTTCAGGATTTAGTCGGAAATTTGGCTTGTTGCCATTCATCAGAAAGCTCTCCCTGAGAGCTTTCCGATGAATGGCAACAAGCCATATTTTCCACTAAATCCTGAATAGTTACCCATAATTCTGCTGTGGTTAAGGGGTCGATTAATTAGAGCATTACTGTATATGCAAGGCTCCTGATGGGAGACTGGCATACATAACAGAACGCATTTACGGTACAGAGTTTTCACAAAATTTCAGGAAGCTCCAGTCATGGAAGGGGTTCGATGATAGAAGCGTTTCCATACAGGTGTCTTTGACTCATGCATGTATCTATCATTTTATACCCTGGCAACTATATAAAATGTGGCTTATTTTTTAATTTATATTTTACTCGTATTAATGACATCCATACATATTGCGCGTTTAGGTCTGCAGTTGTTTGGTAAATTCCGCCATTTTCAATGATGATGTGCTACGGCAGACCTTTCCATGAGGAAAACACAGCGAGAGCAGTTATTGGCTACGGCAACGCAGAAGACGGGTGCAATACGGCACCCACACTAAAACTGCAAAAGGCGTCTTTGCTCAAACAAAAAGTTACAGTAGACTAGACTATGTCTAGTTACACTGCAATAGGCCATAGTTGAACTGAGATGGTAAAAGATGTAAATAAACCTTAAAATAGTTAAATAAAATAGTTCAATATTGAACCAACAATTACATTATTACAGTCGCCATTAGAGTTTCGTGAAGAGGGATGGGTGCGAATTTTAGCACCTGTGAATTGAAAAGTACAATTGCTACGGGTGCGAGAGCAATCACTCCCGTCTCCTGGGAAGGACTGATCATCTCCCCTGTCTGAATGTTTCTTACTTTCACATGTAGTGGCCATTTAGTGTCATTTTATCATTCAATATGGCTATGTGAAAAACTATCATTGGTGACAAGGAAGCATGTTTTTTCTTCGGCAGAGGCATTACAGTTCAGAATTTTTTTGTGTGTGGAAAATTGCTTAGTCTATCCAACACCCCCCCCCCCCGGCCTGAATTTTTATTTACCTCAACAACTAATCCAATTAGTCTCATTTTATGATTCACTATGACTGTGCAACTAAGAAAATAATATTGGCATGTATTTTTTGTGAAATAGGCAATAATTCCAGAGAATTTCTCATGGCCATTATAGTCAGTCTCATTTTATCTTTCAATATGAATATGCGACTAAGTAAATCTATCAATGGCATCAAGGAAGCATGTTTTTTTCTGTGAAAGAGTCAATATTTAAAGTTTGGAGAATTGTCAATGAAAATTACCTTGTTTATCTTCCCCTCCCCCCTGAATTTTACCTCAACAGTTATTCTAATTTTATCATTCATATGACTATGCGACTAAAAAAAACTATTGTTAGCGACAAGAAAGCATGTATATTCTATTAAAGAGGTGCGGAGAATTTTCATTGAAAAATACATAGTTGATCTCCCCCTCCACCCACATGAATTTTTCTTACCTTAACATGTAGTGGCAGGTTTTTCTTCGGAAAAACCCATGTTTTTCTTCGGAAGAGGTAGATCATGCCATGACTCTCTACTCTGTCTAATGCCCATAGAGATCATATTCCACTAATACGAAACCTTTGAACTTTTTGAAGTTTTGACAGGGGATATTATAAAGTCTAACAATAACGCGGGGAATATATTTCTCAGCTATTATCTGTTCCTTAATAATGTACAAGTTTCACAATGGGTGAATGTCCCAACTCAAAATTGCATGTTTTTCTATGACCTTTGTGACCCGATATCACAATAAACATTGAATTATTTACCCAGTAGAAATGCTATAATTGTCAGCAAAGCAAAGCAAAATCTCTCAAAAATCCGCTTTCAACATGAAATTTCGAGTTGGGACCTTCACCTACAGTAAAGTGCATTAGTAAGGAACAGATAATAACTAAGAAATATATTCCCTGTGTTATTTTTTCGACTTTATAAGGTTCCATGTCAAAACTACTTCAAAAAGTTCCAAGGTTTCGGACTGGTGGAATATGATCTCTACGGGCGTTAGCCAGAGTAGAGATTCATGGGATGATCTACGGCAGAAGCTACATGTAGGTAATTTTTAATGAAAATTAGATATTGTAGTAAAACAAAATTCAGGGGGTTGGGGTTGGCAAGACTTCAATTATTGGCTTTCACAAATACATGTTCCTTGTTGCCAATGAGGGGGGATAGGGGATAAACTAGGAAATTTTCAATGAAAATTCTCCAAACTATAATTATTGCCTCTTTCACTGAAAATACATTGCCTATTTCACAGAAAATACATGCTTCCTTGTTGCCAATGATACTTTTTTCTTAGTCGCAAAGTCATATTGAATGATAAAATGAGACTAACTGGCTGTTGGATGTTGAGGCAAAAACAAATTCAGGTGGGGGGGGGGGGGGGGGTGGGGGGGGGGGGGTGATAAACTAAGTAATTTTCAATGAAAATTTGCCTCCTTGACAAAGAATACTTAGCTTTCTTGTCACCAATGATAGGTTTTTTCTTAGTCATATAGTCATATTGAATGATAAAATTAGTCTATCTGCCCATTAGTTGTTGAGGTATTAAAGAACAAATTCAGACGGGGGTTATGGGGGGGGGGTTATGGGGGGGGATGCATAGGCGGGAGATAAACTTTTACAACAGTATAGAACGAAAACACTTGAAGCAAAGCAATTTTCGGTCTAGAACTCTAGATCTGTTTTAGACGGTGATTGTGTATCGCTTCACCATGCAGTCATTTTCAATAAAAATACATGAATAATAAAAAACCCTGAATTCAACAGATGCCTATGAGTAACCACAGAAAATTCAGCTTTATAATTTCTTCATTCATTCTTTATTTTTTCCTGATTATGTTGTTTGAAATGCAAGAGCCTTTTGAATAAATAAACACTGAATGAAGAAACTCTAAACTCTATGTTATTGTCAAGTTTGTACGCTGTGTTATGTAAACAAAATCCAGGTTCTGTAACATTTTTGGCTTTTGTTTACATAACAAAGTATATGAACTTGACCATAACATACTAAATATATAAATAATATTCTTTTTGTTTTAGCGGCTGTAAAAGGCAATAATTGAAGGGCCGAGAATTTTGATTGAAAATTACCAAAATTACCAAGTTCGTTATACCCCCCCCCCCCCAACCCCCTCATGAATATTTCTTACGTTGACATGTAGGCGTGGCAGTTATTATTCAATAAGACTTAGAAAAAAATATCATTGGTGAGAAGGAAACATGTGTTTTCTTCGGCAGAGACATTACAGTTCAGAATTTTGTGAGCGGAAAATTGCTTAGTTTATCTAGCCTGAAACCCCCCCTCCCCGGTCTCAATTTTGATTTATATCAACATCTAATGGCAAGAGATAAGCTAGGTAATTTTCTATGAAAATTCTCTGAACTTCAATTATTGCCTATTCCTAATTCTGAACTGTAATGCCCCTGCCAAAGAAAAAACATGCTTCCTTGCCAGCAATGATAGAACTAAGTCATATAGTCATATTGAATGATAAAATGAAACAAACTGGTCACAGCATTTAAAGTAAGAAAAATTCAGACAGGTGGGGGGGGGGGGGGTAACATAGGTTATCTTCCCCACTGGGGGAGGAGGGGGAAATGTGCTGATCGGGAGAGATAAACTCTGTTACAATGGTATAGAATGAAGATGCTGGAAGCAAGCAAAGCAATTTTCGGTCTAGTTCTGTTTTAGACTGTGATTGTATATCGCTTCACAGAAAATGCAGCTTTAGAGTTTCTTCATTCCGTGTTTTTTTCTTCCTGATTTAATATGTTGTTTGATAAGCAACAGGATTTGAAAAAAATAACTACTGAATGAAGAAACTCTAAAGTAGCATTCAGAAGAGAACGTTGTGTTGAAATTGGATAAATAGACAATAATACCAAGGTGTTGAGACAGATGTAATGCCTCTGTTAACACACACAACAGATTCTATTTTCAATGCAACAAACCATAACGCATACATATATGGCACGAGTCACGACGTTTCTTGTTTTCAATCGATAAACATGGCGCCTGTCTTCGAAGCGAAGGGAAATCAACTTCTATTTATGTCAATAAAGTGTCAGATGTTTGGATTTGACATTATCTTACAATTAATTTATTACAGATATATTGATATGGAATTTTTCCAAAAGTGACTATCAAACTTATTAGCTGCAATAATATTATTACGGCATGGATGTCCTTTGCGGAGGGTAGTCACATCTGTTAGAACTGACATAAATAGTATGTTACATGTACTGTCAAGTTTGTAAGCTGTGTTATGTAAACAAAAACTAGGTTCGGTAACATTTTTGGCTTTTGTTTACAAAAAAAAAGTGTATGAACTTGACGATAACATTCTATTTACGTGATATTTATGATTGGTATAAGAACAAAATATGTCAATATTTTAATATTCTTTCTGTTTATGGTGGTTTTAGCGGATGTGACTATTTTAACAACAATACCCACCATGAAGGCCATGCATGCCTTTAATCAGAAGCTCTGAGTTATAATGCAAAGTAAGCGCTTGTGTGAACGGCTTAATGCAGACAAAGGATCGTGTCAAAGCAACATACATGTACAGATTACAGACTGAGGCAACGGACACATCTGAACACTCCTTTTATACCACCTTTTATAATAGCTTAAAAGTTTTTAGAGATTTCACCTCTAAATTTTAATCAAATACAGCAAACCCACTTTGTTTTTGCCACTTTTGGAACTTTATTATTAATAACTTCCAAAAATTATCAACATGCATCTGCCTAAGATAATTTTTGATGAACAATAGGTTGACCAAACATTTTCAGAGGGCAATTAATAATTTTTACGGTTTTATATTACTCACTTTTAAATCTCACCAAAAATAGCAAATTGGCAAAACTTTGATTTAGTTTGGAATAGTTGGAGGAAGTGCATTCTCAACAAGAGGTGGAATTTTGTCAAAAAGCCTGCCTTGCGAACTCATTTTAGGACTGACATTTGTGGAAATTAGCCATGTGACATCCATTTGCACTAAAAATAATAAACAAAGTCCAATAACTCTGCTGAAAATATCCGGCCGGACCTGGTTTGCAAACTCGTTCTAGATACTGGTCATGTGAAATCATATACCAAAAATCTTTAAAATCCGTTGGCATTTGTGGAAATGAGTCCTGTGACGTCGTCCATTTGCACACACAAAATAAACAAAGTGCAATAACTCTGCTGAAAATGTCCGACTGGACCTGGCTTGCGAAGTCATTCTAGGTAATGGTCAGGTGAACTCAAATACCAAAGATCTTTAAAATCCGTTGAGATTTGTGGAAATGAGCCCTGTGACGTCGTCTATTTGGTAAATTCGACAAAATAATAAACAAAGTCCAATAACTCTGGTAAAAATATCTGGCTGGACCTGGCTTGCAAACGCATTCTAGGTACTGGTCAGGTGAACTCATATACCAAAAATCCGACGGTTAGAACCCATTCCTATATCCCCCGCAAATGTTCAATTTGGCATGAGATAATTACTACTTTGAACGAGATTATTCTCCATTTACTAGTATTTGATCACCCTACCGGAGTGTTTCACATCACTTTAAGCATAAAGATGATAAAATAAGTTACTAAATTCGATTTTTTGTTATTCGGTTAGAATGTTTTTTCAAGACATGAGCACAACATTGATCGGAATACAAAACAATTTGGCAATAGATGTAGAATTAACAAGAGGTGTGCACTCGAGTGCTAGCATACCCCCACCGTGGCAAATTCAACCCGCATTATCCGTAAACTCAACCAAAAAGATTTTTAACTTTGAAGAAAAATTCGGACTAATAATATCGATATGGTGTCACAAGAAGCTTGTACAGAAAAAATTATTCAAATCGGTTCATATTTGTTAAAGATTTTAAGTCAGACAGAATTTTCTAAGTCAAAATAAGTCGAAAATGAGGTGTAATATTACGAAAAACAGTCTGAGCCAATCCCTAGCCGCATCATGTAGAGAGGGTATTGTGAGAAGCATGTATACCAAAAATTATTGAAATCGGTTCATATTTGTTAAAGTTATTAAGTCGGACAGAATTTTATAAGTCGAAAAAGAGGTGTAACTTGAAAAAGAAAAGCGGACCGAACCGCAATTAGTATCATGCGGAGAGACTGTCCTAAGGAGATTGCATACAAAAACATATTGAAATCGGTTCATAGTTGTTCAAGTTATGAGGTCGGATGGACGGACGGACAGACGAACGGAGAAAGCGTGACGGACGGACAGACGCAGTCAATCCAGTATACCCCCATTTTATTCGAAAGTGGGGGTATAATTAAGCTTTTGCAGTTTTACTGGGTGCATCAGAAATTCAGGATACGGTGAAAAATTATTGTCTCGCATTCAATGATATATGATTTAATAGCTCATGTCATGTGTTTAATTCATAGAAATATCATTTAAATCTAAATATGAACTCTGATTATCCCATTAACATGCATGATTCACAATAAATAACTCGGTAAGTGTGTGCTGATTGTGTACCGTATGCAGGGCATTTTTGATAGCGTGCACGTAACTCAACAAATATATAACTATGATACATGTATTGATACCAACACTCTTATAACTAGTAATCAATAGAACACCAACTCATTTATCACTTAAAGTGATGTGAAACACTCCGGTTGGGTGATCAAAAGAAATTGAGAATAATCTTGCTCAAAGTAGTTATTTTTTATGAATATAAATCCAAATTGACAACAAAAACAGTCATTCTTATATATTAATTAAATGCAATGACTCTCGATGGCGAAATCCAGATTGAGATGTAAATATTAACAAATGAGCGTAGTTCAGACAATGTTTGCTATGGAGTGGTACATTCAATTTCTATGAAATGTTCAGCAAGAATGCCACATTCCCAGGTTTGGATAGCGCTTGAGTACTAGCTTATCAATTTCACACACCAAACAAGTCCATAATACGTCTTTAAATTTTTTTTGGTTACAAAACATTGAACCGGACATTGAAAGTGGAACCAGATTGTATCAATTGCAGTGTATGCTTAGGGATAAACCCTGATATAGAATGACATATACACAGGACTTTAACATAAACCAGCATTATCCAAAACAATTTCCCTTGCTTGCATACGTCAAAGGAAACTTGGACTACACTTGACCATGCAATATGAGATATAAACTATACCTACAAGTCAAAACGAATATAAATTTGCTGAGAAATGGCCAAAGTAATATAAATTATATTTTCATATGGACGATGCCAAATCTATCCATAAAATTCATGCAGTCATGAATAAAATCAGTCATAAAGTTCTGTAATGTTGTCATCCTAAATTCTAGGGATGGTCTATAAAAGCAGCGATGCACTAGAGGGGGTGGGCAGTGGAGCACATTACAAGCCCATGTGGCAGAAACAGTAATCCCGAAATAAAATGGTATCACATCAAAGATGAATGCTTATTTTGTAATAATTAGCATGTTATGTTCAATTACTTAGTTTTACGTTATATCGTTATGTAATTCAAGGTCCCAACGATACAATGATGAACATCATATTTATAATAATACAGGAAATATGTTTATCTTTCAATATACACACTGGTGGAAAATCTTTTATCTATTTCAGTTAATTTTTTTCCTAGCAAGAAGCAGGACCCACCCCAAGATATATATTGTGTCATACAAAACAATTATTGGATACATATTGAAATTGGGAACCCCTACTCTTGATTAATGCTATATATTGCACAGTTTATAAGCCTGAACATTTAAAATCAATGGTACTTGAAAAATGATGTCGTCAACAACAAAATTCTATATTTAGCACGCAGAGTAGCAGTTCCGGCACGCAATTTTTAGGTGCAGATCAGGCCATTTGATTTCGCAATGTGAAAAGAGCTTAATTCAGATTTTTGGCTTCGGCAACCCTTTGCCATGGTCAAGTTTGCTGAATGATTTAGCCAATTATAGGGCTGTATAAAATATCAATGATTATGTATGTTTATAAAATCACACACCCTTTATTTTCACACAATGTGAACCTGCATGTCTGAATCATTTTGTCATACCGTTTACATGAACGTTTCCAAGGTTCATAAACTAATAACTGAAGTTGACACTTCATAAAAAGCTATGAACCACCTACATCATTTCCAGTCAATCATTTGCCCTTGCTCGCTGCTTTTTTGTCATTGGGAGACAATTGGAATTTGAACAATATGTTACTTACAATTGGTTTGGTAGTTTTGAAAAGATGTCTGTTATATAATGTTTTATTACAATGAAATGGTATATGATTATAAGGAATGACTTGAATATCGATTGGGCTCATTTGTTTTGACTGGCAGACTAATTAAACAAAGTTTGTGTGAATCTCTTTGTTTAATTACTCTAGCGATCAAAAACCCAATGACCCAATCGACATTCAAGTCATTTCTTAAATAATTACAACTACTCTCGATTCGATTGAATTTAAAATGTATGCATTTGATTGGTTAAGAGGCTAGGGCATGATCTGATCAATCATTGTACTATATATGTTGCAGTGGATGAGTCAACTCGTGTAGTGATACTTGAAAAACAATGGGCGAGTCTAACTTCCGGCATGACGTCACAGAATTTAAGAAAGCGCAGAACGAAAATTCCGGCGGAATCGCAGTGAAAAAAAAAAACTACTCAATAACTCAATGCTAGAAACATTTGACAAAGTAGTTGACAATTATATTATGTGTTTCTGTTCCTTAAATGCACGGGCGGCGTTCGTTGCAGAAATATTTATATTTATTCAAATCGCCATCAACAGAAGGAACACCACAATATATACAGTTCCGCTCATATGCCGAACATAATCAGCGCATAAATAGTATATTGTCATCAAGACGTATGATTGTGTACGTAAACAAGAGCCTGCTTGTGTTACAGAAGTTGTGCTTCTGTTTACATAACACAGCGCAATTCTATTGGTTAATCACACACAAATGATATAAACGCTCTTTATTATTTCCATATCAGGAAACAGTAACAAATAACGCTCTTTATGTTTACAATATCCGGATTTAAACACAAAGCACGAAACGTAACTTTTTTTGCTTTTGTTTACATAACAAAGGGGAAACCATTGACAATAACATACTGTTTATGCCATATTTAAGATTGGCATAAGAACAAAGTCTGTATACCTTACTATTCCTTCTGTTTATGGCGGTTTTTGATGGAGGTGAATATTTAACAGCATACCCACCGCCAACGCCGCCCGTATCTTTAAGGAAACTGAACTATACATCTGTCCTATCATTTCAGACAAGTTCATGATTGTGTAATGATTGACTGAATACTCAAAATTCGTGCCACGTTTTTCAGAAAAAGTCCATCACAATGTATAATTACTGCGAAAACAAATTAATCAGACTGATCAATGAATAATTTTATTGGGAATAAATAAAAGGTATCACCAAATTAGTACCCCAATAAAAAAAATTCTGCTTCATACTAGTAATGTGCATTATTTAAATTTCAATTTCGGTAGTCTGATTTTGTAGAAAAGCCAGGTTTTGGATTTGATTATGGTTTTACTTAAAGAAACTCAATCCAATTTGATGGTCCACAAATCATCCGATTGTAACAACAACAAAATTTCATCAATGGCCGCTTTAGTTATCAGAATCGATTAATTATAAAAAAAATAATGCTAGGCACTGTCAACTATATAGTATAAAATTACCCAAAACGCGTTGTGTATCAACATTTTGTTCAACACAATTTGGTGTCGAGAGTACATGTCGGTCGGCTTTTTCGGCAAACGTTCACTTTTTACCAGGCAACCAAAAAGTACTGGTGATGAAAACAAAATTATTTTTAAATCGATATCTAATAACTTTTTTGATGTTTTGATGGGTGGGTTCCTCGACTCAAATCAAATATTTTTACCAAAGAAATAGTAATTTAGAGACGTTTAATCTGATTATACATCTTTAATACGTTAACTACATGTTTTGGAAAAGCGATGAGAGGGGTCAGACAATTGAAACCGGAAGAATAGGTTTTATAGAATATATCAGTAATCAGTTGTGGTTTGGTTTTGAAACCGACAAAAAACCCAGAGTAACTGTAAAACAGCACATCACTACTTCATACCAATGATAATGATGTATGGTATCGGTCACAAGAACATTAAATGAAACCAAGGTATTTGATTACATAAGGAGTGATAAATATAGCTGGAGATTGCTAACCAGTCAGGGGGGGGGGGGGGCCCATCACTTCAGATTCGACTGTCTGTGATGATAATTATTAAGACATTTTTAGGCCAACAAGAAGTATTTTCTTGATCATGGATAGTTTATTGAAGAGAATTGAAGTTGAGGTGTATTTATTTCCTGAATATTTCGTCATTGTGAATTTATTTTCTGAGATGGATTATTAGTAGATCGTTGAAAATTAAGTTTTTTTTTCGTTGTAATTATAAGCCATCAACATTGCTTTTCAATTGATCTATGAGCGCATAGATGTATCAGTAGAACAGTATAAAAGTATAATTCCACTTTGCAGAATATACAGTGTGTTGTTTATAAATTTACAGATACAGTGATACGCTCATAGATAAATTGAAAAATTATGTTGATGGCATAAGATGATTCATGATGAGTCATCATAGCTATTCTTCCATTAGCAGTGTCTATTCCTGTCTTCCCGAGCTACCTGTGCCCACTTCACTGACAGCTTAAATGAAAGTCCCACAGGACGAGTCACACTTGTAGACCATGGTACAATATTTATGTCCTCTGTATCCTACACACATTCTGGTACTAAAAGTTCCAATGCCAACTCTGAAAAGAAATGCATAAAATTTTATTTTTAATAAAAGTTAAATTTAGAACATAGTACATTATTTATCAGGTAAATCATATAAATCTTTATAAGGGACATTATGTGGCCAAATTGGCCATGGCTAGTTAAGTTTATGTTTAGCATTATCGATTATTCTAGTGTTGAAATGATTAGATAGTGTCACTAGTGTTGAAATGACAAGGGTATTTCACAGTCGACGGCCCTTAGCCTTAGACAACACCTACTATAAGTAGAACGATCAAAATCCAACACAGGATTATCAAAGTATTTTCTTAGACATGATCACATCAAGGATCTGCCCATTTCAACATTTTGGAATTATGCTATTTTTCACAGCTGTTTGTCATTATAAATTTATGAAATTTATCATTATATTTATGCATGTTGACAGCCTATAGTTACAGGTAAGTATCATCACTCATATGCTATAATATTGGGGTAAACAACGTTAAAGTTATTTTCGTGTGCGATCCCGACAAAGTATCAGCAGGGGTCGAGTTAATGTTTTTAATTTTTTTAGCATTTTGTAGCACTGGGTAGATTTTCAAAAGCTTTCCCTGCCAATACATGACTTTTCATTGTAAATTGGTTAGCAGAAATTGGAAATAGCATCGCATATTGTAATGCGAATCCAGTTAAATCGAGCCCTTAATGGTCATAAATACTATGGAGAGACTTCCAAATAGTTGGATGCAACAAGCTCCTAACTTCTGGAGCATGCGAAGTCTATTTTGCGGCCGATGATATCACAACTGAGCATGTGTATGAGGTTTTAATGTGATACAGGCAGAGGTGTAACATTTTATATAACATTCAGTGAGCTATTCCTCCATACCATGTCACGGCTGTACAGTATTTAAAATATCGCGATAGTTTGAAATTATCACCGCGATATCATGGTATATCGTGCACAGTACTAGTACTGTTTGTGCAAAAACATAGTTCTTTTTCTAAAATCGTGTATATTCAGATAACTTGTGTGTTTTACAATGACAACCACAGATAGGTTGTTAGATAAACCATATTAAGACATAAAATGTCAGGCTTTTTATTATTGTCGTAGAACGAACAGGAAACCGTAAATGTGTTTATCAGAATGTCCCTGACTGTTATATTGTGATGGAACATTCCATTGAATCCAGTACTGTGCGCACATCGTACTTTCGCTTTCATTTTCATGTCGTCGTTGGAATTGGTTAGGAATTGAAAAAGACTGGGCAGTCTTGGTCTGTTTGTCATATAAAGTTACCTGTATGTTGGACGACAGTTCAATGATATATATGAAATTTTAAAGTCATGTTCAATTTAAAAGTAAGACTCAGACTCGTGCATTTATATACATAATTTATAAACAACAGCTGCTAATCCCATGAAAGACCCCTCCCACACCAGGTACTAACGGTAGAATGCCCCACACATGCGCTAGACGCAGGATAATATATCCACAGCACCTAATTGTAAATACCATAGCCTACATGAAGTAAAATTTGAATCATCCTGCCACCCACATGTATGGACCATGCCATAAAAGTAAACATGGAGTGCCAGGATAAATAAAGATCTCAGTGAGCACATCACATCATTAATCCAGCCCAATGTTAGGACTAAATGTCCAGTGCAATATTTGGTAGATATGATACGATTGGCACAATATCACAAGTTCACAACATATCCATTGTGTTCAAACATAGATAAAGTATTTGTGTGAACAGAGGCGGACTGGGCCTAAAAATTAAAAACTGGCCCGAGATATGAATAAAATACCGGCCCATCCGTACCCCCCTTAAATCGGAATCTGTTCAGGGGGTGTCCACCTTGGGAAATTCCAACTGCACCCCCCCCCTAAATCAGAATCTGTTCGGGGGGGGGGATGTCCACCTTGGGAAATACCATGGTTCTATATATTCCCGGTATGAGACCATTAAGATATTTTTACCTGAAAAATTGCATAAATTCTAACATCTAGCGGTCCAACTCCAGACAAATGCACACGGCTACGGACAAGAGACCAGGACACACCGGGCTGTCCATGGTTGTTCGCCCCGGGGTGAGAAAATTTTGAAAACTATACAAGAAAATCGCTAATCCTAGCATCTAGACTGGCCTCAACTGAAGCGTTCCTATTGTGTTGGAAATTTCAATTGGGGGAGGGTCCGGGACGGGCGCGTGAGAAATATTTTGGAATTTACAGCTGCGAGTTACCGTTAAAATCACGAGATTAACGGGGTCTTTACGTGGTGTTATATGATGCTGACAAGTTCATTTAATGACAAAAATTACGATTAGCCAATTTGGCTGGTTAAACAACACATGTGGCGGCCACATGTGGCGGCCACATATACCAACCCCCCCTCCCCCCACGGCCTCCGGCCAATCAGGAATTTTCCCGGTCTCCCGATCGGCCAGTCCACCTCTGTGTGTGAGAATGTTTGATTGGTTATCGGTCAAAAATACATGACCTGTCGCAATTGAACTGCCGATATACAGAGAAGAAAATAATTTGGCCGGTGTAAGACAGTGTTGACGATTAATCAAAATGCCGTACAGCCCAATAATCATGTATGGGGTTTGGTGCCATAGAATGGAATTTCAATAGTATTTTGACATGTCATGTTTAGTTTGACCCCAATCTCTGCGCATAGCGGATGGTCGGGTGGACACACAGGGGATCCACAGCTGTATTCATACTCGGACAATAAGTATGCAAGCAGTAGTCGTCAGAGAAAAAATCACTCCCATCATAGCATTATTGCAAGAAACATACCCAGTGTTAACAGTACACGATCCGCGGGCATTGCATATCGGTGCTTTCCATTATTTATTTTTTTGTCAACCGAGAAAAATAATTATGGGTCACAAAAGAAAAAAAAGGTCATTTGGATTATTAAAGGTTTTAAAATCTTCTGTATTTCACAAAAATAAACAAATATTTCGCAAAAATAAACGATATATGGCATAGAGTTTCAGACTGACTTGCTTCCAAGTTCCATGTTGCCACCCTGTACCGGTACTATTATTCCGCTCTGTACTCTTATTAATTTATCAGATTCAGACCCCGAAATTAGGAAAAAATGTTTAATGCTGTGGCATGTTAGCAGGTCCAGCACTTACTAGTACCCTAATTGCTGTATATTTACGTTTATGCATGTAAACCTCTATGGGACAATGGTTTTGTTATGAAAGATGTTGACCTATTTTTTGTCAAATCAGCTTTTTATTGATAAAACCAACTGTGTAACTAATTAAAAATAAAATGTCCCCCAACGGTTTGACGGATTTATGGGTTCCAGATCACTATAGTACAAACTGTCTTTAACCCTTTGAACCCTGTAAAAAATAGCCTATGCTCGAGCATGCTTATATAGCCCTACTAGTACCTGATACTAGTGGGTAATTCCATATACACGCCTGGCTGCCGCCGACCTGTTTTTGGGCCCATTAAATTATATTTTATATGAGCCATGGACGAGTAGGTGACACCCTCCTATATATAGTGGGCTTTCCGTCTTTCTTCGTCCAATTATCAACGCCCCACTTGCACCATAATATATATCAATACCCGCTTTGAAAAAATTCACACACCTTGTGTAAGTTGTGTTGCATGCACGGAACGTCCGAAAAGGTACAGCATTTTATTTTTAACGGCTGGACAATTTCAAACTAACCATTAGGTCCATGACAAGTATAGCGATGCGCACACTAAAAAAATTGCACGAAAAACGGGCATGTATAAAAATGCACTTGGCATTCACTCATTACATTATGGAAAAAGATGTATTGCATCTTATGTACTTACACATATAGTAAAATAAACTATAATCCGCGTAAGGTATGGTCATTCCCCAGTTACACCGGAGAGAAGTGCGACTGATCCATGCAGTAATGATGAATTTGTCATTGTCGTATGATAGATACATGTATAGTGCAAAAAGACACCCATGATCTTTGAAATGTGTAAAAAGACAACCGGGATCTCACTGGAACAAACGTGCAAAAAGTCACACAGCCTGAGCAACTCAAAGGTCACCCAGCCTGAGCATCTCAAAGGTCACCCAGCCTGAGCATCTCAAAGGTCACCTACTCTGAGCATCTCAAATGTCACCTACTCTGAGGATCTCAAATGTCACCTACTCTGAGGATCTCAAATGTCACCCAGCCTGAGCATCTCAAAGGTCACCCAGCCTGAGAATCTCAAATGTCACCCAGTCTGAGCATATCAAAGGTCACCCAGCCTGGGCATTTCAAAGGTCACACAGCCTGGGCATTTCAAAGGTCACACAGTCTGAGCATCTCAAAATTAATGTCACACAGTCGAAGCATCTCAAAGTCTCTCACATCTGCGACAGTCATACACGCATGTGGAATACCCAATCAAATTCAGTTGAAATTTCACTAAAAAACACCAAAAAAAATAATATTATAATTGTGATAATAATTAACATATGAATAATATAAAGTCCATGTTTTATGAGATTTTGATATGCTGGGTGACTTATTATACATTTTCGTGATAGATCATGGGTGTCTTTTTGCACGTTTATGAGATCATGGGTGTCTCTTTGCACGTTTATGATATCATGGGTGTCTTTTTGCACGTTTATGAGATCATGGGTGTCATTAATTTTAGGACGAAACAATGCAACAATTACTTAAGCTGTAGTTACATCTAAGAATGCTACATGTACATGTATAACAAAAGAACAATATAGGGTGGAACTCTCAAATAAATAGATCATGCCGCATCTATCCAAGTCTTTGCATATATAATATTGTATCTTGGTAAATATCTTGGTAAATATATATGCAATTGCTTGCCAATGAAGACGGTGCATGGATACTGTAGTACTATATTTAGTTTGTGCTTCGAGCTCAATACTCTAAGCCAATTTGTGTCACTTTCAGACATCGAGAAAGAACAGGAAAAGCGCTGGGGGCTACTTTCTGGCGAATCGGAACATGCATTGGATACCAGTAAGTAATCCCGACAGTATATCTCAATACATACTCTACACACAGAGCTAGAAATCACGAAGCAGGCTACATTTCATAACGCTCGTTAACCTGCAATACTACGTCTAATTCTTCCACATATTCTTGAGTGCAAAATACAACCTTTCAGTTTGAATCAGTATTGTATTATTTATTGAGGGGCAGCAGGAAGACGGCCAGTAGGTCATGCTGCTCCTGTACAATACTACTAATTCGTGTATCACTGCTCTATTATTAACCCCTATTTATTATACAAATAACCGTCTACATCTACATGACGTGTTCGAGATCACAATGTTGCTTAGCATGAAACCATTCTAAACAGCTAGCACCTAATTGTTGAGGAAATATTGGTCAAATGTTCTGATAAATGTCATGGAAAGAGCGTGTTGACTGCTATTACAAACATGCTCCATTTGAACTTACATACATGTTGAACGATAATAGCTACTCGTTATGTACCGGATAACACATAACAACGAATTTACCCATGCATCTATTGCCGAGAAGCTGTGTGGTCAAATATAGACTTTCAAATTTTAAAATAGTCAGAGGTAGAGTTGTCTGGCGCCCAACGGTCATATGATTACCTATTATGCAATGCTCAACACAAGCGTTATGCATCCTTTCACTACACAAGAAGCGATATTGTCAGTTATATTAGTTATTAGCTGATATAACATGCAACTTTAGCAAAGGAATTATATGTAATATTTAGAGAGTAATCAATTGGTTTCGATGATTACGCGAAATAATTCTCGAGTGGAGCCGGGTCTGGTAAAACCGAGTGAGCAGGGCTCTCCGAGTGAATTATGTCACGTGATCATCGAAACCAATTGATTATGCTGTTTATTACACACTTTCCACCATCAAACGGGGCTAATTCTAAAGATAATATGAGACAATATATTCCCTGAGCAGCTGATCGCGTATGCTTTACATGTGTGACATTATCACCTTTAATTCACCGAGAAATCCTTATAAATTACGGCTAAGTGTATAATAAACAACATAAACACGACCGAATCGCAAATTACAGCTTCGGTGCGTGTCGCTTAAATCGCAAATGGAAACTGTAAACCATCCCCACACATGTCAAGAAGGATCTCAACTGCAATCCATTCTTTCATATGAAGTTATGATATATTCCCATTAGAACATGGCTATGACGTCACCCTTTGTTCACCGAGTCCAGTTTATAGGATAATGGATGGTTATCGTCGAGATCGTACATTATTTTACAAACAACGATCCTTTATTTTAATAACAGACGCTCATTTTCTACATTTATATGATTTGTAAGTATAATATCATAATATATTCATGTAGCTATCTAGAAAACGCTTTTCATGTATAATATCGCCCAGATTTACTGCTAGACACAATTTCGACAGAATTAAGGCATACCACGCGCACCATAAGTCATTCAATTCATAATTCTCAGAATCAGAAATATGTCGCATATATAATTTACTATAATTGCCGAAAAGCAAGGGCAAAACAATCCGAATATACATTGTATTGACTAAATTTATCATAGAAGGAGCTCATTGTCAGTGTATACACTTCGCGTGCAGTCAACGGCTGGATACGTAATAGGGTACTGCCAGTCAATTAAGATGACAATGGGTTAAGATGTCACGCCATCCGTGTAGCCAACGAGAGAGAAGATAGGGCCGACCACGTGGTACAACTCAGTCGTCTTGACCAACTTTCGGGTTAATCCATTCTGATTAGAGGTGACGCTTTGGACTGGACCATATTTTAACCCAGATAATAGCTTCAAACTGTACATTTTATGTAGGAAGTCAAATAGGAGTTCGATAACAGGTTCCGCGTATGGGCATTAACCCTGTCATAACTGGA
This sequence comes from Siphonodentalium dalli, assembly GCA_032622095.1. Classification (NCBI taxonomy): domain Eukaryota; kingdom Metazoa; phylum Mollusca; class Scaphopoda; order Gadilida; family Siphonodentaliidae; genus Siphonodentalium; species Siphonodentalium dalli. The sequence goes on along the minus strand of CP136069.1, from coordinate 180,336,683 downwards.
ACTTTCTGATATTTTGCGAAAACCCTGCGCCAATGAATCTATATCTATATTTGCGATTTTCTGTCTGTGTTCTATAGAACTCACGTGGGACCATCTAGATGGAACCAAAGGGGTCTAACGGGGGTAACGTTTCACGCGGAAGATAATGGTGCGGGTTAGAATGATCTAAAGTGACGTTGTTGCTGTCAGGGGCAATAAAGGGGAGAAGCAGCAAATTGTTTTTGTCGCCGATTTCCAGCAAACTTATACATAATCATAGCCATGATATGAAGAATATCTAATATGGTGTGGTTTAATGATGTCAAAAGTGGCGCCGTTTGAGACAGGGGTGCATTTAAGGGGAGAGGGCACCACAATTGATAACATTATTTTTAGCACGTTTTTCGACCAAATTGATCCACATTCTTCTCAACGATACAAGGAATCTAACCGTGTGATTTATAGACGCCATATTGGTGCCGTTTATATGTGAGGTGGGGCACAGGCTCCTGAGGAAATTACGAGATATACCGATATTTACTATAACAGTGACAAGGTTTACAAGTCCGATTTGTTCGTATTCCTCTTAGATTATCTTTAACCCTTTACCCAACAAAACGGCCAAAAACGCCCAAATAAAGCTTCAACAGCCTAAAATATCATCGGTCTGTCTCAATAACCATACAAATATGGATATCATTGGAACCGGTTCAATTACCACATTGTGATGGTTACAGTTATGCCCTGTGCCAATGCATTCTCTTATATATAAGAGAATGCATTGGCCTAAAAAAAATCTTTGTTTAACACTTTTTACCATTTTTTCTTACATTCTTTAACAATTTTATAATTTTTTCTTACATTTTTTTAACAATTTTTATAACATTTTTCTACATTCTTTGACAATTTTATCATTTTTAATATGTGTTAAGCCAATGCATTCTCTTATATATGCGAGGCGACCTATGGTCGACTCGCATATATAAGAGAATGCATTGGCACAAGACCGTTCTGTTGGGTAAAGGGTTAAATCTTTCTTCTCAGTCACAATATATTTCATTGTGTCTCATTGGCCATGAACTTTTCTTTCTTTTGATGTATAATTCGATAGTATCAAACGAAGGGAAGTCGAGATATCGCATCGCAAACTAGCAAAACCTACCGACGAAAAACGGTCGTCAGTTTCCCTGCCCGGTAAGTAGTGATTATACACGGATACCAATTCAATTATTACGATGGCAGTTGCCGAACTTGCGAATTCCCCGTACGATATCATGTCGACTTCCCTTAAATTTACTTCGTCAAGTTATATGTCAAACGAAAGAACATTTTATGCCCTATAACATACACTCGGACATATTTTGACAGAGTTTACAATGTTTTATAATTATTGAGGATATTAGGCGGACAGGGAGACTGACGACCCGTTTTACTCCCAAATGTCCAGTAGATATTGCCAGTTTTCGGTACGATGTCTCGATTTCCCTTCGTTTGATTCTATGGAGTTATACATCAAAAGAAAGGAAATTACATGGACAATAATACACACTGAAATATATTGTGACTGAGTTGAACGATTTTGAGAATCTATGAGGAATATGATAGACGGTGTGTTTTTTCCCAAAATCGGACTTGTGAACCTCGTCGCTGGTGGAGTATTGTGTATGTCTCGCTGCCATTTCCCCCATGGGTCTGTGAGATGGGGACATGGGATGGGCCGGTGCACTCAATTTAATAAGAAATTGTTCAGCCGCAGATTAAAGGGGAGGGGCAGCAAATGTTTTTGTCGCCGATTTCCACCAAACTTATATATAATCATCTCCATGATATGAGGAATCTAATGGTGTAGTTTAATGATGTCAAAAGTGGCGCCATTCGAGTCAGTCGTGTACTGAAGGGGAGAGGGCACAGAATTGATAACAAGTATTTTAGCGCGATTGCCACCAAATTGATACACATTCTTCTCCGAGATACGAGGAACATAATCGTGTGAATTAAAGACGGCAAATTGGTGACGTTTGGGTGAGAGATGGGGGGGGGGGGGGGCACCAAATTTAATACGCAGTTGTTTAGTCTCCGATTACCAACAAACTTATAAATAATCATCTCCATGATATCAGGAGCCTAATTGTGTGGTCGAGAGTTGTCAAAAGGATGTCAAAATGCCGTTCGAGTCAGGGGTGCATGGCGGGGGAGAAGGACACAAACATTGATAAACCATATGTTTAGTGCCGATATCCACCATATTTATCCTATTCTTCTCCATGATACGAAGAATCTAATCGTGTGGTTTAAACATGGAAAAAGGGTGCCATTTGGGTGAGATATTGGGGACACTACATTTGATACGAATTTGTTAAAATGTTTTTCTCCAATGATACGAGGAATCAATCGTGTGTGTTAAAGACGCCACATTTGGTTCCTATATTTGCGAATGTCTGTATGAGTTCTATATAACTTCACGGGGCCATGTAGATGGCACCAAATGGGTCCAATATGGATAAAATTTTTACGAGGAAGATAATGGTGTGGGTTAAACTATTCTAAAGTGATGCTGCTGGGGTTGGTATAAACGGTTAGAAAATAGTTGTCATCAGTGCATCAAAAAAGCTTCTGAAGCACTTCTGTTAAACTGTCATTTGAACTAAATTAGATAACTTCTCAGTTATATGATTGATATTGGTAGCGTTTTATGCAGATTTAGACCAATATTAGTTTAATTTAGGTGGTGTGAGGCAAACAATTTGGAGTAAAATCATATTGCCACAAGGTCGATCTTTATTCTTCAAACTACATGTGCATGTACCGACATTATGTTCGATATCGGCGTAATGAAATTTTGCTAATTGTCACTATGTTTGTTCTACTATGCATATGCTGCCATTTACATTACAAGTTATAATTACATGTATATAATTACACCCATAATTGTGTTATCCACCAGACTAATTCCAGAAAACATGCATTTTGTTTCAGGTTGGAGCGTCTGTGTTCGCCAGTAACATAGGCAGTGTTCATTTCGTGGGTTTAGCAGGATCAGGGGCAGCCACAGGTATAGTGGTGGCCAACTATGAGATTCACGTGAGTAGAAGTAACCTATTTAACCATTTCGTGACTGGAGCTTCCTGAATTTTTGCGAAAAACCCTGTGCCAATGCATTCTCTTATTTATAAGAGTTGACCATAGGTAGCCTCGCATATATATGTAATAGAATGCACTGGCCTAACAAATTTTAAATTATTTTTTATAATTGTTAAAAAATGTAAGAAAAAAAATGAAAAAAAAAGAAGATAATTTGTTTTTAAAGAATGTGACAAAAATAATAAAAATTGATAAAGAATTAAGAAAAAATGATAAAAATGATAAAATTGTTAAAGAATATAAGAAAAAATGATAACATTTGTTATAGAATGTAAGAACAAAATATAAAAAATGATAACAATTGTTAAAGGATGTAAGAAAAAATGACCAAAACAATTATAAAAATTGTTAAAGAATGTAAGAAAAAATGATAAAAAAAAAAATAAAATGTTAGGCCAATGCATTCTCTTATGCGAGGAGACCTATGGTCGACTCACATATATAAGAGAATGCATTGGCACAGGGTATTTAATGTTGCGCCAGCGCAGCTCCGACATGAACATGTTAATATACATAATTATATAGAGCTTGGCTTGGAGTGAACTAAGCGGGTAAAGTACCCAGTTAGGTTGGTATAGTTCACAACGCAAAGCGGCCATAAAACCCGCGTAGTCAACGACAAGGCATGCTCTATTTATCATATTCCACCGAACAATTCGAACTTGAAGCATGCATACTGCATAAAAGTATTCCATCAACCTCAACTACTGGACTGTTCGAAGAAGTTAATAGAAATCAAGCACAACTCGTTTCATTGAGCACAAATATGATTATCTACTTAACCAATACACAGTGTACGAGAAACATAATTGTTGAAAGATTGTCTTGAAATCTAGTTCAGTAAGCCGAAACGCGCAGTATTAAGTATTATTTTGAATGTACGGAAACCCGAAATTGTACCCCAATGCATGAATTCAACCGAATGGTGGTCCTCGCAAATTCTTGTCTTGAAAAAAAGTGTTCACTGTAATGTTTTAATTTCATTTTCGGTGCTCCACAACAGTTTCCGTTTTGGTACGCACCTGGACAAAAATTATCTCAAGTGGCCGAAGCTACGTGTAAAGATGCAGGTGATATTTTCCCCATCAAACAAGCCTGGTAGAAACCCGCCAACGAAATTATTGTTCGCAGAAGACGTATAGTGCGCACATGTGTAGGCTTTCGTGTGGTGGTATACGACAAAATAATTGTCATAATATGCTGCTGGTATACTCACTTAGTGCACTAAATATAAACTATATATTATATTCAATGACGAGCAATTATAAATTGCCTCACTTTCGCAAACATGTACCATGTATTGTCACATACATATATTCTATCAACGTCGTTTTTCAATTGATCTATGAGCGTATAGATGTCTCAGTGGGCCAACAACATACTGTACAAGAAAACCATAGTCATAAATGGTATCGCGCTCGATATCATATATTATATACACATTATTGTAATTATAGATTATAAAATATATTGGTTTCACGAATGACCAACTCAGAATTCCGTTAAAATAATAATAACAACCAGCACCTAATTAACGAACCGGCGGCCGACTCGGCCGTCTCCGACCACAACCATCAATGGGCTGCAGAACGAAACATATCTATAAAAGTTGAAATATAAAACTTACAAATTATCTTTTAAATTTCTTTTATTGGTAAATTTTCAGCAATAAACTAACGTTGCTAGATTTGAGTTTTTTCGTTCTCACTAATATTCTAATGGAATTCTCGTTCCGCGCTTTCGCGTCATCCGGTGATGTCATGTGGGGCGACGTATAGACTCGCCCATTTTTCTTAAAGTGTCATTACGCGATGTGATTCGTCCACTCTACCATCTGTGATATCAGGTCGCCCTCTAGCCTCTCGACCAATCAAATGCCGTAATACTGAGTTAGGATTTTTCATTCCAGTCACCGGATCAGGCTATTCCAGATGTTCATATAACTATATAACCAGTATATATTCCGCTTTCGATATTTCCAAAGTAGGTCAGCATCATATGAGTTTATCTAAATTCGTCATGCTCTTGAAATGTCGGTAGTAAACAGCGTTCGGAAAATATTCTTATCTTTTCATACATGAAACAAATGTGTTTACCAGTAGTCACGGAAACCCACACTAGGAGCGTTGTCAATGAAACTTTAGCAAATTTGAATGATTTCTCCATTCTGGTAACTACCTTAGTCGCCATTTTGAATGTAGATGCACATGCATAATAATATATCAATCCATCAGGTAATGCTTACCGATTAGTTATATATCATAATTTTTTCAAAATAAGGTTGCCATTAGCACCCAATTTAAAACAGTTGTGAATGATTAAGAGATGGGTGTGAAAAATCATACTTTTTTCGAATTTCGGTCGCCGTTTTGTGAGCCATCTTGGATTATGAGGTCCAGATGGCTCTACCAAGTCTTAGAAGAAGTGTGATGCAGTGGTGTTATTACTGTAGAAACAAATTCATTTTCCTATCTAAAGTTTCCTTCCTCCCACACTGAAATATTCATGGCTGCCATTTATTGTTTGTGGTTTCATTCTCTTGTATTGTTGGGTATAAACAGCCAGCCTAGGGATAACAAAATATTTGACTGGGTCACAACTTCACGTTCATTCGCCGGCATGGATAAATTATAATCACCTATAGTCACTAAATTGCGCATAATTATGAGTGGTACAATGGGAATTGGACAGATTTGAGTAATTTATCTAGTTTGGCAGCCATTTTGGCTGTAGATGCGCTGTTTTGATCGTAATTATATGGCAATCCATATATTTAAAATTATTAAACATTTTCTTCAACAAATTCAAGCTATTTTCTGTTTAACACATGACTCTAGTACCAAAATTGATTTTTGAATATGTTATAGCATATTCACGAATTCAAATTTGAAAGATAGTTGGCAGGAATAAGGCCCGAAGTAGGACATGTTATGTTACCCAAATGGTTAGGTGTTAAACTATTTTAAATATTTAGTTGCTATTAGCCACCGCTTTCAAAGAGCCGTTAATGTTTCAAGAGACAAGTGTGAAAATTCATCAAATTTATAAATTTCGGTCGCCATTTTGGCGGCCATCTTGGTTTAATGTAGCTAGTTTTTCTGTCAACGGGAAGCCTGCTGTAAATGTATCAGTAGATAAATATGCAGTTTTCGATCCGAAATTCACTACCAGCTTTTAATCAAACTGACTCAGTGCCTACTCCATGTACTCCGAAAATTTGGATGGCGGACATCTTGATGACGTCATAAATCCACCCAGTCGCGACCCCAGATGTCTAACATTTATTTTCTGATGCCTGAAATATAACGTAACATCATTAGCATAGTCGCTATATTTCTTCACAAATTGCACACGGGAGCCAAAACAATGTACATAAGAGCCTCTATACTATTTAACTGTACCGTTGATGTGTGTTTAAACTTGGGTTATTATATTGGACACGTCGAACCGGCCACGTACATTTAAGCACTTTTATGTGTCGAGCAATCACTGAGTACGAGAAGGAACAGAACACATTGCACATTAAACAACCATCGACTTGAATCACCATGCTTAATGGTTCGTGCATGTTATGTTCTCAGGTCGAAGTATTCTTCAATTAGTTTTTCAATGACCACAATAGTGCTCAACTGGAAGAGATTTCCAATATGGTATTTCCTTGGCGTCTGCCTTAATCAAGCCTTAGAAGCAGAATGAGGTCCCCAGAGGGTGAATTGAGTGATGCTGGCCCCGCTATGGGGGATATCGTCGCTAAATTCACCAACTGGGGACCTCATTCTGCAGATGACAGGCACACCAAATTCAGACCTGGTCTTAATTATGAAATCAAATTTATCTTCCTGAGATCATTCAAATTAGTCAAGATAATTCTATAGCGTAATAAAATGGTCAAATGTATGTTTCCAGAGATCAAGGAAATCATGTAGTCATTTACTTTTAGCATTTCTTTTAGCCCAACTATGGGGTCATGTTTCCGCCACATATTTTCGCTTCCCTCGCTTCCTTCGTTTGTTTTTTTTTTCCGCTTGCTTCGGTTCCTTCGCGGTGAAGTAAGCGAAATAATAACAATTATTTTCTGCCTTCCCTACGAAGCAACCGAAGAAAGCGAAAAAATCAAACGAAGCAAGCGAAAAAAATCAAACGACGAAAGTGAAAAAAAAACATGTTAGCAAGCGAAGGAACTGCCGAACCCCAACAATAACCAAGAACCAAGAAAAACTGTTGTCTTGGTTGTTGTTGTTGTTGTTGTTGTTGGGTTTCAGCTGTTCCTTCGCTTGATTCGGATACTTCGCGAAGCAATCGAAGGAACCGCTGAAAGCGAAAAAAAAAAAAAAAAATATCGCACGAAAAAACCAAACGAAGCAAGCGAAATAACCGACAATGATGTTTTTTGGCTTTCGTCGTTTGATTTTTTCGCTTGATTCGTTTGATTTTTTCGCTTCCTTCGCTTCCTTCGTGCCGTCGATTCCTATGTGGGCGATCGATTCCTTCGTTGCGATCGATTCCTTCGTGGCGAAGGAACCAAATTAATTTAGATTATTTCACTTGCTTCGCCGCGAAGGAACCGAAGGAAGCGAAAAAACAAAACAAACGAAGGAAGCGGAAAAAAAGTATGTGGCGGAAATGGGACACCATACACAATACTTCAACTTTTCAATTTTGACCCTGGGTTTCATATATTCATAATAACGTAACTTCGTTTGTTTTGTTTATAGGTTCTTTTCTAATTCCTTCTGGGGAATCGCGTTATCTCACAATCACCTGGTGTTCTGACTGTTGTGATGTATGTGATTGAATTTCGTGCATATTTTCTCCTGACGTACTTGTTTCTGTAACTCTTGTACTATCTGATTGTCCAGCCTGTTCTGAAAATGAGAGTGTTTTAGTGTCATTATCGACTCATAATGTCTTATTTTAAGTTCATTGTGTGAAAAATAACACGAACAAACCAACTCAGCAGAGTTTGGAGTTTGGGTTTGGGAAGATCCCCCCGGGCAGATTTGAAAGGGCTGTAAACCCTCTCCTACAACCCACGGTTGATTGATATAGTGCCGCTGAAGAGCGTTTGTTGAGTTTGGTTGTGAGTGTTTTCTAGTCATTGGATGCTTGCCTGTGCAGTATGGGTTACATGCCACCCTGCAGGAAGCAAAGCCCCCCCCCCCATTCCAAAAGCGGACCAGCGAGAAGACTTACCTTGTTTGTAATACGAGTTCTGTGTGTTTAACTTAGTTGATATATTTTTATTTAGTGGTTTGTTGTGAACTAGTGTCCATGTTAGTGCATGCATGAACTCCGTTGCCTTAGTCTGTTGTATTCAGGGCTTATACTACGGGCTCAACTCTAGGAAGGGTGTGCAATGCCGGCCGTTTGACTTAAGGTCGGTCGGGGCTCCCCAACTCTCGATGGTGCAATGCCCGCCTTACACTCCTGTGTGAGTCTCAGAACCCGTTGACCTGATTGTGTTGTGATGCGCAGACGAGGAAGCAGCTGAGGTCAGCCTGTTGGTGGTATGTCTCTGAAGGTGGTTGGGTACCGAGTGTTATCTCTAGTAGTTATGTCTTCATGTACGCACGGGTGTGGTTGAAAGCATGTGTTTAAATTTGACAAACCAACTCACGAGTCACGACACACCATATGTACGCTCTTTAAAATCTGTTTTCATTGTGGCCCGCGCCATAAAACGGAATAACTGGTATAAACCCGCTAGGGGCTTACTTCAGGAAGATCTTTCGTTGTTGTTGTGCGTGGGAGGGGGTGCATGTGTGCATGATTGCGTATTCGTGTGTGTTCTATACATGTATATTAGGCTATTTCCAATAATTTAGGCCAGGAACTGTACAGTGAAGGTAACCAGCAGTTTAAATCATGGGTGGGCTTGGACGTGACTTTATGCTCTCAGTTCGGGTATCCACCCACGAGTATCATAATGCACCCCCCCCCGGATCGGGAAGTTTCATTTGCACCCCCTGTTATAATCCATTCAAAATACGATACATATGTGCTCAACATAGATAAAATGTTTAAATAATTTAGTTTATCATTAATGTGTGCAGGGGCTTCATCTTTCTGATCAAACTTTCACAGCGAGATATGTTTGTTAAGTTTGAAACTTGTCTTGTTTCTCGCAATTACCCTAGTTCTTTTCTGTCGCATTCGTTTAGGGGCAGGGGACATTGAAAAGGATCCAACAAGAAGTGCTTTTAAATAGTGAGGACCTGTTATATACCAAACGAAATGACGTGAATTTCTCTATACACTAGGATATCTGTAGTTGTAAATTTCTTATCATCAAGGTCAACCAGGTCAAAATGTCACACATTACAAACTTAAAGCCGGTTTCCCGAAACTATACAAATAGACCAGGAGATATTGGGCGACCTTTGGACCACACAAATAAAGTTTACACCGCCCATATTCTTCATTAGTGTCTCTTCTAATTGTTTTCCGGATGCTAACAAGAACAAAGTGGCCGCATAGACTCCAGACAAGATGGCGCCTATCGTGGCGGCCATTTTGCTTGATATGCACCAGGCCAGGACAGTACAGAACGTTTCATAGGCGGTCATACTTTTCACACGATTGGCCAGATTTATACACCAACTATAGAATTGAACCAAAATTCGGACACAGAACTCCAATATGGCGGCCAATATGGCGGCGGAAATGTGACCACATATCGTCACTCATTAGTGCAGCGGCCAAATGTCAGAAAGTGGTCGGGTACCCATACCCACGATCGAACAAGTTGGAACCACTTTGTTAAAAGATAAAATGTATATTGTTCACGAAAATAACAGCAAAATATAACGGAATCGGTGGTGACTATGGTCATATCGACGATGACTTTTTCCAGAAATTCGCGATTTTGGTAAATCGAGGTCTGTGGCTAAGTACTAACTTGTTCCTCAACCGTTTTTTTTTGTGTGTCAAAATGTCTATATCATACACTATCTCCACTCAAAAGTTAAATGGTTGGTTAATTTGGATTTCCCTGCCATTTGGAGCCAATAAAATGTACATTTCTCTGAAATCTCTCTTTTACACTGAAATATGTTTTTTTCAAACGAATATCGAAATAATGACAGAATATTCAATCCTTATGGCGCAGTAGTTATCTGACAATAATATTTAGAATTACGTTGACAGGAATTTGGAACAGTTTGCGAGAAATTTGAGTTTTGCTACATATCCCCTAAACACGTTTTTTGTAAAAAAAATTACAGTTTTGATAACGACTTTACAAAATTTATGAATTGATCTCAATGGGACCCAACATAACTTCCAAACCCCCAATTACAACAACAACATCATTTATTGATAACAGCTTGCATTGACAAACATTATACACATGTATACAGTGCACCAAGTTTGCCTGTTTTAAACTTTCAACAGGGTCTGCACTTTTAAATCGACCAAGCATGGTACCATTGCATAGGCATATTATATATTAAGTCTGGATTTCAGGCCAATGTGCATGAAACTTCATTGGCTTTTTATTTAGAATCAAGTTCTTAAGTTAATATATTTGTTGTTATTGCAACATCGGTCTCATGTGGACGTTTTATGTCATTAGACTGCTAATCTAATCTTAGTTTGCATGCAATCTCCGTGTACATTCTTTAATTTGATTGCGACATCCAGCGAAATGTAGGCATGCATAAAATTGGATCAGTTAGGATAACTTATGTCGCCATATATAGGAATTAACAAACAGATTAAAGGAATTTTCGAAAAGATTGCTTGCGAAATAATGCGAAGATTATGCATATATGTGAAGCAGCTGCATGCTATATCCAGCGAAATGTAGGCATGCATAAAATTGGATCAGTTAGGATAACTTATGTCGCCATATATAGGAATTAACAAACAGATTAAAGGAATTTTCGAAAAGATTGCTTGCGAAATAATGCGAAGATTATGCATATATGTGAAGCAGCTGCATGCTGTATACAAGAATCTTTAACACCTCAATGATATCTAAATGAGAAGAGCATTTATATGTTCGGTTTAAAATTAAACTTCGCCTGGCTATTCCCGGGAGAGGATGTGAAAATGCAAAACATATATATTGGTGGATACCACTCTCACTTGCAAGTGTGTTCTCTATAGCAACGAATCGGAACACTCCAACCAACATCTCATCAAATCCGTTATGTAGGCGTTATTTGCATTTACAGGGGTCTGTCATGGGTTAGCCTGGTACCATTATTAACGACATATTATGTACTTGTTCTGGTGCGTAAAACTGATCAGTTAGTATCCAGGCGCTATGTCAATTGGAGGAATGTAGCATTCTACTAACATTGCCGAAAATCTGAAGCAAATCAACCGTACCACTCCATAGAAAACATCGTCTGAGCTACGCTCAATTGTAAATATTTACTGCTGGATTCGGTAGGCATCTATCGGCGATAAACTGACGAAAATGATTTCGCAATCGAGAGTCACTGCATTTAATTAATATATAAGAATGACGGTGTTTGTTGTCAATTTGGATATAATAGTTGTAAAATACTACTTTGAACAAGATTATTCTACATTTATATTTGATCAACCTACCGGAGTGTTTCATATCACTTTAATGTTGTTTGATATAATGGTTGTCATGTGCTAAATAACACGATGGCTCATGTCGAAGGCTCTTAACGGATCAGAATTTTAAGCCTATAATTAAAGCGACATGTACAACTACCTGTCTACTAGTCGGATTCCTTATGTCGAAAACAATGGTCGCGCAATTTCGGAATGTCCACAGATGAAACTGAGATATTTGAACGGATGGATGCAATCGGAAAAAAAATCAACATTTCCAGATAAACGAAGGGGAATAACCCTAGAATGGTAAATGCAAGCAACACTGGGTGACACTTCATTGAAATCTATTGCGATGGTGCACATATTATGCCACATTCCATCACGATGTTATAACCATGCATGTGATACCAAGGCGGACGGGCAAACACCACAAATCTCGTGAAAGTTGGTGCTCACCGAACTGGAATCGTGGACGTTGGTGATCACCGAACTGGAATCGTGGACCAAACATAATTGCAACAACAGACTGAGTGTTCAGAAATTTAATTTAATTGGCATTGGCCATCACCAAACATGATTTAGTGTATCGCGTACAGGGTATATAAATAGTTCAGTGTAACTTGATGAATTGATTGAGCGTTCACGAGTTATCTCTGTTTTCCGAGATTCTCGCCAACATAACTTAAAGGTACTCAATCCGATTCGACGGTCCACATATCATCAGCTTCCAACAACAACATTTTTTGAAATACCGCTTCAGTTATCAGAATCGATTAATTCCCCAAAAATAATGCTAACCATAGTCAACTATAGTATAAAATTGCCCAAAACCTATTATTTATCATCGTTTTGTTCAACGAAATTTTGCCGGTTGTTAAATATCTGACACAAAAAATCCACTGGATTTTAGAGTTATCGATCTTCATCCGCTATCTGGTCAGATAAGTTCTTCTCGTAGACAGTTTACTGGGCCACATAAAATTAAAATAATAGATGTCAAACATCGATATCTGATCACTCCTAGCTTTGATGGGTGGGTTCTTCTACTCGAATAAAATATTTTTTACCCCCGAAGCCAAGGAAATAGTAATTTGCGAGCGTTAATTCGGATTGAGTACCTTTAAGTACCACACGCGGCGACGACTCCGTCGAATGTCACGACAGAAATATCACCGTTCAGCTGGTTAGGGGTTCACAGGTCTTATTGATACCAACGGTACATGTACATGTAAATGTTGAAAGTGACGACCGAATGTCCGAACAATATTTATAGGCAATGTGGTTACGAGATACATAGCGCTAAGGACGATCAGCATGTTCGTCGTTTTTGAAGATGAACGACGACCTGTTTCCCCGTTATTTCGTCGTGTACGAGACTTGAATTCTGATAGATTTCTTTGACTTTGTTTAATCTGCCATATAATGGCGGCGTTGGTGATAACGAGAACGCACGAAGGAGCGATAGATGCCGCTACCAAGTTTACCCAGGACATAACGCGTGTGTAAAAGTAGAAATAGCCAGGCGTGTAATCTGGCCAGCATTTTCCCGTTTCTGTTAGACGTACCCCATATAGGGCATGCGCGCTGATTCCGCAAACAAATATTCCAAGAAAAATAATGTCAGCTTAGCTTTGGTGCGCGTGCACTTCCATCCGAGTGGGAAAACGATCGTTATAGATCTCTCAATTGTTATCGAAACAACTATCCAACTTGAGAAATACACCAGAACGTGTTTAATGAACACAAGCGTTTTGCACACAAGATTCGAAATGTTTCTTATATCCAATTGAAACACAGCAATAAGCCACAACCGCAACAGACCAACAATCAGCTGGACCGTGTCCGTAACGGCCAGCGTTATGAGATAGATCGGCATGGTTCCGCGATTCCAATTCCCTCGACTGAGAACGATGACCGTATGAGTATGTTACCGACCACACCGAAAAGTTAAATAACTGGTGGGAAGACCATCGAAATCCATTTTATAATGGTGTCCTCTACGAGTACTTCGGTAGTGCCAGTAAGGGTTGCTAATGTTATGGACGAAGTATTCCTCGTCGCATTCCAAATGCTGGTATTACGCGCTTGAGCCTCTGTTTGGTTCATACTTCAATTGATCAGCACACGATTACATGTACGTTTGAATCTTCGTGATAGACTTGGCTATTCGTCGTATACGTGGTAATCTGCCTGCAGATATGTCTCGAGAAAACAAATCACGTATCCGGCAAAACATTCAAAATCAATTGTCATTTTAATTTCTCGTTATCTCAGTGGTTTCTGTTGGTGTGAGGCAAAGGAGAAGCCTTGAAGTATATCCTTCCGCGATGCACAAGTGTCGTATGGACACACTCATTAACAGACTTGCGTCGTTCCATGTTAAGTACACGCCATCTATCGTACAATTAATTGACTAAAAATTCTTACAAATTCTCCATGAGAAATATTAAATAATTCACTGTTTTCAGGCACCAATAACTTCTGTGAATTAGAACATTTTCAGTAAGTGTAGTTTATATATCCATTATATCATATCTCTGTTATCGACCATGAGAGAGAACTCTATTTTTCTTGATAAATAAAACGCTCTTTTGTTGGAATTTATTGGCCTCATTGACTTCTTCGCGATTGGCCAAACAATCAGATGAATAGGTTACATTCTATAGATACAATATAGTTGATTTGAGAGTTCACACATGGTGTTCCGGGTTTATCACTGCAGGAGAACTAAACGATAAGATGAATAGGTTACATTCTGTAGATATAATAGAGTTGATTTGAGAGTTCACGTATGGTTTCCCGGGTTTGTCACAGGAGAAACAAACGATAAGATGAATAGGTTACATTCTGTAGATACAATATAGTTAGTTTGAGAGTTCACACATGGTGTCCCGGGTTTATCACAGTCTGGAGTAAACTAAATACCCACATATAAAAAACAGTCTGGAGTAAACTAAATACCCACATATAAAAAATAGTGGGTCTGACGACCTTTCGTTCAGTTTTCATTTCCCAAACCCGGGATTCCTTGTAATTACCGCCAATCAAAACTTAGCTCCAAGAAATGTGTGCCCCAATACAAAAACCAATAACATGTCACGTGCTCTCGGTGTGGAAATCCCGAAGGTGTGGCTAAATGTTGTTAAAATAGTATCCATGACGTCATGTTATACCGGAAGAGAAATTCACAATCGACAAATAAAGTAGATTGTTGACGAGCGGTCGAAAGTTTAAAATCAAGAATCACCGGAATTTGGATTGCAGGCAACTGTAATTAGGGTACAACTGGCCAATCTTTGGAGCTAATAATACGGCTGTGTAAGGTCGGGAGGGTTTCGGTGGGGTTGGTGGTAGAATTGTGTTGCTCTACGCTCGTTTTGGCTGCGGTGGTACTACTGCCGGTACTGAGGAACTGATAGATCGTTTTGTTATGTCATTTAACTTTTTTTTTAGTTCTGTAGTTGTTTTAGCAGATAGTCCCGACATTCATGTATTTTTGATTCGTGGCCATTGATTTGTGTTATTTTTTGACAACATGGGCGACAAATCGCCTGGCCAATCTAATAAATAATTCGTTCTGAGTCCAAGAGATCCACAGACATTTGTTTTATAATTTCAAGAAGATCTGTCTTAGTTATTGTACATATTATTTTGGATCCCGGAAGCTAGCTGTTTCCCTTTATTATCAGTAAAACAACCACCGAACGAAAAGTCACAAACCCTGCAGCTATTAATTCCGATTCTTAGAAACGGCTTCACATGGTTGAAGCGGCCATGACGGCACTGGCACGTGACCATGTTTACGTCTGTCAATCAACTAATTTCAGATTTATATTTAGTGCGGTGTGACGTAATTTGGGGGAAGCCCACAACCGTTCAGAAATGAAAAGTTGATGGGAATGCAATAGACTCAGTATCAGTATGAATATGAGTGTATGTTTACATAGACTGGGTTTATCACTGCAGTTAGTTAGTTTGAGAGTTCACAAATGGTGTCCCGGGTTTATCACTGCAGGAGAACTAAACGATAAGATGAATAGGTTACATTCTGTAGATATGATAGAGTTGATTTGAGAGTTCACACATGGTGTCCCGGGTTTGTCACAGTAGAATAACTAAACAATAAGATGAATAGGTTACATTCTATAGATACAATATAGTTGATTTGAGAGTTCACACATGGTGTCCGGGTTTGTCACAGCATGAGAACTAAACGATAAGATGACATAAACCAAATTAGGTACACATCATACATTCGGGAGAAACAATCTGAGCTGCTTTGGCTCTATATCTGGTTTTCATGATAGAACCGGAAAATGAAACCAACTAGTTCCGCTGGGTTCCAAATGTTTTCTGAATGCTCTATTCGTTTGTAAATACGTTATAATGTTTAACATTTATAACACAAGGTCGTATATCACCGAATAGACACCGAATAGATACCGAATATACACTGAATAGGCACTTAATAGACACCTAGTAGACACCTAATAGACACAGAATAGACACCGAATAGACACGGAATAGACACACAATAGACACCTAATAGACACCTAATAGACACATAATAGACACCTAATAGACACGGAATATACACCTAATATACACCGAATATACACATAATAGACACCTAATAGACACCTAATAGACACATAATAGACACCGAATAGACACCTAATAGACACCGAATCTGAAGGAAATATCAAATTATATTTATAAAGTTATTTTTCCAAACTTAGTTTATCCAATTGGTGATATGAGGAATAGAGTTACCCCCGCCAGAAATTCAATGATCAGATTCTAAATATGAATGAAGAACATTCTAGGCATGCGTGCATTGATATTACAAAGGAATGACGCTTCACCTAGTCTATCCCAATTCATCTTAACCCCAGTATATTGGACATATTGTTAAACTTTAAACTGAGACATTTATTCTGGATAGTGTTCCCACACAAACCTTGGAATCGGTTAGAATTTGATTCCAGATGGAACCTACGAAGCGTAGAACCAAATTGATGAGTTCTATGTTGTAATTAGGTAACCAAATTTGGAACATTTTTCTTAGAGTGTAAGTCCGTACACATGGAATGTCAGGTTTACCGTAATGCCTGATTTGATCGTTGGTATTAGAATATAAATTGTGGAAGTCCGTACAAATGGCATGTCAGGTTCACCTCGAACCACCTCGAATTACCCCGAATCTTTGCGAACCACTGAGAATGACCGCGAACCACCGATAATCACCCCCAACCACTGATAATCACCCAGAACCACTGAGAATCACCGCGAACCACCGATAATCACCGCGAACCACTGAGAATCACCGCGCACCCCTGAGAATCACTGCGAACCACTGGCAATTTACAGCCGCTAAACACCGACCATAGGTCGCCTCGCATATATAAGAGAATGCATTGGCCTAACAATTTTTTACAATTTTAATAATGTTTTCTTGTATTCTTTAACAATTTTATAATTTCACCCATACAGAGCCCCAGACAAACATGAGCAGACGACACTCTTATATATGCTTCTATATATGTTTGGGGCTCCCTACAGGGTAATGGATGTTTTTTTATTTTATGTCCTAAAAATTGTAAGAAACATTTATTTAAAAAAAATGATAAAAAATTGTTAGGCCAATGCATTCTCTTATATATGCGAGGCGACCTATGGTCGACTCGCATATATCAGAGAATGCATTGGCACAGGGTAAAAAAAATCCCGACTTACGACTGGATTTGATATGGCGGATCACATATGTTTGGATAAAACCGCCACCATGTTGATTACAGCATAGCACTTTCTAATCCACACTTATCAAGCTTTCGGTGATGAGTGGCTCATCGCGATTCACTCTCCCAGAAAAAAAAATGCCGCGGTGTTAAGTGTTTTGCTTATCAAACACTATAATATATACTCTGAAAACACTTGTCGAAGTAGCAGCCATTTTCCAGATGCTTTTTTTCGCAATGAGGTGAGACAAAAGTTCTTTATTTGTACAAAATTACGAGTAAGTTAACATTGAACGCTCTTTATTTTGTCATGCTGAAGAAACAAATATGTGACTTAGATAAGTTTTCTTGTGGCGTATACAGTCCATATAAAAGTTTTTAATCTATTTACTATTTACACTATATACCGGAACGAATTCCACAGCCTTATAATCGTTCCGGTGTTATTGTTGACACAAACAAACATGCTAGTCTGGCGACCTAATTTCGTGCCAACTGTATTGTGTTCTGTTGCGTATTATTTTAGAAAAACACGACTAACTTTGTTATTTTCAATTTATCCGCATGAAATATGACATGACATGGGGACATGACAATCTGCGGGATGGGATGGGATATGGGACAAAACGACAATCTGCGGGACAGAATTTCAAATTGCGTGGGACGGCCGATATCTCGAGGAATACAGGGCGTAGGGGGCTCATTTTGATGTCTAACGAAAGGAACACGTTCGCCCTATCCAAACATATTAACCCGGCCACTAACCAAACACCAGAAGTTGCATTATTTGATCGACAACTGACCTAACATGGGGTGGAATTTGGGATAGCATGACAATCTGCGGGACAGGATTTTCAAATTGCGTGGGACGGCCGATAGCTCAAGGAATACAGCGCATAGAGGGCTACTTTTGGTGTCTAACGAAAGGTCCACATTAGCCCTATCCACAGATATTAACCCCGCCACTGACCGGACACCGGAAGTTACATTATCCGGTCGACAACTGACCTAACATAAAATGCCACAAACACGAAAAACTGCGTTCGACATTAATGTTTAGAATTTAGATTTCTCGATGAATACATTAGCAAACAACAAGTTTTAGGTATCAAATAACGCAGTGGAATACTGTGCATTCGTTTATAGCTACAATATGGCTGTTTTAGTGCGAATATTGTAATGGCGAACACGCAAACACGCGCCGATAAAACAGCTAAAAATAGACTCGATGTTTACAATTACAGGATCGATTTCAGCCGGTATATTCAATATAATGGGGCGTATAGTATATCAAAATGTAGAATTAGACACAGGGAATATATTTTTTTCCAAATGGGTCCACCAGGCGGTGAAATTGTTGCAGAAATTCGCTCCAAGATATTCGCACTTATTTTGATTTCAGTTGTGACTAAAAGCCCAGATGCCGGAGCCAAGCGACTAAAAGCCAAGTTACAAAATAGATCAACTGGTTTGAACGAATGAATATGTCAATGGTAAGACTATTCAAAAGAATATTCAAATCAAATAGTGTTTATAGACTTAAAAACTTATGTGTCCGCCATTCATATATGCGGTGAAGTTCTCATATTATCTGCCAGTAATACGCGGGGGAGGTTATCATATGAACATATTATCTGCCGGTCATACACAGTGGAGGTTCATATTATCCGCCGGTCATACGCGAGTGAAGTTTTCTTATTATCCTCCAGTCATACGCGGGGGAGGTTCTGATATGAACATATTATCTGCCGGTCATATGCGGTGGAGGTTCATATTATCCGCCGGTCATACGCGAGGGAGGTTCTCATATTATCCACCGGTCATACGCGAGGGAGGTTCTTATATTATCCTCCGGTCATACGTTGGGGAGGTTCTCATATGAACATATTATCCGCCGGTCATACGCGGTGGAGGTTCATATTATCCACCGGTCATACGCGAGGGAGGTTCTCATATTATCCTCCGGTCATACGTGGGGGAGGTTCTGATATGAATATATTATCCGCCGGTCATACGCGGTGGAGGTTCATATTATCCGCCGGTCATACGCGAGGGAGGTTCTCATATTATCCACCGGTCATACGCGAGGGAGGTTCTTATATTATCCTCCGGTCATACGTTGGGGAGGTTCTCATATGAACATATTATCCGCCGATCATACGCGGTGGAGGTTCATATTATCCGCCGGTCATACGCGAGGGAGGTTCTCATATTATCCTCCGGTCATACGTTGGGGAGGTTCTCATATGAACATATTATCCGCCGGTCATACGCGGTGGAGGTTCATATTATCCGCCGATCACACGCGAGGGAAATTCTCATATTATCCTTCGGTCAAATGTGGGGGAGGTTCTGATATGAACATATTATCCGCCAGGCATACACGGTGGAGGTTCATATTATCCACCGGTCATACGTAGGGGAGGTTCTCATATGAACATATTATCCGCCGGTCATACGCAGTGGAGGTTCTCATATGAACATATTATCCGCCGGTCATACGCGAGGGAGGTTCTCATATTATCCACCAGTCATACGCGAGGGAGGTTCTCATATTAGCCTCCGGTCATACATAGGGGAGGTTCTCATATGAACATATTATATGCCGGTCATACGCGGTGGAGGTTCATATTATCCGCCAGTCATACGTGAGGGAGGTTCTCATATTATCCTCCGGTCATACGTGGGGGAGGTTCTGGTATGAACATATTATTCGCCGGTCATACGCAGTGGAGGTTCATATTGTCCACCGGTCATACACGGAAGTTCTCATATGAACATATTATCCGCCGGTCATACGCGGTGGAGGTTCATATTATCTGCCGATCATACGCGAGGGAAGTTCTCATATTATCCTCCGATCATATGTGGGGGAGGTTCTGATATGAACATATTATCCGCCGGTCATACGCGGTGGAGGTTCATATTATCCGCCGGTCATACGCGAGGGAGGTTCTCATATTATCCACCGATCATACGCGAGGGAGGTTCTTATATTATCCTCCGGTCATACGTTGGGGAGGTTCTCATATGAACATATTATCCGCCGGTCATACGCGGTGGAGGTTCATATTATCCGCCGGTCATACGCGCGAGAGGTTCTCATATTATCCTCCGGTCATACGTTGGGGAGGTTCTCATATGAACATATTATCCGCCGGTCATACGCGGTGGCGGTTCATATTATCTGCCGGTCATACGCGAGGGAAGTTCTCATATCATCCTCCGATCATATGTGGGGGAGGTTCTGATATGAACATATTATCCGCCGGTCATACGCGGTGGAGGTTCATATTATCCGCCGGTCATACGCGAGGGAGGTTCTCATATTATCAACCGGTCATACGTGAGGGAGGTTCTTATATTATCCTCCGGTCATACGTTGGGGAGGTTCTCATATGAACATATTATCCGCCGGTCATACGCGGTGGAGGTTCATATTATCTGCCGGTCATACATGAGGGAGGTTCTCATATTATCCTCCGGTCATACGTTGGGGAGGTTCTTATATGAACATTAATTATCCGCCGGTCATACGCGGTGGAGGTTCATACGCGAGGGAAGTTCTCATATTATCCTTCGGTCATATGTGGGGGAGGTTCTGATATGAACATATTATCCGCCGGTCATACACGGTGGAGGTTCATATTATCCACCAGTCATACGTAGGGGAGGTTCTCATATGAACATATTATCCGCCGGTCATACGCAGTGGAGGTTCTCATATGAACATATTATCTGCCGGTCATACGTGGTGGAGGTTCTCATGTGAACATATTATCCGCCGATCATACGCGGTGGAGGTTCATATTATCCGCCGGTCATACGCGAGGGAAGTTCTCATATTATCCTTCGGTCATAGGTGGGGGAGGTTCTGATATGAACATATTATCTGCCGGTCATACGCGGTGGAGGTTCATATTATCCACCGGTCATACGCGGTGGAGGTTCTCATATGAACATATTATCTGCCGGTCATATGCGAGGGAGGTTCTCATATTATCCACCGGTCACACCTGAGGGAGGATATGACCGGCGGATAATATGTTCATATGAGGACCTCACCAACGTATGACCAGAGGATAGTATGAGAACCTCCCTCGCGTATGACCGGTGGATAATATGAACCTCCACCGCATATGAATAGCAGATAATATGTTCATATCAGAACCTCCCCCGCGTATGACCGGAGGATAAAATGAGAACTTCCCTCGCGTATGACCGGCGGATAATATGAACCTCCACCGCGTATGACCGGCAGATAATATGTTCATATGAGAACCTCCTCCGCGTATGACTGGCAGATAATATGAGAACCTCCACCGCATATGAATGGCGGACACATAAGTTTTTAAGTCTATAAACACTATTTGATTTCAATATTCTTTTGAATAGTCTTACCATTGACATATTCATTTGTTCAAACCAGTTGATCTATTTTGTAACTTGGCTTTTAGTCGCTGGGCTCCGCCATCTGGGCTTTTAGTCACAACTGAAATCAAAATAAGTGAGAATATCTTGGAGCGAATTTCTGCAACAATTTCACCGCCTGGTGGGACCCATTTAATAAAAATACATTCCCTGTGTCTAATCCTACATTTTGATATACCATACGTCCCATTATATTGAATATACCAGCTGAAATCGATCCTGTAATTGTAAACATCGAGTCTATTTTTAGCTGTTTTATCGGCGCGTGTTTGCGTGTTCGCCATTACAATATTCGCACTTAAACAGCCATATTGTAGCTAAAAACGAATGCACAGTATTCCACTGCGTTATTTGATACCCAAAACTTGTTGTTTGGTAGCGTATTCATCGAGAAATCTAAATTCTAATCATTAATGTCGAACGCAGTTTTTCGTGTTTGTGGCATTTTATATTAGGTCAGTTGTCGACCGAATAATGTAACTTCCGGTGTCCGGTCAGTGACGGGGTTAATATGTGTGGATAGGGCGAATGTGGACCTTTCGTGAGACACCAAAAGGAGCCCTCTGCGTGCTGTATTCCTCGAGATATCGGCCGTCCCACGCAATTTGAAAATCCTGTCCCGCAGATTGTCATGCTATCCCAAATTCCACCCCATGTTAGGTCAGTTGTCGATCAAATAATGCAACTTCTGGTGTCCTGTCAGTGGCGGGGTTAATATTTGTGGATAGGGCGAATGTGGGCCTTTCGTTAGACACCAAAATGAGCCCCTACGCCCTGTATTCATCGAGATATCGGCCGTCCCACGCAATTTGAAATTCTGTCCCGCTGATTGTCGTTTTGTCCCATATCCCATCCCATCCCGCAGATTGTCATGTCCCTTAACATGACACCTTATGAAAACAACACTTTGAGCAAGAGTATCTCTATTCCTACTAATTCCCACCAAATGTCCACAGCGAAGGATTTCACGTCACTTTATCCTGGGCAACGCCGGGCCACACTTCTAGTGAGTAGATAGTCCAAGTCTTCTCGTACTAAATCAGCTAAGATATTGGGTTGTCTATATGCTCGATTTTAGTCCGAGATCGTCCCGTATGGTCTCTTATGACACGACTTACGCCCAAGGTTTGTTGCGGGTATTTGTTGTGTATTTTACTCGATTTACCTTGCAAATCAATACGTGATGCTATATACATCGGAAAGAGTGACATCTTATGGTCATAACGGTGTATAATAATATAACTTTAATGTTAAATTACACATAGAATATTCCGGTTGATTGCCACAAACATCGCTTTTTTTCTCTGTTTGTTTACGTTTTAACTGAAAGCCGAAGTGGTCCGAATAACTTTGGCATAATCCGGAGTTTGTTTTGGGTATAGGATGGGAGTGTGATGGCCGAGTGGTTAGCGTGTTCGACTACTGGCCAGAGGTTTCGCTTGGACCCCGGATCGATTCACCTCGATCCTCGACAATTCAAAAAGTCGGGAGCTCTGATCGTGCCTATATAAAGTACCGTGTATGCCTCGCTGGGGTGTCGTTAAGCGGTAATCCTTCTCCGCCCGGTGTTATGTACAGGGATGACACTGGTTTGATCACGCCGTCCCATCGGGTGGGGACGTTAATGGCTGTCCCGTGTACAACCATGTGTGCACGTTAAAGAACCCTACTGTGGGCAACGATCCACAGGTGAATGGCAAAATTCCTGTCTAAATTCCTCCCTTCGGGGCGTAAGCTTCCAGTACGTTGTAGATATGTAGATAGAGTTACCTGCCTAACAGGGTATGTATAAGTATAGACATAAAAAATTCAGGCCTGTCGAGTTGAGTCCCAGTCTGGATCGCAAGCGTGGTAAAAATACTCCTCCAGGTATGTATATATGTAAAAGTACTAACAAGTCCTACTAAAAATACCCCTCCATATAGAATAACAATACTAACACAAAGTCTATACAGCCGTGTGAGTGTGTATGCCAACGTCGGGCCATCGGCGGTTCTCCTGACATAGGAGGTATTTACAATATAAGATCAGATAAGAAGATAAGACTAGTTTCCGTTTCTATATATAGCGCGGGGTTTTCCGAACAAAATGGCGAAAACCGATCGCCACAAAGTCCAGTTTCCTAAGTGCTTTGAGAACAATTCCCGCACTAAAAACTTAATGACATAATGGAGGATCAGAACGGTAGTTTTGTTGACAATTTTCGCAAGCAACTTGTCAAAATTGGAGCAAATTAGAACTATTGTGCCTGACTTGCCATGTGTGTGATTTTCGTCCATGTGCATTTTGACTTTTGTGTTGATAAAATAATCGGAGAACCGAATCACACAGTTTCGAAATATAGTTCTTCCGTTTTAGTGGGACTTTTCAAACGTAAGGTTCAAAATTATACAAATTTTGTTTGATTTTGTGTGTGCCTAACAAGAGCAGTATATTGCTCTGTTCGCTTAGTATATATCTTAATTTCGCGGAAGTCCACCAAATGTTGGTGAAATGTAGCGCCATATTTATTCTAATGCTCGTTGTGTTTACACTGTTTTAAACTTTGAGAGGGTTGTAATTCCCGTAATTTATTTAATGTATTACATTTATATCTTCAATGTTTACTTAATCTATTTATTTTTTATTTATTGACACACATAATTATGATTACAATGGAGAATTCATCGTAATTTGCGTGGTTAGTCGAAAATCTACGGAATATTTACAACGGAAAATGCCGAGGTCAACTGAGTTCGCATACTTTAAAAAATTTCTAAACAGTGCGGTAATTGTCTCTTTTCACATTAAATTACCGCTTTCAATTCACAACTGATGTGGGTTTCAGATCAAATAGCATGTCTTCTGCGGAAAATATCCGTTTATTGTCGCAATTGTGATATTTTATTTCATATAATTGTGGTTTTATTTGCGGGTCATTAACGCTTAACTCGTGTCATAAGTAGGCATAGGGCGCGATCTCGGACTAAAATCCAGCATCTAGCCAACCGAATATCTTAGCTGGTTTTAGTACGGGAAGACTTGGACTAGTGAGTAGAGTGTTCTACAAATGTTAACTTCAGCCATGTATAATAGCCGTTCAAAAGTATGTTCGGTTATGGTACACAAACGTGAGTTTATCTCACTCCCTGCAGAAAATCGAGTACACCTGGTAAATAGTAACGACTTCGGCAAGGTATATTTATAAATTGTGTGCACTGGTATAATTATTAGGTATTTTTTTGCGAAATATTTTCATTTTCTGAATGTCTCAAACTACTACAGTGTAAATTATAATTAAACTTTGAACGCACGTACATGGCTTATGGTTCGATAACATTGGTTCGATAAGTATTTACTAGCATGTTTACTACAGGTGTTGTGGATATGTTGCATTAATTCAGGCCTTAAATTATCAACATGCGGACATGTCAGCATTTACCTCGTTTTCAATTACGTTCATATGGAACCATTTCGACCCCCAAGATATGTTCATATTGAGTTTATTTCGACCCCAGATAGGTTCATATTGAGCTTATCTCGATCCCCAGATAGGTTCATATTGAGCTTATCTCGACCCCCAGATAGGTTCATATTGAGCTTATCTCGTCCCCCATATATGTTCATATTGAGCTTATCTCGACCCCCCAGATAGGTTCATATTGAGCTTATCTCGACCCCCCAGATAGGTTCATATTGAGTTTATCTCGACTCCAGCTAGGTTCATATTGAGCTTATCTCGACCCCAGATAGGTTCATATTGAGTTCATCTCGACCCCCATATAGGTTCATATTGAGCTTATCTCGACCCCCACATAGGTTCATATTGAGCTTATCTCGACCCCCCAGCTAGGTTCATATTGAGCTTATCTCGACCCCAGATAGGTTCATATTGAGTTTATCTCGACCCCAGCTAGGTTCATATTGAGCTTATCTCGATCCTAGATAGGTTCATATTGAGTTCATCTCGACCCCCAGGTAGGTTCATATTGAGCTTATTTCGACCCCCCAGCTAGGTTCATGTTGAGCTTATCTCGACCCACAGATATGTTCATATTGAGCTTATCTCGACCCCCAGATAGGTTCATAATGAGCTTATCTTGACCCCAGATAGGTTCATATTGAGTTTATCTCGACCCCAGCTAGGTTCATATTGAGCTTATCTCGACCCCAGATAGGTTCATATTGAGTTCATCTCGACCCCCAGGTAGGTTCATATTGAGTTTATATCGACCCCAGCTAGGTTCATATTGAGTTTATGATCCAGGATAACAGAATGTCCATCTATGTTATTTGGATCAGAGAATAAATCAATGATTACAACTCTATACCGCCATGTATAGACAAATATACACAGACCATATTACTTGTTATTAATTCGAACGAAACATGATATATTCAACGTTCTAAAATGGATACCACTTAGATAACAACCGAAAGGACGTTGCCACCGCACTGTAATCGTGGACGTTGGTGCAAATGGAATCGGAGACCAAAAATAATTGCAACAGCAGTCTAAGTTTTCAGAAATTTAATACACTTTTAATATGCGGTAGACTACTTATACAAATGACGCCAAGAACACATATTTACACCATACTTACAAGTTACATATACAACCATATACGGGAATATTGATTATAAATTTCCGACATTTATACAGAAGCTTTGGCTGGGGACCGCTAACATCAATAGTATTGTAATTCATTACCAGTGCACATTGCCATTACCCCATCCGTCAACAGTACTACTGAACGCAACAATAATGATTCAAGTATACATATCGCATGCATTCACCATTAAATTAGCTATAATTCCCACCATTAAATTAGCTATAATTCCCACAATTAAATTAGCTATAATCCTCCCATGAATGCCATTCACCATTAAATTAGCTACAATTCCCCCATGCATGCCATTCACCATTAAATTAGCTATAATTCCCACCATTAAATTAGCTATAATTCCCACCATTAACTCAGCTATATTTCCCACCATTAAATTAGCTATTATTATGCCACATCCGATTTGATAGCATAGAAGGAACATTGGTACGTTTTATATACCAGAAAATAACTAGAGGTGGTAATACCACAGTGGGACTAAGGATACCTAGCTCGTATAGTGTAATTTCGTTTTACCCTGACTTTCTCTCCAGCTAAAATCACTTCATAACCCTGGTTATGTATATAGGGCCAATTTTCCAGACCAGGTAGCTGCAATATACCATGCTGAAACCAATCGCAAAGATGTTTGAGTGGAACTTGATGAATTGAGCTACATGTAAGGGTGCATGTATGTACAAGCGGAACTTGATGAATTGAACGTTCAAGAGTTATCTCCGTTTTCGGAGATTCTCACCAACATAACGTAAGCGCCACACGTCGAATGTCACGACAGAAATATGACCGTTCAGTTGGTTAAGGGTTAGGTCTTATTGACTCCAACGGTACATGTGCATGTATATGTGTTGAAAGTGACGGCCAGACATAGGGACGAAAGTCACAGCAGCATGTCCAGAAACATCACTCACTCACTAGTCCCAACTATATATAACTGTTATTCAGTCATTATGTACACGAACTTTGTGATTGTCAGCGAGTACATCCAATGAGATTGCACAATGCTTATATATCTACATGAAGTAATATAATTTGCCAAGCTGTGTATTGGGAATAGGAATTTTGTTATTTTTTGGTAAAATTGCGTTTTTTGGATTTAGGACATAGCACTCTTTGGTTTGACAAAGAGAAAATGATATGAGAGTCCGAAAATAATAAATAAAAAAGGATTTTTTGAAAATTTTAAAATGAATGGAATTTTCGAAATTTGTTATTTTTTGGTGAAATTGCCTTTTTTGGATTTAGGACATAGCACTCCAGCACTCTTTGGTTTGACAAAGAGAAAATGATATGAGAGTCCGAAAATAATAAATCAAAAAGGATTTTTTGAAATTTTTAAAATGAATGGAATTTTCGAAATTTGTTATTTTTTGGTGAAATTGCGTTTTTTGGATGTAAACGGGTCGACGCACAATGAGTATGCTATTCAAACCGTGCAACTTCATAGTTTATACAGCTTGTTTTTCGTGCTATTTGACCGAGAGTACAATCACCGGGTTCAAGCGAGATGTTTGTGGACGTTCCGCTATTTGATGTAGACCATGGTGCATACAGTTGCATGAAAATAATCATAAAAGTTGTCGTTTAAAAGCCGATCCACTCAAACAGAAGAGATAGAAATTCACAGCATTGTTACAATACATAAGTATCTCCGTGGTAGTGAAGGCCAGCACGAATTTCGCTGCGAACACACGGTCAGTATGGTCCGGCCAAGGGATGTGAGCCAACTTTACAATATTTATAGGCAATGTGGTGACGAGATATGCTTCGCTGAGCAAGATCGTCGTTTTTGAAGATGGTCGATCTTTTTCCCCGTTATTTCCTTGTGTACGAGACTCGAATTCTGATAGATTTCTATTACTTCGTTTAATCTGCCATATAATGGCGGCGTTTGTGATAATGAGTACGGACGAAGGAGCGATAGATGCCACTACCAAGTTTACCCAGGATATAACACGTGAGTAAAAGTAGAAATAGCCAGGCGTGTAATCTGGCCGGCATAGTCCCGTCTCTGTTAGATGTAATCCATATAGGGCATGCGCGCTGATTCCGCAAAAAAATATTCCAAGAAACAATAATGTCAGCGTAGCTTTGGTGCGCGTACACGTCAAACCGAGTGGGAAAACGATAGCTATTATAGTTCTCTCAATTGTTATCGAAACAACTATCCAACTGGAGAAGTATATCAGTACCTGTTTAATGAACACAAGCGTTTTGCACCCAAGATTCGAAATGTTTCTTATATCCAATTGAAACACAGCAATAAGCCAGAAACGCAACAGACCAACAATCAGCTGGACCGTGTCGGTAACGGCCAGCGTTATGAGATAGACCCGCATGGTTCCGCGAATCCAATCCCCTCGACTGAGAACGATGACCGTAAAGCTAGCCACAAATGCTTGCGTATGCGTTAGCGAAAATAATCGGATCCGTTCGTCGGATCCGTTCGTCGTACCGTTGGGGTCATGCGAACGTTGTCCGATAGTGATCGTTTCAGTCACTTCACCATGGATTTAAGCTAGCCACACATGCTTGCGTATGCGTATGGTGCGTTGCGTTATTTTTATCGCATGCGATTGTCGGACGGAAAATCAAATAGAAATGCACGGGCACCCACACATGATTGCGGTTCCGATGCGAAACTATTCTGTCGCTTCGAATGCCTCCGATTTTTATCGGAACGAAAATACTCGTATTTTCCATCCGATAGAAATCGTCGCTCCGTTTGCGTTCGCATGTAAATCCATGGTGAAGTGACTGAAACGATCACTATCGGACAACGTTCGCATGACCCCAACGGCACGACGAACGGATCCGACGAACGGATCCGATTATTTTCGCTAACGCATACGCAAGCATGTATGGCTAGCTTTACAAGCGAACGCAAACGGAGCGACGATTTCTATCGGATGGAAAATACGAGTATTTTCGATCCGATAAAAATCGGAGGCATTCGGAGCGTCAGAATAGTTTCGCATCGGAACCGCATGCATGTGTGGGTGCCCGTGCATTTCTATTTGATTTTCCGTCCGACAATCGCATGCGATAAAAATAACACAACGCACCATACGCACACACAAGCATGTGTGGCTAGCTTAAGGATGTTACCGACGACAGCGAAAAGTAAAATTGCTGGTGGGAAGACCATCGAAACCCATTTAACAACAGTGTCCTCTATGAGTACTTCGGCAGTGCCAGGAAGGGCTGCTAAGGTTATGGACGAAGTATTCCTCGTCGCATTCAAAATGCTAGTTTTACCCGCTTGAGTCTCCGTTTGGTTCATACTTCAACTTTCCAGATAATCACACGATTACATGTGCGTTTGAATCTTCGTGATAGACTTGGCAATTCGTCGTATGCGTGTGAATCTGCCTGCAGATATGTCTCGAGAAAACATTTGTTGACAATTGAGTCTCTTCATAATACAGTAAATATTCCCTCAATCAATGCACTTGAACACACACATCGCAATGCAAACCACGTATCCGGCACAACATTCAAAATCAATTGTCATTTTAATTTCTCGTTATCTCATTTGTTTCTGTTGGTGTGGGACAGAGGAGAAGCTTTGAAGTGTATCCTTCCGCGGTGGCACACGTGTCGTATGGACAAACTCATTAACCGACTCGCGTCGTTCTATGTTAAGTACACGCCATCTATAGTATAATTATTTGACTAAAAATTCTCCATGAAAAATATTATAAAATTCACTGTTTTCAGGCAACAATAATGGCCCGTACACATGACGGACAAGAAAATATCAGGTATGCCCCATGTGACTTACTTGACCAATGAAATAAATAATACCGGAAAATATCTGACGAAGGCAGCGCGCTGATATTTTATCGCCAGTTGGTGATATGTGTTCACCTTGATTGGTGGTCATCGGCATCCGTTAACTAATCTCGCAGGGATACGATCGTAACAATTCAAGCACTCGAGTTATGATTCATCAATAGTATCGTCTGTTTCAACATGCTACGTATTTCCATTTTATATTGGTTGTCAGAACCGCTGATGTATTATATATACATGTATATACGTTTGTGGGGAGGGTTTATAATTTTGGTACCTCACAGCCTTGATTTAGTTGTTTTACTTTAATTTGGACTGGATGCATAGAGGGGATGCATAGAGGAACCAAACCAAACCAATATTTTGACCAAAATAGGTGGCATTTAAAAAAATTCATAACACTTTATTACTCTATGAATAGGCGATATGGACTATAGGTTGTTAGTCCGCAGCAATTCACTTCAACAAACACGACTAACACTAGTCACATTGAGCTCAATCATCGCGATCTAAACCGCCGCGTTCTCACAGGTATAATCTTTGCTGCAATAAAATATCAGTGTAAATAATTGTACGTACCTGCAAGAAAATATTAGGTACAATTGTACCCTGATATTTTCTTGCTGCAAAGATTAAGCCCATGCATGAGAACGCGGCGGTTTAGATGGCGTTGATTGAGCTCAGTCAGAACAGTATTAGTCGTGCTGGTTCAAATTAATTGCGTCCGGTAAACAACCTATAGTCCATATTGGCAATTCATAACATTATGACATTTCCGACTGTTGACCTGTATTACCGTTGAGTCGGTGGGAGGAGGCACCCACTGACCTGTAGCCACGTTGCTGCTCTCATGCAAACATACATTCTATATAATGAGAAAGTGCTCAGGTTATATTGAAATAGATACACGCCTATATGCTATAATTTTATAGTACATGCATATGTGGGGTGACAAATGTTATAACTTTTTTGTGACAAAAGTTATTATTTGTTTTGGTGGCAAATCGAATGAAAACATCCCCATTGAGACCCAATATGAAGTTTTCTGGAGTTGTGGATTTGGATTGGTTCGTGGGGCCGTTTTGTGACAAATCGAATGACCATACCCCCATTGAGACCACATATGCAGTTTTCTAGAGTTGTGGCTTTGGCTTGGTTAGTGGGGCTGTGGTGTATATTACGCTACCAAACACACAGTGACGCATGTGGGGACATGGGACCCCCCACAACTACGGTCAAAGTGTTCGCCAGTTGGAAATTTCATACCTGACACAATATTACATCAACAATGGGTTGAAATTGTTCTGGTAATCTGAATTTCCAACCAGTAATATATGTGGAATTTGTTGTTAAAGACCAAAAGTTGAATTTCTTCCTACCTTTGGTCCAAATATTGGTTTGAAATTTCATCTAGGTCCCTCCCTCCCCAGGTGTCCAGTCAAAATTCTTTAAAAAAAAAAAACAATGCATGTAACGGGTGGGATATTCAAATGCGAGGGGAGGGGTGTAAATTGAATTATGTGATCTTGGGAGTTTTGTCTGCCTGGTTCGAGGGAGGGGGTGCAGTTGTTAAACACACATGGACATCCTCCGTCAACGGAAACCCTCTATATATATATGCCCCTCACACATAGCCACACAATACTTCAGCGATTCTGTCAACCCATCTAAAATGGAATTACGAAGTCAATTGTTGAAACAGGCGACAATATTGATGGATCATAACTCGAGTGCGTGAACGGTTACCATCGTATTCCTTATATATTATGTAACGAATACCGATGACCACCAATCAAGGTGGACACATATCACACACAGGCGATAACATACCAGTTCACTGCCTCCATCGAATATGTTCCTGTATTATTTTTTTTCATTGGTCAAGTAAGTCACATGGGGCATACCTGATATTTTCTTGCCCGTCATGTGTACGCGCCATAAGGGTGCATTTACATTCACTACTGCACATTAACCCATTAAATGACCATTAAATTCCCATTAATCAGATGTCATTAAAACACCATTAAAACCCAATTAAAAACCCATTAAAAAACCACTTATTCGTTGTGCTTTAAGTGCCATTAAATTGCCACTAATACGGACCATTAATGGGCATTAAATCCAAAAATATTTAATGGCACGTACACAATATGTGTTAATGGGCATTAAGAATCGAGTAAAGGCCATTAAAACAAATTAATGGGTGCTGAAATCTGTTAATGGACATTAATTTCCCATTAAAAACCACTTAAAGGACAACGAATAATGGCCGTTAAAATCATGGCCATTAAATACTTTGCAATTGGCATGGCCATTAATTTTTGCAGAAGCATTTTTATTGCTATTAATGGGCATTAATTTCCCATTAAAAGCACTTTTTACTTTCATGGCCATTAATTTTATGGCCATTAATGACATTCCACATTTTAATGGGTTGAACTTATTTTTACTTTAATGACCATTAATGAGATTTCGAATGGTTTGAAATAATGGCCATGAAATATACCATAGCAACCATTAACCAGGACTGGCATTTTGCAGGCGGGCTGCCCGCCTACAGCCCACGCAAAATTATTTTAGGCGGGCGATTGATAGCCCGCCTAACTTCTCCTATGTTTGACTGGCAAAGTCGCGAAGTTTTTCAGAACAAAACTTCAAAGGCCGACACCGCCGACGAAACACCAAAGAGACTGTCGGTTTATTCGAAGTTCCATCGCTGAAACAAAGACTAATTCGCGTTTATTGTCGACGGAGGATCACGTGCTATCCCGCACGTCACTGTTATGTGTTGAGAGAGAGATATGTTTATTCCTCCAAATATGGAGACCATTATGGTACAAGAAAACTAAGATGCATGCATCAGGTCAGCCATGAACTATTTAGCATAGAATAATTCAGTTCGGTTGCAGTTTCACAACGTTACAACTGACATACGATTACACCTTGAATGTAGAAATATTTAAGAGTGAATATTAATGTTCTAAATCCCATGTTTCACATTTAGTGGTAATGGGGTCGTACTTTATTAACACACAAGTAGTGTAATTAAGTACGGGTAATTAGAAGTAACAAATCGTTTAGTTTCTATCGTATCGGCTAAAAGAGGTGAGCAGATTGCCGACGATGAATGCTCTCGTTAGCTGCCAATATAATGTGCATATTTGCCCCGTTACGTTTATACACTGTAGCATTGGCGGGCCAGAGTGTGTTGACATGTTAAGTGTTTGGTTCATTAATAACAGATCAGCAGGGATTTGTCGTGATAACGTATACGTGGAAATATGCTACCTAAACGGTTAAATTAACGGTTGATCTATTACACCACCGTGTATACTCGGTTTAAATATGTATATTATATAGGGACGTGTGCTCAATTTTGGTGCGGACCGATGATAAAAAAAAATCAGAAGTAAATGTCGGCGGGCGGGAGGGCCATTTTTTCAATAATTTAAAAAAAAATTGAACAGTTGCAGCAGCAGCAAAAAAAAGGGTGTACAATTGGCAAATGATGAGGGGCGGCGTGACGTGTAACTAGGATTGAACTTAGATATGCAATTTGGCGATTATTGGATGAGGGATGTTATATTAATTATATTAAAGGGACGAGGGGGCTTAGTTGTCGAAAATATTCATATTTGTTCCAAACACCGTAAACAGAAAAATATTAAAACGCATACATATTGGTTCAAATATACGATCACTATCGCGTAAACATCATGCTCACATAAAGACCTACTAAATTTTACCTAAACAAGAGTCTGATTGTGTTATAGAAGGCAGCACAATGCTACTGGCTAATCACACACAAATGGTATAAACGCTCTTTATTATTTCCAAATAAGGAATTGAGCAACAAAGAACGCTCTGTATGTTTACCATCATAATATAAAGAAACACCAAGAAAGTAACTTTTTATGCTTTGTCAAACAATCGTCAAATTTACGACAATAACATACTGTTTATGAGATATTTCTCATTTGTATATTAACAAAGTATGTCTATATTTGAATATTATTTTCGTTTGCAGCGGTTTTTGACAGGTGGAAATATGTTCACAGGATACCCACCAAGGCCTTCCGTACCTTTAAGGTATACTGCAACTTTGTTTCTTGCCAATAGCAGAATACATAATGCTATTAAGAAGTGACACACAACACAGAACATTTTTTTAAATTATAAGTATTGAGCAGTGAGAAATATTTGAGTAGAGGAAACCAGTAACGAAAGGCGATATTAACATGATTTCTGTCAGCGAATAATTGTTTACGTTCCAATGAATATTAAAATGTACTGAAAACAAACTGCTAATGGGTGCCAGACTTTCATAAACACAAATTATGTATTAATGGTGTAACGACATATTTCGTTCTTAATTGTCTAAAAAAAATAGGGGATCGGGATGTTTGGATCTCTAGTTTAACGACATTTTTCGGTCTTTAATAGTTTAATGACATTTTTCGGTCTTTATAATATCTCAAGATATAGGGGGTATTTGGATCTATATAGTTTAACGACATTTTTCGGTCTTTATAATTTAACGACATTCTCGGTCTTTAATATTTCAAGATATAGGGGCCCTTAGTGGGTATTTGGATCTCTAGTTTAACGACATTTTTCGGTCTTTGATAGCAAAATGGTAGAAGTACATCTTTGGAAAGATGTGGTGGCCCTAAAAAGGAAAGTTGTTTGGTGATCTTGAAATGCAGTTTTTCTGAACAGTCTTCCTCGATTAAAGTGATGTGAAACCCTCCGGCAGACAACGCGGGCAGAGTGATCAAATAGAAATTAAGAATAATCTTTCTCAAAGTAGTTATTTGTTACGAATAGTAATCCAAATGGATGATACACAACGTCATTCTTATATATTAGTTAAATGCAATGACTCTCGATGCCATCGAGTCGATGGCGAAATCATTTTTGTTTAATTATAGCCGATAGTTGCGCCCCGAATCGAGATGTAAATATTTACAATTTGGAGTAGTTCAGACGATGTTCTCTATGAAGTGGGGTGGTAGATTATTTTGGAAATTTTCAGTGATGTTAGTACTTAGTAGAATGATAACATTCCCCAGGTTGGCAAAGTGCCTGAGCACTAACTTATCAATTTCTCGCACCCGAAAAAGTCCATAACAAGTCCATAATATATCTTTAAGCATATATATAAATCTCCGAAAACCAAAATTCTAAAGCATTAAACGATTTCTTGAAATACAGTTTTTCTGAACAGTCTTCCTTGATTAAAGTGATGTGAAACACTCCGGCAGACACCGGGCAGAGTGATCAAATAGAAATTAAGAATAATCTTTCTCAAAGTAGTTATTCGTTACGAATATTAATCCAAATGGATGATACACAACGTCATTCTTATATATTAGTTAAATGCAATGACTCTCGATGGCGAAATCATTTTTGTTTAATTATAGCCGAAAGTTGCGCCCCGAATCGAGATGTAAATATTTACAATTTGGAGTAGATCAGACGATGTTCTCTATGAAGTGGGGTGGTAGATTATTTTGGAAATTTTCAGTGATGTTAGTAGAATGATAACATTCCCCAGGTTGGCAAAGTGCCTGAGCACTAACTTATCAATTTCTCGCACCCGAAAAAGTCCATAACAAGTCCATAATATGTCTTTAAGCATATATATAAATCTCCGAAAACCAAAATTCTAAAGCATTAAACGATTTCTTGAAATACAGTTTTTCTGAACAGTCTTCCTTGATTAAAGTGATGTGAAACACTCCGGCAGACACCGGGCAGAGTGATCAAATAGAAATTAAGAATAATCTTTCTCAAAGTAGTTATTCGTTACGAATATTAATCCAAATGGATGATACACAACGTCATTCTTATATATTAGTTAAATGCAATGACTCTCGATGGCGAAATCATTTATGTTTAATTATAGCCGATAGTTGCGCCCCGAATCGAGATGTAAATATTTACAATTTGGAGTAGTTCAGACGATGTTCTCTATGAAGTGGTGTGGCAGATTTTTTGGGAAATTTTCAGTGATGTTAGTAGAATGATAAAATTCCCCAGGTTGGCAAAGTGCCTGAGCACTAACTTATCAATTTCTCGCACCCGAAAAAGTCCATAACAAGTCCATAATATGTCTTTAAGCATATATATAAATCTCCGAAAACCAAAATTCTAAAGCATTAAACGATTTGCTATATTTCCAAGGCATATATTTCATCTGATTTTGCGAGAATCCATATATACTTTTTCACGAGAATCCAGGGTAATTTGCGAGAATATTTACGAGAATCTAGATTTGGATTCTCGCCGAAATATAAGCCCTGATTTCACTCTGAAGTGTGCCTAAATGGCATAAATTGTACCGTGGTTCCCATGTTCGCCAAAGTGGCATAAATTTATTTCAGGATAATACTAATTTTAGGCATTCATTTATATCACTGATATCAGGACAATAAATAGCCATTTCCATTGCATGGAACAAAGAGCGTTATTGTTTATTGGTGTTGTTTTTGGAAGTGGTGGTAGTTAAATTTTATACATTTCGACCCCCAATAAGTATTTCCGAACAAATGAATTATTAACAAGCGTGACATGACATCATTGACGAAGATAATTAACACCGATCTACAAGCAATTAAAGTCTTAAAATGAGCTAAAATTTTACATTTTCTTTAAAAAAGTTTTTATCTCTCGCGACATAATTGTCACCAATAAAAACAAATTTGATTCATCGTGGAAGTTAGTCGGTGACTATAAATAATGTCACCATTCAACTGAATGTTGTTGAGCATATTTCAACCAATTTTGGAAGTTTAAATGAATATTTTCTTCACACGCAAAGTAAAATTGACAAATTTCAGGATTTTAGCCTGCTTCGTTGGGACCAAAATTTGTTGTGCACACTCAAGAAACGTCTACCGACACTCGCTATGTCAAATTATGCCATGACCATGCTATAAACTAGCTTGAAATTGGCAAAACAATGAATTTTTGTTTTGGTTGAAAAAATTTACATGGGAATCTCCAGTCGATAGGCATAGAGAACGATTATTTTTCGATAAAAACGAAAATAATGCGAATTTCAGCACTCGTCAGAATGGTGCAGAATAACATACGAGTCTTCTTATATGCGAAAATTTGACCTCATTCGATAAATTAGTCTCGTAATTAAGGATATGGAATTCCGTCGCACTGTAGTGTTAGTGTTACTGTACATGGCCGACGAAATTTTGAAATGTAAACACGCATCAAACACGCATCAAATTTACCTTTTGTGAGAATAACAAAAGCGCAACCTTGATCAAAGTAATACAATACACAACAACACATAGAATAAAACTGATATAAACACGGTATAAGTGAGAATAAGACGCGTATTCAGACGTGGAATTTGACAACATTTCTTCGCTATAAATATATCTGACCCAGATGCAGCTGTTTTGCGCACGTCACTTTCCATATTTGGAATTGCCATATATGGCATCTATGTTAACCTCAATACCGACCAAGTTATCTTAGCATAAACATAAACTATATTGTAATTTATGCAACTACGACCCTGGTAACCCTGATAACTAATACAATATACCGGCCAATTCATTTTAAGATCGTTATTTCACTTTGCTTTAAGCATAAATACACTCTTGAACGCACATAAACGACCCATTGGCGTTAAATTAAATATACTCGGTATTTATTAATATTAGTTTTTTATTGCTCAGTTTTGAGTTTGACCCTTGACACCTGTCAATATATTTGGGCTGAATTCATATGATGCGGTATTATTCCTCGAAATAAACAACAAAGCAGTCGTTACTTCGAAATGTCGTTTGGGCTAACATTTACACAAATCCTTCGCGTGTTCTCCTCAATTGGCACGCATGTTCTGAGCCGACACACAGGTTATCCCAGAAACTGCTGTGAAATAAACAGCCAAGGTTTGGCTGAAACAATATATATATATACAAAAGTTACATGAAGACATATATACACATGCAATATAATTTAACTTGAGAAATTCATTGTGGGAATGATATACTGCAAGACAAGATTTTTAAGACAAATATATAGTGAAGTATCCGATATCATAAAACTTAGTCAGAACACAGGATGAAAATAAACCTCACACATCGTTTGAAAAGACGATATTCATCACAAATCAGTTCAATTTGCATTGGGATACACCCTTCTAGGCAAAACGCAAGGAATGTATCGCTATTCATGCTGTCAAGAAAGGTAAAAGTTTCAATTCCAAATATGTCAATCAGTGAATACCAAAATGTGTTCCGTACCATCTGTGCAAACTCAGATGTACATTCGAGATATCTATGAAACAAGAAATTTGAATATGTTTGGTTGCAGCGATTGCATTCATCGTCATTGTCATACGTGGTTTTGGTCAAAATATTGGCCATCTTGATACAAATTGGAAAATACTCAGGTTCTTCTCGAGAGAGCTGCCAAAGTTTCCACAGTGACTGGTTGTCGGGTTTTACCTTGAAGAGAAAAGATAGAGAATCGTCTCTCTGACCACGCTGACTCACTTCGCGTGAGTAGTGAGCAGAGAGACAATCTCTGACAATTTTCTTCCAAGTGGACTGGGTAGGGAAGAAACCCGTTTCCGTAAAAGATGGAAGATAATGGTATAAGTTGAATTTATGGAGAGTATCAGATATATCTTTTAGAAATCCTGTCATCGGGCGACCGTATGTTCGATTACCGTGATAATTGAATAGGAATACATCCAGAGCTGCTCTGTGATTCCGTGGTAAGTTAATCAGTGTTCCAAGAAACAATAATTTTCTCCGCTGAATTTCGTACTCTATAGGGAGAAGTCCGAGTAGTGATAGGGATAATATTGTATTACTGCGTTTCGGAATGCGCTGTAAATTCTTAACACACATGCGATAAGCGCGTTCTATCATGGTATATTGCGTATGTGACAAATCCCACCATGATTCACAGCCATAAAGAGCTTTGGGAATAACGATATGTTTAAGAATCTTTAGGTTGGTTAAAGGAGAGAACTCGGTTGTAACAGGTGAGCGACAAGCTGAGAAGAATACTTTGCGTAGCATATCAGTAGCCTTCTCAACTTTCGGATTCTGTTTACCAGACGAGCTCTGAATAATACCCAGATGAGAGACTTCTTCTACTTTGGCGATATGTCTGGGTCCGAGCTCCCATGGTCTATCCTCAGTGTGACGCCGGCATTGGGAGGTGCCAATTACAACAACTTTGCTTTTATCGTGTGAGAACTCGAAGCGCCACTTTAAACTATATAGGTGACATATGTTGAGGAGTCTACGGAGACCTCCGTCTGTGAATGAGAGAATAGTTATGTCATCAGCCGTCGTAGGGGACGAACATGAAATAGAGCTAATGTGAACGCCATCACGTGTATCTGACAGGGATTCCACAAGTTCATCAATAAAGACAAGATACAAGAAGGGCGACATTACCCCTCCTTGCCTTGTTCCTTGCTCCACCGTGAAGGCTTCCGATGTTATCCCATTACAGAGAACATGGCTCTGTACATCTGAGTACATGTTTGAAATGACTCTGAGCATAGCGCCCGTTACACCTTTTTGAGATAATTTATGGACACATATCACACACAGGCGATAACATACCAGTTCACTGCCTCCATCGAATATGTTCCTGTATTTTTTTTTTTCATTGGTCAAGTAAGTCACATGGGGCATACCTGATATTTTCTTGCCCGTCATGTGTACATTTACATAAGGGTGCATTTACATTCACTACTGCACATTAACCCATTAAATGACCATTAAATTCCCATTAATCAGATGTCATTAAAACACCATTAAAACCCAATTAAAAACCCATTAAAAAACCCACTTATTCGTTGTGCTTTAAGTGCCATTAAATTGCCACTAATACGGACCATTAATGGGCATTAAATCCAAAAATATTTAATGGCACGTACACAATATGTGTTAATGGGCATTAAGAATCGAGTAAAGGCCATTAAAACAAATTAATGGGTGCTGAAATCTGTTAATGGACATTAATTTCCCATTAAAAACCACTTAAAGGACAACGAATAATGGCCGTTAAAATCATGGCCATTAAATACTTTGCAATTGGCATGGCCATTAATTTTTGCAGAAGCATTTTCATTGCTATTAATGGGCATTAATTTCCCATTAAAAGGACTTTTTACTTTCATGGCCATTAATTTTATGGCCATTAATGACATTCCACATTTTAATGGGTTGAACTTATTTGTACTTTAATGACCATTAATGATATTTCGAATGGTTTGAAATAATGGCCATGAAATATACCATAGCAACCATTAACCAGGACTGGCATTTTGCAGGCGGGCTGCCCGCCTACAGCCCACGCAAAATTATTTTAGGCGGGCGATTGATAGCCCGCCTAACTTCTCCTATGTTTGACTGGCAAAGTCGCGAAGTTTTTCAGAACAAAACTTCAAAGGCCGACACCGCCGACGAAACACCAAAGAGACTGTCGGTTTATTCGAAGTTCCATCAGCTGAAACAAAGACTAATTCGCGTTTATTATCGACGGAGGATCACGTGCTATCCCGCACGTCACTGTTATGTGTTGAAGTTGAACGCCATTCTGTTCCGGAGTTGTAATTTTTAACACCATACTTGAAATTTTGCGATACCTCAATGGAATCGAAATTTGTTTATTCTCGTAAACTGTAAACAAATAAAACAATTATGTGTAAATGAAATCAATAAATTTTATAACTAGAAAGTCAATGTTTTCCGCAGGAATACTTCGTCAATTTTTATAACACATAGTTGATTCAGTGTCGTACGTGTCATATTAAACAATTTCTGAAGAATTTGTTATTGAAATTAGAAAATGCAAAATGAGTTGAAATTTGTGGAATTTCCGCGGACAATATTGATACAAATGTATAACAATCTGACGGAAAATCGGGACCAATCTTCCGAATATATTATTTTCATTCAACAGGTCTGGTATGCTGTTTAATGCAATTTTTATATTTTTTGGTTGAGGAGGCTTAATAGCGTGATCACCTGATCACAAGATACTAGGATATCCGTTACCTAATATACTAGTAGTTTAGCCTTCCACTCGAATGATATCAGTGTGTCATATTCAAAGCACACAATATATTTTTCCTATTGTCTCGGCATTGCCTGTTTCAATGATGAATGAGCTTTATTCTTATCAATGGGGAGGTGGGATATGTACTATTGTACACTCCCACTCATAGTTATAAAAGTATACATATGAATAGTCTGGAGGGGTGTTCATGAAACCAACAGGAAACGACATGAATACAGAGTCTATAAATCAATCGCATCAAACTAGACAAATAGCCATTTCACACCAGCGTTGCTGAAGACAAATCTGAAGCTATGGGTTCCAATAATGCTCCAGACCAAGTTTGAAAGAAATCCACCCAGTGGTTCTTGT
The DNA here is from genome assembly GCA_032622095.1 of Siphonodentalium dalli. NCBI lineage: Eukaryota > Metazoa > Mollusca > Scaphopoda > Gadilida > Siphonodentaliidae > Siphonodentalium > Siphonodentalium dalli. Next base: position 180,295,036 of record CP136069.1, on the reverse strand, counting down.
GAAGATTTTTTAATGTTGCACCAAATTAAGCCTCTAAATTGCCCATAATTAACATATTGACCTAAGGCCATTACAAATTAAAGTCCGGGCTCACAGGCAATTATGTCTAAATTTTTGATGAGGGAGGGAGGCTTTTTATATTTATTACTTATTAGCTCAACTTTACTTTGAAAAGTTTGAGCTATTGCCATGGCTTTGTCGTCCGTCGTCCGTGTGTGCGTGTGCGCGTGTGTGCGTAAGGCATCAACAATGCAGTCTACAGGTCGTACCTTTGATCGGATCATTATGAAATTTGTCATAGCTGTTGACATCAACATTTAGACTAGAATGATTCATTTTGGGGTCATTCGGTAAAAAAATATGGCCGCCAGTGGCCATCTTGCATTTCAAAATTCAATCCATTAGCACGGGCTACAGGGCGTATTGTTTGTCTGATCGTCATGAAATTTGTCATGGATGTTAATATTGACATGTAGATGGGAACGAGTAATTTTGGGGTCATTTGGCCCAAAAACATGGCCGCCAGCAGCCATCTTGGATTTTACTCTTTGTATGACTAAATTCTTTAGCACAGGCTACAAGTCGTACTGTTAGTCTGATCATCATAAAATTTGTCAAGAATGTTAATAATGACATGCAGTGGGAACGAGTCATTTTGGGGTCATTCGGCCAAAAAACATGGCCGCCAGCAGGCATCTTTGATTTCACTCTTTGTATGACTAAATCCTTTAGCACGGGCTACAGGTCGTACCTTTAGTCCGATCATCATAAAATTTGTCATGGCTGTTGAAATTGGAATGTAGATGGGAACGAGTTATTTTGGGGTCATTCGGACAAAAAACATGGCCGCCAGCGGCCATCTTGGATTTCAAAATTCAATCCATTAGCACGGGCCACAGGTCGTACTGTTCGTCTGATCATCATGAACTTTGTCATGGATGTTAATATTGACATGTAGATGGGAACGAGTAATTTTGGGGTCATTCGGCCAAAAAACATGGCGGCCAGCAGCCATCTTGGATTTTACTCTTTGTATGACTAAATTCTTTAGCACGAGCTACAGGTCGTACCTTTTGTCTGATCATCATCAAATTTGAGATGAATGTTAATATTGACATGTAGATGGGAACAAGTCATTTTGGGGTCGTTCGGTCAAAAAACATGGCCGCCAGCAGGCATATTTGATTTTACTCTTTGTATGACTAAATCCTTTAGCACGGGCTACAGGTCGTACCTTTAGTCCGATCATCATAACATTTGTCATGGCTGTTGAAATTGGAATGTAGATGGGAACGAGTAATTTTGGGGTCATTCGGACAAAAAACATGGCGGCCAGCAGCCATCTTGGATTTTACTCTTTGTATGACTAAATTATTTAGCACGAGCTACAGGTCGTACCTTTAGGCTGATCATCATCAAATTTGTCATGGATGTTAATATTGACATGTAGATGGGAACGAGTCATTTTGGGGTCATTTGGCCCAAAATAATGGCCGCCAGCAGCCATCTTGGATTTTACTCTTTGTATGACTAAATCCTTTAGCACGGGCTACAGGTCGTACCTTTAGTCTGATCATCATAAAATTTGTAATCAATGTTGATAATAACATGTAGATGGGAACGAATCATTTTGGGGTCGTTCGGTCAAAAAACATGGCCGCCAGCAGGCATCTTTGATTTTACTCTTTGTATGACTAAATCCTTTAGCACGGGCTACCGGTCGTACCTTTAGTCCGATCATCATAGAATTTGTCATGGCTGTTGAAATTGGAATGTAGATGGGAACGAGTCATTTTGGGGTCATTCGGACAAAAAACAATGGCGCCAGTGGCCATCTTGGATTTCAAAATTCAATCCATTAGCACGGGCCACAGGTTGTACTGTTTTCTGATCATCATGAAATTTGTCATGGATGTTAATATTGACATGTAGATGGGAACGAGTAATTTTGGGATCATTCGGCGTAAAAACATGCGGCCAGCAGCCATCTTGGATTGTACTCTTTGTATGACTAAATTCTTTAGTACGAGCTACAGGTCGTACCTTTAGTCTGATCATCATCAAATTTGTCATGAATGTTAATAATGACATGTAGATGGGAACGAGTAATTTTGGGGTGATTCGGTCAAAAAACATGGCCGCCAGCAGGCATCTTTGATTTTACTCTTTGTATGACTAAATCCTTTAGCACGGGCTACAGGTCGTACCTTTAGTCCGATCATCATAACATTTGTCATGGCTGTTGAAATTGGAATGTAGATGGGAACGAGTCATTTTGGGGTCATTCGGACAAAAAACAATGGCGCCAGTGGCCATCTTGGATTTCAAAATTCAATCCATTAGCACGGGCCACAGGTTGTACTGTTCGTCTGATCATCATGAAATTTGTCATGGATGTTAATATTGACATGTAGATGGGAACGAGTAATTTTGGGGTCATTCGGCGTAAAAACATGCGGCCAGCAGCCATCTTGGATTGTACTCTTTGTATGACTAAATTCTTTAGTACGAGCTACAGGTCGTACCTTTAGTCTGATCATCATCAAATTTGTCATGAATGTTAATAATGACATGTAGATGGGAACGAGTAATTTTGGGGTCATTCGGTCAAAAAACATGGCCGCCAGCAGGCATCTTTGATTTTACTCTTTGTATGACTAAATCCTTTAGCACGGGCTACAGGTCGTACCTTTAGTCCGATCATCATAACATTTGTCATGGCTGTTGAAATTGGAATGTATATGGGAACGAGTCATTTTGGGGTCATTCGGACAAAAAACAATGGCCGCCAATGGCCATCTTGGATTTCAAAATTTAATCCATTAGCACGGGCCACAGGTGTTACTGTTAATCTGATCATCATGAAATTTGTCATGGATGATAATATTGACATGTAGATGGAAACGAATAATTTTGGGGTCATTCGGCCAAAAAACATGGCCGCCAGCAGCCATCTTGGATTTTACTCTTTGTATGACTAAATTCGTCAGCACGGGCTGCAGGTCGTACCTTTAGTCTGATCATCATAACATTTGTCATATGGATATTAACAATGTCATGTAGGTGGGATCGAGTAATTTTGGGGTCATTCGGCCAAAAAACATGGTCGCCAGCAGCCATCTTGGATTTTACTCTTTGTATGACTAAATACTTTAGCACGGGCTACATGTCCTACTTTTTGTCTGATCATCATAAAATTTGTCAAGAATGTTAATAATGGCAAGTAGATGGGAACGAGTTATTTTGGGGTCATTCGGCCAAAAAAACATGGCCGCCAGCAGCCATCTTGGATTTTACTCTTTGTATGACTAAATCCTTTAGCACGGGCTACAGGTCGTACATTTAGTCTGATCATCATACATCGATCATATCTAGAAATACAGGAAGCAAACTTTCAATTCTTAATGAGTTTGATGGGCATTCATTTTTCCAATTATATGTTAATGGCCATTACCATCATTTAGGGCCCTTAATTTGTTTATTACTAAGTTAATGGGCATTAACACCAGCACTATTGAGGTGATAGCCATTAATTTTTTCAAAATGATTAGATAATGGCCATTAAACACCCAAATGCATATAAGTAATGGTCATTAACATATAATTAATGAGCAACAAGTTTTCAAATCATACTTTAATGGCCATTAACCATCATGGGTACAACAGTTATGGGCAGTGGTGGGTATCAATTTCTCAAAATACTTAATTAATGGCCATTAAACACTCAAATACATATAATAGATGGATAATAGCCATTAAAATATTAGAGACTATGGCCATTAAATTGTTGTCTTTACAGATTTTAAGGGCATTTAATGGGAATTAACAATACATGGTTGATGATTAATGGGAAATAGGGCAGTATTGGCCATTAAAATAACAAAATGTAATGGTTTTTAATGGGTTCTGGGAAACCCATTATTTTTGTTGTTACGATAATTAATGGCATAAAGTAATGGATTTATGATATTTAATGGGATTTTAATGAGATTTTAATGAGATTTTAATGGGTTGTGTGCGCAGTGGTGATTAGTGTAGATCTGTATACAGTTCTACGCGCATACTATAGTGTAAACGGGTTTATATAGAAAGGCACACAGAAATAAAACGGTATTCGTTCGTGTGAGCAAAAATCGTGTCTGTTATAAGATGTAGATGTAGATGTAGATGTAGATGTTTATTTGTACAATAGATAAGAATAGATAACAAAGCATTGATATATGAATTAATGGTATTGTACAGGAGCAGCATGACCTACTGGCCGTCTTCCTGCTGCCCCTCAATCAATAATACAATAAGAACATATGATGGCGTATGTAGTTTCAGGTTTGCTGGTTGGTGTTAATGTTAAATAATTTAACTATATTGATCATTTTAATTGAAAATGGTATAAATTGTGAACTTAAGAGTATATATCTTATATAATATTGCGTTTGATGGACAAGTTAGAAAAACTAAATCGGAATAACATTGTGAGGTCGCGGTCAACACCGAGGCATTGCGACAGGCAAATCTGATTTGATTAATTGTTACTCGGGCATGGCGAACGCAACACTTAATCTTTCTTTGTCATTTCAACCCATGTATTTCACACTGTGCAAGCGAGAACATGTGTACCGGTAGATGAAGTAGCCATATTTCTATTGGTGTACATGTGCATGTACGCTGTTGTTTATTGTGTATTCACATGTGATTTGTTCTCATGCGCCTTTCATTCTTTCTTCGAACCATTATCAACTGGTGTAAGAATAAACTGCCTTGGTCTGCTGATAGTTGATTAATTTTTTGTCTGGCCTAAACTGACACGACTGATAGTGAATTGTCAATTACCAGAGTACTGATGAGCGCGCGTTCATTATCAGTAATCACGTGACTTCACACAGATCTGTATACAGATCTACAACAATGTAAGCTCACACTAAGTCTTGTGTCATATCGGAAGGATGATTTACACACATACATGGACAAATCACATACAGAGAAATTAAAATGACAATTGATTTTGAATGCTGTGACGGCTACGTCGTTGTATTACCCGATGGTTGTTCAGGTTCATTGATTGAGGGCATTTGTTTTGTATTACGAAGAGACCCAGTCGCCAACAAATGTTTTCTCGAGACATATATTCCATATCCAGATTCAAACGCATACGTCGAATTGCCAAGCCTGTCCGGTTTTTTCCAGCACAGGATATTATCTCAGTTAAGAATAAATAATTTCTCAAGAAGCATATTCCATAGGAAGATTCAAACGTACAAGTAACATTGTGATCAGCTAGACAATTGAGGTATGGACCACATAGAAGCTCAAGCGGGTAATAACATCATTTGGAATGCAACAAGGAATACTTCGTCCATAACGTTAGCAACCCTTCCTGGCACTACCGAAGTACTCATAGAGGACACCATTGTTAAATGGGTTTCGATGGTATTACCACCAGTAATTTAACTTTTCGGTATGGTGGGTAACATCCTTACGGTCATCGTTCTCAGTCGAGGGAATTGGAATCGCGGAACCATGCCGATCTATCTCATAACGCTGGCCGTCACAGACACGGCATTGCTGATTGTTGGTCTGTTGCGGTATTGGCTTATCGCTGCGTTTCAATTGGATATCAGAACCATTTCGAATCTTGGGTGCAAAACGGTTGTGTTCATTAAACACGTTCTGGTGTATTTCTCAAGTTGGATAGTTGTTTCGATAACAATTGAGAGAACCATCGTGATCGTTTTCCCACTCGGATGGAAGTGCACGCGCACTAAAGCTAAGCTGACATTATTGTTTCTTGGAATATTTTTTTGCGGAATCAGCGTGCATGACCTATATGGATTTACTCTAAAAGAAACGGGAAGATGCTGGCCAGATTACACGCCTGGCTATTTCTACTTTTACACACGCGTTATGTCCTGGGTAAACTTGGTAGCGGCATCTATTGCTCCTTCGTCCGTTCTCGTTATCACAAACGCCGCCATTATATGGCAGATTAAACGAAGTAATAGAAATCTATCAGAATTCGAGTCTCATACACGAGGAAATAACGGAGAAACAGGTCAATCATCTTCAAAAACGACGAAAATGCTGATCTTGCTCAGCGCAGCATATCTCATAACCACATTGCCGAAACATATTGTAAGGTTGGCCTTCATCCCATGGGCGGACCATCTTGACCGTATGATCTTAGCGAAATACTATCTAGCCAACACTACCACGGAGATATTTATGTATTGTAACAATGCTGTTAATTTCTATCTGTACTGTTTGAGTGGATCGGCTTTTAAACGACAACTTTCGGGATTATGTTCAGGATTACATCATGATATACATCAAACAGCCGAACGCCCACAAACAACTCGCTTGAACTCAGTGATTGTACTCTCGGTCATAGAGCCCCAACAAGCTGTATAAACTATGAAGTTTGCACGGTTTGAATAGCATGTCATGTAGATATATCATCATTGTGCAATCTCATTGGATGTACTCGCTGACAATTATAATGTTTGTGTACAGAATGGAGGAATATATGTTATATATGTGATCGGGCCTAGATGTAGTTCGTGTGTAATGTTTCTGGACATGCTGCTGTGACTTCCTGAGTCTAACACTGGTCGTCAATTTCAACATATACATGTACATGTACCGTTGGATTCAATAGGACATGTCAACCCCTAACCAACAGAACGGTGATATTTATGTCGCGATATTCGACGGTGTCATGAGAAGCAGGAATAGAGCCAAAGCAGCTCAGATTGTTTTCTCTTCGGGACAATATTTAGAAAAAAGTTTGGTTCCATGTGGAACCCGAATGTATGTTGTGCGTTTGGTTCTTCGTTTGGGTCTTATGCTTGTTCTCCGTAAAGAACCAAAACATGTTGGGTTCTTCATGTGGTTCTCCTACCTTGACCAACCCGGGACACCATGTGTGAACTCTCAAATCAACTATATTATATCAACAAACTGTAACCTATTCATCTTATCGTTTAGCTCTCCTACTGTAACAAACCCGGGACACCATGCGTGAACTCTCAAATTAACTATATTATATCAACAGACTGCAACATATTCATCTTATCGTTTGGTTCGCCTGTTGTGACAAACCCGGGACACCATGTGTGAACTCTCAAATCAACTATATTATATCTACAGAATGTAACCTATTGATCTTATCGTTTGATTCTCTTACTGTGACAAACCCGGGACACCATGTGTGAACTCTCAAATTAACTATATTATATCTACAGAATGTAACATATTCATCTTAATAATAATAATACTATTTGTATAGCGCTTATCCCCAATAAGCGGGCCCTAAGCGCTTGACATAAACATAAACATGAAATATAAATATACAGAATAAGTTATATATTTATATTTCATATATATGTGGTCGGGACACCACGTGTGAACTCTCAAATCAGTTATATTATATCTACAAACTGTAACCTATTCATCTTATCGTTTGGCTGACCACGAACAAAGCAATGAGGCCAATAAATTTCAACAAAATGGTGTTGTATTCAATCAAGAAATATAGAGTTATCTCTATGGTCGACAGATATAATATAATGTACATATAAACTACACTTGTTGAAAATGTTCTAATTCACAGAAATATCCACATGTCGCTGCAACAAAATATCTGCAAGAAAGTATCAGGTACAATTGTGCACTGATATGTTCTTACTGTTAAGATTACGACCGTGAGAACGCGGCGGTATAGATGGCGTTGATTGAGCTCAATCAGAATAGTGAATTGCGTTCGGTCAATAACCTGTAGTCCATATTGGCAATTCATAACATTATTATATTAGGCATCCGCCTCATGCATAAAGACCTATATAAAGCGAAAGTGGTCACGTCATTTGGAAATAGGTACACGCCTATGTTATAATTTCACAGTGCATGCATAGAATAGAATAGAATATATTAAGCAAAATATGTCTCTGGGTTGTGACAGGTTGCCATAAATAGATATAATATCACGGTGATACGTGTACACACATCACATTAATAATAATAACATCACTCAGTCATGTAACTTAATAGTCATTATATAATAATTGAGACCCCATATGAAGTTGTCTGGAGTTGTGGATTTGGTCAAAGTTTTTACCGATTTCATTTCTTCATACTTTTGGTCAAAATATTGGTTTGGATTTTTTTCTTGGTCCCTACCTCTCTGGTGTCCAGTCAGAATTCAAGGCATACGAGGTACCATGTGAGAAATTCAAAACCGAGGGGAGCGATTTGAATTATGTGATCTTGGAAGTTTGCCAGTTTGGCCCCTTCATTTTATACGTCAGAGATTATGTCAACCAATCTAAAATGGAATTACGAAGTCAATTGTTGAAACAGGCGATAATATGTGATAAATCATAACTCGAGTGGATGAACTGTCACCAGTGTATCCCTTAGAGATTATTTAACGGATGCCGATGACCACCAATCAAGTTGAACACATATAACACACAGGCGATAACATACCACTGCACTGCCTCAATCGGATATTTTCCTGTATTATTTTTTTTCATTGGTGAAGTAAGTCACATGGGGCATACCTGATATTTTCTTGTCCGTCATGTTCACATACTCGTGCCCTGTGTTGTTTGCATGCCACCCATCCTGGAATCCAATGAGCCAATCACCTCAATGGGCTGACCCATATAAAATATACCCAGGTAAATCCACCCAGGTTTTTTGGGCCAAAACCCGGGTGTCAATCTATCTATCAAGACATCCACCAACCATCAAGACCCCCTAAAACCCGGGTTTTACCAGGATTAACTTAGGTGAAACTAGACAAAAACCCTGGTGTAGATAAACCTTGGTGTAATTACCCAGGTGTACCCTGGTGCTTCCCACCCAGGTGTACCTTGGTGTTATTCACCCAGGTGTACCCTGGTGTTTCCCACACAGGTGTACCCCTTGGTGTTATTCACCCAGGTGTTTCCTACCCTGGTGTTCCCTACCCAGGTGTATCTTGATGTTTCCAACCCAGATGTACCTTGGTGTTTTTTTTATCCCGGTGTACCTTGGTGTTTTCTTACCAAGGTGGATTTCCCCAGTGTTTCCACCCAGGTATACACTGGGGTTTTCAAAGGGCTTTCCCCGGGTATTTCTACCAGGGTATACCCCGGGTGTTATAATCAGGTACCACTCGATTATTTTACCCTGGTGTACCCCATCATTTTCACCCAGATGTATCCCATGTGCATCACCCTGTTTTACCCTGGTGTTGGAGCACCAGGGTTATCATGGTGGTTGCATTAGGGTTACACCTGGGTAAAAATACTGGGGTACACCAGGGTAAAATCATCGAGTTGAGCCTGTTTAAGAACACCCGGGCTATACCATGGTAGAAACACTGGGAAACACTTGGGTCGAAAACACCAAGGTACACCTGGGTGGAAACATTGCGATTCACCTGGGTAAGAAAACCCCAAGGTACACCCAGGTAAGGAAATACCAAGGTACACCTGAGTAGGAAAACACCAAGGTACACCTGGGTGGGAAACACCAAGATACACATGGGTAGGAAACACCAAGGAACACCTGGGTGAATAACACCAATGTACACCTGGGTGGGGATACCAGAGTGAAATGATGAGGATGGCAATGCAGTAAATTTGCAGGGGTACTGTTATCAATGGAGTTGTTTTAGTATAATAACACATTAAGGAAACTGATTGTGGAGCCCTATAAGTTTATTCAAAATAAACAAACTAACTAAAGAAAAAATGTAGAAACACATGTAATACATAAATATATAATATATAAACACATTAAACTGCATGGGTTAAAATTTTGATCAAAAACACTTGCAAATTCCCTCTTCATACATGCATATTGTATGTTAGGCAAGTTACATGTACACGTACCGGTAGTTGCAATGTATACCGGTACATTACATACTGGTAGACACTAAAATCATTATTTTAGTTCCAATGGCATTTACCAGTATACATGTACATGTACCTTGCAACTACATTTCCAGTGAGGTAGTTTTGTCTCATTTAAACTTTCTAAATGGGTTTCTCCCTTTTAATGGACTTGAGCGACATGCTGATAACTGAAGTGCAAGGATAAATGAGAAGAGAAAATTCCTGGCAAGAGCTCGACGTAATAACAGGATCATCTGGTTAATGTTTGGTCCCAATCTACATGTATTCCAAGCTTGTGAAGTCACTTCGCGCACAATTTGGCCCCCCCACCCCGGAATTTTACCCGAATTATAGAATTAAATTCAACGCAAATGCTATGATAATTTAGGAAGTTCTCCACGGACGACAGAAAACGGCCGTAAAAATCGCGCGCTCGTGGCCGGTGTGGATTGACCCTTATATAGCATCTTTAAAGGCACTCAATCCGATCAGACGCTCCTAAATTACTATTTATTTGGCTTCGGGGGTATAAATATTTGATTCCGAGTCGAGGAACTCCCTCATAAAAGCTCAGGGTGATCAGATATAGATTTTTGAAGTTTGTTAATTTCTCGAGATGTGGCCCAGAAAACATGAGGTCAAACAGACAAATTGCGGATGAAGATAGATAACTCTAAAATCAAGTGGTTATTATTACCACTTGATTTAGAGTTATCCATCTGCATCCGCAATCGGATCAGATGGAGTACCTTTAGATGTAAATGTAAATTACTAAATAACTTGTAAAAAAGGACAATTGGGTCAATCTTCAATTTGAAATGGAATTGAAGTACACGCTAACAGTCTAACTATTATAACATGAAGTTTTAACTTCATTGTAAACTTCATTGTAATGTACACAGCATACATCATCCAGAGGTGGTACAGTACATGTGGATCCTCTTATGGAATCAAAGTGCTGTCAAAATCTTTGAACTTTCCGTATGCTGTATGAATAGACATGTACGTGTACTAGTATTTTTTATGTTGAGTCCAGCGTTCATCTGTCCCATTATTTTGACTGTTGAGTACCATAGGTTGAGGTGTTCCAACTTGATGCAATTGCGTACTGCTACATGTACCTTTTGGCTTTCGGGTAAATGTGAAGTCTCTGAATCTTGCCAACTGCATGCAGTAATAAATACTAATATTCATTGACAATGTGTTTCAATTTGCAATTTTGATGACTACTTCAAGGCTAGAACTTGATATAATTGTTTTGTATTGTTGACATCTGTTGTCCAATGCCGGGACTCTGTATATGGTTTCAGTGCAAGATCCTGACAGATGTATTAGCACACATGATGTTGGGCCCTACCGATACGTTAGTGACATATCACTGTCAAATGAGCTCAGTTAATGCACAGTACCAGTGGAACTGAATTTACACACATGTACCGTACAACATAACATTCTCACAATATTCTTCTTCTGTTCGAACTGCAATTTGCGTAATGTCGCACCTCGATGCTGGGAGCCAAAAGTCTCCGGCATGAAGACGATATAATATTAAAACAGTATACATATACTCTTCCAGCGACTCTTATTTCTTTGTTGTGGTGATGCAAAGGAGCATCGCTTTGAAGTTTCCAACTTCCAAATCGATTGGGTAATTAATAATACTAATGTATACACTACAGTTGTAGTCCTATAGTACATGTACTGATCTGAAGCCTGTAGTTCAAACTTCTCAATTGCATATCGGTAATCAGTAACAGTTTTACTTGACCTGTTGATCCAGTGGTGTTCATTCCTACCATTGAGTACTGTAGTCAGTTCGTTTCCTCGTCCACAAATTGGAATAATTTTGACCGCCTGTATTTTTAAATATCTGTGAACATCCATACGAATAAAATCGCTGAATCTTGTATTTAAATTCACAATATATCCGATTTGTAGGTAGTCGACCATTTTCTGTTGTCAATCCATGATAATTTGCGACTAAATTACCATAAAAGCCAGTCTGACATTAACGCGCGCAAAAATTTAATTAATATACAGGAATGTAGTTAGCTGGTGAAACGAAACGAAATTTTAAAGACACCAGACAAGATGGCGTTCAATATGGCCGCCGTTTTTCCAGACGAGTCACTGAGTCAATTTGATGCATATTATAGTGAATACAACTTGTCTTGTGTATACAAATAGATACACGTTTGAGAAGCTAAGATGTATTGCCACATTTTTAAGGAAAAATTGGAACCCCCCCCCAAGATGGCCGACAAAATGGCAGCCAGAAGTGGAACATTTGACGTTATTACACTAATATCTTGTAGCTCAGTTTCTGCTCTATGGAACTGGTTCAGAATTGGGACTTTATTTTGTATTGTTCAAGTTAAATGATCATTTGAGCAATGAAATGTACCACTCATGGGGTCCCAGCCCCTTCCGATCCCTCAATAATTCGATTTTACAGAACGCGGAAACAAATTGGTCATTTTGTCTCAAAATGGCGGCCAAAATGGTAAATATTGCCCTAGCATGCCATGTAATCGCTTACAAAGTGTGGTTGATGAATAAAATAGGCTATTCTGTGTTATGTGCATTGAATACTAACAATTATGATGAACATTGTTACTAGTGTAACTACTGACATTACAAGAACAAATTTGATTTTTCTATCACAAGCTTGACATCCAAATCGTCAAAATAACATCCAGGGATGAATATGTGGTCATAGGTGAGGTGAATATGTATACAGGGAGTTACTTTATTATCATACCATGACATTATATAGCCACTCCTTTTTTCATGATCACACAGTAACTCCCTGTATACCTATTCACCTCACATTTGCCCTCTCACAAATGTTAGTTTTCAATTTATATAAGATATAATAGTCAATCTTATTCATAAAACACAACTTGTAAGCGATTACATGGCATGATGGGCAATATTGGAAATAGAAATAATTTTGACAGACTGTCTTTCGATATTCTGCGAACATCCATATGAATAAAATCGTTGAATCTAGTATTTAATTCACAATATATCCGATTTGTATCTGGTCAACCATTTTCTGTTGTCAATCCATGTTAATTTGCGACAAAATTACCATAAAATATACGCTAACTTTTTTGCGCCATTTTCGTTGGAAGAATACCGGTATATAATTAAAAGACAGGACAATAGTTTGCCGAACGAAACGAAACGAAAGGGACAAACTATACATGTAATTCTATGTCCTAATATTTGTCTGTTCATTTAGGGTCTAATATAGCTCCCGACTCATTTTAAGTCACTCAACTTGTAGGCAATGTTAATGCGAAAAAGTGGCCGTGTAGACACCAGGCAAGATGGCGTTCAATATGGCCGCCGTTTTTCCAGACGAGTCACTAAGTCAATTTGATGCATATTATAGTGAAAACATCTTGTCTTGTGTATACAAATGTCTATACTTGTGTTAAGCTAAGATGTATTGCCACATTTTTAAGGCAGAATTCGAACTCCCCTCCAAGATTGCCGCCAAAATGGCTGCCGGAAATTTTGACGTTTTTACACTAATATCTTGTAGATCAGTTTCTGCTCTATGGAATTGGTTCAGAATAGGGACTTTATTTTGTATTGTTCAAGATAATGATCATCGAGCAATGAAATGTGCCATTCATTGGGTCCCAGCCCCTTCCGAGCTCTCAAAAATTCGATTTTACAGAACACGGAAATAAATTTGTCATTTTGTCTCAAAATGGCGGCCAAAATATGGAAAACGGTAAATTTGGCCCTAGCATGCCATTTAGTTGCTTACAAGGTGTGGCTGATGAATAACCTTATGTCTTATATACATGAATGCTAACAATTCTGATGCACCTTCGTTAATTGTTATTAGTGTAACTACTGACATTACAAGAAATAGTCAAAAATGACAACCAGGAAGTGAATATGTGGTCATAGGTGAGGTGCATAGGTATAGAGGGAGTTGCTCTATATGATCACACCATGATCATATATAGCAATTCCTTGATTTTTTATGATCAGACAGTAACTCCCTGTATACCTATTCACTTCATGTCCGCATACAAAATTACAAATGTTAGTATTCAATATATGTAAGATTTTATTCCTTAAGTACAACTTGTACGCGATTACATAGCATGATGTGGCAATATTTGCCTTTTTTTCATATTTTTGTCGCCATTTTTGCAGCCAGTTTGAGACAAAGTGACAATTTTGATTAAATTGAGTTAAAATATTCATAGGTAATGATATTCCTCAGTTACGTTGCACAGTTCTGTTCATTTCTTGTTGAACAATGACTAGAATCACAATGGTGATTTTTGGTGAAATGTTATACCACGTTCTGTAAAAATATAATGTTTGAGGGATCGGAAGGGGTTGGGACCACAAGAATGTCATATTTTATTGCTTCAGTGATCAGTTAACATGAAAAATAATAATAAAGTCCCAACTATGAACCAGTCTCATACATAATAAACTTATCTAGAAGATATCAGTGGGGAAAAAACGTCAAATTTTCCACTTCCAGCTGTCATTTTGGCGGCCATTTTGGAAGGAGCGTACCAATTTTGCCCTAAAATGTGGCATTGTAACTTCACAAAAAATATATACATTTGTATACATATGACAACATGTTCTCACTTTAATTTGCATCAAACTGACTAAGTGACTCGTATGGAAAACGGCGGATTTACACCTGGTATTAATTAATTAATGTAATGGTAATCCAAACTATACATGTGAAATATGTTGTAATTTAACCTTTGAGCACCAAGGCTTGGGCGAAAGTACATCTTCAAGTTCGCTCCTGTTGGTAACTTTTACCCATAATGGACAGTAAAAACACCCCGGTATATCATGAGATGGAGAAACACCTGGGTATACCATGAGATGGAGAAACACCTGGGTAAATCCCTATCAAATGGAGAAGACACCCGGGTAAATCTCGATATAGGTTTGATATACCTGGATTAACCCCGGTATAATGACTTTTTACATGGGGTTTACCCCGGTAGAATATCATTTTACCCGGGTGAGTCGGGGTTTACCATGGGTTAAACCTGGGTTAAACCGGACAAACCCCAAGTTTTACCCGGATAAATTTTTATATGGGGAACCCTAAGTAATGTCGACTGATTTATTGTGATCGAGCATTATATCAGGTGCTAGGCATATCTCGGATAGCAACATGTGCCAATTAACTTATCGCTAAATGTTTTCCTCAAAGAGTTGAATTATAGATACCAATGTGAGAAGTATACCGCATGATGCCAATCGAAACAAGAAGACAATTTGAAAAACTTATTCCTTTTAGAAAAGGCTATACATGTATAACATGTACGCACGAGTCAGCACCAATAAACATGAGTGTCCTGGAAATTATCTCTTCACCAGTTCGAAAACTCACTAATTATTACACCGGAAATACGAACCCCGCCCCCAATACCACCAATACCACCATGCCGTCTGTGATTAGATGCCATGCCGATACGCCATACACAGGAACAAAGTTCAAGGATTTAAAATCTGAATTGCTATATAAAATGAACATATATTTGATGTATCCCTATTTATATGTAAGTCATTGCGAGTGCACATGGTGTAAGTAAGACATATAAATGAAATGAGCGAGACGTGAGCGAATTGAAAGAATGTCACTTGATCTTTTATAACATGTTCCTCTGTTTTTATTTACATTACTTCTTTGATGTATCAGTGTTTATTCCAATAAAAAAATTATATAAAAAAAAGAACAAGTAGTACAAAAAACTGCTGTAGCGAAGTAGCTAGTGTATCAGCTGAGTGTATGGGGGTTTCGATCTCTGGTCGTGATCTAACCTCACTTTGAGACACCTGTCCTGGTATGTTATAGACCTTTAAATTAGTACAGCTATCGCATATTCAATAAATGTACATTCCGTTTGAAATAGCTATATTTTCTTAATCAATAGACATATTTCAAACCAATAGACGATTTCCCACGATCAATGATTACCGTTATCAAATTAATAGACATTATTGTAAAACTAATAACTTATTGTAAAACTTATTGTAAAACTAATAACTAAAACCGTAATTAACTTATTGTAAAACTAACTTATTGTAAAATTAATAGACCTTATTGTAAAACTAATAACTTATTGTAAAACTAATAACTAAAACCGTAATTAACGATCGAGGTGGCTATGTTGAAGAAACTTTGTTCATGTGACGTCAGAAATATATAAATAAACATGAGAATTCCCAATGTCATGTCGGTATGACGATTTGCAGTAGGTCCTTATTTGCGGAGTTCCCTTTGAGGAGGTTCCCGAATTCGCGGACTTCCCCTAACATGGGCGAAATATGTTGAATTTAATGAGGGAACGGGTGCGTATATGTCAATTGTAACGTATTTTAAACAAATAACGACACGATCATCATAATAGTGGTTTGTTCTATCAATTATATGCGTCGAGTTCACTTGGTGCAAATCAAACGACGATACATATTCACTATATAGATATATATGTCCTCGCATGCCAAAAGGACTCCTCAAATTTGTGAATAGGATGAAGAATATTTATTAGATGTTATTTATTAAGTCAATCAAATAATATTATTAATTAGCTAGCGCCTATATATACCCCCGGAGATTGCTGCGCGGGTGTCCTGATCACGAAAATTAATTCGCGGACGTCCCTCAACTCGCATTCACAATTCGCGGAGTTCTCTCTCAATTGGCAAAACAAACAACCTTAAAGAAGGAAGGTGATGTATATTGGCTATAGTTAATACATATTCTTCAATGAATAGTAAATAATAATGGTTTAATTCATCAATATATATTCACGGAGGTCCCTCTGCGGACATTGAAAACGGCGATAAGAATTTGCGGTCATCCCCATGTAAACGTGACCCAGAATTAATTTTGATTTTCATCAGTGACTGCCTCAATACAATTTGTTTCCAATATGACCCATCTTTGCAGCCTCATATCATATTCAGAACTGTAAAATAAAATTTAATCTAAATTATTGCATCCGTTTTTGGCCGATGTGGGGCTAAGACCCTCCGGCATTAATTGGTCACGTGACCACATGCAAACCGACGAATATTGATTATTTATGTGACCATTGGCTATTGCATGATATGTACCGTGCGCACGATAGTGTTATTATTAACCATAATTACGAGCTGAACGGTACTGTCATTACCGATTACTGCTCCAACGCATATGCGAGAGCTCATTGCACGTTACTGTGCTATTTTTGCGTCCTTAAATCGACAAGCAACTATGGTGAATTATTTCTAAATAAATGCATGCCTGATAAACTTATGTGCTCACCTGCAAACTCATTTGATTTAAATTGTAACAATAATTCACTCACATGCTTATGCAAATCGACCAGCGATACCACTGGAGATAAGCCGAGTCTCCGGGCCAGATCCGATAATGGAGTTATTTTCCATGGTCCAGAAACGGGCTTTCTGCGGATAAGTGTGTGGACTGGAAAACAGACTACACTTTTAAGAATTTCATGATTTGATTTCCAGTTATGACATATTATGTTTCTCCGAAACCAAATTATTTCTTGGAGACAACATAACATCCCCGTAATTGGAACACATTGGTGATGGAATTTTAATCACAGCAATGATCGATATTATTCAAAATTTGGTCCCTTTAACGACGGATAGTCAAATGATAGGGTAGGCACTTAGGCATCTATCATGAACACATATATGTTCCATGCGTTTAACCCTTTACCCAACAAACCGGCCAAAACCGGCCAAATAAAGCTGCAGCAGCCTAAATTATCTTGGGTCTGTCTCAATAAAACCATACAAATATGGATATCATTGGAACCGGCTCATTGACCACATTGTGATGGTTACAGTTATGCCCTGTGCCAATGCATTCTCTTATATATGCGAGTCGACCATAGGTCGCCTCGCATATATAAGAGAATGCATTGGCCTAAAAAAATATTTTTTTAACACTTTTTACCATTTTTTCTTACATTCTTTAACAATTTTATAATTTTTAATGTGTTAAGCCAATGCATTCTCTTATAAATGCGAGGCGACCTATGGTCGACTCGCATATATAAGAGAATGCATTGGCACAGGGCCGTTCTGTTGGGTAAAGGGTTAATGTTATAAAGTTCCCTATCAGAATGGGTCAGAACATAAAAAGGTTCCAAGGTTTTGAATGGGCGGACTATGGTCTCTTCGCCACCCGCGCGTGACCAATACTACTGAATACATGTATAATATATAGAATACACCATAGTATAGCCGAGAATACCAAATTGTCACCACGAGTGGAAATGTGTTTTTTTTTACCACGAGCCTTTTGGCGAGTGGTTATAATCGCAATACCATGAGTGGCTCAATGCGTGTATTTTATTTATGCCATAATTTTTATTTTTGTAATTTTGTTTGCGAATTCAACTACCCCGCTGTTTACTTTGAATGTGAATCCTCACACAGAGACACAAACACGACACTACAAGGAATGTGCGTCACGCGTAGTGATGCTTACATTAACGTCATGGCGTGATCCTGTTTCTGAGCGATCAGTCACTTAGAATTATCATTCATATGTGTCCTAGTTCATATAGCATATAGCACTAGCAAGTTACATTTGATTGAAATTCAGGCAATTTTCCTCATATCTAATTGATATCATGCCAACTTCCAATTTTAAATGAATGTGACATAGCAACTATTTTGCTAATTACGATGTATTGTTCTACTATGGGCATACACGTTTAACACATGGAATTACGTTTGAACATTTACATCCACAGTAGAAATTTATACCCACAGTAGGAAGCTGCATAACCACAGTAGGGTGTAAAGATGATACAAATGGGTGTTATACACACAACAGGACAGGCAATTGTGGTATAATTATACATATCGCATATTCTGCATTAAATTAGCTGCAATGCTCCTATGTATGCCACATCCGATTAGACAGCATAAAACGACCATTGGTATGTTTTGTATACCCGAAAATAATTAGAGCTGGGTATGTCCCAGAGGGGCTAATGATACCCTCGTAGCGCAACTGGGGGCGTTATTAAAGGACGCGATATTAACACATTTGAATTCGGAAAAAGAACATGTTCCCATTATGGTAAATAACCTAGGTATCATAGGTATGTCTTAAACAATCAGTGAGCAGTGACAAAATATTGTATTGTGCCGTAAAACAGAAACTCATGCATGCTTGCATACATAACCGAATGGTATTCGTTTATGGATTAATGCATTTTATAGAAGTACATCTATAAAACCGAACTTCGGTGGACCAAAATACGTATCATCAGATGACAACAGCACCTTAGCGACACATCCTCTTAAGATTGAGACTAGATACCATAAATTGCCAGTGGAAACTTGTTTGTGGATAAATACCCTGCATTCCGATATGAAATGCACCTTACAGTATGTATAAGAAGCACTTGGAGATGACTTTCTCACCATTCTTACATGCCCGCGGTTAAGAAATCATCATCACATGGTTGGTTCAGGATTAGGGTTTTTCGCATCTAAATTTGCATCGCTCAGACTGTGTGCATGGTCATCTGTGCTTGGCTAATGCACCCTCACCCCAAAGATGTCGGTTGACTTGTACAGTACAGACAGTCCATTGGTATCTTCGGTGCAACGAAAAGTTGTGCAAGTAGAAAAAATATAGGAAACGCTGTCAATTTCCTTAAACTGAGGTACCCAATCTAAATTTGTTGCTGATAGCATCTATTTTAGTGTTAATATGACAATGAAACCATTAATCTAGGGCGTACCATTTAGGACAATTATACCGTAATGGCTTCCTTGTATTTTTATTATAGCCGAAATCCAGAACAACGAAAACTCATTTGGTATTATAATGTGGCTATTTTTCCCGGAGCAAACACAATGATTACTGACATAAATTGGCATCTTCTACTGGACACATCTGCAGATATTGAAGAAATAGTTCATATTTTTACTGCTATCCGAAAACGTGATCGACTAAGACGTAACGCAATCAAACAAACAAAACGAATACAAATCTATGAGAAATAAAGTTGAATATGAAGAAACATGCAATAAAAACTATGAAAACAAATTAGAAAATGCCTTTTTCATTAAATAACACTCCCATATAATTCTGGCAGACTGTTTTAAGGAGCCCCTATGGAAAAGAGTTGCAGAGATACTCATACGGAAATCATTGATATATATGTATTTTGGCACATAAAGCGATAATAAAGATATGAAATATAATGTTGATCAAATACATCAAAGAGAACTAAATGGTTCTCCCCCGCAATGCATGTGCCGATCCATTCACCTCACAGCAACTAGAAATCTGCTCCCGTGAATTATAAACACCTCTCCGGCTGCTACTAGAAAGGTCCTTAGTAATCTCTAGATGCTGCAGGGTGAATAGCTCCCCACAGGTCCCAAGTGAAGAATCATTCTTAATAAAACATAACTGCATATAAATATCATAATAAGCAAATTGGGTATTGAGATTCTTCTAAGATTGTGACTTTATCTTTGATGATAAAACAAAAACTGTATTGAGATGTCAGTCAGTATTTGTTTTAGGGCTGGAGCATTTGATTACATTAACTTAGACATGATTGTTATTATCAAGATTCGGGGAATCGTTTAATGCTACGCAATTTCAAATACTTATAATCTCTTGCTTGAGAACTAATGATACATGTCTAGAAGTAATTTATAATTACAATACTGGTGTAAATAATAGACTGTAATGTGCTCTCTACAGGAGTTTAATGTTGCTCATGAAGAATTTAGTTTCTACTAGTAACTTGATGAATTAAGAATATTTGCGCATACCAGTATATATGTGCACAAAACACATGTACGATTTGATTATAGCAATCTCATGCAATGATAGACATAGATAAATTAAGTAATACTGATACATGTACATGTATATCTAACAGGTAAACATCTAACGCACGGCAATATATTCTTTATAGCCTAGGCCTTATGTGAATGCCAAAGACTATCATGGATAAATGATTATATAATTAACCTTGACAAAGCTCTTGATCAATTATATAAATAACCGTGACAAAGCTCTTGATCAATTATATAAATAAACATGACAAGCTCTTGAATTGGGTTTATGTGGCTCTCCTGGTAGTTCCTCATTCTAACATCAAATATTTATGTTGGTTTCATTTATGTATGCTATTGTGCAAGTATTTGCGATCCTGACGAAGGGTTGGGGTGAAACGACCAACCAAACGGAGCTGGTGCTACCAGCGGAGGGCCCCAAACACACAGAAATACAAACAGCGTGGTCCCTCCATTAAAAGGTTACTTATTTGATGAAACTTTTCTAAAGAACACTTTTTTGACGGTATTGTACATTACATAGATGCTCGGATATGTTGTCAGACATCGAGTTTAAAGACGATGACATTATACATGCTATTAACAGCTTAAAATGCTCACAGAAATGGTATATACTAAAATAATCACCAAAAAGATACTTTGCCCTGAAATCTTTTCCATCTGAATGGAAAATAGCAAATTTTATACCGATCCATAAGAAAGATGATCGCTCTAATCCATGAAATTATAGACCAATATATTTTACTACCATGCTTGAAAAAAAGTTATTGAGAAGGTAGTTTTGAAACATTTAATGCAACATTGTCATACTAATGATTTATTATATAAACATCAATCGGGGTTTGTTCCAGGCCACTCGACTAGTTTGGGACTAATTGACGAGTACCTTTCCTTGTTCTAATCCATCGATAGTAAACTGGTGACCTGTTCAATATTTTGTGATATTTCCTGATATTTCTAAAGCTTTTGAGAGAGTTTGGCATACAGGACTGGGCATACACTGAAACAGTACAAAATCGATGGTAAACTTTTAACGTGGCTCTGTGATTATATGTCGAACCGTAAACACAGTGTGGTTGTCTCCGGTGTAGCATCCGACTGTATGTATCCTCGAGCAGGAGTGCCCCAGGGCTTTGTTTTCGGACAGTTTTTATTCATGATATATATTAATGATCTGTCAGATAATATTCATTCTTTCACATTGTATGTAGACGACACCTGTTTTAAAAATGCTTCCCAAACAATAGAAGAGACGCGCTCAAACCTATCTGCTGATCTAAATCGTATCACATGCTTGGAAAAACAATGACTTGTGACATTTAATCCTGACAAAACAAAAGCAATGTTGTTACTTATAAACCGAACAGAGCATAAACAATTTTATCTGAAAATTCTATGACATTGAAATTCAACGGCGCTGACATCGAAATTGTTTCATCATATCAGCATTTGTGTATTTTTTCCTGCAATGTAATATGAACTAGCCGGGACATTCAAATCGATAATATTTGCAATAAAGTTGCATCTCGACTGGCACAGTTCAGGAAGATGAAATATATTTTTAATATACGTACTTTAGATTTAATGTATACTACTTTTGTTTTACCGTTAATGGATTATGGTGATATCATATGGGATAATGCACCTGCATACCTCCTCAAAATTAATCTTGATGTTATACTATATGATGCATCACGAACTGTTATTGGCCTTTTCAGATCTGTCCCAAAACGTTAATTTACTACGCGAACTCGGATGGAACACCCACTCAAAACACCGAGAATGGCACAAGCTACGCCTCACATACCGAATAATGACAAGAAACGCACCCCATAAATATTGGAGAACATCCCCAGCATTTGGAGAAATAACCAACAATATATATGAGTTTAGAAACCATAGTTACGCAGGTTTACCCCAGGTTCTCAACAACCAACGGTAGTTTCTTCACCTCAATGGTATCGATCTGGAATAGTCTGGACAAGTAGCTCAACAACGTGCCCCGATCTCCATATTTCAAATATTGCAAACCCCCTACCGAAGGCATTGAGACCACAAAAGTCATACTGTATAGGAAGAAGAGACAGCATTTTACTATGTAGCCTTCAAAACAGATGTAGTGATTTGAACGGAGACAAACTCAAAATTATTTAACAAAATACTCTAAATCGAAGATACTGATCACTTTCTGATTACGTGTCCAATTTATTTAAAGGAACGAACTATACTGGATGAGAAAGTAGCTGGCATTGCATTACATATTGTCGATTCTGCAGATCTACTTTGCGGATCACCACGAATTCCCTATTAAGAAAACTGTATCTTATTCATCGCTGTACAGAAGTACATTGTATCGTCGCACATTCCTTTGTAATGAGAATATCCTTTTGGGAATAGTACACCTCCATCAGATTATACATAATCACATATATTACCTGCACACTTTGTGCGCTGATTTAACACTTTACCTTATCCTCTGAACCAACCTGATATACATATACAAAGAGATTTACTCATGCATGCATATTGAACAATCCAGATTAAATTTAAGTTCATGTTTTTATTTCAGGTGAGAGGAGCGTTAACTTGTGCTCCGATCCTCAGTGTATTCCCGTCATTTATTTTTGTTTTCAGCTCGTGTATTATTGATATTCTATTTTAATGTTTGGGATGTTCAATAAAAATATGGAATGAAAATAGCTGATATTTAAATATGTCAATCCGTACTAATACAGGCCACGGTACGTGATAAACCTTCATTACCCATTTAACTCTATCGTGGTACGAGAGCTCTGAAATAATTACAAATATTTATCAAAAAAGGCTCAGCATTAGATAAAGATACGGGCGGTGTTGGCGGTGGGTATGTTAAGATACGGGCGGTGTTGGCGGTGGGTATGTTAAGATACGGGCGGCGTTGGCGGTGGGTATGTTAAGATACGGGCGGTGTTGGCGGTGGGTATGTTAAGATACGGGCGGCGTTGGCGGTGGGTATGTTAAGATACGGGCGGTGTTGGCGGTGGGTATGTTAAGATACGGGCGGCGTTGGCGGTGGGTATGTTAAGATACGGGCGGCGTTGGCGGTGGGTATGTTAAGATACGGGCGGCGTTGGCGGTGGGTATGTTAAGATACGGGCGGCGTTGGCGGTGGGTATGTTAAGATACGGGCGGCGTTGGCGGTGGGTATGTTAAGATACGGGCGGCGTTGGCGGTGGTATGCTGCTAAAATATTCACCTCCGTCAAAAACCGCATTAAAGGCACGTGAGGCCTTGGTTGTCGAAAATATTCATATTTGTTCCAATCACTGTAAACAGAAAAAAACAGTAAAACGCATACAGTTTCGTTCATATATACCATGACCATCGCGTAAACAGCATGTTATCATAAAGACCTACTATATTGTACATAAGCAAGAGCCTGATTGTGTTACAGAAGACAGCACAATGCTACTGGCTAATCACACACAAATGGCATAAACGCTCTTTATTAGTTCCATATCAGGAATTCACCCACAAAGAACGCTCTTTATGTTTACCATCATAATATAAACAAACATCGGAAAAGTAACTTTTTATGCTTTTGTTTACATAACAATGGTCAACCATATGACAATAACATACTGTTTATGCGATATTTCTTATTTGTATACGGACAAAGACTGTCTACATTTTGATGTTCTTTCTGTTTGTGGCGGTTGGAAATATTTTCACAGGATACCCACCGCCAAGGCCAACCGCACCTTTAAACAGAAAGAATAGTAAAATATAGACCGACTTTGTTCATATGCCAATCAGAAATACGGCATACACAGTATGCTATTGTCAATTTGTTTTCCTTTGTTATGTAAACAAAAGCTTCTTTTTTTAGATCCGGATATGGTAAACATAAAGAGTGTTCTTATTGCTGTTTTCCTGATATGGAAATAATAAAGAGCGTTTATATAATTTTTGTGTGATTAACCAATAAAATTGCGATGTGTCATGCAAACAGAAGCACAACTTCTGTAACATGAGCAGGCTCTTGATTACGTACACCATCTTACGTCTCGATGACAATATACTATTTTCGCGCTGATTATGTTTGGTATATGAACAAAACTATATATATTTTAATATTCCTTCTGATGATGGCGATTTGAACAAATATGAATATTTCTTCAACGAACGCCGCCCGTGCATTTAAAAACGTGCTACCCCCCCCCCCCCGGACGAAATATAAATCATAGTATGTATACACTATTGTCTACCAGTATGTCTGCCGATATACACATACCTTGTTTATTCATGTACAATTGTCCCGTTTATTTATTTTGATAATTACGATATAGTAACCTTTTATATACGAAATGGATTTTCCCAGTCAGTTAAAGAGTGTACATCGGAATGGTCTATTATTGATTTGGGGGGATATTAAGGTGAGAAAAGCAGACGATAGACAAATAAAAGTGCCGAAGGAGCCCTATTTATTTAATTAACGTAAGCAACATACGTGGCGACGATGCTGTCGAATGTCACGAAATTCACGACATATCAACGTTCTGTTGTTTATGGATCGACATGTCGTATTGACTCAAACAGTACATGAATAATAATGTTGAAAGTGACGACCAAATTTCAGACGGTATAGGGACGGAAGTCACAGTACCATGTCCAGTAACACGACATACGAACTACTCACGATCCACACATATATAACCATTATTCCTCCATTCTGTACACGAACATTATAATTGTCACCGAGTACCTCGAAAGAGATTGCACAATGTTGATATATATACATGGCATGTTATTTAGAGCGATGTCCAAATGTCAGACTCAGGGGCGGGAGTCACATCAGCATGTCCCGAGACATCACACACGAACTAGTCCCGACATACATATATAACTTATATTCCTCCATTCTGTACACAAACATTATAATTGTTAGCGAGTACAGCCAATGAGATTGCACAATGCTGACATGTCTATATGACATGCTATTCAAACCGTGCACACTTCATATTTTATACAGCTTGTAGGTGCGCTCTTTGACTGAACGTACACTCACTGGGTTCGAGCGAGTCGTTTGTGGACTGACGGCTTTTTGACGTAATCCATGATGTAGACCGTGGTGCAGACAGTTGCATGAAAATAATCCCAAAAGTTGTCGTTTAAAAGCCGATCCACTCAAACAGTAGAGATAGAAATTCACAGCATTGTTACAATACATAAGTACCTCTGTGATAGTGAGGGCTAGCCAGAATTTCGTTTTGGACACATGATCATTGGGTTCCGGCCCTGTGCTGTGAGCCAACATTACAATATTTATAGGCAATGTGGTTACGAGATATGCTGCGCTAAGCAAGATAAGCATTTTCGTCGTTTTTGAAGATGAACGACCTGTTTCCCCCGTTTTTTCCTCGTGTATGAGACTCGAATTCTGATAGATTTCTGTTGCTTCTTCTAATCTGCCATATAATGGCGGCGTTCGTGACAACGAGAACGCACGAAGGAGCAATAGATGCTACTGCCATGTTTACCCAGGACAAAATGCTTAAGTAAAAGACGAGATAGCCAGGCGTATAAATTGGCATGCACCGTCCCGTTTCTGTTAGAGTAAACCCATATAGGGTATGTCCGCTGATTCCGCAAAAAAATATTCCAAGAAACAGTAATGTCAGCTTAGCTTTGGTGCGCGTACACTTCCAACCGAGTGGGAAAACGATCGCTATAGTTCTCTCAATTGTTATCGAAACTACTATCCAACTGGAGAAATACATCAACACGTGTGTCATGAAGGCAAGGGTTTTGCACCCAAGATTCGAAATGGTCCTGATATCCAAATGAAACACAGCAATAAGCCACAGCCTCAACAGACCAACAATGAGCTGGGCCGTGTCGGTAACGGCCAGAGTTATGAGATAGATCGGCATGGTTCCCTGATTCCAGTTCCCTCGACTGAGAACGAGAACGGTAAGGATGTTACCGACCACACCGAAAAGGAAAATTACTGGTGGGAAGATTATCGTCACCCATTTTACAGTGGTGTCCCCCGTGATTACGTCGGTCATGCCGGGAAGAGCTGCTGATGTTGTGGACGAAGTATTCATTGCCTCATTCCAAATGTTGGTATCATCCGCTTGAGCATCCGTGTGGTCCATACCTCAACTTTCTAGATGATCGCAATGTTATATGTACGTTTGAGTCTTCGTATGAAATATACTACTTGAGAAAATAGTTATTCACAACTGAGATAATATCCTCTGCTGACAAAAACTGGACAGGCTTGACATTCGACGTATGCGTTTGAATATGGATATGGAAGATGTGTCTCGAGAAAACATTTGCTGACAACTGAATCTCTTCATGCTACAGAAACGAATGCAATAAATCAATGAACTTGAACACATATCGCGTAATACTATGACGTAACGGGCACAACTTTTAAAATCAATTTCCATTTTAATTTATCTGTGTGGTATTTGTCACTGTTGCTGTGGGACAGACAAGAAGCCTCGAGTTGTATCCTTCCGCGATAGTGCACGTTATCGACAGACTCATTTACAGACTGCGTTTATCACGTGTTATGATATCTACTTTGCGGATCACCAATAATTTCCTATTAAGAAAACTATCTTATTCATCGCTGTACAGAAATACATTATATCGTCGCACCTTTCTTTGTAATGAGAATGTTCTTTTTGGAATAGTGTACCTCCATCAGATTCTACATAATCACATATATATTACCTGCACACTTTGTACGTTGATTCAATACTTTACACCATCTCTTGAACCAGCCTGATATACATTTATATAAACAAAGAGATTTACTCATTCATGCATATTGAACAATCCAGATTAAATTTAAGTTCGCGTCTTTATATCAGGTGAGCGGAGCGTTAACTTGTGCTCCGATCCTCAGTGTACTCCCATTATCTATTTTTGTTTTCAGCTCGTGTATTATTGATATTCTATGTTAATGTTTGGAATGTTTTTATCAAAATATGGAATGAAAAGAGATTGAAATATATCAAGTGGTACTACTACACCCCACCACACGTGATAAACATCCATTACCTATTTAACTATATCGTGCTACGAAAACTCTGAAATACTTAGTAATATTTATCAAAAAGGTCCAGCGTTAGATAAACCACTCATGGGGTTTTAAAAGGTGCTACCCCCTCCCACGGACGAAATATCAATCACAGTATACACTACTGTCTACACGCATGGCTGCCGATATACACCTATACCTTGTTTATTCATGTAGAATTGTCCCTTTTATTTATATAGATAATTACGATGTAGTTACCCTCTCTATACTAAATGGATTATCCCAGTCAGATAAATAGTGTACATCGGAATGGTATATTATTGAGTTGGAGGGATGTTAATGTGATAAAAGCAGACGACAGATAAATACAAGTGCAGAAGGAGTCATATTTATTGAGGCAAATGTTTGGATAATAAGTCGTTTGTTTAACTTATTATCTGAAACTTTCCTATGGGATAACTACTCACCATTGTGCTATATGTCAATATATATACATATGTTTTTAAAAGAAGAAATTCTCCTCTGAGAAGAATTGAATAGTTTTAAAATTAACTGGTAACTGGTGTTACTCAATAAGCTATTGAAAAGGCAAGATGTGCCGAAACCGGTATAGCTGTATGTACATGCATGTAATTGTGTAATAAACAATCACCAATGAACGGACACTTTTCTTAATTTTAAAACTATATATATATATATATATATATATATATATATATATATATATATATATAGAGATGTACGATTCTGTTAGCCAACCGCGATCGCGCCCCGCGATCGCGATCGTAAATCGCGATCAGATAGTATATACCCACCGACATCATAAATATGTCATTGTGGTCAGCGCACCAGTGGTAATTAAAATAACACCCCACAGAGCCCAGACTTTTCAGAACGAGGTCAGCACTAGTCCCGACATTAGCCCTGACCTTGACCTCGCTCATATATGCTCATATAGGCATGTTTCTGGACCTCGACCGATCCGACTAAAATTTAATATGTAGGCATACTTTGATCCCGGGAACAATACGGGTGGGTCAAATTTCACGTGCGATCGCGTCCTTGACCTTGACCTCTCTCATATATGCTCATGTAGGCATGTTTCTGGACCTTGACCGATCCCACTCAAATTTGGTATATATGCCTACTTTGATCCGGGAACAATTTGGGCTGGTCCAATTGCACCTGGGAACGTGTCATTGACCTTGACCTTGAGCTCGCTCATATTCGCTTATATAGGCATGTTTCTGAACCTCGATCGATCCGACTCAAATTTGGTATGTAGGCCTACTTTGATCCCGGGAACAATATGGGCGGTTCCAATTTCACGTGCGATTGCGTCCTTTACATTGACCTTGACATCGGTCATACAGACATGTTTCTTGATATTTACCGATCCGGCTCAAATTTGGTATGTAGGACTACTTTAATCCCGGGGACAACATGGACGGGTCCAATTTCACGCGCGGCCGTGTCCTTGAACGTTACCTCGCTCATATACGCTCATATAGGCATGTTTCTCGACCTCGACCTTCCGACTAACATTTGATATGTAGATCTAATTTGATCCCGGGAACAATATGGGCAAGTCCAATTTAACGTACGACAATGTCATTGACCTTGACCATGTACGCTCATATAGGCATGTTTCTGAACCTCGACCGATTCGACTCAAATTTGATATGTAGGTCTACTTTGCTACCGATCGAACAATAGTTAGTCCAGACGGAGGCGATCACTAAGAAATCACTATATAGCCCGGACGAAGTCGGGCACATCAGCTAGTGTCATATAAATTGTTAATTTACTTACCTACTTTTCGAGGTGCCAGGACACTCTACAGAGATATCATTCCACATTAGTTGATGCATATGTGTAGAGAGTGTGACCGCTGGTAGTGGAAAACCATCCCACGCAGTTGAAATTTGGGAAAAGTAGGTCATCACGGACTTCAATACTTCTATGTACAAACCGAACATTATCGCTATTATGGCCCGTTGTTTTTATGGCTCCAGGACACTCCACACGCATAACCCACGAACATAACAGGTATGTCATTGTGGTCAACACATCAGCCCTAATTACAATTTAACCCCACGCAGCTGGATTTCTAGAGCACGAGGTCAGCACGGGTCCCGACATATTCGTCGTGATTTCATATAAATTGGCATTTCTACCTAATTTCGAGGTACCAGGACACTCTACAGAGATATCCCTCCACATTAGTTGATGCATATTTGTAGACAGTGTGACCGCTGGTAGTGGAAAACCACCCCACGCAGTTGAAATTTGGGAAAAGTAGGTCATCACGGACTTCAATACTTCTATGTACAAACAGAACATTATCGCTATTATGGCCCGTTTTTAGGGCTCCAAGATACTCCACACGCATAATCCACGAACATAACAGGTATGTCATTGTGGTCAACACATCAGCCCTAATTACAATTTAACCCCACGCAGCTGGATTTCTAGAGCACGAGGTCAGCACGGGTCCCGACATATTCGTCGTGATTTCATATAAATTGGCATTTCTACCTAATTTCGAGGTACCAGTACACTCTACAGAGATATCCCTCCAAATTAGTTGATGCATATGTGTAGAGAGTGTGACCGCTGGTAGTGGAAAACCACCCCACGCAGTTGAAATTTGGTAAAAACAGGTCATCACGGACTTCAATATGTCTATGTACAAACCGAACATTATCGCTATTATGGGCCGTTTTTAGGGCTCCAGGACACTACACACGCATAACCCACGAACATAACAGGTATGTCATTGTGGTCAACACATCAGCCCTAATTACAATTTAACCCCACGCAGCTGGATTTCTAAAGCACGAGGTCAGCACGGGTCCCGACATATTCGTCGTGATTTCATATAAATTGTCATTTCTACCTAATTTCGAGGTGCCAGGACACTCTACAGAGATATTCCTCCACATTAGTTGATGCATATTTGTAGACAGTGGGACCGCTGGTAGTGGAAAACCACCCCACGCAGTTGAAATTTGGTAAAAACAGGTCATCACGGACTTCAATACGTCTATGTACAAACAGAACATTATCGCTATTATGGCCCGTTTTTAGGGCTCCAGGACACTCCACACGCATAACCCACGAACATAACAGGTATGTCATTGTGGTCAACACATCAGCCCTAATTACAATTTAACCCCACGCAGCTGGATTTCTACAGCACGAGGTCAGCACGGGTTCCGACATATTCGTCGTGATTTCATATAAATTGGCATTTCTACCTAATTTCGAGGTACCAGGACACTCTACAGAGATATCCCTCAACATTAGTTGATGCATATTAGTAGAGAGTGTGGCCGCTGGTAGTGGAAAACCACCCCACGCAGTTGAAATTTGGGAAAAGTAGGTCATCACGGACTTCAATACTTCTATGTACAAACCGAACATTATCGCTATTATGGCCCGTTTTTAGGGCTCCAGGACACTCCACACGCATAACCCACGAACATAACAGGTTTGTCATTGTGGTCAACACATCAGCCCTAATTACAATTTAACCCCACGCAGCTGGATTTCTACAGCACGAGGTCAGCACGGGTTCCGACATATTCGTCGTGATTTCATATAAATTGGTATTTCTACCTATAATTTCGAGGTACCAGGACACTCTACAGAGATATCCCTCCACATTAGTTGATGCATATTTGTAGAGAGTGTGACCGCTAGTAGTGGAAAACCACCCCACGCAGTTGAAATTTGGGAAAAGTAGGTCATCACGGACTTCAATACTTCTATGTACAAACCGAACATTATCGCTATTGTGGCCCGTTTTTAGGGCTCCAGGACACTCCACACGCATAACCCACGAACATAACAGGTTTGTCATTGTGGTCAACACATCAGCCCTAATTACAATTTAACCCCACGCAGCTGGATTTCTAGAGCACGAGGTCAGCACGGGTCCCGACATATTCATCGTGATGTGTTGACCACATTGACATACCTGTTATGTTCGTGGGTTATGCGTGTGGAGTGTCCTGGAGCCCTAAAAACGGGCCATAATAGCGATAATGTTCGGTTTGTACATAGACGTATTGAAGTCCGTGATGACCTGTTTTTACCAAATTTCAACTGCGTGGGGTGGTTTTCCACTACCATCGGTCACACTGTCTACACATATGCATCAACTAATGTGGAGGGATATCTCTGTAGAGTGTCCTGGCACCTATAAATTAGGTAGAAATGACAATTTATATGAAATCACGACGAATATGTCGGGACCCGTGCTTACCTCGTGCTTTAGAAATCCAGCTGCGTGGGGTTAAATTGTAATTAGGGCTGATGTGTTGACCACAATGACAAACATGTTATGTTCGTGGGTTATGCGTGTGGAGTGTCCTGGAGCCATAAAAACGGGCCATAATAGCGATAATGTTCTGTTTGTACATAGAAGTATTGAAGTCCGTGATGACCTGTTTTTACCAAATTTCAACTGCGTGGGGTGGTTTTCCACTACCAGCGGTCACACTCTCTACACATATGCATCAACTAATGTGGAGGGATATCTCTGTAGAGTGTCCTGGCACCTCGAAATTAGGTAGAAATGACAATTTATATGAAATCACGACGAATATGTCGGGACCCGTGCGGACCTCGTGCTTTAGAAATCCAGCTGCGTGGGGTTAAATTGTAATTAGGGCTGATGTGTTGACCACAATGACAAACATGTTATGTTCGTGGGTTATGCGTGTGGAGTGTCCTGGAGCCATAAAAACGGGCCATAATAGCGATAATGTTCGGTTTGTACATAGAAGTATTGAAGTCCGTGATGACCTACTTTTCCCAAATTTCAACTGCGTGGGGTGGTTTTCCACTACCAGCGGTCACACTCTCTACACATATGCATCAACTAATGTGGAGGGATATCTCTGTAGAGTGTTCTGGTACCTCGAAATTAGGTAGAAATGCCAATTTATATGAAATCACGACGAATATGTCGGGACCCGTGCTGACCTCGTGCTCTAGAAATCCAGCTGCGTGGGGTTAAATTGTAATTAGGGCTGATGTGTTAACCACATTGACATACCTGTTATGTTCGTGGGTTATGCGCGTGGAGTGTCCTGGAGCCCTAAAAACGGGCCATAATAGCGATAATGTTCGGTTTGTACATAGAAGTATTGAAGTCCGTGATGACCTACTTTTCCCAAATTTCAACTGCGTGGGGTGGTTTTCCACTACCAGCGGTCACACTCTCTACAAATATGCATCAACTAATGTGGAGGGATATCTCTGTAGAGTGTCCTGGTACCTCGAAATTATAGGTAGAAATGCCAATTTATATGAAATCACGACGAATATGTCGGGACCCGTGCTGACCTCGTGCTCTAGAAATCCAGCTGCGTGGGGTTAAATTGTAATTAGGGCTGATGTGTTTACCACAATGACATACCTGTTATGTTCGTGGGTTATGCGTGTGGAGTGTCCTGGAGCCCTAAAAACGGGCCATAATAGCGATAATGTTCGGTTTGTACATAGACGTATTGAAGTCCGTGATGACCTGTTTTTACCAAATTTCAACTGCGTGGGGTGGTTTTCCACTACCAGCGGTCACACTCTCTACACATATGCATCAACTAATGTGGAGGGATATCTCTGTAGAGTGTCCTGGCACCTCGAAATTAGGTAGAAATGACAATTTATATGAAATCACGACGAATATGTCGGGACCCGTGCTTACCTCGTGCTGTAGAAATCCAGCTGCGTGGGGTTAAATTGTAATTAGGGGTGATGTGTTGACCAAAATGACATACCTGTTATGTTCGAGGGTTATGCGTGTGGAGTGTCCTGGAGCCCTAAAAACGGGCCATAATAGCGATAATGTTCGGTTTGTACATAGACGTATTGAAGTCCGTGATGACCTGTTTTTACCAAATTTCAACTGCGTGGGGTGGTTTTCCACTACCAGCGGTCACACTCTCTACACATATGCATCAACTAGTGTGGAGGGATATCTCTGTAGAGTGTCCTGACACCTCGAAATTAGGTAGAAATGACAATTTATATGAAATCACGACGAATATGTCGGGACCCGTGCTGACCTCGTGCTGTAGAAATCCAGCCGCGTGGGGTTAAATTGTAATTAGGGCTGATGTGTTGACCACAATGACATACCTGTTATGTTCGTGGGTTATGCGTGTGGAGTGTCCTGGAGCCCTAAAAACGGGCCATAATAGCGATAATGTTCGGTTTGTACATATATGTATTGAAGTCCGTGATGACCTGTTTTTACCAAATTTCAACTGCGTGGGGTGGTTTTCCACTACCAGCGGTCACACCCTCTATACATATGCATTAACTAATGTGGAGGGATATCTCTGTAGAGTGTCCTGGCACCTCGAAATAGGTAGAAATGACAATTTATATGAAATCACGACGAATATGTCGGGACCCGTGCTTACCTCGTGCTCTAGAAATCCAGCTGCGTGGGGTTAAATTGTAATTAGGGCTGATGTGTTGACCACAATGGCATACCTGTTATGTTCGTGGGTTATGCGTGTGGAGTGTCCTGGAGCCCTAAAAACGGGCCATAATAGCGATAATGTTTGGTTTGTACATAGACGTATTGAAGTCCGTGATGACCTGTTTTTACCAAATTTCAACTGCGTGGGGTGGTTTTCCACTACCAACGGTCACACTCTCTACACATATGCATCAACTAATGTGGAGGGATATCTCTGTAGAGTGTCCTGGTACCTCGAAATTAGGTAGAAATGCCAATTTATATGAAATCACGACGAATATGTCGGGACCCGTGCTGACCTCGTGCTGTAGAAATCCAGCGGCGTGGGGTTAAATTGTAATTAGGGCTGATGTGTTGACCACAATGACATACCTGTTATGTTCGTGGGTTATGCGTATGGAGTGTCCTGGGGCCCTAAAAACGGGCCATAATAGCGATAATGTTCGGTTTGTACATAGACGTATTGAAGTCCGTGATGACCTGTTTTTACCAAATTTCAACTGCGTGGGGTGGTTTTCCACTACCAGCGGTCACACCCTCTATACATATGCATTAACTAATGTGGAGGGATAACTCTGTAGAGTCTCCTGGCACCTAGAAAAGTAGGTAAGTAAAACGACAATTTATATGAAACTAGCTGATGTGCCCGACTTCGTCCGGGCTATTTAGGGATTTCTTAGTGATCGCCTCCGTCTGGACTAACTATTGCTCGATCGGTAGCAAAGTAGGCCTACATATCAAATTTGATTCGAATCGGTCTATGTTCAGAAACATGCCTATATGATCGTACATGGTCAAGGTCAAGGACATTGTCGTACGTTAAATTGGACTTGCCCATATTGTTCCCGGGATCAGATTAGGTCCAGAAACATGCCTATATGAGCGTATATGAGCGAGGTAACGTTCAGGGACACGACCGCGCGTGAAATTGGACCCGTCCATATTGTACCCGGGATTAAAGTAGTCCTACATACCAAATTTGAGCCGGATCGGTAAATATCAAGAAACATGTCTGTATGACCGATGTCAAGGTCAATGTCAGGGACGCATCGCAAGTGAAATTGGACCCGCCCATATTGTTTCCGGGATCAAAGTAGGCCTATATACAAAATTTGAGTCGGATCGATCGAGGTTCAGAAACATGCCTATATAAGCAAATATGAGCGAGCTCAAGGTCAAGGTCAATAACACGTTCCCAGGTGCAATTGGACCAGCCCAAATTGTTCCCGGGATCAAAGTAGGCATACATACCAAATTTGAGTGGGATCGGTCAAGGTCCAGAAACATGCCGACATGAGCATATATGAGAGAGGTCAAGGTCAAGGACGCGATGGCACGTGAAATTTGACCCACCCGTATTGTTCCCGGGATCAAAGTTT
The DNA here is from genome assembly GCA_032622095.1 of Siphonodentalium dalli. NCBI lineage: Eukaryota > Metazoa > Mollusca > Scaphopoda > Gadilida > Siphonodentaliidae > Siphonodentalium > Siphonodentalium dalli. The sequence continues at coordinate 180,259,375 of CP136069.1, read as the reverse complement.
GCCTACATATTAAATTTCAGACGGATCGGTCGAGGTCCAGAAACATGCCTACATGAGCATATATGAGCGAGGTCAAGGTCAAGGCTAATGTCGGGACTAGTGTTGACCTCGTTCTGAAAAGTCTGGGCTCTGTGGGGTGTTATTTTAATTACCACTGGTGCGCTGACCACAATGACATATTTATGATGTCGGTGGGTATATACGATCTGATCGCGATTTACGATCGCGATCGGGGGCGCGATCGCGGTACGCGGTTGGCTAACAGAATCGTACATCTCTATATATATATATATATATCTATATATATATATATATATATATATATCATACATAGTTTGGTAAATTCTGACATCTTTCTTCTCAATATGTATTGCATTGCGATGAGATTATCTAATCAATTGAATTGAATTGAATTGTTTTTGAAACAGATATGTGACAAGTTTCATAACAATTAACAAGGAAACGAATACAAAATTAGACTAAATTTATGTTGTAGTCTAAATCGGGGGATAGCTTCGCAAGAAAAGCTCCACCGAGTGTATAATTTTTAAGGGATAAGGTTCCCATAGTGATACTTATCTGTTTCAAGACTTAGTTTGAAAACTATTGACCAGGAAATGAAGAAATATAAGCTCGGAGAATATTCTATAAATTACGGGAAATTCCAAGTCGAAAAAGGGGAATAACTATACTAAAACGCCCACCCTAGCTCGCAATCGCTGGTACTGTGAACGGGTCCCATCATGGTGGTAAATATATTTGCAAAGTTAAAAAACAATGACAATATGGCAACAGCGAATTTCGTTTTACCCTGACTGAATTTCACTGCAGCTGAAATCACTCCATAACCCTGGTTATATTTATATAGGGACAACTTTCCCGACCAAGTGGTTCCAATATGCTATGCGAAAGTGAATCGTAAAGTTGTGTCAGTAGAACATGATAGAGCGGTCACGAATTATCTTCGTTTTCGGAGATTCTCATCAGCGTCCAAAATGAAATGAAATTGTTCCCAATGCCTCAATTCACAAACAGATAAATGACATTAAAATTAAATTGAAAGAAAGCCACACAGAGATTTATAAAACTGATATTTTCGATGACAAATGTTCGAGCGCGAACAAGTTAAGGACGTACCGTGTAGTCAAACAACAATACACACAATAATCATATCTTATACTGTACAGAATATCGACACAAAGATTATGTTTTGTGAACTAAGAATTAGTATTCATAACTTGGAAATTATGCGCTGCAACACATATGATAAGATGCGTAAACCATTATTTTATGAAATAGGGATGACGAGTGAAACATTTATTGGATTGAATGATGGCCAAAAATTGCAACACATAATGCACAGTAACGAGCCTCATACATGCATGCAACATAATCTGCAACATGGTCCGGACATTTTTCAAAGAAAGATCAAAATCGACTGATAGAATTATGAAATAGCTACTATGGTATATATATATATATTATGTTGAATCATTGTTGACATTTTTATATATATTTGTTATTTTGATATCGGTCTCGTGTCATTAAACTATCTATTTATCTATCTAATTAACGTAAGCAATATACGTGGCGACGACGCCGTCGAATGTCACGAAATTCACGACATATCAACGTTCTGTTGTTTATGGATCGACATGTCGTATTGACTCAAACAGTACATGAATAATAATGTTGAAAGTGACGACCAAATTTCAGACAGTATAGGGACGGAAGTCACAGTAGCATGTCCAGTAACACCACATACGAACTACTCACGATCCACACATATATAACTATTATTCCTCCATTCTGTACACGAACATTATAATTGTCACCGAGTACCTCGAAAGAGATTGCACAATGTTGATATATCTACATGGCATGTTATTTAGAGCGATGTCCAAATGTCAGACTCAGGGGCGGAAGTCACTTCAGCATGTCCCGAGACATCACACACGAACTAGTCCCGACATACCTATATAACTTATATTCCTCCATTCTGTACACAAACATTATAATTGTTAGCGAGTACAGCCAATGAGATTGCACAATGCTGACATGTCTATATGACATGCTATTCAAACCGTGCACACTTCATATTTTATACAGCTTGTTGGTGCATGATCTTTGACCGAAAGTACACTCACTGGGTTCGAGCGAGTCGTTTGTGGACTGACGGCTTTTTGACGTAATCCATGATGTAGACCATAGTGCAGACAGTTGCATGAAAATAATCCTAAAAGTTGTCGTTTAAAAGCCGATCCACTCAAACAGTAGAGATAGAAATTCACAGCATTGTTACAATACATAAGTACCTCTGTGATAGTGAGGGCTAGCCAGAATTTCGTTTTGGACACATGATCATTGGGTTCCGGCCCTGTGCTGTGAGCCAACATTACAATATTTATAGGCAATGTGGTTACGAGATATGCTGCGCTAAGCAAGATAAGCATTTTCGTCGTTTTTGAAGATGAACGACCTGTTTCCCCGTTTTTTCCTCGTGTATGAGACTCGAATTCTGATAGATTTCTGTTGCTTCTTCTAATCTGCCATATAATGGCGGCGTTCGTGACAACGAGAACGCACGAAGGAGCAATAGATGCTACTGCCATGTTTACCCAGGACAAAATGCTTAAGTAAAAGACGAGATAGCCAGGCGTATAAATTGGCATGCACCGTCCCGTTTCTGTTAAAGTAAACCCATATAGGGTATGTCCGCTGATTCCGCAAAAAAATATTCCAAGAAACAGTAATGTCAGCTTAGCTTTGGTGCGCGTACACTTCCAACCGAGTGGGAAAACGATCGCTATAGTTCTCTCAATTGTTATCGAAACTACTATCCAACTGGAGAAATACATCAACACGTGTGTCATGAAGGCAAGGGTTTTGCACCCAAGATTCGAAATGGTCCTGATATCCAAATGAAACACAGCAATAAGCCACAGCCTCAACAGACCAACAATGAGCTGGGCCGTGTCGGTAACGGCCAGAGTTATGAGATAGATCGGCATGGTTCCCTGATTCCAGTTCCCTCGACTGAGAACGAGAACGGTAAGGATGTTACCGACCACACCGAAAAGGAAAATTAATGGTGGGAAGATTATCGTCACCCATTTTACAGTGGTGTCCCCCGTGATTACGTCGGTCATGCCGGGAAGAGCTGCTGATGTTGTGGACGAAGTATTCATTGCCTCATTCCAAATGTTGGTATCATCCGCTTGAGCATCCGTGTGGTCCATACCTCAACTTTCTAGATGATCGCAATGTTATATGTACGTTTGAGTCTTCGTATGAAATATACTACTTGAGAAAATAGTTATTCACAACTGAGATAATATCCTCTGCTGACAAAAACTGGACAGGCTTGACATTCGACGTATGCGTTTGAATATGGATATGGAAGATGTGTCTCGAGAAAACATTTGCTGACAACTGAATCTCTTCATGCTACATAAACGAATGCAATAAATCAATGAACTTGAACACATATCGCGTAATACTATGACGTAACGGGCACAACTTTTAAAATCAATTTCCATTTTAATTTATCTGTGTGGTATTTGTCACTGTTGCTGTGGGACAGACAAGAAGCCTCGAGTTGTATCCTTCCACGATAGTGCACGTTATCGACAGACTCATTTACAGACTGCGTTTATCACGTGTTATGATATCTACTTTGCGGATCACCAATAATTTCCTATGAAGAAAACTATCTTATTCATCGCTGTACAGAAATACATTATATCGTCGCACCTTTCTTTGTAATGAGAATGTCCTTTTTGGAAGAGTGTACCTCCATCAGATTCTACATAATCACATATATTACCTGCACACTTTGTACGTTGATTCAATACTTTACACCATCGCTTGAACCAGCCTGATATACATTTATATAAACAAAGAGATTTACTCATTCATGCATATTGAACAATCCAGATTAAATTTAAGTTCGCGTCTTTATATCAGGTGAGAGGAGCGTTAACTTGTGCTCCGATCCTCAGTGTACTCCCATTATCTATTTTTGTTTTCAGCTCGTGTATTAATGATATTCTATGTTAATGTTTGGAATGTTTTATCAAAATATGGAATGAAAAGAGATGGAAATATATCAAGTGGTACTACTACACCCCACCACACGTGATAAACATCCATTACCTATTTAACTATATCGTAGTACGAAAACTCTGAAATACTTAGTAATATTTATCAAAAAGGTCCAGCGTTAGATAAACCACTCATGGGGTTTTAAAACGTGCTACCCCCTCCCACGGACGAAATATCAATCACAGTATACACTACTGTATACACGCATGGCTGCCGATATACACCTATACCTTGTTTATTCATGTAGAATTGTCTCGTTTATTTATATAGATAATTACGAGGTAGTTACCCTCTCTATACTAAATGGATTATCCCAGTCAGTTAAATAGTGTACATCGGAATGGTAAATTATTGAGTAGGAGGGATGTTAATGTGATAAAAGCAGACGACTGATAAATACAAGTGCATAAGGAGTCATATTTATTGAGGCAAATGTTTGGATAATAAGTCGTTTGTTTAACTTATTATCTGAAAATTTCCTATGGGATAACTACTCACCATTGTACAATATGTCAATATATATACATATGTTTTAAAAAGAAGAAATTCTCCTCTGAGAAGAATTGAATAGTTTTTAAATTAACTGGTAACTGGTGTTACTCAATAAGCTATTGAAAAGGCAAGATGTGCCGAAACCGGTATAGCTGTATGTACATGCATGTAATTGTGTAATAAACAATCACCAATGAACGGACACTTTTCTTAATTTTAAAACTATATATATATATATAGTTTGGTAAATTCTGACACCTTTCTTCTCAATATGTATTGCATTGCGATGAGATTATCTAATCAATTGAATTGAATTGAATTGTTTTTGAAACAGATATGTGACAAGTTTCATAACAATTAACAAGGAAACGAATACAAAATTAGACTAAATTTATGTTGTAGTCTAAAACGGGGGATAGCTTCACTAGAAAAGCTCCACCGAGTGTATAATCCAAAGGGATAAGGTTCCCATAGTGATACTTATCTGTTTCAAGACTTAGTTTGAAAACTATTGACCCGGAAATGAAGAAATATAAGCTCGGAGAATATTCTATAAGTTACGGGAAATTCCAAGTCGAAAAAGGGGAATAACTATACTAAAACGCCCACCCTAGCTCGCAATCGCTGGTACTGTGAACGGGTCCCATCATGGTGGTAAATATATTTGCAAAGTTAAAAAACAATGACAATATGGCAACAGCGAATTTCGTTTTACCCTGACTGAATTTCACTGCAGCTGAAATCACTCCATAACCCTGGTTATATTTATATAGGGACAACTTTCCCGACCAAGTGGTTCCAATATGCTATGCGAAAGTGAATCGTAAAGTTGTGTCAGTAGAACATGATAGAGCGGTCACGAATTATCTTCGTTTTCGGAGATTCTCATCAGCGTCCAAAATGAAATGAAATTGTTCCCAATGCCTCTATTCACAAACAGATAAATGACATTAAAATTAAATTGAAAGAAAGCCACACAGAGATTTATAAAACTGATATTTTCAACGATGACAAATGTTCGAGCGCGAACAAGTTAAGGACGTACCATGTAGTCAAACAACAATACACACAATAATCATATCTTATACTGTACAGAATATCGACACAAAGATTATGTTTTGTGAACTAAGAATTAGTATTCATAACTTGGAAATTATGCGCTGCAACACATATGATAAGATGCGTAAACCATTATTTTATGAAATAGGAATGACGAGTGAAACATTTATTGGATTGAATAATGGCCAAAAATTGCAACACATAATGCAAAGTAACCAGCCTCATACATGCATGCAACATAATCTGCAACATGGTCCTGACATTTTTCAAAGAAAGGTCAAAATCGACTGATATAATTATGAAATAGCTACTATGGTATATATATATATATATTATGTTGAATCATTGTTGACATTTTTATATATATTTGTTATTTTGATATTGGTCTCGTGTCATTAAACTATCTATTTATCTATCTAATTAACGTAAGCAATATACGTGGCGACGACGCCGTCGAATGTCACGAAATTCACGACATATCAACGTTCTGTTGTTTATGGATCGACATGTCGTATTGACTCAAACAGTACATGAATAATAATGTTGAAAGTGACGACCAAATTTCAGACGGTATAGGGACGGAAGTCACAGTACCATGTCCAGTAACACGACATACGAACTACTCACGATCCACACATATATAACCATTATTCCTCCATTCTGTACACGAACATTATAATTGTCACCGAGTACCTCGAAAGAGATTGCACAATGTTGATATATATACATGGCATGTTATTTAGAGCGATGTCCAAATGTCAGACTCAGGGGCGGGAGTGACATCAGCATGTCCCGAGACATCACACACGAACTAGTCCCGACATACATATATAACTTATATTCCTCCATTCTGTACACAAACATTATAATTGTTAGCGAGTACAGCCAATGAGATTGCACAATGCTGACATGTCTATATGACATGCTATTCAAACCGTGCACACTTCATATTTTATACAGCTTGTAGGTGCGCTCGTTGACTGAACGTACACTCACTGGGTTCGAGCGAGTTGTTTGTGGACTGACGCCTTTTTGACGTAATCCATGATGTAGACCATTTTTTATACAGTGGCATGAAAATAATCCTGAAAGTTGTCGTTTAAAAGACGATCCACTCAAACAGTAGAGATAGAAATTCACAGCATTGTTACAATACATAAGTACCTCTGTAATGATGAGGTCTACCCAGAATTTCACTGGGTCACTGGGTTCCGAGCTGTGAGCCAACATTACAATGTTTATAGGCAACGTGGTGACGAGATATGCTGCGCTGAGCAAGATCAGCATTTTCGTCGTTTTTGAAGATGATCGACCTTTTCCTCCGTTTTTTCCTCGTGTATGAGACTCGAATTCTGATAAATTTCTATTGCTTCGTCTAATCTGCCATATAATGGCGGCGTTGGTGGCAACGAGTATGGACGATGGAGCAATAGATGCTACTGCCATGTTTACCCAGGACATAAAGACGTGATAGCCAGGCGTATAAATTGGCATGCACCTTCCCGTTTCTGTTAGAGTAAACCCATATAGGGTATGTCCGCTGATTCCGCAAAACAATATTCCAAGAAACAATAAAGTCAGCTTAGCTTTGGTGCGCGTGCACTTCCATCCGAGTGGGAAAACGATCGCTATAGTTCTCTCAATTGTTATCGAAACTACTATCCAACTGGAGAAATACATCAACACGTGTGTCATGAACACAAGAGTTTTGCATCCAAGATTCGAAATGTTTCTTATATCCAATTTAAACACAGCAATAAGCCACAACCGCAACAGACCAACAATCAGCTGGGCCGTGTCGGTAACGGACAGCGTTATGAGATAGATCGGCATGGTTCCCTGATTCCAGTTCCCTCGACTGAGAACGAGAACGGTAAGGATGTTACCGACCAAACCGAAAAGTAAAATTACTGGGGGAAAGACCATCGTCACCCATTTTACAACGGTGTCCCCCGTGATTACGTCGGTCATGCCGGGAAGAGCTGCTGATGCTGTGGACGAAGTATTCATTGTCGCATTCCAAATGTTGGTATCCTCCGCTTCAGCATCCGTGTGGTCCATACCTCAACTTTCTAGATGATCACAATGTTAATGTACGTTTGAAACTTCGTATGGGGAATATGCTACTTGAGAAAATAGTTATTCACAACTGAGATAATATCCTCTGCTGACAAAAACCGGACAGGCTTGACATTCGACGTATGCGTTTGAATATGGATATGGAAGATGTGTGTCGAGAAAACATTTGCTGACAACTGAATCTCTTCATGCCACAGAAAAGAATGCAATAAATCAATGAACCTGAACACATATCGCGTAATACAATACGTAACGGGCACAACTTTTAAAATCAATTTTCATTTTAATTTATCTGTGTGGTATTTGTCCCTGTTGTTGTGGGACAGACGAGAAACCTCGAGTTTTATCCTTCCGCGATAGTGCATGTCGTGTCGACAAACTCATTCACAGACTGCGTTTATCACGTGTCATCTATACTAAATTCACTAACTAAAATACGTCTTACGTCTTATGCTTTAAAAATATTTTTTAATTCACTATTTTCAGACACCAAGAACTTCTATAAATTAGAACATTAGTGCCGTTTATATATCCATGATATCATATTTGAAGATCACGAGTTAACTTTATTTTTCTTGATTGTATGAAACACTCTTTTGTTTGTGATTTGCAGCCTCGTGTCCTTCTTCAGGCAGACAACGAGGCTGAACAGGTTATAGATTGTAGATGAGATATACTGGGAACGTGCATGGTGTCGATGGTTCAGTGACAATAAAATAATAACAACAACAACATGTTGCCAGAATGTTGGGTATCTTTCGTCAAGTCAGATTTTGTTAAAACTGGAAGGCTTATCAAGTTTGTCACTGTGCATTTAGAAAGAAGAGACGCCCTACTTAAGAAAGTCATTCCTTAAATATTCATGCTGTTAAAGATAAAAATAAAAATACTTTGGAAACAATGTGGATGAAAATTATGTATAATAAAGCAACGATATATTTAACTGTATAATATTCATGAAGTTATTTCCCTAAGTATGTAAACATATATGTCGCCCCTATCGAGGAGATTGCGTTCAATCATTGACATTGTTCGCTTTTCATTGTCATGCATAAACACCATGGAATCTGCTTTACTAATTTTCTTGCAGACGAGATGCTATTAAATTCCGATAGCACATGTCATTATAATTTCGGACTTACAACAACAGGATGATGTTCATGCATGCATGCATAAAGCAATGACGATTGCAAATGGCTGACATATACAACGATTAATTCGCCCGATTAATGTTATCAAATGTGCAATAACTAGTACCTCACCTACTAATGGACTTTGCTATTTAAGCAACAAGATATAATTATTGGCCGCAACGTTTCTGGCCACCAATGTCAGAGAAAATGATTCTAATGATTAGCTACAGGGAATTTCAAATTGACTTCATGTTAACTTGGTATTGCTCATTCACTGTGTTAAAATCGAGAATAACGAGCCCACCATAATCACTGTGAGATGAGAACAGAAGCATAGTCCTTTCTTGAAGTACAACAGGTTTTGGCACAGGGTAGGAAACGTTATAAGAAATTATCCATATGCTGGCCCCATGTACATAAACCATTTCGGGCACCGCTCTGGTGGATTTAGGAAATTAGTTTCCCAAACAATCTCATTATATGTTCACCTCTAGTCAGCTGGTTGTTCACGTAGATCTAGAATCACACCACAGGTGTTGCTAATTGACAGATGAGAAAGAAAATATGCCATATATAGTGGTATACTATATCCAGTAGACTAACATAAGTGAAAAGTCTAAACTGAGAACCTTTCTCTGATGGTGCAAGTAATCATTGTATTGGGGATAGCTGTCTTCATTGCATTAGTATCATGCAACAATTTCTTTAGTAAATACTCATTGACGAGTCCTTTCCTTAGCAAATGTTCTGATATTAAAGGGGTACTGTACACTAAATCCTGCCATTTATGGGACCATCTCCGGTTATACTCAACAGTATATATATACAAAAAATGAATGAAATTGAGCCACGGATTAGTGCAAAATACACTCGTGTGCTCTATGGACAATGCAAACAACATAGTAATTATAATAAATATGAATAAATGGCTGGTGTAATAACTTCATTTTCATTATAAATACCATGTTGTTTGCATCATTCATAGAGCACATAATCCGTGACTCAAATTCATGAATTTGTTGGATATATTCTGCTGAGTATAAAATGAGATTGTCCCATAAATGGCCGGATTTAGTGTACAGTACCCCTTTAACCCTTTGAGTGCCAGGTCGATTGTTGTATCAACCCATATACCCTGTGCCAATGCATTATCTTATATATTATGGTCGCCTCGCATATATAAGAGAATGCATTGGCCTAACATTGTTTTTTTTTTGTTTTTTTTTTACAGTTTTTTACAATTTTAATAATTTATTCTTATATTCTTTAACATACTTATTTTGTAGGTTTAGGGCCGATGATATCGGCCCCTGGCACTCAAAGGGTTAAGTTAAAACACTGTGTATGTAGTAGGATACATTAGTCGAAAAATAATTCACATACCTCACATTGAAAGTGCCATCAGAATGAATAGAGCAAGATACAATGGGATCTAGCTGACATCCACCATGTATTCAGTTGATAAACCATGCCATAATATTTAGTTGTCAGTTGATGAACTACCATGTTTAATAACCAATTGACACACTAATCAACGTAATTCACATACCACATCTTCAAAGTAAATAGAGCAATATATACTGAATTTGGTATCTTGGTGCCATTTTGACATCCACCCTGTATTCAGGAGACAATTTGTTTATGCTAATGGGCCAGATTAGCCATATGTTATGGTCTCTCTCGGTTCCGATTAAAAGTTATACCCCATATCAGTTAAAAACATGGTAAGAATCCCAAAAGATGTTGTCGGTAAAATTCCATTCTGTAGTTGTCCGTTGATTAAACAACATGTTTAATAACCAAGTAACTCACAATTTGATATATGACCATGAAAACCTAATATTACTGGGATCTTGGGTCCGATCTAATTATGTTCTGCGACATAACGTACAATTGCATGGTTTTGCTGTGACTTGGTGTGTCTCAATTTGTAAGGTGGCTGTTTAATAATATGGGTTCTCGACAAATAAGTTGCGCGGACAATGGATCTCAACACGGGTACCTGTAAAATTCACCATATTTTGTATCTATGTGGTGAATTTTCTACTCATCTGTGGTCCTCAAACGTATATTAAATAAACCCTTTCAGTGCCAAGTCCGATTGTTGTATCAACCCATATCTTCTTGATAATTTTTCAAAGTTATTGATGATAATAATGTGATACATTGATGGAAAGAGTTCTTACAGCTCTTTCCATCAATGTATCGCATTATTATAATCAATACATTTGAAAAATGATCAAGGAAATGTGGGTTGATACAAAGATCGGACTTGGAACTTAAACGTTTAGGCTGATAATCATTTCTTGTTTATATTTTCAGGCATGTATCTCTCTATTGGCTCTGGCTTATCTGTTCATCCCCGTCTACCTGTCGTCTGGAGTGAGTATCTGACCAATGCTAAGCAGTATTGGATACCTACATTTTGCTTCAATTGTCATTGTCAGTAGTTGTTCATTCCAACGCCGCATCTGTATATTATATCAAATAATCAGACATTTTATTTTATAAAGAACTCACAATAGGCAAGTCCCTCCTGAAATATTACACTGTATCTCAAGAATCCTGAGACGGGTGCTTATTTTACATATGCACGTGACCCTATATGCATGTCAAGACGATACTAGAAGACAACGTGTACTCATTGTATTGATTCGACAATACCAATTCATATTGCTGTAAATCCAACCAGTTCTCCTGAAAATAAGCTCATATTGAACTTATTCCAAAAACACAAATAAGCCATATTGGCATTATATGGGCTTATTTGTGTTTTTGATTTTTACGCTCTATTTGAACCTAAATCGACTTACCAGATGTACGTTCTTTATAATGTGTTTTCATTGTGGCCCGCGCCATGAAACGGAATAACGGGTATATATAAGTCTACCATGGTCTTAATTTAGAATAAAATAAGTCAAATATGAACATATGTGAACATATTTGCACTAGAATATGGTGCATTTTGCATGTGCACGTAAATCCATTGCACGACAAGACTTGCAGGCGACGTGCTCTTATTGCATTGAGTTGTCGATGCTAATTCATATCGTTTAGTCTCATTATCATCTCCGTTGTAGACTGCGTCTCATTGTCCCCTTTGGTGCCATACAACCCAAGTCACTCAAATTTAAAGAGAGCTAGGTTTAACTGTCGTTGATATGAGAGCTAGGTTTACCTGTCGTTGGCATGAGAGCTATGTTTACCTGTCGTTGAAATGAGAGCTATGTTTACCTGTCGTTGACATGAGAGCTAGGTTTACCTGTCGTTGACATGAGAGCTAGGTTTACCTGCCGTTGACATGAGAGCTAGGTTTACCTGTGGTTGACATGAAAGCTAGGTTTACATGTCGTTGACATGAGAGCTAGGTTTACCTGTCGTTGATATGAGGGCTAGGTTTACCTGTCGTTGACATGAGAGCTAGGTTTACCTGTCGTTGACATGAGAGCTATGTTTACCTGTCGTTGACATGAGAGCTAGGTTTACCTGTCGTTGACATGAGAGCTAGGTTTACCTGTCGTTGACATGAGAGCTAGGTTTACCTGTCGTTGACATGAGAGCTAGGTTTACCTGTCGTTGACATGAGAGCTAGATTTACCTGTCGTTGACATGAGAGCTAGGTTTACCTGTCGTTGACATGAGAGCTAGGTTTACCTGTCGTTGACATGAGAGCTAGATTGACCTGTCGTTGACATGAGAACTATGTTCACGTCGTGCCCGTCTTTCGACATATACTCGTGCTAATAGATTCACATTGAACGTATTTCAAAAGCCCAAATACGCCCATATTAGCCTTACGCTCTATATGAACATAAATGAACTAAGAACAGCATGATATGGGGCATTAATGGTTCATAATTATTTGATCTCTTTTATTCCTATCCTGTTTTCAATGAATAGCCTGTCACTCTTTTTTCCAACTGATCACTTGGAAATTATTGTCATGATACGAGCATATTATATATATATCCATTGTGTTATAGCCACGGCAAAACAAGTTTCAAGAATGCTATACCACAAAACCGTTTGAGTATATTGACGCAAAATTGAGTTTTCGAAAACTTGTGGTAAAACCTTTGACTGCGGTTGTGGAGTTGGATATTGTACATCGATCCACTATACTTAATTGGGAATACTTCAGCATTTACATTGAAATTATCAAAGAAGCATATTCTTCAAACTGAATTTATTGTATTTGTTTAATTGTTATTTATTTATATAGGCGATAACTGCTTTGTTGTTTGAGATGATCATCGGTGTTAACTTGAAAAAGTCCACATGTTGGAGAAAGCTGTGTTCATTAGAAAACACACACCTTAAAACCACGTGCTTTGAAACCACTGCTATAGATTTGCCCACCGCTATAGAGAATCAACCGCTATAGATATATCCGAATGCAGAGGGTGATAATGGCTTTTCCCAGTTGTGTTCAGACTATCCGAAAACTGCGAAAATTACAACTTTAGAAATAATAACAGCATCAGTTAGCCCAAACAACATCATAAGAATTCAGCAGGACACAACAGCATCATATCACATTAGCAGGACCACTTGACCAGGGTGATACATGTGTGTGTTCTTACTAAATGATCACATATGTACAAGCACACTCGTTCGTTGCAGGTATACACGATGCCGGAGTATTTGTACCACAGACTCGGAGGACAAAAGAATCTCTGTATACCTGTCTGTGCTAGCACTGCTTAATTGCATCCTATCAAAGATATCGGTCAGTAAACTTTAATACTCTTAAGTAATCTCACTGTCAGCGTTCAAGAATGGCTTAACCCATAGTCGCCTCGCATATATAAGAGAATGCATTGGCCTAATCAATTGTTCTTACATTCTTTAACAATTGTTATGATTTATTTAATTTTTGATTTTTTTTTTCTTGCATTCTTTAACAAGTTTTATAATTTTTTATAATTTTTTCTTACATTCTATAACAATTTTTATAATTTTTTCTTATATTCTTTTATCAATTTTATCATTTGTTATTACATATTTTAACAATTTTATAATTTTTTATCATTTTTTCGTACATTCTTTATCAATTTTTATAATTTGTTTTTACATTCTTTAAACAACCTTTATCATTTTTTATCACTATTTCTTCCATTCTTTAATAATTTGTTATCATTTTTTTTAAGGGAATGCCCAGGGTTTTCGCTAAATTCGAGGAAGCTCCAGTCATGGAAGTTTTAAGAAGGCCCCCAATTTGTGAATGTTCAATGCCTGCCAAAATAATAAAATATGCAATGAAAAAAATGTTTTATTTAATTTGTCGCAGAGAGTAATGATTTCAGATGGTGGACTGAGCGCATACCCTAGTTGGGTACATAGTCTAGATAATGCAGTGGGGTTTTCAAAATATTTCCTTCAAACTCTTTATCGACCTACATAAACAAAATTTAGTTTTTGTAAACCTAACTTTTATTTACATAATTTGAACATATATCTCGTGCTGTGTATGAGGGTGAACAGGTGTTACTATAGTACTAAAGCATATACTTGTTACAGGGTGATGATATTCCCATTCAAATTGATGGTTTGAACATGAATGTTTTTGAAAAATTCACGAATGGGGCACCTCCTTAAGCAATAAATTAAATTTATATGAAATTTTTAAATTTGATTTTAAGATAACCTGTTAACCCGAACGTTTTACAGAAGACAACTTCAACTCAAATTAATTATTTTTCGATATATTATCGATATTAGATAGTTGTTATTATCGGGAATTCATTGAAATTGGAGTAGAGTCTCCCCGTAACTCTCTGTAATCTATATATTCACTGATGAGTATTTCCATTAGGAAACGTTCAGATGAAAAGTTCAACAAAAAGACCATAGGTCGTTTCTTGAACTTTTTATCTGAACATTTCCCAACAGTTTATAGTAATCGTATGCACTTGTATTATCTTTTTGTACATCTGTTGTCTGCTAACTTTTCTTGGACACCCCTCCACCCCCAAATGAATGATAGACCATTCCAGTACATACTGTTGTAATTGGATTTGAGAATCCATTCAGTATAAAACTGGTTAAAATTGGTTTCGTCTCTCTCCAGGCGGACTTGTTTGCTGGGTCAATTTTCATCGAACAGTCTCTCAAATGGAATGTTTACATGTCGATTATGTTACTGTTAGCTGTCGCTGGCCATTTTCACCGTAACAGGTAGGTGTATAGCATTAACCCGTTCTATATTAATTACTCACTGACGAGTAGTTATCCCATGTTCAGATAATAAGTTTAACCCTTATTAAGCTTTTCTAGAAGCAGCAATATATGTACTCAGAGCAGTCTCACAAATGTGACCGATCATCATTTATTTTATATCTAGAACATCAAATATGTCAAAATTCACTACTATAAAACAGTATGAGAGCTATTCATAGAGTACTTGGTAAAATGTGTAGATCCTATTGCCCGTGTCTTAAAATAGTAGTAATAGTTGCCTCCGGTCAAATGATGAAGCACTGATAACTTTTTTCACAATCATGCATGGCGGTACACTATGAGCGCAATTTATCAAAATACAAATGAGTACCATAGACTATCTCCAATAAATTCTCAACTTAACCAAAAGTCCCTACATACCTGGAAATTATCTTATATTCACTAAGATAACATATACGCGAAAGCGGCGAAACCTACTACATGGAACTAACGTAAAACAATATTTTACCAATTTGCAGTGCATGCAAGCATTACCGCGAGCTGTTGCAATTAAGGGTGAGGGTTATTATGTTGTTACAACTTATGAAACTATTGCAGATGACATTTCGGTTGCACAAGCTTGCGGAATATCCGAGAAGCAAAGCTAAGCACATGCATCTGTTCAGAAATTGATTATGCTATGTGATATGGACTCAAATCCATCCATATGTGATCTATTCTTCTTCTATTTAGATACAACTAAACAAATAAATGATTTTAGGACGTTTATATAAATAGGAGAATGTTGCATATCGACTGATTTGTGTTGGTCTCTTGACAGCCGATTACGACAATAATGCTTTAGGCCCACCGATCTACTGTGCGACTTTCGTGCTCCCCAAATTCAAAAAATTGGAGCGTCGTATTAGTTAATAATTGGTGACGTCACAAAATCAGATATAGCCTATATACGACACAAAGCGTCCGGCTTTGGTTCGTTATAATAGTTGAGTTCAGGATGTGCCTGACCTGATAATGATTGATTTTATGCATGTTATTTTTCAGGGGGTCTGACGGCTGTTATAATGCTGATAATGAGACATGTTATTTTTCATGGAGTCTGACAGCTGTTATAATGCTGATAATGAGACATGTTATATTTCAGGCTGTTATATTGCTGATAATGAGACATGTTATTTTTCAGGCTGTTATAATGCTGACAATGAGACATGTTATTTTTCAGGCTGTTATAATGCTGATAATGAGACATATTATTTTTCAGGGGGTCTGACTGCCGTTATAATGACAGACTTCGTGCAGGTTATCATCATGATCGTCGGTGGGACCGCTCTTATGATACTGAGTGAGTTATAAGTCAACCCCTATTCGTGACCATCTCTCAATCAATGGCTTTCGTCATCCATGAACATCCCCATTCGTGGTATGGGCATTTACCGTTACATACATATTAGTGTATCTCTTCATAACAAGGTGTTTATAGTTTCCGGGGTGAAAATAATGAATAGGAATCCGGAAACGTTTCTATCAACTAATATTTATTTAATTTAAATTTGTTCTGGTATAATACATACAATCTTTTGGGACAGAAACTTCTAGCAATTCGCCGAAAGGTTCAGAATGTAGCAAGAGGGAGAACCCACCAAGGCAAAATGTCCTTATGATTCAGATATTGCTCGGATACACCAGGAATAAACAACTGTATTATGCAATTCAAGTAAATACTATGCACACTCTTCAGTTTTAACTTTGCTTTATTCACAGAAAGTTGTAGTCTTGAAATCTGGTTTTTGTAAAAAAAATATAATAAAAAAAAAAAAAAAAAAAAATGGTTTTTAATAACTGTGTCCCGGAAGAGATACACCATTTTTGGTGATCATACCCCACATCTACCAAATGTGTTTGCGCGTTCCCTTGGGTACCCATGTGCATTTATGGCAAATCCGCCTTCAATTTACCGATAGACCGGCATAATGTCTGTCCAGAAATGGCCGCCAAAATGGACAAAATCGCATGAAATTTACAATTTGTGGAACATATTGAATAGCTATTCTTATAATAGTGAACATGCAAGCTCTCGAATTATGCGAGGAAGAATTATTTCAAAGTATAATAGGAAACTTTTGATAAGAGATGTACGAATTCTCTCTAATATATCTCGCGAGAGAGCAAGCGAAAAAAGGTATCATACAACGTTTAAATATGGACTTTTTGGGCGCCAAGAAAAATAAAAATAAAAGGCAGTTTTATCTGTACTGGTTATCTTGAATCATGTGATATATGTGTAATTAAACAGTTAAATGTGTTTAATAGGGATGTATTGATTCTGTTAACTTTTCTAGAAGCAGAAATATACATGTATGTACTCATAGCAGTCTCACGAACGTGAATGATCATCGTGTATTTTATACCTACAACATCAAGTATGTCAAGATGCACTGCTATAAAACAGTATAAGAGCTATTCATAGAGTACTGGGTAAAATGTGTAGATTGGGCTCGGTCGACCCCTGATTTAAATTCTCAACGTTATGATATTATGAAAGTTTAACGTCTGTATAAGCACATCATTCGCATGCACACTGTGTATATGTGACCCGCCATATCAACTCCAGTCGGAAGTCGGGATTTTTTTTACCCTGTGCCAATACATTCTCTTATATATGCGAGTCGACCATAGGTCACCTCGCATATATAAGAGAATGCATTGGCCTAACAATTTTTTACAATTTTAATAATTTGTTCTTATATTCTTTAACAATTTTATAATTTCACCCATACAGAGCCCCAGACAAACATGAGCAGACGACACTCTTCTATGTGCTTCTATATATGTGTGGGGCTCCCTGCAGGGTAATGGATGTTTTTTATTTTATGTCCTAAAAATTGTAAGAAACATTTATTTAAAAAACATGATAAAAATTGTTAAGCCAATGCATTCTCTTATATATGCGAGGCGAACTATGGTCGACTCGCATATATAAGAGAATGCATTGGCACAGGGTAAAAAAATCCCGACTTCCGACTGGATTTGATATGGCGGGTCACATATATGCACGTGCACACAGAACAACGTGTATTATACGTGTAATTTAAGAACGTCTTTTAACATGCAGCTATTGTGCTTGTTCTTTCGGCAGGTTTCGTGGAAGTGGGCGGATATAACGCCATGGTTGCTAAGTATCCGACAGCGATACCTAACTCCACACTCCATAGCAACGATACGTGTGGAATTCCGAAGGCAGACTACATGAACCTGCTACGCGATCCGGCATCAACCGACTTCCCGGGACCCGGTTTGATCGGACTGTTCACGTTTTCTGTTTTCTACTGGTGTGCAGACCAGGTTGGTATAAGAAATTTATTCGGGGTACATTGCACATTGCATACACATTTAGGTCGAGTGTTTGCAACTGTACATACCAAGCACATATGAGCCCCTAACTGAGCCTTGAACCGCTAATGCAAGCGATTTTGAGCCAGGTAAAAAATACTGAAACGGGTTTCAACAATAGTTTTTAAACAGTTATCGAAATGTGCGATTTAATAGCTTAGCGTCATTTAAACCACATCCGCCATGCTATCCATTGTTCTCCCCTGTACATTATCTAGCCTATCAACTGCCAAAAAGAGAGGGTAATTATCTTAGCCGTAACCGGGGAATATCAAAATATTCCCCAGTTATTGTTAAGATAATTACCAGATATTGTAATCCTACTTGTATGCCCTACCCACTAGGTAACAGTAACACGCTTCGAATAAGATAGTCCAGGTACATTAGGATTCACTAGGGCAAAAAATCGGGGAAAGCTGATTTTTCAGGGATTACTAAGAAGAGGTGTATGGACAATATGACAAAAGTCCCCTAGAATCCGAGTTGAGCGTTTTGAGATATCATGATTTTTCGTAATGGTGCAAATTCTGACGAAATTCTATCAGACCATATGCGAATACACTCATATGTAGGCTAATATACGGACTCAATCTTCACACATATCCGTCCATCGTTATCATTTTAGTGAACTTTTTTATCTATTACTACTATCTTAATTTCGTTCAGAAATACAGAATACTAGCACATGTGCCCAACTTCGTCCGGGCTATTTAGGGATATACTTTCGATCGCCTCCGTCTTGGTAGAATATAAATCGTCTGGACAAACTATAGTCCGATCGGTCCAGAAATATGCCTATATGAGCGTATATGAGCGAGGTCAAGGTCAAGGAAATGGTCGCACATGAAATTGGACCCACCCATGTTGTTCCCGGGATCAAAGTAGGTCTACATAGCAAATTTGAGTCGGATTGGTCGAGGTCCAGAAACCTGCCTATATCATATTGTTCCCGGGATGAAAGTAAGCCTACATACCAAATTCGAGTCGGATCGGTCGAGCAGTTTTCGAGTCTCTACACACATACATACATACACACATAGACACAGACAGAAGTTCCAAAATATATATAAAATACTAGCTGATGTGCCCGACTTCATATGGGGAATTTAGGGATTTCTTTGAGATCTCCACCATCTGGACAGAATATACACAACGCAATAGATCAATTTGTATTGATAGTTTGATATAAGCGAGATCACTGAGTCGTGGCCATATTGGATTCATCCAGCCCCATTCTGCGATTTAAGTGCTAAAGGATGTTGTCGTGTTATTTTGTATCGAATGTATGTTGTGCCAAACCTCTCTCCCTATATCTCACTCTCTCTCTCCCCCCCCCCCCTCTCTCTCTCTCTCTCTCTCTCTCTCTCTCTCTCTCTCTCTCTCTCTCGCGCGCGTTCACGCTCTCCCTCTCCCTCTCTCTCTATCTCTCTCTCACCCTTAACTTCCGTATTACAATGTTATACCCATATCTCAATCATAAACATGTAATAACATTCCATTCAAACAAAACTATATATCCCGTCTGCTTTACCTCAAGTGATATTTCTGTCACTTGAGGTAACATTTATTCCACGAGGAGAGGACATTAAAAAAACATTTTTCTTGTTGTCCAACCATCTTCATAAATCTCTTTGTATCTACATGCATATTGTGTCTGTGTTAGATGTTTGATTTTTTTTTAATAAATATTGTTTACACCAAGTGCTAAAGTTTTGGAGATTTATTCCGTATATTGAACTTTTGAATATTCATGATTCTATATATGAAACCAGAACTTTGACGGCCTATAAATCCAGTAGATCGAGTATATGTAGCCAGTATATATATGTATATAGAGTTTAGACTAAGATACACCGGTAAATACAACATATTTATAATTTAGGACCATACACACACCACCGTCTGGCTCAGTTGCAACCGTGGCAGCCACATCCGAACTTTTGGTTGCAAACAACTAATTATTTTCCTTTGGCGATAGTGTTAAATATAAGTTCCGATGGCGATAGGGTAAGTCTATTTGTAAAGGTAAATTTTCGCTGAGAACGTCACCCGATATACCATATGGTGAAAACAAAAGCACCCCTTTCGGAGTTTAAAAAAAAACTAAAATCTCGCATTTTCACAACTATCCAACTATTTGCAAAAATAAACATTATTAACAGCATAAAAAATACCCAAACCCCCTTACACAACTTCTTGACCCAACCAGACTATTCGTGTCTATTTATACAACAAAAACGACTGTCGTATTTACGCAGATAGGTATGATTTGCATTCCCCAGTCCATGGGGGAGTCATGAAATAATTGCAGGACACAAGGTTGAAATTTGTTTTTATTACTATTTGTGCGGGGACCGAACACCACAGTTTGATGAAAAACGGTGAAAATAGCAGGATAAAACAGACACTGGGTGTCAAATATTTTAAATAACCATGAAAAACAATGAAAAACACCAGAAATCTCAGACAATCACAAACCACTCATTATTTAAACTTGTCAAATAATGTTCAGCATTCATACGCATAGTTTACCAGCACCAGTCTACGTGTATATATGTATGCACCAAAGAAGTTTTGATAGCAGCGTATTCTCCACTTAGTGACTCGGCTAGATTAGCCAAATAGTCGCGCAGCCTCTTTTTAATTATATAACGTTCCATCTACAGTCTGCTCCATTAAACTTAAAGGTACTGAATTTTTTCCACCCTCTGTGTACCCACCACCCCCTAATTTTATTTGTGTCCGACTCTGGGATAGGGACCCACCCCCTTCAAACTGCTTCAAATGACTATTTTACTTAGTTGTCCTGATTGTATCCTATCTATGCTGCGTATCGTGAAGCATTCCTACTTTTTATTTACCAATAAGGCTGTAAAGTTTCAAAGCAATTCTCCAATAAATGTGGGCTGTATATTGTGCTGATGGATTCACATTTGAAATCCAAAATGGCTACTGGCGGCCATGTTTATTTGGAACAAATTTCTGGGATAAAAGGGAGGCTCCCACCTTAAGGTCAGTCCGAAGACCCATATGAAGTTTGGTGATGATTGGATGAGAAATGTGACTGTAAGATGTGATAAAGGATTTAGTCATACAAAGAGTAAAATCCAAGATGGCCACGGGCAGCCATGTTTTTTTACAGTATTCGGGAAACAATGGGAGGCACACATCAAGAGGTCACACCGAGGATTCATATGAAGTTCGGTGATGATCGGATGAGGGATAAGCTCTGTATAGGGTGTGCTAAAGGAATTAGTGATGCAAAGAGTAAAATCCAAGATGGCTGCCGGTGGCCATGTTTTTCATCGAAAATCGATCAAAGTTCACAGCGCCCATCTAGAGGTGATGCTAGACCCATGTACCGAATAACATTGCATCGGTTAAAGTTTGTTTTAACACCTTTATAACAATGTTTTATTTTATAATGGTTTTTTGAATAGTCTATTTTTATTTGTACAGTTTACATTTATTTAAAGAATCTATTATTGTTTTATGTTTTCATTTATATCAGGTGGAATAAATGATTTTTAATAGAAATATTTAAACCTGAGCCTTTCCATGTCAATGTGCATTGATAGATCCTTTATGAAAACATTTAGCAAGCTGACCTTTTTTATTACCCATTGGTGTCATCCCTCATTATTAACTGATGGGGAACTCAACCCCCTACCAAGAGTTAAGTTCATACCTATTACATAATAGAAGCATTCTTAAAACCTTTTGTCGCATTATTTTGAAGAAAAATTATTACAAATGCTGAACCACCAACTCACCCCCGCCTAGTGTTCGGAAAAAAAAATCCAGACCCCCCCCCCCGTTTCGGTGGTAAAAAATATTTATTCGAGTCTAGGAACCCACCCATCAAAGCTCAGAGCGATCAGATATCTATTTTTGAAGTTTGTTAATTTCTCGAGATGTGGCCCAGAAACACGTGATCAAACGGACAAATTGCGGATGAAGATGGATTACCACTTGATATCGTATTTTATAAAAGAACACATATTACATGGCATTGGAAAAATCTGCAATTGGCGTTCAGACCCACCCACCTGAACCTTGTATCCTGGAATTGTTTCACGACCCCCCCCCCCCCCCCCCAACTGCCCGCTCGGGAACTTTTCCCTCAGTGGTGATACACCAATCAGCAGCCAGACATTTTTAAAACGCGGATTCTAGTTCATGAAGCATAACTCTATTTCATCAGTTGTTTGTAACCTACAATAATGTTAGTTTTAAAACAAGTGGTGGTTCTGGAGTACTCGCCAATCCAGGAAGGCAACCAACATCTTCCATGCCCGGAGTCAATTCAAACTTAAATTGTCTCAGTATCTGGGCGAGATATATCTTCATTTCCATCAAACCAAACTTGTAACCTAGGCACATCCTAGGACCGGCCGAAAATGGGATAAATGTGAATGGCTGTATATCAGCTTCACGAAGAAACCTTTCCGGTCGAAACTTGTCTGGTTCCTTCCAATATTTGGGGCTCAAGTGAATAGCTGAATTATAAAGAAGGATATGCGTTCCAGCAGGGATGTACCAACCATCGATTACGTCATTGTTCACAAGTTCTCTGGCAATTACCGGCGCTGGCGTATGAAGACGAAGTGTTTCTTTAAGTGTGCAGAGTAGGTATGTCATTTGGTCAATCCGATCAATGGTTAAAGGTGTATCAATGTCGGGTACAATACTAGTCACTTCTTTACGCACTTTTTCTTGAATATCTTGGTGACAAGCTAGTGAATATAGGCACCACGACAAAGTCGCAGGCGGGCCACCGGCACCACTAAACAGGAATGTCATTAATTGATCGTGTAACTGCATATGAGTCATTGGTTTACTGTCGTCGTCTCTTGCCCGAATCATCGTCGTCAACATATTATTTGCGGGTGCACTTCCATCGATAATGTCGGTCCTGTTCTGCTTTTTAGATATCACATCGCATATCAGTTCACTCAGGATTCGCTTACTTTTATTAAAAGACCAATTTTTTGGTATCTGTAGATATTTGAAGAATGGAACGAAGCGAGCCGGTGTGACAGCAAAGCTACTCATACATTCTCGTATGGCTGTGTTTATTTCCCCGTCTGGGTTCCACAGTATTGATGATTCATATAGTCAAATGCTGTACCCACCATCATATCTAATGTCGCTCTGTGCAAATCGTTATAAATCTCAACCAAATCGTCAGGGCGAGCTTTCTGAAACGAGTTATCTCTCTTGATAAGTTGCTTCCAATATCTGATAATATTCATGCTGTTTCTCTCAACTCTCCCAAAAAGAGACTTAACCCTTTACCCAACAGAAGGGCCCTGTGCCAATGCATTCTCTTATATATGCGAGTCGACCATAGGTCGCATCGCATATATAAGAGAATGCATTCGCTAAACACATTAAAAATTATAAAGTTGTTAAAGAATGTAAGAAAAATGGTAAAAAGTGTTAAAAAAAGTTGTTTTTTTAGGCCAATGCATTCTCTTATATATGCGAGGCGACCTATGGTCGACTCGCATATATAAGAGAATGCATTGGCACAGGGCATAACTGTAACTATCACAATGTGGTCAAGGAGCCGGTTCCAATGATATCCATATTTGTATGGTTTTATTGAGACAGACCGAAGATATTTTAGGCTGTTGAAGCTTTATTTGGCCGGTTTTGGCCGTTTTGTTGGGTAACGGGTTAAGAATGTTTGGTTTGAAAGCCTGGCTACATAATCGTCTCTGGTTGCGATGCTCTTCTCCTTCCACAGTAATAAGGCCATTGGGTTCCAACACTTCCTCGAAAGATGCATACAAGGTATGCGGTTTTCTGGTATTACTATTCTTCGTAGTAGTGACATATTTATACCACTCGGGGCCAGCTATTGCGAGGACCGGACGTCCTAGGAGGCCATGTACCCTGAACACTTCTTTACCTAACTTTTGCACTTGCTCTAGAATAACCAGGCCAGCGTCCTTCCTCTCCAACATGCCTGCACTTAATACCCCCATCAACCAGTTGCCTCTGTAACCAGGGATTTTGCTTAACGGCGAGAGCTTCGGTGCTATATCAACTCTGTACACGAGCCACGTAACACAGGTCACAACAATAATCCAAAATAATCCGCCACAAGAGATGGATGTAATATAGTCTTCAAGAAGAGCCATATTGTTATTGTTCTTGTAGTTTCCTCTGTTGACTTCCGAGATCCCGTTATACAGCTTATGATATACAACACAGTATAGTAGATCCTTGTTAACTTTGAAAACTGTATATCATGAAGTGTGTTTTAAGCGAAGTATTGAAATGAAAAGTTGCGTTTGTATATTGCCGATTGCTCTTATAATTATGTTGGTGACAGCGTTCTGTGTCGTCGAATACTAGAACATTAATTTGTTTGTTTTATATAAATTGTATACGTTAGTAGGTCAAATATTTGCCCGAAGCTGCTTTTTATGCGCAGTATTCTATCCACAATGTTCGCAAATTAAGACAATAACGATAAAACCTGCACAGACGTGAACACAAATGAAAAATATTTTGCAATCCGCGATAAAATCTTGGAAGCATAACACTGCTAGTTACACATAAACGCCAAGAGGTTGTGCTAACATAAGTATCTCGGGGACATATTTTCCGTTAATAGCTTGTGTTATACGGTGCATTAAAGTGATGTGAAACACTCCGGTTGGGTGATCATATAGAAATGGAGAATAATCTTGCTCATAGTAGTTATTTTTATGAATATTTATCAAAATTTACAACACGCATCGTGTTCAATGTTGTATTTTAATGACTCCAATGCGTCTTTCTGAGACATATAATGCGTCTTTCTGAGACATATAATGCGTCTTTCTGAGACATATAATGTGTCTTTCTGAGACATATAATGCGTCTTTCTGAGACATATAATGCGTCTTTCTGAGACATATAATGCGTCTTTCTGAGACATATAATGCGTCTTTCTGAGACATATAATGCGTCTTTCTGGGACATATAATGCGTCTTTCTGAGACATATAATGCGTCTTTCTGAGACATATAATGCTCATAGAAAGGTAGCTCAAGTAAGTATCGACCTATTTAGACACCGCGGGATACATTCAATAGCGAATATTATTAGGTATATATTGGAGCGCAAACCGTCATGTTTCTTTAAAGATTCACCGTCCGATCTGAGCTTATTTTCGGCATATAATGTAAATGAAACCGAAAACAATATTTGCAATCACCTATTATTTGTGCAACTCGGGCATGGCGAAAATACACAAAATCGTCGATAGTAATAAGTGGAAAACAATCATATATAGTCTAACATTAAACAATCGATCCACGCGTTTGGGATTAAGATGATCAAGTGTAATAACAATGCACACATACCTAGACTGTTTTGCACTGACAAACGGTTATGGCCCCCTTGTACTGCAAGGATACACTTTATATCCGAACCTCTTCGAAATGTTCATTGATGATATCAAGAATATATTTGACGATAGTTATGGAGCCACCACTCTTCTAAATTACAAACTAAACCATCTGCTCTTTGCTGACGATTTAGCCCTGGTGTCGGAAAGCCAGGCGGGTTTAGAGATGTCTTGACAAGCTTGAGGAATATACTTATCAGAACAAATTATAACCTAATGTGGAGAAAACTAAATGTGTTACTTTCGTATATAAGTATCGCACTAACGTTCGGGTATTCACTATAAAGAGTAATCAAATTGAGAACGTTAAAAATTTATACATATCTGGGAATAAAATGTTCAGATGACGGGAAGTTTCACAAAGCACAATAGGCGCTTTTCCAAAAGGTCAGAAAGCTATGTACTCCACTTTTGAATGCATTTAGGGCAACAACATTTCCTTCAATGAATGTCTTGTGAAATTATTCGATAGATTGATCAAACCAGTCATATTATACGTATGTGAACTATGGGGTGTGGAACACGAAGTAACCAGTATAGTTTGGGTTGCGAAAAGTTACACACTACTTATATTATTGGAAGCATATATTGGGAGTAGGTAAGTACGCACCAAATCATGCAGTCAGAGCAAAGCTAGGTAGATATCCATGTTCTATCGAAATATTATGCAGAATGGCTAATTATTCATGGTGCAAAATTATCACATGTATCTCAAAACGAAATAATGGCATCAGCCATATCTGAATATGTGACGAGGAAAGCTAAATGTAGCTCTTTATTCAGGACTATAAGGCACTTGGCTGTCAAAATATACAGGTTTCATTATA
The DNA here is from genome assembly GCA_032622095.1 of Siphonodentalium dalli. Taxonomy (NCBI): domain Eukaryota; kingdom Metazoa; phylum Mollusca; class Scaphopoda; order Gadilida; family Siphonodentaliidae; genus Siphonodentalium; species Siphonodentalium dalli. The sequence goes on along the minus strand of CP136069.1, from coordinate 180,232,706 downwards.
TAACCAAACATATAGTAGCAGTAGAATTCTTAAGTGTAAGCTTCGGGGAGAACATGCCAAAGAAGTCAAGAGACACGAGATGGACAGAAAAATAAACTCAGAACGTACAGGTTGTTTTAAATTGATTACTTACTTAACAAACACCCTTTCTGTAAAAGATAGGATTAATTTTACAAAACTCCGTAATAGTGATCATAAGCTCTTTATGGGGAAAGGTAGACATCATCAGCCTATAATTAAGGAAGACCAGAGATTGTGCTTTAAATGCAGGACCGGTTCTAATATAGAAAATAACTACCACTTCATTATGGAGTGTCCACACTATTTCGATCTCAGAAATGAACATTTCCAAATTGTTGGTAGTTGGCACAGTAATTTAAAAAGTATATCAAACGATCATAAATTTAATTGTATAATGAAGAATGATTCCCCTGACATAAGTAGCACAATCTGCAACGTGGTCTGGCGCTTCTTTGATAAGCGTTCATAATGAATATTATGCACGCCATCACACAATAAAACACATGTAGTTATATAGACATGCCATGCTCACATGTAAATATGTATTAATTAATTGTTTTAGTATGCATTGTATTGTTATAGTGGGGTCCGTTGGGCCCAAACAATCGCCATATTGTGACGTTAGTGACTAAAGCATGAAACTTCAAATATATGTTGCTTAGTTATAAGGAAAACGTTTTGGAGGGGGTGCCCGGGTGGGAGGACCAGTGTCGGGATAAAATCAGTTTTCCATGGCCACGGTATCAAATATTTGGAGAAAAGTTGAAAAAGCCCACTGTTGGGAATCAATGAGTCTTGTATTCAAAGAAATGATGTTAACTCATTGTGCCACCAATAGTCAAGGTCAATTGCTAAGGTCAAGGTCATTGTATAAATGTCATATTCTGGTCCATTGTTTATTAATTGTCTCATATTTCGCTACCCCTTGTGCCTTAGTCATAAAATGAATCCCCATCATAATGCACACATATTAGGGCCCCATCACCATGTTCAATTTGATATACGACACACTTGATATAAGACGATAAATATCAAAATATCACAACATTATATTTATACATAATCACATTTTAAGTAACAATTTTTATAATATTTGTGGCAATACATAATTCAAGATACATTACCGTCAAGATACCATCATACCAAAAAACATGATTTTCTGACTTTAGTAACTAAAGCTCGATACTTCACATATATGTAGCTTAGTTATAGTGGAAACTTTTTGGATAGGGTTGTCCGAATGAAGGGCAGTGTTTCTGGATATAATATGGTTTCCATGGCAACGGCATCAAATATTTGGAGAAATGTTGAAAAAGCCCACTGTTGGCAACCAGATGAGCCACAAGTTTGAATAAATGAAGTGAACTCACAGTGACATCAATGGACCATCAAACGAACTGATCCACTAGGTCATATAGGATCAAGGTCAATTGCTAAGGTCAAGGTCATTGGGACAAACATTCAATATATTGGACTTTTTTATATTAATTGTCTCATATTCCACCAAACCTAGTGCATTTGTCCTGAAAGCATTCCCCATAATAAGCGAGATGACTGAGTAGCTACCATATTTGATCCATCCAGCCCCATTCCGTGCATTCAGTGCTACATGTCAATGTTCTGGAGTATTATTCCATATATAGAGCATTAGAGCTTTTGAATATTTATGAATTCCATATATGGAATGCAGGAATTTTCAAAACTCCATATATGGAATTCTACTCCAGAACTTTGACCTGTAGCACTTAAACCACGGAATGGGGGCTGGATGGATCCAATATGGTAGCGACCCAGTCATCTCGCTTATAATGCACAACAATTAGGGCACCATCATCGCGTTCAATATGATATCACACACTTGATTTAAGATGGATAGTGTCTACATTTGACAACAATAATTTATATAATCACATTTTAAATACTACATTTTTGGTTTAAGCAATATTTATGTCTTCCCAAAAATATAATTAAAGTACTACTAGTTTATGGTATATGCGGAAAAACGGCCTGTAAAATTCGTTAAAGATAAATCAGGTGATTGTTGAGTTTATTCTTATGAACAAAACATTTAAATAGCCATATACCATGCATATAAAGCGAGTGTGTTTTATTGTTATATTTTTTAGGTCGGGTTATAATTTTCCTGATAAAAAATAAATAATTAATTTTAACAACTGGTCATATGAGACGTTCATTTACTCCATAACAAAAAGGTGGACATGTATAGAATATAATCTAGTTTCCACAGCAACCATTAGCACAAATACTGTGCAAATTGTCATGTTAGTGAACTTTTTGCTCTATTACTACTATCTCAATTTCGTTCAGAAATATAGAATATTAGCTGATGTGGTGACATGGAGACGTATAATAGTTTCGGTCCCGTGTTTCATTTCTTTGCACGAGTCTTGTTGCTTTATCGAGGTGATTGTTCACTTATTATTAGTAGGAAGTATTCTTCCCGAGTATTGTTCAAATTGATGTACTATTAAAAGTAAAAATACCGCATAGCTTAGCAAATTTGAGCTTTAATAATGTGTAAATAAAAAAATACCTACAGCTTTTTGTTAGTATACCTGAAACATCTTATTCGTGTCTGGAATGAAATATCGAATTTTCACTCGCCGCTTACACGCCGCTTACAGCCGCTGGTGAAAATTCGATAGTTCTTTCTAGACACCCATGATATATTTCGGTATTCAAACAAAAACTATAGGTATTCTCTATATTTACGACAGCGCACAATGTTTATGAAATATCAGATAACTCTTTTGTTGTTGAAATATCGAATAGATTTAACCAAAAAAACGGGCAAATAACAAAATCATATTTCACACAAATTCCCAAAACATAATAGAAATGCCAAACTCAGGGTGGGTGGGCTTGGGGAGTCGGATATCACTGTGAAAAAGTCAGCACACAAACTCTGTACCACGTGCCCTTGGGGGAAAACTAGCAGATATACCAATATATACTATACCAGGGACAAGGTTCACAAGTCCGATTTTTGGAAAAACACATCACCTATCATATTGTTCATAGATTATCAATGTTGTTCAAATCAGTCACAATATATTTCAGTGTGTCTTATTGACCATGAAATGTCCTTTGTTTTGATGTATAATTCCATAATATCAAAGAAGGGAAGTCGAGACATCGTACCGAAAACTTGCAATATCTATTGGACAGTTTGGAGTAAAACGGGTCGTCAGTCTCCATGTCCGCCTAATATCTTCAATAATTATAAAATATTGTCAACTCGGCCAACATATGCACCAGTGTATATTATAGGGTATAAAATGTTCTTTCGTTTGATATCTAACATGACGAAGTTGATTTGAGCGAAGTCGACATATTGTTCAGGAATTCGCATTTTCGACAATATTGTGATCGTAATAATTGAATTGGTATCCGTGTATAATCACTACTTACACCGGACAGGGAGACTGACGAACGCTTTTCGTCGGTAGGTTTTGCTAGGTTTCGATACGATATCTCAACTTCCATTCGTTTGATACTATCGAATTATACATCAAATGAAATATATTGTGACTGAGAACAAAGAGGAATATAATAGATGTTGTGTTTTTCCCAAAATCGGACATGTGATCCTTGTCATTATTATAGCAAATATAGAGGATCTACAACTCGTCCCCAGTTTATAGCAGAATTTACAAAACGAGTCTGGACCGAACCTTTGGCGAGGTCCAGTCCTAATTTACTGGACTCGTTTTGTAAATTCCGCTATAGACTGGGGACGAGTTGTAGATTATATTTATTACATGAAACAAAACGTCGACAAAACCTACTTAAATCAACAAACGGGACGTGAAACTAACATCGGTTTCTATAAGGCATGCGATGACGTTTCACATAACTATGCGTTGTTTGCCCACGTAAAGAAATAGTCCCAGATAAATAAACACTCTTTGGCATATTTAATGGCTATATTTAATGACATAACTTTTCAAACTCTTCATTCATTTTGTTGGTTGGAAAAATATTGAAAGCCATATTATTTTGAGACGTAGCGTACGGAATGTGCACAGACGACAAACCGGCAGTCAAAGTCATCCTGGCACTATTTCCTGTTATTAAACCAACGTTTAATGTCACAATGGGTTTATTGAATGGAATAAGTGTAGAATCATGTAATAAATTGGTATATCGGGTATATCTGTGTATCAATTCATTGAATATAATCACATCGTTTCTATACCGACAGGTCATAGTGCAGCGGACGCTGGCTGGCAAATCATACGACCACGGAAAGGCCGGCGTGATTCTGGCAGGCTACCTCAAGATTCTACCTCTGTTCATGTTAGTGTTCCCGGGTATGATCTCCCGGATTCTCTATACAGGTATGATTCCCGGATTATCTATACAGGTATGTTCCGGGTATGATCTCCCGGATTCTCTATACAGGTATGATCTCCTGGATTCTCTATACAGGTATGTTCCCGGGTATGATCTCCCGGATTCTCTATACAGGTATGTTCCCGGGTATGATCTCCCGGATTATCTATAAAGGTGTGTTCCCGGGTATGATCTCCCGGATTCTCTATACAAGTATGTTCCCGGATATGATATCCCGGATTCTCTATACAGGTATGTTCCCGGGTATGATCTCCCAGATTCTGTAGATGGTATGTTCTCCCGGATTCTCTATATAGGTATGATCTCCCGGATTACCTATACAGGCATGTTCCCGGGTATGATCTCCCGGATTCTCTATACAGGTATGTTCCCGAGTACGATCTCTCGGATTCTCTATACAGGTATGATCTCCCGGATTCTCTGTACAGGAATGTTGCCGGGTATGATCTTCAGGATTCTCTGTACAGGTGTGTTCCCGGGTATGATCTATCGGATTCTCTATACAGGTATGTTCCCGGGTATGATCTATCGGATTCTCTATACAGGTGTGTTCCCGGGTATGATCTCCCGGATTCTCTATACAGGTATGTTCCCGGGTATGATCTTCAGGATTCTCTATACAGGTGTGTTCCCGGGTATGATCTATCGGATTCTCTATACAGGCATGTTCCCGGGTATGATCTCCCGGATTCTCTATACAGGTATGTTCCCGAGTACGATCTCCCGGATTCTCTATACAGGTATGATCTCCCGGATTCTCTATACAGGTATGTTCCCGGGTATGATCTTCAGGATTCTCTATACAGGTGTGTTCCCGGGTATGATCTATCGGATTCTCTATACAGGTATGTTCCCGGGTATGATCTCCCGGATTCTCTATACTGGTATGTTCCCGTGTATGATCTCCCGGATTATCTATACAGATATGTTCCCACGTATGTTCTCCCGGATTATCTATACAAGTATGTTCCCGGGTATGATCTCCCGGATTATCTATACAGGTATGTTCCCGGGTACGATCTCCCGGATTCTCTATACAGGTATGTTCCCGGGTATGATCTCCCGGATTATCTATACAGGTATGTTCCCGGATATGATCTCCCGGATTATCTATACAGGTATGATTCCCGGATTATCTATACAGGTATGTTCCGGGTATGATCTCCCGGATTCTCTATACAGGTATGATCTCCTGGATTCTCTATACAGGTATGTTCTCGGGTATGATCTCCCGGATTCTCTATACAGGTATGTTCCCGGGTATGATCTACCGGATTATCTATAAAGGTGTGTTCCCGGGTATGATCTCCCGGATTCTCTATACAGGTATGTTCCCGGGTATGATCTCCCAGATTCTGTAGATGGTATGTTCTCCCGGATTCTCTATATAGGTATGATCTCCCGGATTACCTATACAGTCATGTTCCCGGGTATGATCTCCCGGATTCTCTATACAGGTATGTTCCCGAGTACGATCTCCCGGATTCTCTATACAGGTATGTTCCCGAGTACGATCTCCCGGATTCTCTATACAGGTATGATCTCCCGGATTCTCTATACAGGTATGTTGCCGGGTATGATCTTCAGGATTCTCTATACAGGTGTGTTCCCGGGTATGATCTATCGGATTCTCTATACAGGTATGTTCCCGGGTATGATCTCCCGGATTCTCTATACTGGTATGTTCCCGTGTATGATCTCCCGGATTATCTATACAGATATGTTCCCGCGTATGTTCTCCCGGATTATCTATACAAGTATGTTCCCGGGTATGATCTCCCGGATTATCTATACAGGTATGTTCCCGCGTACGATCTCCCGGATTCTCTATACAGGTATGTTCCCGGGTATGATCTCCCGGATTATCTATACAGGTATGTTCCCGGGTATGATCTCCCGGATTATCTATACAGGTATGTTCCCGGGTATGATCTCCCGGATTCTCTATACAGGTATGGATTATTCTACCGCATATTACATGTTCAACTGTAGTAATATTGGTGTTGACAAAATTAACGATATGGCTGGGATTTATCACCCGTATAGTCAAAAAGGCACCCGTATGTGGAGAAAATTCGCCGTGACTGTAGTGAGACGTGTAACAACTTTGGTCGTAAGTGAAGTACATATAGCATGTATATATTCAATTCAATTCGAAAAATCACAAAAACGCTTCTTACACAGGTACATGGAATGTCAGCAGCTGTACGATATTTCCACATTTATTTTATTTATTTTGTTTTATTGAGAACAAAGAATAACAACGGAAGAAGAGACACAATACATGCCCGCAATTATTCTCTCAATCCAGGATATGGAACAGGATATGGAACTGCTTTCTTTCTTGTGACATGAAATTATAAAATAGTTAAAGGAACATATTGTGTTCAGACACCGTTCAACTTAAATACAAGACGAAGCAGCGATACTAGATATTACCTTGACATATTATTGTCAGAAAATGGGATTTCGGCAGCAAAAATTGTGATAAAGAACAATAAATTAAAAAACAAATTTCAGAACTTTAAATTTCGCTTATTAGACATCTAAAGTCTGAATTTACCATAAATAATATAATTAGTAAATTTAACCATGATATTTCCACATTGACTGAACACATAGTGAACGATACAGAAGAAGGCATGGTGCACGTGGCAATAACTAATTTCTTTTCGTATTTAGAGACAGTCGGGTGCTCGGATCCAGATATCTGTGAGCAGGTTTGCGGTATCAGATCTGGATGTTTCGACATCGCCTATCCAACGCTCGTCATCAACCTAATGCCTCCAGGTGAGTCATGACGTCACGTGACCCGCCTATCAAACGTTCGTCATTAACCTCATGCCTCCAGGTGAGTAATAACGTCACGTGATCCGCCAATCCGACGCTCGTCATCAACCTAATGCCTCCAGGTGAGTAATAACGTCACGTGACCCGCCTATCCAACGCTCGTCGTCAACCTCATGCATCCAGATGAGTAATAACGTCACGTGACCCGCATATCTATCGCTCATCAATCTCATGCCTCCAGGTGAGTAATAACGTCACGTGACCCACCTATCCATCGCTCGTCATCAATCTCATGCCTCCAGGTGAGTAATAACGTCACGTGACCCACCTATCCATCGCTCGTCATCAACCTCATGCCTCCATGTGAGTAATAACGTCACGTGACCCGCCTATCCAACGCTCGTCATCAACATCGTGCCTCCAGGTCAGTAATAACGTCACGTGACCCGCCTATCCAACGCTCGTCGTCAACCTCATGCCTCCAGATGAGTAATAACGTCACGTGACCCGCCTATCTATCGCTCGTCATCAACCTCATACCGCCATGTAGTCCAAGTCTGCTCGCAGGTAAACCAGCTAATATATTGAGATACCGAGATGCTGTTTTACCTATGAGAACATCAATAGCATTTCTATGACACGGTTTATAACCACCAATAAACTGAATACATCTTCAAGGGACTTCAAATCTCTTCTAAACAGGAAAGTCCCTTTTGTTTCCTGTGAGCTTCCTGATTTTTAGCGAAACCATGTGCCAATGCATTCTCTTATGTATGCGAGTCGACCATAGGTCGCCTGGCATATATAAGAGAACGCATTGGCCTAACAAATTTAATATTATTTTTTATAATTGTTAAAAAATGTAAGAAAAAATGAAAAAAATGAGAACAAATTGATAAAGAATGTGAGAAATGATGATAAAAAATGATAAAAATGTTAAAGAATGTAAGACAAAATGATAAAAATTGTTAAAGAATGTAAGAAAAACTGATAACAAATGATCATAAAAATGATAGGCCAATGCACTCTCTTATATATGAAAGGGTTAATAATGGTACAGGAAAAGTATCCATGTGTTTACATCCTAGATATTAAAACAGGTTCAATCTACTATATTTGGTTACCTCGAATTGCAGTGCACATTAACCCTTTACCCAACAGAAGGGCCCTGTGCCAATGCATTCTCTTATATATGCGAGTCGACCATAGGTCGCCTCGCATATATAAGAGAATGCATTGGCTTAATAACATTAAAAATTAAAAAATTGTTAAAGAATGTTAGAAAAAATGGTAAAAAGTGTTGAAAAAAGATTATTTTTTAGGCCAATGCATTCTCTTATATATGCGAGGCGACCTATGGTCGACTCGCATATATAAGAGAATGCATTGGCACAGGGTATAACTGTAACTATCACAATGTGGGCAATGAGCCGGTTCCAATGATATCCATATTTGTATGGTTTTGTTGAGACAGACCCAAGATAATTTAGGCTGTTGAAGCTTCATTTGGGCGTTTCTGGGCGTTCTGTTTGGTAAAGGGTTAATTTCCCCCGATCCTATACAGTATAACGTAGCCAAATTAGGGGGTTTGCACATTAATTCCCCGTCTAAAACACATATTTTATAACACAGGTGCCAGGGGATTAATGCTGGCTGTCATGATGGCTGCTCTTATGTCTTCAATGTCTTCAATATTCAACAGCAGTTCCACGATTTTCGCGTTGGATATTTGGTCAAAATTTCGGAAGAAATCTTCGGAGATGGAGATTATGATTGTCGGGAGGTAGGTGTATGCACATGTATATAATGACAATCCCGGTGACAGTTGCAAGATTATAATTCTCAACTCCTACTAGATAGACTGACGTTTCGATAACCTATTTCCCTCTTCGTTGTTGACGTAGGTGTATTGAGTAACATCTTATACCAGAACAAAGACCAATCATGATAATGCTATGTTATATGTATATTTCCATATCGGCTAAATTCATATTTTCACATGGTTCCGTTGAATGTTATCTATCACATATAAAATTAGCCCCGAAATCCAGCTTCATATTTTAGTTAGACGTGCGTGTATTATCGGCACGCGCAGTGTTTTTTTTTTTTTTGTATTAACCACGAGTATTTGGCAGTACATCGACGTGGGTTTGTTTAAAAATCACCGGCAGTTTACTTCCACATTTCGAGCGAAACAAGTACGAGAATTAACTCACATTAAATTCATTATTTTCGCGACATGAACCTTTATAAACAATTATAATTACAATCAACTTTATTTCACTTTTAATCATGTTCATTTATATCGTATTAGTGAGTTTAATATTCAATTGCATCGAAAGTATCAAATGTATTCGTCGCTATGGCGCTACGCTTTAAAATCATTTTGAGCCAGGTCACAGAAGGTCAACTCCGATGTAGTTCTACTATACATGGGTGTTAACTTTAACTATTGAAACGCTATTGAATCGCGTTACCCACAGTTGAGGTGTATCCCACGGTTGGACTCATGTTCACACACGATAGGGTGTAAAGCAGAAATATACCATGTTTGTGCACAATAACATAGGGAGTCATGGTATAAATGTATTTATGTGCCTACATGTATATGGGATACTGTTTACACTAAGACTATACATTTACTACGAAGCTAGTGATTTGATGATGCATGTCGAATAAGCCATTACACATAGCTTACAGGCTGTTATGGTGATTCTGAGTGGGTTGTATATTTCAGGCTCTCCGTGATTGTCATGGTGATTCTGAGTGGGTTGTATATTTCAGGCTCTCCGTGATTGTCATGGTGATTCTGAGTGGGTTGTATATTTCAGGCTCTCCGTGATTGTCATGGTGATTCTGAGTGGGTTGTATATTTCAGGCTCTCCGTGATTGTCATGGTGATCCTGAGGGGGTTATAGTTCAGGCTCTCTGTGATTGCCATGGTGATCTTGAGTATGTTGTATATTCAGGCTCTTCGTGATTGTCATGGTGATCCTGAGTGGGTTGTATATTTCAGACTCTTTTCGGTTGTCATGGTGATCATGAATGTGTTATTATTTCAGGCTCTCTGTGATTGGCATGGTGATCCTGAGTGTGTTGTCTATTTCAGGCACTCCTTGATTGTCATGGTGATCTTGAGTATGTTGTATCTTTCAGGCTCTTCGTTATTGTCATGGTGACCCTGAGTGTGTTGTGGGTCCCAATCATTAAGGCGTCTGATGGAAACGAACTTTTTGTGTACATCAACACTGTACTTGCTTGTATAGCCCCGCCGCTAGGGGCGGTCTACGTCATGTCAATGTTCTGGGGTAGATTAACTGAGAAGGTTCGTTTACTCACCCGGTCAGCTAAATATCACATTATACACTAACGCGCTGGAAAAAAACTACAATGAGTTTCCTATACATTTGGCCCACTATCCTTACCGTCGGACAAAGTGTTAAACGAGAGTCATGTATTCCTCTAAAATGCCTAAACATGCCCACCCTTCGGGTACAACTTGAATATGTTTACACAGTACGATAACCAAGACAACAATTGCAAACAATATACGAAGTAAGCATCAAGGTGTGTGGTAGGATAGCACTATAGTGCAGGCATAGGGACGCTGCAATATGGGGGTTGAGGTGTCTCATACACCAACCGTTGAAATTGTTCTCATAGTTTGATTTTCCGACCAGTTGTTAATGGGTAATTTGTTGTTTTAGACCAACATGCACACATTTTCGTACTGTAGGTCAAAACTGTTCACGTAAATGGCCGTCCATTGGGAACTCTCCAAGCATGTAGGGGTGTCAGGTTGGGCACTTCCACCAGTTGGAAGCTCGGTGTAAAAGTTGCAATGGAGGAAAATTCCAACTCAAAGCGGTAATGCAAATGGCGCGAAGTTTGGTCTAGGTAAAGGTGAATGGAGTTGAAAACAAATCCCCAAAGGAGATCATCTATCAAAGTTCACGCTGTTGGTGGCCAAATTGGCCAAAATAAGTTTCTGGCCATCGTGAGCCCTGCCCTCTAGATACGTCCATGTGATAATGAGATTCATGTGAGCAAATATACTTTCGAGGAATTTGTGTAATAATATTTATATATGTCCAAAGTAACGAGAACATAGAATACGAGCATGGTCATCGTTCGGTTCAGGGAATTAACCCTGTCATTACTCTATGGATTCTTCCAATCGTTTAAAAATGTCTACATTGGAACGGCCTATTATTCATCTGGAGGGGTGTTTATGTAATAAAAGCAGACGACAGACAGCGAAAAGATAATATAAGTGCAGAATTATTCATATTCTTTGGTGGGAAACGTTTGTTGAACTTATTATATGAACATTTCCTGTGGGGAACTACTCATCAATAAGTATTTAGCATAGAATTAGTTAAAGGGGTACCATACACTAAATCCAGCCATTTGTTTTACCCTCTCATTTTATACTCAATTTAACATATGTGTAGTGTATAATGTAATATGCGGTTGAATCGGTGGTTTTCCACACAATTATGCATGTTATACCGTGAACTATATAAATTATGTGTTCATCCACAGGTTATTCGTCGTGGTTATGGTATTGTTTAGTGTGTTATGGGTTCCTATAATAAAGTCATCGGGAGGAAGCGAACTGTTCTCCTACATCGCTACCGTATTGGCATGCATAACGCCACCACTGGGCGCTGTCTATGTGATGTCAATGTTCTGGAACCGATTAAATGAGAAGGTTTGTTCGCATGCAGACATCGTATTTGTGGTTATTCTGGCAATTCCGTTAGTCGCTTTTCGATGGCATCGTTTTCATGAAACTAGTTTAACCCTTTGAGTGCCAGGGGCCGTTCTCATCGGCCCTAATTTACGGTGTGTAAAATCGGCCCTAAAAAAAAAAAAAAATAAAAAATTATTTTGTTTTAGATTCTTTTTTTTTTGGGGTTGATTTTTTTTCGGTATGCTTAAGCATGCTATTGCGAATTTAAAAACAAACTGGATAAAATCTTAGGGGCATGTTATAACTCAAAACTATCACCAAGTATTCATAGTAATAATTTTGATGCCCATGAAAAACGTGAGATTCCCTGGAACTAAACCGACAAAAATAAGTCTGTTAAAGAATATAAGAAAAACTTATTAAAATTGTAAAAAATAATAACAAATGATGAAAAATTGTTAGGCCAATGCATTCCCTATGGTCGACTCGCATATATAAGAGAATGCATTGGCACAGGGTATATGGGTTGATACAAAAATCGGACCTGGCACTCAAAGGGTTAAACAGTATTTCTATGGGTTAAATTTAACCATTTCTTTACTAAATTGATGTTCACACTAAGTTTTAAAAGTATACATTGCAATGGTCTATTAGTAATTTGGAAAAGTCAGGCAAAATGAGCAGACCACAGACTTGCGAAAAGATAGTATAAGTATACAGGAGGATTTATTTTATTGATGGGAAATGTTCACATAATAATTTCGACAAACAACATATGGTCGTTTGTAGAACTTATTATCTAAACATTTCCTGATGGAAATATATACTCATCAATGAGTATTTAGTGAAGATAGTATGGAAGCATAGTAGTGTCACCTAACACAAAATATTATCTCCTAATTAGGACTTATTATCTCCTAATTAGGACTTAGTATCTACTAATTAGGAGATGTTATCTCCTAATTAGGACTTAGTATCTCCTAATAAGGAGATATTATCTCCTAATTAGGACTTAGTAGGAGATAACACATATATCAACATGTTCGCGGTCATATTCATATCGTCCCCAGATCGCTCGGCGGACGGTCGCATCGCTGCGTTCGTTCTCACGATTTTTCTCGTTGTTTTCTAAATTAAAGGCTTAAACTGAGGGGTTAGGGAAAGGGCCTATGGGTCCTTTCGAGAATCCCGGGGTTAGCCACCCCAAACACAAATCCGCCGCGGTCATTTTATTATATATATGACAAGGGCCAGGTATTTGTACCACAGGAGATATGAGACATGAGTCCTAATTAGGAGATACTAAGTCCTAATTAGGAGATAATATCTCCTAATTAGGAGCTACTAAGTCCTAATTAGGAGATAATACACGAAGACGTAAGCTGGTGAGTCATTGGACTGCATCACCAATGTTTCGTATATCATGTGTGCCAAACTCAGCATTTTGGAGATCATGTGTACCTAAATGAACGTTTCGGAGATCATGGGTACCTAAATGAACGTTTTGGAGATCATGGGTACCTAAATGTACGTTTCGGAGATCATCATGGGTAATTAAATGCCCGTTTCGGAGATCATGTGTATCTAAATGAACGTTTCGGAGATCATGGGTACCTAGATGAACGTTTCGGAGATCATTGGTACCTAAATGCACGTTTCGGAGATCATGGGTACCTAAAAGAACGTTTCGGAGATCATGGGTACCTCAATGCCCGTTTCGGAGATCATCATGGGTACCTAAATGAACGTTTCCGAGATCATGGGTATCTAAATGCACGTTTCCGAGATCATGGATACCTAAATGCACGTTTCGGATATCGTGGGTACTTAAATGAACGTTTCGGAGATATTTGGGTACCCACATCAATGGAAACAAGCGAATATGACCACTGCATGTTGGAATGGATGCTATACTGTTAGATTATAATGTGCGAAAGTTATTTACTATATTTGCATTTGACCAGACTTCGTTTCTTCGTGAAGCTTATTGTGTAAGTGACATAGTTCCGAGTTTTAATCTAAGAAATTAACGTAGTTTGGTTCTGTTTGTTCACACTATATGTGTTGCAACTACCACAGCGACATATCAAAAAATCATACTCAAACTACATTCATCTATTATATATGTTGGAACTTCTGTCTTTCTGTCTGTCTGTCTTATAGATTCGAAAACTGCTCGACCGATCCGACTCAAATTTGGTATGTAGGTCAAATTTCACGTGCGACCGTGTCCGTGACCTTGACCTCGCTCATATAGGCATGTTTCTGGACCTCGACCGATCCGACTAAAATTTGGTATACATGCCTACTTTGATCCCAGGAACAATATGGGCGGGTCCAATTTCACGTGCGACCGTGTTCTTGAACTTGACCTTGACTTCGCTCATATACGCTCATATAGGCAAGTTTCTGGACCGATCGAAATTGTATATTCTGCCCAGACGGAACCGATCACAAAGAAATCCCTAAATAGCCCGGACGAAGTCGGGCACATCGGCTAGTATCTTATATTTATATAGCTTTTTCCTTATTAATTTCTGCAAACTCAACTTAATTTTGTTTCTGAAATATATCTGCAGTGTGAATATTATACCACGCCGTACTGTAAGTTAGCCCAACATTCTACCTGTGAATTATCGATTGATTAGTCTATGACCGTGCAATACAAAACACGCCAAATTATTCTGACTATCGCATTTATTCATATAATAGTATAGGATTTAACCTTGGTTCGTGTTGTGGTGTGATCTCTTGTGGTATGACGTGCGTGACCCAATTGATAGCTGACCAATCACCAAACATGATTTAGTGTAACACACAGGTTATGTAAATATATAATTATGCATTGGGCAAGCTGATGCGATTTTCCAATTTAAAGATGCATAATCCGAATTAACGCTCCCAAATTACATTTTCTTTACCTTCGCGGGGTAAATAATATTTGAAAGCTCAGAGAATGAGATACAATTTTTTATATCTGTTATTTCTCGAAATGTGTACTTATTTGTGGCCCAGAGAAAAGTCGTCAAACCGACAGTCTTGGACAAAATTGCAGATGATGATTGATAACTCTAAAAGCAAGTGGTAATACGGCCAAATTTCGTGACACTCAAGTGATAATACGGCCATATTTTGTTGAGCAACATGTTGATAAATAACACGTTTTGGGAAATATTATACCATAGTTGACAGCGGTTAGCATTATTTTGTTATAATTAATAGATTCTGATAACTAAAGCGTATTTTGAAGAAATGTTGTTTTTGGTGTAACTTGATCGGATGTGGACCGTCTGATCGGATTCGAGTACATTTGAGGAACACGGTGGAAATAAGTTAGCTTTGGCTTGCGCTCCTTGGTGGCTCCTTGGTGGCTCATTGGTGGCTCCTTGATGACTTGTCAGGCCGAGCGTATTCATGTAAATATGTCTCCTCTATTTCTATACCTACCTCTCCACCTCCATCTCTATCTTTCATTGTCTAGTATACATTACTAGTATATCTTAAGCAACATGACAGTCCTCTTGGTTGAGGAGGGTGGGATAGCACGGGCTGATTATCGTGTTTCTATATACGGTATGTATATTTACGTGCGCTCGCGCAACAGTATGGCGATCAGACAGATTCGTAGGTACGTACGTTGGTGTCACCCTACCGATTTAACTTCATGACGTCACCCTTACGCAGTACATGCCGGCGACGTTACGGAGTATATTATAGAGTTGACGCCCTTGGCACTGAATTCCGTTACTAGCTCGTTGCTATATAAACAAACCAGCGATGTGGCTTTTGTCGAAAATTGACAGTCAGTACATTCGCCCTGTATACGTATGTACTTTCAGAAAATACAAAACACCACAACGTTATACCCCACCAATGTCAGTGTCTCGATATCATTTGACCAAATTTCTTGACATGAAACCGCGACAGACACGGCGTGAAATACATCGCATTGAGTAAACAATTTCCCATTGTTTCAATTCAACTTCAAGATCGCGGTAAAATCAAAAGCGCAATTTGTAAGTGGTAAACATCTGAAAAAGACATCAGGTACATGCAGAAACTAATTGTTGTGCATATTTATTTCTATTTGAGGTGGCAATTTTTCATGTTTATCAGTATTTTTAACGATAAGAGCGATGGTAATTGGGGGACTATATCTTATCTAGCGCATTAAATTTAAAATAAAAAGTCGTGAATTGGCTGAGTGTTTTCTATGGCCGCACATTTCGTTGATAATTACGAGCCATTTGTTTGTCTAAATAACATTTTTAAGTTCGAAGAGCATTAGCATGGGGATAACAGTGTGGTGTTTTGTGATTTCGGAAAGGTACATGGCGAATATACTGTGGCAAACACCCGTTAATTAACTAAATTTGCCACAGTATATTCGCCATGTACCTTTCCGAAATCACAAAACACCACACTGTTATCCCCTAAATAAAATTATTGAAGATTGTAATTGTCTTTTGTTGCTAACATTAAATTAAATTAAATAAATTAAGTAAAATACAGTGAAATTTTTTTTGTTTACATTTTTGCGCACGTTGGCATCTCTCTGAGTGCATTCTAGTTATTTAGTAGTTATTACTAAGCTGGTTTAATTCACTATCTTGTCCCTCTGCAGAAATGTCAAGCTGTCTTCCTGTTATATTTATATATCTATATTTTGTATAGCTATACTATACGAATGTCACACTTTGTATTGCTCTTTTGTATAATGTGCTTATGCTCACCTGTTTAATTGTTATGCATCTATTAGACATTAAGATGGAGCTAAAGTGGCAACATTTGAATGTGGAATTCAGAGTTATTTTTTTTAGAAAAGATTGATCGAACCTTATAAAGCGCAGGTGACGATATCATATGGTCATATATTTTTAGAAAGTTTGAAGACCTATCTAGTGACAACGTGAAGCGAAATTTAGAATTTCATCCCAGGTTGGATTTTATTGGACATTATTAAAAAGTAGGTCACCATTGTTTATCATTGTTTATAATATTTCCACCAAATGACATGAACATTCTGCGTTGCGTTGTCACTAGATATATGCTCAAATATTCCACAAGATATTTGTTATTATTCTACGGTTCGTAAATATTGACTAATCTTGTCTTCAAAATGAACACTGAATTCCCCATTTAAATGTTGCCACTTTACCTCCCTCTTAACAAATTATCTATCTCTCTTATATTTGTTTACAGGGTGCGTTCGCATCACTGATGGTTGGACTCGTTCTTGGCGCTGTTAGGTTCGTCGTTGAGTTCGCATACACCGTGCCACTCTGCTGGGAGCAGAAGCCTGACCCAAGGCCTTTCTTCGTCACGAAGATCCACTTCCTTTACTATGCCTTGTTTTTATTCGTGGTGACGGTCGTGGTCGCTATTATAGTCAGTCTACTAACGGAGCCTATTGATAAAAGATGTGTACGTATACAACAGTTTCCTGTACATGTGTATTATATTTTCACGGACAAAACTCACAATATATTATAAGCGAAATCACTTGGTGCTTGTACCCAACCCATCGGCAAATGTCAAAGTTCTGGAGTTGAATCCGTTTGTAAGCTGGTAAACAGTCGACCGAGCATATTTTTGGTCAAAATTATTCTAATCATTATGGTGGTATAATACATGTATGACGGTGGGACGAGCCTTAACACGTTTATCGCGGGAGCTGTGTTGCTTCAGCATCAAGGATCATGTGCCAATGAATTATCTCATATATGCGAGTCTCCCACATATATAAGACAATGCTCAGGCTTACAAGGTCAAGGTGAATATTATTTTTTTATAAATATTTTTTATTAGTGGTTAGTGGAGAGGCCCCGGTGGATATAAAAGGGCAGTATACCCGTTCCTTCGACCTAAATAGTGTTAGGCCAATGTATTCTCATATCGCAAAATTCCAGGAAGCTCAAGTCATGGAAGGGTTAATAAGTTTAAGCTCGCACCCAACACAAAACAAAATCGAAAAAAAGGCCCTGGCACGAATTAATCACAGCGCCAAAAGTAAGCAAGAAAACCATTGTCAGAAATGGTAACGCCCTCAAGATCATATTATTAGGCATATATAAAATACACTGGTTTCAGGAATGTACCACTTCAGAATTCCGTTAAAAAATGTATCCTTCAAATTAGTACAACAACAACAACTGCTATTCACTGAATGTTTCTCATTCACTACACACAGCAAGCCTCTATGTGTGGACCAAAAATATAATATACTAATCGGATTAAATACACCCAGATACTTCGCAATACGACATTTAGTATACATTCCAACTGAGACATACTGCATCAACAATGTTAGCTGTTATATTATTCATTGTATACCCGCATTAAAATATTCAAGATTGGCGCAGATATTTTTCACGCCTAAATATCGGAAGCAATTAACGCGGTAATAAAAGTTACATACTGTAACAATAAGACATCCGCGAAGATACATCCTCGAATACATACATCCTGCAAAAAGTCTAACCGGTACGCCATATAGCGAGTACGTTATTAATTAAAGTTACTCCATAACTCCTATGACATCGCCATATCAGCCTGGTAGTATACACCCTAGGGCGTAATAAATATAATTCTTATATTGAGTAATGTTAATACATTTTGGTCCTGTTCCAAAATCCGTTTTATTTTGAATACGAATTGTCCATGATCAGCAAGAGTCTTGTTACAATACCGTATGTCATAAACGGGTGGTAACTGCGCACACTTGGTCAAATGTACAAAGGATTTGTCATTTCCCAATTGCAGATTGTGCGACTAACATACTGGACTCGCCACAACACAGAGCCGAGGCTGGACATCCACACAGGGATGTATCACGAGTCGGACTCGGGTGCACTCACGGGAGATAAGTCAGGGGACGATGACCCACACCAGCTCCAATATGATCAGAATAATCAAGGTACAGACGGAACAAACACGTTCAGGCATCGGAGTTAGCTTCTATATAATACCATGCAGGGCTTATAATTCGTATGCAAATCAGAATCGATTCTCAGAAATGATTCTCGCAAAGTGAAATGTCAGAATCAACTATGATTCTCGCAATTCTCAACTATGATTCTCGCATACGTATCTATGTTTTGTTATGGATATAGTCATATCATAGGTACTACATGGTATTCTGTTATTTGGGTAACAGTAAATCGTTCAATAAATTGAAAGTTATGCATCATGCATGTACAGTAAATATTGCAATTCTGCATTCCTGTCACATTCGCATCAACTATCTTACCATCAAGTTGTGAATAAACTCCGTCCGAGATATTGTTGCAAGAGTCTCATATATCAAATATTGTTGAAATGGGTTAATATTTGCGTGAGTTATCGCGCTAACGCTGAAAAACTAAAAAAAAAGTCATCAAAGATGGATAACTCTTGTCAAAAAGTTCGGACGTGACCCATTTTATACAGGCAGTAAATAGTCATTGGGAGCAATTCACATACCAAATTTGTTTTGAATCCGTTCACAAATGTCAAAGTTAGAAGGCATTCTTTAGGTCCGCCCGTCCTCCATAGTCCACTATGGGCTTATACCAGAACCCAATATGAACCATATAATTATGTCAATATCTAGGCCCAATACCTGTTTTCCCGATGATATATTGAAGTAGCATAATAATATTGTCAAAATATATAAAAGAGTAGGATATGTCTGTAATGTGCGCGAATCACACCGCGCAGGGGCCGCAGCCTCCTCCTCCGCTGAATAAAGTGAGCCTGCTTCACCGTATATATATATATAATAGCAGGATCTGTATGTCTGTATGTATGTCTGTCTGCTTGAAATTTTCTCCCAGACCCCTGTACCGATTTCAACCAAATTTGGTATGGTGATTCGAGGTGCCCTAGCGGATGTTACAACGACGTTATTCATATTTTTGTTTTGTTTTCAATGTATTAAATAAATTAAAAAACAAATACAAATTAAATTGAGCTAGGAGCTCAATCTAAAATCAAATTAAAAATAAAACTCACTCGTCCTTGTGTTGATGTATTGAAAAGGGTATCCTCCATATTCTAAGGTTAGAATCCAGGTGGCTCGATTCTTTCACGAAACGCTGAAAATTTTCTGAACGGCCAAGTTGATTGTTCTAGGACGAGTGAGTTCCCGGGATGGGGTACCATCGTCCTTTCTGTCCCAGAAACTCGGTCCCAGATGTAGCAGCAAGGTCCGATGGGTCTGGCTGGGTACGGGTGAGTTTTAGTCATATCCGTTACTAACTATTGGAGATTTTGGTTATTTTTCAATTACTAAATAAAATATGTTGGTATAGTTTAGTATACGTATTGCTAGTTAATGTCGCATTTAGTCTTCGGCTTTCTTTCTTGTTTTAAATTAGATTTCCAATATTCTTGTTTTAACTGGAGACCTGGGGCCCTGGGTGCATCTCTAAAGATGTGTTTCTACATGTATAAGTCATTTTAAAACTGACATTCTGTTTCACTTTCAGAATCCGTGCCGATCTGGAGAAGAGCTATAAACTGGACATGTGGCATAGACGAGAAGAATAGAAATGATCTCTCTAGTCATACAATACGTCACGACGAAGGCGTGTCCATCCGCCAGAACCCAAAATGGCGGAGGATTGCCGATGTAGCCGGCATATTGCTGCTAGCTGTTACAGTGTTCCAATATGGATACTACCAATAGCGATGTCCATTTGCCGGCCATCATAGGGACAAGGAACTTGCGTCATATATATATCATATAGTCTGGTCGATAAACTCAAATTTTTAGGGTCAACCTAGAAAAAATTGGTACTAAGTTGGTTTTTATACCATTTTGAAGAGGAAGCTCTCCTATATAACATATCCAAAATCCGCTAAAATACGATATGAGCATTTTTTTGTAATTCAAGATGGCGTCCAAGATGGCTGCCATTTTCCTATAAGTCAGCTTGATGCAATTATAGTGAGAACATCTTGTCATATGTATACACATGTATACATTTTTGTGAAGCTATGATATAACGCCATCTTTACGTGACAAAATTGGACCCCCTCCCGTCCAAGATGGCCGCCAAAATGGCGACCGGAAGTGGATTTTAGCGGATTTTGGATATGTTATAGAGGAGAGCTTGCTCTTCAAAATGGTATACAAAGCAACTTAGTGCAAATGTTTTCTAGGTCAGACCTTTTATCGACCAGACTACATAATTATGCATATACATCAGTGACAGTTTGCCTGGCAGGGACGTGGCTATATATAATCTTCGTTGGGAGTTTCAAACTTTCAATAGAACTTCTACCCTCCAAATAAAGTTGAGTTACGTGTGACTATATTTTAGTAATTCTTAAAGGTACTCAATCCGATCAGACGCTCCTAAATTACTATTTCTTTGGCTTCGGGGTAAAACATATTTGATTCGAGTCGAGGAACCCACCCATCAAAGCTCAGAGTGATTAGTTATCGATTTTTGAAGTTTGTTATTTCTCGAGATGAAGATGGATAACACTAAAATCAAGTGGTAATACGGTCAAATTTCGTGATACTTTAGTGATAATACGGCCATATTTTGTTGAACAAAATGTTGACAAATAACAAGTTTTGGAAAATTTGATACCGTAGTTGACAGTGGTTTACATTATTTTGTTGCAATAAATCGATTCTGATAACTAAAGCGTATTTTGAAGAAACGTTGTTGTTGTTGTATCTTGATGATAGGGACCATCTGATCGGATTGAGTACATTTAACTAAACTATTGGGTCAACATTGGGTAGCTAAATATATACTAACTAAACTGGATTACTTTGTTTTCCTCCTACACAATGTTAGTGAATTGTAACCCAATCGATTGGGTTAAAATTAAATAGTTAACTCTTAACCAAATATTTAGTCAGTTTTAACCCAATATGTAACTAATCATTGGGTTACATAAAATAATAAATTCGCATAATGTTTCGACTTGGACACTCATCTCGCGAGTCACGACACTAAGTTAATCAAAGCTGTCTGCAAGCAACGTTTATTCTATTGAAATGAGTCAGAGTAATTCGGCTCATCTATTCGGTTCATTTTCCACCTTGAATAGACTCAGTCGCTCGCTGTCATTGCCCCAAAGTGACAAAGAGTTTACTTATTCAGACTGGCACAGACGGTGACCACGACCTGACACAGACGTTGTCCAAAAGACAATCTATCAACTTTTGTCACCACTGGACAAATTGGAAACATAATCAAAGTAACAGCAATCTAGCATTTGCGACTGCCTGGGCGACTTCGAACATAACGATTTTAGTTGCCACGGTGATCTGCGGATAAAGCTAAATGTTCGATTACACCAGAAAGATGCACAAAAAGTAAGAACGTTAAACTTTCAGGAATGCTTGTTTGCGAATACACGAGAGTACCGCTAACAGTTTAATACACGAGAGTACCGCTAACAGTTTACGAATACACGAGAGTACCGCTAACAGTTTAATACACGCGAGTACCGCTAACAGTTTAATACACGAGAGTACCGCTAACAGTTTAATACACGAGAGTACCGCTAACAGTTTACGAATACACGAGAGTACCGCTAACAGTTTAATACACCAGAGTACCGCTAACAGTTTAATACACGAGAGTACCGCTAACAGTTTAATACACGAGAGTACCGCTAACAGTTTCATACACGAGAGTACCGCTAACAGTTTCATACACGAGAGTACCGCTAACAGTTTCATACACGAGAGTACCGCTAACAGTTTCATACACGAGAGTACCGCTAACAGTTGCATGCACCCGAACAAGTACATAATATGTCTTTAATCAATCATTGCAGCAGTTCTTGGTATCAAAAGGGACTAAAACAGAACACGATTTTCAACCTCTCAAATGTAGTAACCCTTCCATGCTTCCATAACTTGTGCTTCCTGAAATTTGCGAAAATCCGGTGCCACCGCATTATCTTATAGTACCTTGAGAATAGGAAACTTATTTCAACTTCAACTTTTCAGATTTGTCCGCAGTTATATTATGCGAATCTCCCATAGTGAGCATCGCATATATAAGAAAAATACATTGGGCTAACAATAGTTACATTGACCTTGTAAGCCATTCATTTTATTGTATATGCGAGGCTCCACGTGGTAGACTCGCACATATAACAGAATATGTACTGGCACAGGGACTTTAACGCTGCACAAGCGCAGCTTCCTCCATGAACCACACGAAAGGCTTAATGTATGCATTCATGATGTTATAGTTATAATTATGTTATATATGACCCGCCATATCAAATCCAGTCGTAAGTCGGGATTTTTTTTACCCTGTGCCAATGCATTCTCTTATATATGCGAGTCGACCATAGGTCGCCTCGCATATATAAGAGAATGCATTGGCCTAACAATTGTTTATCATTTTTTTTAAATAAATGTTTCTTACAATTTTTAGGACATAAAATAAAAAAACATCCATTACCCTGCATGGAGCCCCACACATATATAGAAGCATATAGAAGAGTGTCGTCTGCTCATGTTTGTCTGGGGCTCGGTATGGTTGAAATTATAAAATTGTTAAAGAATACAAGAAAAAATTATTAAAATTGTATGGTCGAATCGCATATATAAGAGAATGCATTGGCACAGGGTAAAAAAATCCCGACTTACGACTGGATGTGATATGGCGGGTCACATATAATATACTATATTGTGTGCAGGGATTACATTTGAGAGGTAGAAAATCGTGTTCTCTTTTTGTCCCTTTTGATACCAAGATCTGCTGGAATGATTGATTAAAGACATATGTACTTGTTCGGGTGCGTGAAACTGATAAGTTAGTATTCCGGCCCTATGACAAATATGGGAGACCCTTTATAGCCACTTTACCTGTGTTCTACTGTCATCTTTATTGGATGATGAGCCACCGATCCTACTTCTCAAAACGTGCCTATAAAGATTAAATCGAACTCAACATGTTTGATGTTCTTGTTCACAGCATTGCACACATGCACTACGACATTTAAATACATTTCCATTTGAACAATGATAACACTATATTCGAGAAATGTCAAGCATCTGAATTGACGTAATCCCAAAGTTTATCACTTTTATCACGACATCATAACTTGTATGTTCAATAAGCCTATTGCATTTCCAAATTCAACAGCGGCCATTATCATATTATATCATAATACATGTAATATATCACTGAAATAATTGTAGTGTCAACAGAGGCCATTATCATATTATAGCATATTACATGTAATTTATCACTGATATAATTGTAATGTCAAGTCCAAACGGCACATAATTCCACACCGAATTTGGGGCGTTTTCTTTACCGATGTGCGCATGAAACTAAATGGCAAATAAGGCACAATTAATGCACATTTGTGCTCGCGGATCGTTTTAATGTACAAACATACACGTTGTGGTCTTACTGGAGAATGGTTCTAGCATTAACCCGCCCCATACTATATACTCACTGACTGGTAGTTACCTTATTAACCCTTCCTATACTATATACTCATTGACGAGTAGTTACATTATTAACCCTTCCTATACTATATACTCATTGACGAGTAGTTACCTTATTAACCCTTCCTATACTATATACTCATTGACGAGTAGTTACCTTATTAACCCTTCCTATACTATATACTCATTGACGAGTAGTTCCTTTAGGAAATGTTCAGATAATAAGTTCAACTAACGACCATCTGAACATTTCCCACCAAGCCTGCAAATAGCGTGTCTGTCATTTGCAGAATGAGGTCCCCAGAGGGTGAATTTAGTGACGCTATCCCGCATAGCAGGCTAGAATAACTATATCCACCATCTGGGGACCTCATTCTGCTAAGGCCATCAACTGCTATGGCATACCTAGGATCAGATTGAAGTTCCCTAGTTGAAGTTGGTGAGGTTCACCCATTGGGCACCTCAATTATGAATTTTATCTTCTGCAAATTAGGGGATATAGAAACTTCCTAGAATGGAAATGTACCTAAAAAACAATGTTAATTTTATACTATAGATACTTACCAGAAGATGAGACCTAAGCAGAATGAGGTATCCAGAGGGTGAATTTTGTGATGTTAGCCCGCTGTGCGGGATAGCGTCACTAAATTCACCCTCTGGGGACCTCACTCTGCAAATGACAGACACGCTATTTGCAGGCTTGTATATAAATCAGTCTGCTCTTGTATTATTTGGTGTTTTTCTGTCTATCCCAATGCGTACGTGTATAACTGGTTGTGCACCACATATGGATACATTAATATCCATCAGAATCGATGTTTATCGCACACCGAAAAAGATAGTGACTCTGGTTGAGTTTGGAGATATATACGTCATACAAAATGACCGCTGTCATGCGTATAGGCTTATATGTGAAGTGAACACCTTAATCGTACTTAATACACTTCAGGACAACAGAAGGGACGAGGGTAGAGGGTCTCGTTGGGGAGCCCATCTTAGAATTTCCAACTGCACCCCCCCCCCCACATTGAACCAGACCAAACTCGCAAGTTAATTAATTAGTGGTATTTGACTGGTTACCGATCTGAATTAATCAGTGGTAGTTGACTGGTTACCGATATGAATTAATCAGTGGTATTTGACTGGTTAACGATCTGAATTAATTAGTGGTATTTGACTGGTTACCGATCTGAATTAATTAGTGGTATTTGACTGGTTACCGATCTGAATTAATCAGTGGTATTTGACTGGTTACCGATCTGAATTAATTAGTGGTTTTTGACTGGTTACCGATCTGAATTAATTAGTGGTATTTGACTGGTTACAGATCTGAATTAATTAGTGTTATTTGACTGGTTACCGATCTGAATTAATCAGTGGTATTTGACTGGTTACCGATCTGAATTAATTAGTGGTATTTGACTGGTTACAAATCTGAATTAATTAGTGGTATTTGACTGGTTACCGATCTGAATTAATTAGTGGTATTTGACTGGTTACCGATCTGAATTAATCAGTGGTATTTGACTGGTTACCG
Organism: Siphonodentalium dalli; assembly: GCA_032622095.1. Classification (NCBI taxonomy): domain Eukaryota; kingdom Metazoa; phylum Mollusca; class Scaphopoda; order Gadilida; family Siphonodentaliidae; genus Siphonodentalium; species Siphonodentalium dalli. Next base: position 180,206,864 of record CP136069.1, on the reverse strand, counting down.
ATCAGAATTAATCAGTGGTATTTGACTGGTTACTGATCTGAGGGAGAAAACAGGATCCACTGGCTCCAGAGTGAGAACTTATTGGAACCTAAATCTGAAAATTGCAAAAATACCAATATCTAGTGGTCTAACAGAGATCCAGGCAAATCCCGCTCCCGGATTACTAACATCTAGACTGGCCTCAAGCTTTCCAAGTGTTGGAAATTGACAACCTGACACCCCATAAAGTTGGACAATTTCCAACATATATGGCTATTTCAGTACAAACTATTGAACAAAAATAGGAAAATAAGCAAATTCCCCGCTAGTAAATTGTTGGAAAATGAAACTACCGGAACAATTCCAACTTATAGTTGGTGTAAAATATCCGACTAATATGCCCTGTCACTAACTCGGGGCCAAATTGGATCTACCAGGTCCGGTTCCGTGGTTTCACTTAGCTTTCCATATATGGAAGTCATGAATACTTCAAAACCTCCATATATGGAAATTCTACTCCAAAACTTTGACATGTAGCACTAAAACCACAGAACCGGGGCTGGGCGAATCTATGAAATCACGGAAGCGGAACTGGTTAGTCCAACATGGCCGCGAGTTAATGACAGGGCGTATAGACATCGTCGCGGTATAGGATTATATTACCCAATCAAGGAGAATTGGCGGCTATATAGATTGACCAAAAGTATTGGTCGCCTTCGCATAGCAGTGTACATGCTTGGTTCAATTCATTTAAATTATGATCAGTTATGTGTATTAATTTCCACATTTTTGAAAATAAAGGGACGGGATTTATCCACTAAATTAATTATATCTTCAACACTCATCCTACGATCACCGTGTTATTACACTTGCACCGATCGAATTGATGGCATGGAATGCACGATCTAATTGATAGAATGGAATGTGACAGAAGTTATGGAAATGTTATATTGTAATATAATAACATTGTTCAACAAATGCCAACTATAATTTCAAAGCTTAGAAATTCATCTGCTGCAAAACGGGCTATGTTATTATCAGATAAATTTCAAATGCCATTGTGATTATAAGAATCGACAAAGCAAATCACAATCATATCAACCCCATGCACTATTGAATCGTGTCCCTAAATAAGTGTAACGCTAAGAATAGTTCTCATACATGGTCCCACGCTGGTCATCCTATAATTCCCACTGCGGCCAGTAAACCCCGGTGCGGGCGTCAGTAAACCGCACATCAGTTTTCCATACCAGGGCTAGTCTAATTAGTTAAAAGTAGTCAATTAGAAGTTATACCAACCAATGGAAGACCTATATGATAGGCAATGCCTATTTATGCTATGACAGTAGCTTAGTGGAAATTAAGATATCAGTTCTCTAGAAAAAAACAATCGGAATTTTGGGGTAATTTTAAGTTTCATTCAGCAAAACTTTCACTGCAGACACTTCTCGAGAATTAAAAAAACATGGATAACTCTATATGGGACAAGCTACCCGTGACGTGTTTTGATAATAAAAACCCCAAATCCCTATCCAGTAACTCGATTAAAGACATCTTTCCAAACATACCGTACATCGATGAAGTAAAACGTAATGCGGGCAGGAGTAAACTCCGACCCGGGCAAAAATCTTGTGTCACATGCAATTGTAAATATTTTCCTACTTAAATGCAGCAATTTCCAATGTAGATTTAGTTTCCTAAACTATATGTATCAATGGAACGTTGAAAACGTTGTCCAAATTTATCACCTGGCTCTCACCTTGAAGCTGCAAACACACAAAATTGAAACATGGAAGCTTATTCTCACACTTCATCGCGCATTTCGTCACTCTATTGAGCTTTATTCGTCGAGCGGTTAACAGTTGGTTGAAGCTGGGTTCATCGCGCACCTCGTGGATCCGCAATTATGTCCGAATAAAAACAATTAATAACAAAATATCCCTCAATACAAACCTATATACCTGTACTCTTCACTCGTGCCCGCAACGGGGTTTACTCAACATTTGCCCGCAGCGGGTATTATAGGATGAACGTAGACCAAGTCTTCTCGTATGATACTTTGTTATCGTCGGCCATTATTTTGTGACTCACCACCCATCTCAGTTTCCTATCAAATATCAATTACAGCTATGTGTATTTGATTACATCAGTTTAGAATGGCAGTGATTGATTTTGTAATGTGTTCATGCATTTTATATTCTATACTGACTGTCTGTTGGTATAGATCGATGTTAAAATTACATTATCTCAAATGTTGTGCTTTCTAATAATCAAACCAACATACAAAATATGTGCTCTGAATAAAACTGTTTGATTCCCCGCCCCCCGCCCACCCCCGAAACAACTATATATTCGCAAAACCAGAAACCAAATATAAACTGGTACATGTTTATTATGAACGATCCATTTGTTCTGAAGCATGTTTATTATGAACGATCCATATGAATTGTGCAATGCGACGTCAGATTAGTCCAGATAGTTTTGCGTGTCCAATGGTTATTGACTCCAATCAAGTATCTGAAACAGAAATGTCCGAAAACGACAGTTACTAAGCAGGTGCTCTCAGAAATAACCATTGCCTGAAACAATGATATACGAATAATATATATATCTTTATTTCCTCCATCTAGGAGAGTATGTTTTACACACAAAAAAAACATATTTTTTTTTGTAATAATAATGCAGAGAAGACAATAGATAATAATTCCCGCCACCATGAAGCACAAGCACTCATCGAAACAAACTCGCATAAGCACATAATCTCATCAGCTTGCATCCGAATCCATGTTTCCACATATACATACAAATGATATACATACATGCACATACACCCTCGCCAATAAACACCCCTACATACACACACGTATACAGTAGGTCGTACAACACAAATATAAACTACATTTATGCGGGTGCACAATCATACTTATATACACATGTGTGTACATACATACATGTGCGTACACATAACTACACATAGATCAGGGCGGCCACGCATACCGGTCGGTTATAAGGCAATCCTTAATACCGTGATATGCGTTGCCGCCCCAAGCTGCTAATGTGTACAGATTATGGATACATACATATATATACACACACACATGTACACACACACATATATAATACATACACACACATGCATACGTACACACACATATATTTATATTTGTAATGGAAAATGCCTATACCGTACGGTCACCGACCCGTAGTTGATAACTACTAAACATTAACAAATGATACCAGGACATGCCGGGATGCGGAATTCACTGGGAATTGAATGGAAGATAATCGACTTATTTTAGTTAAGAACGTGAGTGTATCATTATCTATTGTTCTGATTAAGATATATGTGTCTGTTTGACGTCACGAAAGCAACAGAGGAATTAACAATGCAAACACAATTTATCTTGCAGTTTACGTCATTGGTTACGAGCGGACAAAAACACCCATGTATACCACAAACGGCGCGTTGCCCTTAAAAAGAAACGAGCCATAGTGGAATCCGCATCACGGCAATCTTCCGGCACGTACCCTAGAAATATGCGTATAATGTCTTCGAGTGGCATATTGTCAATATGAGTGAACATTGAACACGAAAATTTATCCAAAAAATCATACCAAATGGTATTTCTGATATGAATCAGAGCATAACACTCAAACAGAATATGCACAAGCTTATCGACGAAACCCCGTCCGCAGGCACCGCACGTGGAAGGTGTTGAGATAGCTTCAGAACAAACGAGCTGAGCCGCTGTATGGAAATTATTCTTTTCTGAGGGGAACTTCTTACACATTACCCACAGGTATGACATATCAAGATTGGTATGCACCAATTTAAATTTCTGAAAAGAATTATCGTTCTCAATCCTGTATAACCACTCACGCTCCCAGTGCAGTGCCGTCAAGTTGACAAGGGTTTTCCATCAGGAAATAATGAAGATGATATGTAATCGTGTACATAAGTAATTAAGTCGTGTTCTTGTAAGGCCTTGAACAGATCTTTGAAGTAAAGATTCTTGTTCGAATCGGAAATGGACGAACAGTAGAATTGGAGTAACCGTAGAATAAATATTTCTTTGACAGCTTTGGAAGTATTTAAATTGCACAGGGAATAGAAAAATGACATTTTTCTTCGGTATATGTACCATTCAAGCGGATAGGCTCCCAAGAGACCAAGTGCCATGTCAGTTCTGGTTCGCATATGCATATGCTCGGTCATGCAATCAGATTAACGTTCCCATTCGATTAGTTCGCCTGTGGAGTCAATCAGCCATTAAGGTGGCCCCAATCGAAATCTAATCGTGTCTGGTTATTCTTGTTGAAAATTGACATGTGTTCATGCATTTTATATTCTATACTGACTGTCTGTTGGTATAGATCGATGTTAAAATTACATTATCTCAAATGTTGTGCTTTCTAATAATCAAACCAACATACAAAATATGTGCTCTGAATAAAACTGTTTGACCCCCCCCCCCCCCCCCGCCCACCCCCGACACAACTATATATTCGCAAAACCAGAAACCAAATATAAACTGGTACATGTTTATTATGAACGATCCATTTGTTTTGAAGCATGTTTATTATGAACGATCCATTTGAATTGTGCAATGCGACGTCAGATTAGTCCAGATAGTCTTGCGTGTCCAATGGTTATTGACTCCAATCAAGTATCTGAAACAGAAATGTCCGAAAACGACAGTTACTAAGCAGGTGCTCTCAGAAATAACCATTGCCTGAAACAATGATATACGAATAATATAGAGTTCACGCTGTCACTGGCCAAATCGGCCAATAGTCTTCTACTTTTTTTTTGGAAAATGGACGAAGAAAATTTAATGTGGCCAAACTTTTTGGCCAAAAAGTATTAAGGCTGTAGTGATCAATCACCTTTCAAATTATCATCAGATCTCCAGGAAACCTTAATACGTTAAATGATAATCATCAGATCCCCAGGAAACATTAACCCTTTACCCAACAGAAGGACCCTGTGCCAATGCATTCTCTTATATATGCGAGTCGACCATAGGTCGCCTCGCATATATAAGAGAATGCATTGGCTTAACACATTAAAAATTATAAAATTGTTAAAGAATGTAAATAAAAATGGTAAAAAGTGTTAAAAAAAGATTTTTTTTAGGCCAATGCATTCTCTTATATATGCGAGGCGACCTATGGTCGACTCGCATATATAAGAGAATGCATTGGCACAGGGCATAACTGTAACTATCACAATGTGGTCAAGGAGCCGGTTCCAATGATATCCATATTTGTATGGTTCTATTGAGACAGACCGAAGATATTTTAGGCTGTTGAAGCTTTATTTGGCCGGTTTTGGCCGGTTTGTTGGGTAAAGGGTTAAGGAGTATGAAATCTCAAATTTCAAATTTCCGGACAGGGGTCTTCAATTCATATCTATTATTTTATACCATGGTAACTATATAACTCATGTTTACACAGAGATAGACCATCTTTAACGGTGGGCTAGCGTCACCAAATTCACCCCTAGGAACACCTATTTCTGTTTGGGCCTCAACTACTATAGGATAACTAGGATCATATTGAATTCCCCCAGTTCAAGTTGTTCAAGTGATGTTCAACCATTAGTTGCATCGATTATGCATTGTATCTTCTGCAAATTAGGGGATATAGAAACTTCCCAGAGGGGAACAAGTAACTAAAACAATGTTAATTTGAGATTATAGATACATCCCAGAAGATGAGGCATAAGCATAATGACGTCCCCTGAGGGGAATTTGGTGATGCTAGCCAGCTGTGTGTGATGGCATGACTAAATTCACGTTCTGGTAACATAATTATGTAAATGGCAGACACACTATGCGCATGCCTATTAACCCTATTTTGTGTCGTTGGTTAACCCTTTACCCAACAAACCGGCCAAAACCGGCCAAATAAAGCTTCAACAGCCTAAAATATCTTCGGTCTGTCTCAATAGAACCATACAAATATGGATATCATTGGAACCGGCTCCTTGACCACATTGTGATGGTTACAGTTATGCCATGTGCCAATGCATTCTCTTATATATGCGAGTCGACCATAGGTCGCCTCGCATATATAAGAGAATGCATTGGCCTAAAAAATCTTGTTTTAACACTTTATACCATTTTTTCTTACATTCTTTAACAATTTTATAATTTTTAATGTGTTAAGCCAATGCATTCTCTTATATATGCGAGGCGACCTATGGTCGACTCGCATATATAAGAGAATGCATTGGCACAGGGCCGTTCTGTTGGGTAAAGGGTTAATATATTACTCACGTTGTCGCAGTTAGACTCTTTGTAAGCTCCCTCCGCGTTCTGCAGGCCTTCTCTCTCACACGGTGATGAAGCCGACCTGAGGCAATCGATGGCCACACTCAGTAAGCTGCAATAGTGGTATGAACCAGGTTCAGACGAATGTGCACTTCCCTTTTATAAAATAAATATTGTCACACGCAGCTTGTTAACTTGGTTTATCAAGATAAAATTACACCTCTATTTTTCTCTCATTTTCCTAGGTATATGAAGTTAGTTAGGCATTAGACATTCGCCTGACATTCACGTGAAGTTGGTTAGGCCTTCGGCGTGCGACGTTCGACAGAAAATTTCATTAAAAATCCAATTTCGGATTTTGGCTGGAGGTGTGCTACATCGGTTCAATTCGTGCCCCCCCCCCGCTCGAATGTTGTCTCAGTTTCCTCGGTTTTCCCATTTTCCAGACAATCACTGGACAGAAAATTTTCGACCCAAAAATCGATTTTGAGTTTTTTGGCGCGAAAGGTGTTCTTTTTACACATTTCGTGCTCCCTCTCTCGAATTTGGTCACAGTTTCCTCGGTTTCCCCCCATTTTCCCAGATTTCCTATCACCGCTGGACTGAAAATTTCGACCCAAAGATATATAAAGTATATAGGCCGCTATAGAGGTGACAGGCCATGTTTAGCGGCCGATCGACTCCAAATTTTGTGAGGAAGTGTGTCCCCGGTAGTAATCTTCACAACCAAACGCACGGCTCGCAGACTGTTGCAGATTTCAAAATTTTAAATAAAATCGAATTTCAGGCTGGCTTTCAGTTAGGCTTTCTTTAGGCATACGACTTAGAAAATATTTCGACCCAAAAATGGATTTCGAGTTTTTTGCGCGAAACATCATGTTTTTACCCAATTCGTGCTCTCCTACTCGAATCTGGTCAAAATTGTCAATGAAATTCGAATGTCAGGCTGGCTCGTGTGAAGTTGGTTAGGCGTTCGGCGTTAGACATTCGACTTCGGGAATATTCCGACCCAAAAATCGATTTTGAGTCTTTTTTGCGTGAAAGGTGTTCTTTCTACCCATCTCGTGCTCTCCCAATCGAATCTGGTACAAATGTAATCGTTTTCTCCGATTTTCTGATCTATCTAGATTTATCTAAATGCGAATGCGTGTCTCGCTTCGTATGTTCCTCATAGCAGTCCACGTTTCTGCACAGACTGCGATGGAAATTGGTATGAATATATGTATTTCGCCTCTCTGGGTAACATTGTTTGTTGGTCCCATCGACCACACACCCACCCCGGCATACGTGCCCGGAAATCCCCCCTGACCAAATTCGATTTTGAATTTTTTGCGCGAAAGGTGTTCTTTTTACCCAATTCGTGCCCTCCAAATCGAATCTTGTCAAATTTTCATCGTTTTCCCAGATGTTCATATCACCGCTATAGATGGGACGGGCCATGTTTATCGACCGATCGACTCCAAATTTGGTGAGGAAGTGTGCCCCCAGTAGTACCCTTCATAACCAAATGCACGGGTAGCAGACGGTTGCCGATTTCAAAATTTTAAGTACAGTAACAGTCAAAAGAATTGGTATTTTAAGCGCGCTATTTTCGCCTCCCAATATCGCAATAATATTGCAAGTGGCAAGGCTTATCAGCGGGCCGCTTGCGACATTATTGCAATATTTCACGCTTAATATTGCGATATAGCGCACTTAATGTTGCGACATCTTGCGCGCAACAATGTGACATTTATCGCAAATTATTGCTTCTTCTATATTGAAAAAATATTTGTGAATAAATTGTACATTGTACTCACCATCCTAAATTTCGTTTCGTGATTTTTATGAAATATGGAAGAAAAATATTTTGGGGAAATCTATACTATATAGTAGAGGCTCTTATATCCATTTTTTGGCTCCCGTGTACATTTTGTGAAGAAATATAACGACTATGCTCAGGCAACAGAAAACAAATGTTAGACACCTGGCGACTGGGTGGATTTATGACGTCATCAAGAAGACCGACATCCAAAATTTCAGAATATAGGCACTAATCGTCAAAATGTGAATTCATAAATATGCTATAAAAATTTACCAAAAATCGATTTTGTGATTCGAGCCAAGTGTTAGCCAGAAAATAGCTGAATTTGATTGCCATATAATTACAACAACAAAAGTGCATATATTCAAGATGGCTGCCAAAATGGTTGCCAAAACTAGAGAAATCATTAAAATCTGTCCAATGTTCTTTGATATCACTCCTAATGTGCGATTTAGTGAATACAGGTGAATATAATTGCTCCATATTGGCTGTTTATACCCAAGATTTCAAGAGCATGAAATCACGAAATGAGACAAAATCATCAAAATGGCAACCATGAACAATTTCAGAGTTGGCATTGTGTTCGGGAGGAAAATTTAGGTAGTAAAATGATTTTGTTTAGTGCTCAAATATTCCATTGCATCACACTTCCTCTTGGCAGTGAAATTTGGAACTCAAAAACTAAGATGGCTCCCAAAACGGCGACCGAAATTCTAATAAATGTGAATTTTCACACTCGCCTCTTAAATTAATCGGTGAAATTGGTGGGTAATATCAACCTTATTTTCCAATAAATTATAATATCTAATCATTCGGCAACCATGAGATGTTACATTGACATTTATTTAAGCATATGCATCTAAATTCAAGATGGTGACTGGTGGTTACCAAAATGGAGAAATCATCCAAATTAGCTAGTTTCATTGATACCGCACCTAAGGTGGGTTTCAGTGACTACTTGTAAACAAATTTGATCCATATTGGCAAAAGACCATGGAATGCTGATACAATATGAATATTTTGCGAACAGTAGCTGTTACCAGAGATTTCATGAGAGTGGAGACATAGAAACCACGTAATTTAGATAATTATCCAAATCTGAATATATGCTGGTTACACCATCATTATAGGTACATCGGGAAAATCTCTAACTCAACAATAAGGCTGTCGGTATTGAGCAATACTTTAATTACGTTATATTGATATCGTTTGGATGAGAATTGTTCAATTGATTCCTGTATTGCTCATGTAATGCCATCATATTAAGTCAATTCTATCGAAATTTCGCTGGTCACGGAAATTAATTGAATGGACATCGAACAATGCAGTACCCAAAAACAGTAGCGGAATATAATGCGTAGATATTACAGACAGCTTCCAAGTTAACATGCTTTACTACTGATTTATCAGTGTATGCTAAGTCCAAATATAAGAATAGGAGCTAATATTTGTGTGATTCGTCGTTGATATTAATATACATGTACGAAAACACAGGGTACACTTTTGTGAAACTGAGAAAATTTCCTTGAATAACATCTAGTTCAAATACAATGCACTGCGTGAGTGCATCAGGGGATTATACGACACTAATAGCTTTGCCGCATACTACCAAAACGAGAGCCTTCAGATGTGCGCTCTATGTGTCTTCTGCGAAGAAGAATGCGTTTGGTGGATTTCTAGCAGACATCTGCTTATTTCATACGAACAATTGCAACTAGAGATACATTATATTCAGATTCGTACACAAGAGAAACTGCATTGAGCACTGAAAAACTCATAGGTCAACTCACTGACTCCACACCCAAAATGTGCCAAAGCGTGACTGATTTTGATCGATAGAGCTAGGGTAGGAAGATAGCCTGATATAATGAGTTCCATCTATTATATATTTTGGAAGATCTGTGTGTCTGTGTGTCTGTGTGTCTGTCTGTAATCGATGGACTCGAAAACGGCCGAACCGATTTCGATGAAACTTGGTATGTGGGGTATTTTCGGCCGGGGAGTGACATATGCCTATTAATTTGCCCGTGCGACGTGACCTTGACCTTGAAATCGGGTCATTTCAAAGTCAAACGCCCGAATATCACGGAATTTCGATGAAACTTGATATGTGGGGTTACTTTCGGTCGGGGAGTGGCATAGGCCTATTAATTTGCCCGTGCGACGTGATCTTGAAATCGGGTCATTTCAAGGTCAAACGCCCGAATATCACGGGATTTCGATGAAACTTGGTATGTGGGGGTACTTTCGGTCGGGGAGTGGCATAGGCCTATTAATTTGCCCGTGCGATGTGACCTTGACCTTGAAATCGGGTCATTTCAAGGTCAATCGCCCGAATATCACGGGATTTCGATGAAAATTAGTGTTTAGGGATACTTTCGTATGTGGAGTCTCATAAGCATATTCATTTGCCCGTGCGACGTAACCTTGACCTTGAAATCGGGTCAATTCAAGGTCAAATCGCGAATTTTGATGGGATTTCCACGAAAGTTGATACATATGGTTACTTTTGTCCACTGGGTGTTTTGGACGGGTCGAGTCGTGACCCCGACCTGACCTTGACCTTCAAAATGATCAATTCAAGGTCAAATCGGGTAAAACCGGATGGATTTCGACGGGTACTTTTGTCGGGTACTTTTGTTCGGCAGTGTTTTGGACGGGTCAAATCGTGACCCCACCTGACATTGGCATTCAAAATGGACAATTCAAGGTCAAAGCCCGGACGAAGTCGGGTCACCTTCTAGTCTCATATATATTTTGAAGACCTCTGTCTGTATGTATGTTTGTTTGTTTGTCTGTCTGTCTGTCTGTCATTTATACAAATCTACGATTCTCGACCGATCGGGACGAAACTTGGTACGTGGGTGTAGTTTGACCAGGCGGTGAACGTTGTCGTATTGGCGAGCCCGTGCGGCGCACGCTTCGCGCATGCGCAGACGAGATCTATCGACTTGAAATGGAGCTATCGACTTGAAATTTGCTATGTGAATGTATCTTGCCCCGGATACGAATTTTATCGGGTCGCCGAGCCCGTGCGATGCCAGCTTCGTGCATGCGCAGACCAGATCTCGGAAACGGTTGGAGCTATCGACTTGAAATTTGGTTTTTGAATAGCCCGGACAGCCCGTGCGACGCCAGCTTCGCGCAGCCCCGGATACGAATTTGATCGGGTCGCCGAGCCCGTGCGACGCCAGCTTCGCGCATGCGCAGACCAGATCTCGGAAACGGGTAGAGCTATCGACTTGAAATTTGGTTTTTAAATAGCCCGGACAACGTCGGGCTGGGTAGAGCTATCGACTTGAAATTTGGTTTTTGAATAGCCCGGACAACGTCGGGCTCATCAGCTAGTCTCATATATATTTTGAAGACCTCTGTCTGTCTGTTTGTCTGTCATTAATACAAATCTACGATTCTCGACCGATCGGGACGAAACTTGGTACGTGTGTGTAGTTTGACCAGGCGGTGGTCGTTGTCGTATTGGCGAGCCCGTGCGACGCCCGTGCAGCGCATGCGCAGACGAGATCTCGGAAACGGGCGGAGCTATCGACTTGAAATTTGGAATGTGAATGTATCTTGCCCCGGATACGAATTTTATCGGGTCGCCGAGCCCGTGCGATGCCATCTTCGCGCATGCGCAGACGAGATCTCGGAAACGGGTGGAGCTATCGACTTGAAATTTTGTATGTGAATGTATCTTGCCCCGGATACGAATTTTATCGGGTCGCCGAGCCCGTGCGACGCAAGCTTCGCGCATGCGCAGACCAGATCTCGGAAACGGGTGGAGCTATCGACTTGAAATTTGGTATGTGAATGTATCTTGCCCCGGATACGAATTTTATCGGGTCGCCGAGCCCGTGCGACGCCAGCTTCGCGCATGCGCAGACCAGATCTCGGAAACGGGTAGAGCTATCGACTTGAAATTTGGTTTTTGAATAGCCCGGACAACGTTGGGCTCATCAGCTATCGACTTGAAATTTGGTTTTTGAATAGCCCGGACAACGTCGGGCTCATCGGCTAGTCTATTATATATTTTGGAAGATATGTGTGTGTGTGTGTCTGTCTGTAATCGATGGACTCGAAAACGGCAGACCCGATTTCGATGAAACTTGGTATGTGGGGGTATGTTCGACCGGGGAGTAACATAGGCATATTAATTTTCAGATCCGAGGTAAACTTTTCACGTACCGAGGTCAAATATGTTTTTACGCTGTGTTACGGGACTTTCATTTGAGTTCGGTGCTTACAAATCGATTCGAAACAGCGCGAATAATAAAATGCGTATGTATCCGTTTTAGTTATCTGCCTCAATTACCAAGAAGAAGTGGTACTATCTTCCATCAGGATAAAAAGAATGCGTAACTTCTATGACGTCGTTAGAGGTCATAACGTCAGATCACGTTAACGGTTAAACGGCCTATGCATTTGACTGTTTCAGACGTCTTGGCGATATCTCGGGCACCGATGGTAATTTATCTTTACGTTGAAACTTGATAATTAATGAGCGTGTGTATATGAGGCGCGTTTATATCGGGTTACACTGGCGGATTTTTACGGACGAAATTTGATGCATAGGGTATCTCGGTATCCGCTGGGCCGATTTCCCGGTATCCGCTGGGCCGATTTCCACCATTTTTTGGGTGTTGGTGTTTGACCCCACCTGACCTTGACCTTCAAAATGGTAAATTCAAGGTCAAAGCCAGGACGAAGTCGGGTCACCTTCTAGTTGGTATATATATTTGACTTCTACAGAGGAGATAGTTCTCTGGACATCACATATACTGCAAGTTCGTTCCGTGTATGTTCCCCATCGTCCTGTGCAGAACTGATGCAGACATTATGTTTATATTAGATACACTCATGTCATATTTGTCGCATGTGTTATCGAAGTTCTTCCATACTTGCATTATATGGTCTAATCAACATGTCATACAAGAAACATGTTGACACCAATTTTGTTTTAAATGCCTGCACTTCTGTAATTGTATCGGCTATCGGCAACGTTCCAGATAAAACTAATAGGATGTATATTCCCGCACATTATATTTTGGCTGTTGAGGTGATTGAACTCACCGACATGTTGAGAGACATATATTATTGTGTGGAAAGTTTGTAGTATTCCTTCCAGATGTTTTATAGAGGAACATTTGCTATCACACTGCGATGAATTCAGATCTGCAGAAAACACAGGTCGTTAAAAATTGAAAAGCTTATACTTTCCTGAGCATCAGTTGAAGTAAATTTCAGTTATGGACTCTTCAAATAACTAACAATCCACAATATTATCTCAATTCAAGCATAACTTTTTTTCTGCTACTTCCACCTTTTTCGGAGTATCTATATATCCCAACGCTTTCAGCTTGTAATTGGCCTTCTTGTCGGATCCGACTATTATGGTTGTACGGGTTGCCAGAAAATTATATAAACTGCATGTTTGCGATGGACAATTAAAGGATTTTATAAGAGATTGAGTTAGTTTCTGTGATTATAAGATCTTTACTTTCTGTGAACGAACAGTTGCTGTATAATGCTATTGAAAGTACCCATGTGGACGTTTTGCAAGAAATCTTAATAAATTTAGTGCCCACCCCCCCCTAATCTTTCATCAAAACGACAACAATTTGGCGTTGTTAAATCGCACAATTAGATTCCTTGTATCATGAAGAAGAATACGTGTATATATCAATTTGGTGGAAATCGGCGCTAAAATTAGTGTTATCAATTTTGGTGCCCTTCTCCTTTTCCGTGCATCCCTGACTCGAACGACGCCACTATTGGCATATTCAAACAACACCATTATATTCTGATTGGGCAAGTCTTCACAACGCCTTAGTTACACGTTGCTTGTATTTCTCGATAAAGATGTGAGTGGCCGAGTTACCGGTGTTTGAATTCGGGAAGGGTTAATATTCACGATATTCGATTGCCCCCGGGGCGAATTTACATACACTGTTACTGGTGTGTCATTTTTATTTTCTAAATGTTTATTGAAGAAACAATCACAATGAGGAATGTAATATACAAAATAATCAAGGAAATTGGTTAACCCTTTACCCAACAGAACGGCCCTGTGCCAATGCATTCTCTTATATATGCGAATCGACCATAGGTCGCCTCGCATATATAAGAGAATGCATTGGCTTAACACATTAAAAAACTTTTTAGGCCAATGCATTCTCTTATATATGCGAGGCGACCTATGGTCGACTCGCATATATAAGAGAATGCATTGGCACAGGGTATAACTGTAACTATCACAATGTGGTCAAGGAGCCCGTTCCAATGATATCCATATTTGTATGGTTTTATTGAGACAGACCCAAGATATTTTAGGCTGTTGAAGCTTTATTTGGCCGGTTTTGGCCGGTTTGTTGGGTAAAGGGTTAACGATATCGATAATTTCTCAATGAATTGAAAGTGTTATCTTCAAAGTACAAACTGATCGCTTTGTTGCATTTTTAATAACAAGAGATACCAAACGTAGAGAATACCTACAGTTTTTGTTGAATATGTTCCCGTGGTCATTTGCCACATTTTCTAAACATTTTCTGACCGAGCACGGGTTGGACACTTTTTCGGACCACATTTAGGAACTCGACCCAAAACATTTTCGGCCCAAAATTTCTCACCTAGCTGGCCACTTGCGAATTTTGGGTCATTTGCCACATTTTCCCCAAAAAAATCGGACCGAGCACAGGTTCGACACTTTTTCGGACCACTTTTACGAACTCGACCAAAAAAATTCACACACAGATACGCAAATACAAACTAACTTACCCACACCGTTGGAACTCTGTCATTGTATGTCTAATAAGTAGAAAAGCATTGTCAAAATTTCTCATACACGTATTCATAAGGACCCCGTCCCCGTCCTGTCGACAGTCTCTTGTATCCGATGCTGAAAGAGGTAAGGTGTGTATAAAGTGGTAAGGTGTGTATAAAGAGGTAAGGTGGGTATAAAGAGGTAAGGTGGGTATAAAGAGGTAAGGTGGGTATTGGGCAGTCTCTTTGAAAAGCCGACGAAAATCCTATATCAGGTGTACCTCTCTAGAACACTCTATTAAAATTACATTCTGTTTTGAAGGGATTCCCTCCATTTCATTGGAGAGTGGCGCAGACTACGCGCGATTTCATTGATTTATGACACAACAAATCACTTCACAGATCTGAGGTCAATGACGTGTTGACAACTTGTCCACGCATTGTCAAACTCAAATATTGTTGGAAAACTGAATACAGGCGATATATCCATAATTCAATTTAATCATCGTAATATAGGAGACATCATCTTCGAGTTTTTATCAGTCAACGATATTCATGACTGACCATTCTTTCGCATTTTGTTGTCTTTATAACTATTTCTAAATACTACGATTCTCACAAACATTTACTACGCCAGGAATGCACTCCATATTTGGAAACGGTTTATTACGTCATGTTGGGAATGACGCGTCGTCGTAGAAATAAAATATAATTGACACTTCCAGAGACGTACATCCGATATATGATGTTCGTCGGCTTTTCAAAGAGACTGGGTATTGGGTACATGTATGAGAACAACTCAGTTTTACTAGACCGGATACGCAGCGACAATACTAGTTTTGTGGTGTAGCCCGCTCCCAACTTTTGGCCAAAAATATTCAACAATTTGAAACGCCATTCCTGACACAGCAAGTCGCTATTTAAAACCAAAAGTAGTTGAATTTTATGTTATAGTTTGTTATTCAAACTGGTATTGCATTCCAAAATGTTAGGTTAGTGTTAGGTCAGGTGTTTCCAACAGTGGGACAGTTTGGGGTAGCCAGTCGAAATAAATTTCTGTGATTTGACATTTTCGGTCTGATTCAAGGTGGAAAGCTACAAATGGAAGTTTCAAAGTGGAACCCATGTTCAAGCCTTGAAACGTATATATGTAATTTACAGAATGAGGTCCCCAGAGGGGTGAATTTAGTTATTCTATCCAGCACGGGGTGGCTAGCGTCATAACATTAACCCTCTGAGAACCTCATTCTGCTGAGGCATCAACTGCTGTGTGAGATCTAGGATAGGATTGGTGTTCCCCGGTTGAAGTTGGTGATGTTCACCCATCAGTCACCTCGATTATGCACTTTATCTTCTGCAAATAAAGGGATATATAAACTGAACAGAATGGAAAAAGTAACTAAAAACAATGTTAATTTGAAACTATAGATACCCCCCATGCAGAAGATGAGACTTATGCGGAATGAGGACCCCAGCGGGTGAATTTAGATATTATCGCCCGCTATCCACTCTCTGGAGACCTCATGCTGCAAATGACGGACAAAATATATCAAGGCTTACCCATGTGCATGGAGCTTCGACCAGTCGCACATCTCACATATCTTGGAAGTATTGGTGATGGACGTACATGTGACAAGAACAAATAATTCAAGAGTATTCAAGCATTTATGGAATTATTAATGAACTTCATTGTTATTGTACAACGTATGCTTATATTTTGCCTACACTGCTACATAAATATTCAACATGGATGTAGATAGCAATCATGAGATAAACGCAATGGCCGGATTCGTTATGTCCGGTTTAAACCTCAGAGTTTAAACCTGGTTTAGACCTACATTGGCGGTTCAGCCAAACCAGGTCTAAGGGGGCGTTTTTGTCGTTCAGTTGCCAGCTAATTGACAACTCTATTCGGTAATATGATCATGCAGTCAAACACCCTGTTACCAATCGGACCAAAAGGCAGACCAATATAACGCTTATTGACACGAACTCGTGCACGATCATGGGATTTATTCATTGAGAATCAAGTATCGCTCATGGTCCACTAATCCGATCTCATTCTGCGTTTAAATAAATCTGACAAAGGGCATGTCTCTCAACGCGAGTTTTACGTGCTGGTCATCACTTTTTTGTGATAGATTTTCTGCAAGACCAAATTTGGTGTATTTACATGTATATAGGTTTATATAAAAGAGTATATGATCTGTCTATATATCTGTCTGTCTGTTCGCAACTTTTCTCCCAGACCCCTGGTCCGATTTCAACTCGCGTAACCAGGCAGAACGTAGAACGGCGTCACGTTTTCAAAGTATTGATTTAAAAATAAGTAAAATTTAATTAAAACAAATTAAATTATACTGTTGTTAAATTGAACGAGGAGTTTAATCTAAGAAGAATCATAATTTAAAATTTAAATTATTTTTGTTTTGTTTTAAATATAATTAAATGGGTTTTTTTTAATTAAAATGTTCAAATGATAAATATGTGCACAAATGTGTAACATGCTCCTATAGCGCACAAAGAGGCCGCAGATCCTTCTGACGCTGAATAAAGGCTCCATTATCTAGTCAATACTCGACCAAGAGGTCAGTCAAGTAAATGCAATTTGCTTATGGGTACACACCAGAAGCAGCATCTGAACTGTTGGAAGTGGGCAACCAGATGGACAGGTTTTAATAAAGAGATATATTACATGCGTTGCTTTTTTTCAATTTTATAAATTTTTCGTCACGCAGAAAATCAAAACATTCCCAGGCATTGAACTGGTGGAATATTATGGAAATTTATTAGCGTAACCAGAGTAGAGCTTTGTGATTGGATATACACCAAAAAACGTTATCAAGTATGGCCCATAAAGAAATATAATTTTAAGATTGCGAGCTATGTGTATAACATACATACGTGGTCACGTAGTAGCATCGTTTGGTGACAGAATTAAAACGTTGAACCCTTCAAGTGATTTCGTATTATTGGACCCATCTAGCCCCGTTCCGTGTTTTGGTGCTACGGGTAAAAGTTCTGGAGTAGAATTCCATATATGGAATTCATATATATCCAAAGCTTCATTTATGGAATGCTACTCCAGAACTTTGACCGTAGCACTAACAAACACGGAACGGGACTGGATGTATCCAATATGGCAGCGACTCGGTGATAAGGAGTAAATGATGACTATAGTTATGTCGTTTTGCAACCACCGGTATACAGTCATTGATGAAATATTTTAAGTATCAGCTCTTTAATTTTTCACAGAGGCACCGTGTATCTTTCAGAGAATCCAGACACAGCAAAAATGACGGTATACTTTCTTAACATCATTGGTTTGTCCTATATACCAGCTACATAGAAATTCAGCAGGACCCACCAACACCATAGCATATCAGCAGGACCAGGGGGTGTATATATACATGAATAACATGCTATACTTACATGTCCCAAGACACCCAACAAACGCAGAGAGGAGGAAAACGAACCAAACAACTGCTCCCATGTTCATCGTCAGACGATCTGATTGACATGATAGTGTACGACATAATTTATACATAAACTTTCAATAGACATATAATACCGCTGTTCGGGAAATGTCAATCGTCAGACGTGAAGTATAATAAGTATAATCACTTCGAGTGACACTGTGGAGCCCGGTCTATTAGCGGAAAGTGGTGTCGTCGCAGCAGGGGTGGCGCCATGATTACGCCGCCGCATGGGGTATCTGATCCCGTAAGGGGGGGGGGTGGCTAAGCATCCCGACAGGATGGGGATGTAGCCACCTCCACAATTGACTCCCCTGCTTTATAGATTTTGAAGAGTTACACATCCTGGAAAAAAAATATATATACTTACACGATTTCGAAAAGAAAGTTTTGCCTCCCAGAACGTGTCAGAATCATAATAACGGAACCATGCAGAAAAAGGTTACCGAAGACGTCAAAAATTAACAAAAACGGGCAATTCTAGCCTAAAGTAAGACTATTTCACTTACATTTTCATAAAACGATATCGTCATAACAAATTTTAATTAACAAATTTAAATGTAAATAAATTCGATTTCAATCGTGACGTTGATGAGCTAAGCTCACCCAGCGTAAATACAAATACCAAGCTGCAGATAATTCAGTTTCACGCATTTTCAAAATCTTAGTATAACCTAATATTTACTATTAAACTAAATATATTATTGTTTTTATGTGTAACCAATATTGGTAAGTGGGTGTCTGGCCAGGTAACACGCTGCCGAACAAAGTGAACACAAACCTGACACACCAGAATGACCAAGAGTGATGCACCGCAGGTTGACCAGAGGCCTTTTAGAAAGTCAAATAAGGAGAAGAGCAAAAACGGTTTAAAACATATTTGTCACAAGAACTGTTCACGCAATACAGTTGGGCACAAAATACACGGGCTATGTTATACGGTTTCCTTTGCACACACTATGCTTGGCACAGTATTTTAAGTTCCCATATAATGTTATAATTCTTATATCTATATTATTATATACCATATAGTGTAGTCTACCGAAAATGTGGCCATAACCGTATATATTGAATACTGAGTAAAGTATATCAGTTTACCACGGGGTGTCAATGTCTCGTTATTTTATGTAAAAGCAAAGAAAGAAACAAGATAACGCTCTTCATTTTGCATATATACGATATGGAGTTTAGTTGCGCAGGTTATAAACCATAATTCCTTATCTGTTCCCTTAATATAAATTAGTGTGTTGTGTATCTATGACACATAGTTTGTCAGCCACCGTGTAATGTAATAATATGTAAAACATATACGGGTTATATGAAAATTGCTGTATGTATATAGCATAACGTGTATATATCAGGTATTCCGTGCTGTTATATATACCGTAATGTTGTAATATCCTATATATATTATTATATAACATATAATCGTGCAGTAATTAATATGTACGGAATAGACTACTAGTATATGTAGAGCGGTGGTCTAGTCCACAGCAAATTTAGGCATTACCGCATGCATGTGATACCAACACAAAATACAAGCTTATTATATATACATGTAAGTCGTTAATATATTATACTAATAAAAGGTAGTAAAGTCTATAAATAGTAGTAACAGGCAGTCAAGTTTGTAAAATAGTAACAGGTAGTCAAGTTTATAACATTAGTAACAGGTAGTCAAGTTTATAAAATTTATGAGTTTAATACAGGGATATAATTATCCAGTCTATAAATAGTAGTAACAGATAGTCAAGTTTGTAAAATTAGTAACAGATAGTCAAGTTTATATAATTTATGAGTTTAATCCAGGGATGTAAATATTCCGTTTCCGTAATGTAAAAGTAAGGAAAGGGTTAAGTCAACGCTCTTCATTTATCGTCAACCAAAGTCATTATGAAGTTGTGCAGATTATAAAATACAATTTTGTATCTCAGTGGTCCTTTAAAATAATGTGGCTACGTACATATACAGGTACATATACAGGTACATATACAGGTACATATACAGGTACTAGCTTAAGGTGATAAATCATTAAAAACAGGTACAGATAAATAGTTTATTGTTTAAGTAATGGAATAAGTACAGTAATTCTGATCTGCGAATGTCGCTAGGCTGTTTGAGAGCGCACAGTGAAATGATTCAGAGAAAGAATTACTACGACCAGGCCGAAAAATGTCATAATTACAAAGTTGGGTATGCCAGAAAATAAAAGTGAACTGCTGTGGTCATCAGATGCGCACATGGGTTATGTAATAGACGAAATTAGTCTATTCTTATATTGAGTAATGTTAATACATTTTGTTCCTGTCCAAAATCGATTTTATTTTGAATACGAATTGCCCATATCAGCAAGCGTCTTGTTACAATACCGTATGTCTTAAACGGGGATAACTGCTCACATTTGGTCAAATGTACAAAGGATTTGTCATTTCCCAATTGCTGATTGTGAGACTAACATACTGTACTCGCCACAACACAGAGCCGAGGCTGGACACCCACACAGGGATGTATCACGAGACGGACTCGGATGCGCTCACGGGTGATAAGGCAGGGGACGTTGACACGCACCAGCTCCAATGTGATCAGAATAATCAAGGTACAGACGGAACAAACACGTTCAGGTATCGGAGTTAGCTGCTATATAATACCAGGCAGAGCTTATCATTCGTATGCAAATCAGAATCGATTCTCGCAAATGATTCTCGCAAAGTGAAACGTGAGAATCAACTATACTTCTCGCAATTCTCAACTATGATTCTCGCATACATATCTCTGCTTTATCTGAAAGATAGTCGTATCATAGGTAGTACAGGGTGTTCTGTTATTTGGCTAACAGCAATTATTTAAATATATTGAAAGTTATGCATCATGCATGTTCAATAAAGATTACAATTTTGCATTCTAATCACATTCGCATCAACTATCTTGACTGAAGATACAGGGAGAGGGTAACTTTATTCTTAAAGAAAGATATTACTAACATTGAGAAATTGGCTAAATTCATCTCGAGAAAAGTAAAAATTAAAGTCAGAAGATTTGCTCTCATTGCATTGAATTTTCAAAAAACAAATTCCATGAGATACCCATCGAACCACCTTTATCGCTCTATTATATGGAACGAATGGCACACCATCTGCCACCCCCACCAACTTGTGACATATTTTGATTCTCTTACCATCTAACTTGTGAATCAACTTTGATTGTCGCAATAATGGATGGATTTTAAGTCATTCCAGGGTTGCTTTCTTCTTTAATTATGTATTCTGAATTTCAGAGTTTCAGACGTATTTCTTTATGAACATTATTTAATTGGAATGAAATAAATCACACGATCTTGTTTGATATTGCACTTAATATCCATATATCTAT
This sequence comes from Siphonodentalium dalli, assembly GCA_032622095.1. Classification (NCBI taxonomy): domain Eukaryota; kingdom Metazoa; phylum Mollusca; class Scaphopoda; order Gadilida; family Siphonodentaliidae; genus Siphonodentalium; species Siphonodentalium dalli. Next base: position 180,185,202 of record CP136069.1, on the reverse strand, counting down.
ATATATCTTTATAAAAGAGTAGGAACTGTCTGTCCGTCCGTCCGGATTTTTCTCCCAGACTGCTGGTCCGACCTAATTTGATGTGATGACTCGGGGTTCCCTGGCGGATGTTATAACGGTGTTCCCTCTTTCAATTTTTTTTTATTAAATAAATAACAAACAAACAAATGTGCTCACTATGGGCATATCTCAGCACCAGATGTACGCTCTTTATAAATGTGTTTTCACTGTGGCCCCGCCATCCAACAGAAGAACGGGTATAAGTCCACAATTGGCTTATTCCAGAACCCAATAGGAACCAATGTCAATACATATTTTCCCGATGATATATTGAAGTAGCATAATAATATTATCAATATATATATAAAAGAGTGGGATATGTCTGCCGCAGGCCCCTCCTCCGCTGAATAAAGAGACTTTTTCACTGTATATATGTAATAGCAGGTTATCTCTGCCTGTATGTATGTCTGTCTGCTTGAATTTTTCTCCCAGAACCCTTGACCGATTTCAACCAAATTTGGTATGGTGATTCGGGGTACCCTGGCGGATGTTATAACGGCATTTGTTGTTCATCATTTTGATTTTTTTAAATAAATTAAAAAACAAATAAAAATTAAATTGAGCAAGAAGCTCAATCTAAAATAAAATTAAAAATAAAACGCACTCGTCCTTGTGTTGATTTATTGAAAAGGGTATCCTCCGTACTCTAAGGTTAGAATCCAGGCGGTTGGGGGTCCAGGCGGCTCGATTCTTTCATGAAATGCTGAAAATTGCCTTTATGGCAAGTTGAGTTTAATATCACCATTTATTTCTGAACGGCCAAGTTGATTTTTCTAGGACGAGTGAGTTCTCGGGGGTACCATCGTACTTTCTGTCACCGAATCTCGGTCCCAAATGTACCAACAGTGGTCCGATGAGTCTGTGAGGGTCCGGGCGAGTTTCAATCATATCCGTTACTAACTATTAGAGGGACTTCAATAATTCTTTTGGTTATTTTTCAATAATTAAATGAAATGTGTTGGTATAGTTTAGAAAACGTAGTGCTAGTTTATGTCGCATTTAGTTTTCGACTTTTTTTCAGCAGAATAATTAAAATCTGTTTTAAATTAGATTTCCAATGCTCTTGCTATAACTGGAGACCTCGGGCCCTGGGTGCATCTCTAAAGGTGGGATTCTACATCTATAAGTATAAGGGTTAGAGCACAAAAAGTGTTATTTACCAGAATCAATCGAGACGATGACGAGATTATTCTAGTAAAGAACTATTCGCGTGCTCTGACCTCATTAGAGCGCAATTGATCCCACATAATGCTATCAACTGGAAATGTGCCGTTGACCGCGATTGGATACAATAGCCGGTTAGCAACACCAAACAACGTGATTAACATGCACTGATCGCTGTTGAATGTGAATAGACATGCCCGAACAACACGGACTGGTCCCACTTTGAAGCACCCGTGCGATTTGTCTGTTATGAGTTGTGTGTGCCTAACAATGGGATAATCACTGAACTATTCCTTCGCCAGCCTTGGGGTTGGTGTGCTTTACCAAAAATCAGGGAATGATTGCAACAATGAGATTATGCTCTAAGTCATTTTAATATTGACATTCTGTTTCACTTTCAGAATCCGTGCCGATCTGGAGAAGAGCCATTAACTGGACATGTGGCATAGACGAGAGGAACAAAGGTGATCTCTCTAGTCATACAATACGTCACGACGAAGGAGTGTCCATCCGCCAGAATACAAAATGGCGGAGGATTGCCGATGTAGCCGGCATATTGCTGCTAGCTGTTACAGTGTTCCAATATGGATACTACAAATAGCTATGTTCATTTGCCGGCCATCGTAGGGGACAAGGAACGTTGTGTCATGTCTATACATGTATGTCAGTGACAGGTTGCCTGGCAGGAACGTGGCTATATAATCTTCGTTGTGAGTTTCCAAATTTCAATAGAACTTCTACCCTCTAAATAGAGTTGAGTTGTGTGTGACTAAATTTTAGTCTACTTTTAACTAAATTATTGGGTCAAACTCCTCCCGACTAAACAATTGGTAACTGAATCTTCACTAACTATATATAGTCAATTCTTAAAGATACGGGCGGCGTTGGCGGTGGGTATGCTGTTAAAATATTCACCTCCGTCAAAAACCGCCATAAACAGAACAAATGTAAAATATAGACAGACTTTGTTCTTATACCAATCAGAAATATGGCATAAACAGTACGTTATTGTCAAATGTTTTTCCTTTGTTACGTTCATATAAAAGCAAAAAAAAAACGTTACAGAACCTGGCTTTTGTTTAGATCCGGATATGGTAAACGTAAAGAGCGTTATTTGTTACTGTTTTCTTGATATGGAAATAATAAAGGGCGTTTATATCATTTGTGCGTGATTAACCAATAGAATTGCGCTGTGTTATGTAAACAGAAGCAAAACTTCTGTAACACGAGCAGGCTCTTGTTTACGTACACCATCGTACGTCTTGACGACAATATACTATTTACGCGCTGATTATTTTTGGCATATGAACAAAACTGTATATATTTTAATATTCCTTCCGTTGATGGCGATTTGAACAAATATGAATATTTCTGCAACGAACGCCGCCCGTGCCTGTAACTCTAAACTATTGGGTCAACATTGGGCAGCGAAAGATATACTAACTAAACTGGATTACTTCGTTTTCCTCATGCACAATGTAAGTGAATTGTAACCTAATCAATTGGGTTAAAATTAATTAGATAACTCTTAACCTAATATTTAGTCAGTTTTAACCCGATATGCAACTAATTATTAGGTTATACAAACTTGTCTGCCATCTTCGAGATCAACGTCAAGAAGAGACACAAATCATCTTGGTTGAAAACTGCCACGTGTGAGTTTATTATATGAATTAAATGGAATCGAATTCGCCCACGAATTCACATATTTGTCCAGAAATAATCCATAATAATAAATCGTAACTTGGGACTATATTTTCTCACCAATTGTTGGCGGATGATTTCCTTGGTATCCATGCGCGGACCGAGGAGTTCAAATAGGGCATCCATGCAATTTCTCGAACCGTTGACCGAATCATATCAAACAATGGGTGTTGTAGGGTGGCCCAAACCAATCTAAATATTCAGCCCACACACCTCATCCCGATCCAAAATGGCCGCCGTCTAGAGGGGTTCAAATAGGGCACCCATGCCATTTCTCGCCCATATTCCGATTTAGATAAAAACAAATATTTTTGTAGGGTGGCCCCAAACAACGCTTTCCACACACCCATACACCTCGTCTCTGTCCAAAATGGTCGCCGTCCAGTGGGGTGTATCTCACCTATACCCCTCCCCAATTTGGTAAAAATAATCATTGTTTGAAGTCATGCCCGTCATTGCTCGTAACAGTATTAGTTGGACAGGCGACTTAATCAAAAATCGACAAAGTTACCTTAATTTTTGATACTGCTAACGATTGTTACCCAGTCAGTTAAAACAAATACTATCTACCACCATCTCCACAATACCATCTATGTTGAGAGTTGAGTTTATCCGAAACATCCGACGTATTTATAATACATTACTCCATAATATACATATGCACATATTTATTTATTATATAATTGTATACCACTGGTGAGCGAATGTCGTGAGACAAGAGAGTGCGTGCATTGCCATACCTGTATATAAATATAAATTCCATTGACCATTTTGTATATGACATTCCTCACTGTGACTGATTCTTCAAAAGCATTTAAAAAAAATGGATTAGTTTCATCGGGCTGAATTTATTCTGAAAATTGTTCTGATTTTCCAATTAGAAATGGTTATAGTTAAGTAGTTTTCTACATTCGGACACATGTTGGAACTAACATTACATGGGCATCAGTTGAAAATGTCCAAAAATTAAGAGGTGCTCGTTTGGAACTGTTCCGCAGTTTGAGGTAAAACTTGGATAATATATATTTGGAATTTCCTATCTGGTTCAAGGGGAAGGGGTAGTTAAGTTTTAAGTTCGATACCCCTCCCTATAGCCACTTTATCTGTGTTATACTGTCATCCTCATTGGATGATAAGCTACCGATCCAACCTCTCACAACGTGCCTATATATAAACAATTAAATGACTTACTAAGACACACGACGAGCACTGACAAAAGGAATGCGAAATCAACAACCGCGCCATAGTTGGCGCCTGATATTCTTATTGTCAGCATTGCACAAAGCAACATTTAAATAAATTTCCATTTGAAATATGATAACACTATATTCGAGAAATGTCAACCATCTTAATTAACGTAATCGCAAAGTTTTGTCACTTTTATTACGACATCAGAAATTGTATTACATTTGCAAATTCGACAGCTGCCATTATCATATTATAGCATATTACATGTTATACATTATATCACTGAAATAATTGCAATGTCAAGTCAAAAACGGCATATAATTCCACACCAAATTTAGAGCGTTCTCTTTGTTCAACAAATGCCAACTATCATTTCTAAGCTTTGAAATTCATCTGCTGCAAAACATGCTATGTTCTTATCAGATAAATTTAAAATGCCATTGTGATTATAAGATTCGACAGAGCAAATTAAAATCGTATCAACCCCATGCACTGTTGAATAGTGACCCTCAATAAGTGTAACGCTAAGAATATTTCTCATGCATGTTCCGCGGTCTTCTCGTGTGATACGTTGTATCCGTCGGCCATTTTTGTGATACCCACCCCTCTCAGTTTCCTATCAACTACCAATTACAGCTTTGTGTATTTGATTATATCAGTTTAGAATGGCAGTGATTGATTATGCAATGTGTTCATGCATTTTATATTCGGAGTCATCCCCGACAGGTACTTAATAGGTGTTCAACAAGAAACAATCTATACTGACTGTCTAAAGGTATAGTGCGATGTTAAAATAACATTATCTCTAATTTTGTGCTTTCTAACAATCCACACACCATGCAATGTATGTACTCTGAAAACAGTTGTCTGACCCACCCCCTCCCGACACAACTATATATTAACAAAACCAGTCACCCATTATAAACCGACGCAGCACATTTGTTCTGGTGCATGTTTATTATGAACGATCCATTTGTTCTGGAGCATGTTTATTATGAACGATCCATTTGTTTTGGTACATGTTTATTATGAACGATCCATTTGTTTTGGTACATGTTTATTATGAACGATCCATTTGTTCTGGTACATGTTTATTATGAACGATCCATTTGTTCTGGTGCATGTTTATTATGAACGATCCATTTGAGTTGTGCAATGCGATGTCCGATTGGTCCAGATAGTCACGTGTCCAATGGCTATTGACTACCAGAAAGTATCTGAAACAGAAATATCCGAAAACGACAATTACTAAGCAGGTGCTCTCAGAAATAACCATTGCCTGAAAAAATGATATACGAATAATATACGGAATTCACGCTGTCACTGGCCAAATCGGCCAATAGGCTGTAGTCATCAATCACCTTTCAAATTATAATCAGATCTCCAGAAAACCGTAAAACATTAACTGGTAATCATCATATCTCCAGGGAACCTTAATACGTTAAATCATAATCATCAGATATCCAGGAAACCGTAATACGTTAAATCATAATCATCAGATCTCCAGGAAACCGTAATACGTTAAATCATAATCATCAGATCTCCAGGAAACCGTAATACGTTAAATCATAATCATCAGATATCCAGGAAACCTTAATATGTTAACTAATAATGAATAGATTTCCAGGAAACCTTAATAAGTTAACTAATAATCATCAAATCTCCTGGAAACTGGTAATCATCAGATATCCACGAAACCCTGATACGTTAAATGATAATCATCAAATCTCCAGGAAACCTGAATACGTTAAATGATAATCATCAAATCTCGAGGAAACCTGAATACGTTAACTGACAATCATCAGATCTCGAGGAAACCGTGATACGTTAACTGACAATCATCAGATATCCAGGAAACCTTAATACGTAAAATGATAATCACCAGATCTCCAGGAAACCTTAATACGTTAAATGATAATCATCAGATCTCAAGAAAACAGTAATACGTTAACTGATAATCATCAGATCTCTAGGAAACCTTAATACGTTAAATGATAATCATCAGATCTCAAGAAAACAGTAATACGTTAACTGATAATCATCAGATCTCTAGGAAACCTTAATACGTTAAATGATAATCATCAGATCTCCAGGAAACCTTAATACGTTAAATCATAATCATCAGATATCCAGGAAACCTTAATACGTTAAATAATAATCATCAGATCTCCAGGAAACCGTAATACGTAAAATGATAATCAACAAATCTCCAGGAAACCTTAATACGTAAAATAATAATCATCAGATCTCCAGGAAACCCTACTACGTTAACTGATAATCATCAGATATCTAGGAAACCTTAATACGTTAAATGATAATCATCAGATCTCCAGGAAACCTTAATACGTAAAATAATAATCATCAGATATCCAGGAAACCTTACTACGTTAACTGATAATCATCAGATATCTAGGAAACCTTAATACGTTAAATGATAATCATCAGATCTCCAGGAAACCTTAATACGTTAACTGATAATCATCAGATCTCTAGGAAACCTTAATACGTTAAATGATAATCATCAGATCTCTAGGAAACCTTAATACGTAAAATAATAATCATCAGATATCCAGGAAACCCTACTACGTTAACTGATAATCATCAGATCTTTAGGAAACTTTAATACGTTAAATGATAATCATCAGATCTCTAGGAAACCTTAATACGTAAAATAATAATCATCAGATATCCAGGAAACCTTAACACGTTAACTGATAATCATCAGATCTCTAGGAAACCTTAATACGTTAAATGATAATCATCAGATCTCAAGAAAACAGTAATACGTTAACTGATAATCATCAGATATCCAGGAAACCTTAATACGCTAACTGATTATAATGAGACTCCAGGAAACCATAATAGGTTAACTGATAATCATAATATCTCCAGGAAGCCTTAAATACATTAAATGATAATCGTCAGATATCCAGGAAACCTTAACACGTTAAATGATAATCATCAGATCTCCAGGAAACCTTAATACGTCAAATGATAATCATCAGATCTCAAGGAAACCGTAAAACGTTAACTGATAATCATCATATATCCAGGAAACCGTAATACATTAAATGATAATCATCAGATCTCCAGGAAACCGTAATACGTAAAATGATAATCACCAGATCTCCAGGAAACCTTAATACGTAAAATAATAATCATCAGATCTCCAGGAAACCTTACTACGTTAACTGATAATCATCAGATCTCTAGGAAACCTTAATACGTTAAATGATAATCATCAGATCTCCAGGAAACCTTACTACGTTAACTGATAATCATCAGATCTCTAGGAAACCTTAATACGTTAAATGATAATCATCAGATCTCCAGGAAACCATAATACGTTAACTGATAATCATCAGATCTCTAGGAAACCTTAATACGTTAAATGATAATCATCAGATCTCTAGGAAACCTTAATACGTAAAATAATAATCATCAGATATCCAGGAAACCCTACTACGTTAACTGATAATCATCAGATCTCTAGGAAACCTTAATACGTTAAATGATAATCATCAGATCTCTAGGAAACCTTAATACGTAAAATAATAATCATCAGATATCCAGGAAACCTTAACACGTTAACTGATAATCATCAGATCTCTAGGAAACCTTAATACGTTAAATGATAATCATCAGATCTCAAGAAAACAGTAATACGTTAACTGATAATCATCAGATATCCAGGAAACCTTAATACGCTAACTGATAATAATGAGACTCCAGGAAACCATAATAGGTTAACTGATAATCATAATATCTCCAGGAAGCCTTAAATACATTAAATGATAATCGTCAGATATCCAGGAAACCTTAACACGTTAAATGATAATCATCAGATCTCCAGGAAACCTTAATACGTCAAATGATAATCATCAGATCTCAAGGAAACCCTGATACGTTAAATGATAATCATCAGATCTCCATGAAACATTAATAAGTAAAAATGATAATCAATAGATCTTCAGGAAACCTTAATACGTTAAATGATAATCATCAAATCTCCTGGAAACCCTGATACGTTAACTGTTAATCATCCGATATCCAGGAAACCGTAATACGTTAACTGTTAATCATCCGATATCCAGGAAACCGTAATACGTTAACTGTTATTCATCAGATCTCCAGGAAACCTTAATACGATAAATGATAATCATCAGATCTCCAGGAAACCTTAATACGTTAAATGATAATAATCAAATCTCCAGGAAACATTAATACGTTAACTGTTAATCATCCGATATCCAGGAAACCGTAATACGTTAACTGTTATTCATCAGATCTCCCAGGAAACCGTAATACGTTAAACTATAAACAACGGATCTCCAGGAAACCATAATACGTTAAATGATAATCATCAGATCTCCAGGAAACGTTAATACATTAAATGATAATTATCAGATATCCAGGAAACCTTAATACGTTAAATGATGATCATCATATCTCCAGGAAACCTTAATACGTTAACTGATAATCATCAGATCTCCAAGAAACCCTAATACGTTAACTGTTAATCACCAGATATACAGGAAACCTTAATAAGTTAACTGGTAATCATCAGATCTCCATGAAAGCGTAATAAGTTATATGTTAATTATCCGATCTCCATAAAACCTCAATACCTTAAATGATAATCATCAGATCTCCACGAAACCTTAATACGTTAACTGTTTATCATAATATTTCCAGGAAACATTAATACGTTAACTGTTAATCGCCATATATCCAGGGAACCTTATTACGTTATATGTTAGTCATAATATCTCCATGAAACCGTAATACGTTATATGTTAATTATCATATATCCATGAAACCTTAATTCGTTAACTGTTAATCATCAAAAATCATAATACGTTACATGATAATAAAAAGTTCTCCAGGAAACCTCAATACGTTAAATGATAATCTTTAAATCTCCAGGAAACATTAATACATTAAATGATAATGATAAGATCTCCAGGAAACCTTAATACATTAAATAATAATCATAAGATCTCCAGGAAACCTTAATACGTTAAATAATAGTCATCAGATCTCCAGGAAACCTTAATACGTTAAATAAATGATAATCATTAGATCTCCAGGAACCTTAATACATTAAATGATCATCAGATCTCTAAAAAAAAAAATATCATTAGATCTCCAAGAAAACTTAATACGTTAAATGATATTCATCAGATATACAGGAAACCTTAATAAGTTAAATGATAATTATGAGATCTCCATGAAATCTTAATACGTTAACTGTTTATCACCAGGTCTCCATGAAACAATACTAAGTTATATGTTAATTATCATATCCCAATGAAACATTAATACGTTAACTGTTAATCATGAGATATCCAGGAAACCTTAATACGTTAATTGTTAATCATCAGATCTCCAAAAACCGTAATACGTTAACTGATAATCATCAGATCTCCAGGAGTCCTTAATACGTTAAATGATGATCATTATATCTCCATGAAACCCTAATACGTTAAATGTTAATCATGAGATATCCAGGAAACATTAATACGTTAACTGGTAATCATCAGATCTCCATGAAACCTTAATTCGTTAACTGTTAATCATCAGATATCCAGGAAACCTTAATACGTTATATGTTAATTATCAGATCCTCATGAAAAGTTAATACGTCAACTGTTTATCATCAGATATCCATGAAACCGTAGTGCGTTATATTTTAATTATCAGATCCACATGAAACTTTAATACGTCAACTGTTTATCATCAGATCTCCAGGAAACCGTATTACGTTATATGGTAATTATCAGATCTCCATGAAACCTTAATACGTTATCTGTTAATCATCAGATATCCAGGAAATCTTAATACGTTAACTGTTAATCATCAGATATCCAGGAAAAATCTTAATACGTTAACTGTTAATCGTCAGATCTCCAGGAAACTTTAATACGTTAAATGATAATCATCAGATCTCCAAGAGGCCGTAATACGTTAAATGATAATCATCAGATCTCCAGGAAACATTAATACATTTTATGTTAATCATCAGATCTCCAGGAACATTGATACGTTAAATGATTATCATCAGATCTCCAGGAAACCTTAATAGGTTAAATGATAATTATCATATCGCCCGGAAACTTTAATACGTTAACTGTTAATCATCATATATCCAATGATACCTTAATACGTTAAATGTTAATCATCAGAAATCCAGGAAACATTAATAAGTGTACGTTAACTGTTAATCATCAGATATCCAGGAAACCGTAATAAGTGTACGTTAACTGTTAATCACCAGATATCCAGGAAACCTTAATACGTTAACTGTTAATCATCAGATATCCAGGAAACCTTAATAAGTGTACGTTAACTGTTAATCGCCAGATCTCCATGAAACCTTAATACGTTAACTGTTAATCATCAGATATCCAGGAAACCTTAATAAGTGTACGTTAACTGTTAATCATCAAATATCCAGGAAACCTTAATACGTGTACGTTAACTGTTAATCACCAGATCTCCAGGAAACCTTAATACGTTAACTGTTAATCATCAGATCTCCAGGAAACCTTAATCAGATCAGATTAGATTTTTTTATTCTCAAATCACCATATACATTGGTCTAATTCAGTGAATATATATACATGTACATAAATCAATTGAACACTATAGCATATATGTGAATAGAACACATTCGTGTGAGGGTGTATCATACCGTGTATGTATGGAATACGTGTAATAATGGAGAGTGGTGCTGGTGGTAAAACAATATCACGTGCTGTCGTTGGCATGATATATACATGTCTGTGTGGGGGCGGCGTCCATTGAATATAGACTATATACTTGGCAAAAATAGGGTCTGGACCTGGGTCGGAGTACTATGGGAGTGGTGCATATGTAACTTGAGAGTCAATCTTCCTTATATTGGGTAGGGTGGGGCGCCATTAACTCGCTGTGCGGGATGGCATCACTAAATTCACCCTCTGGTGACATCATTCTGCAAATGGCAGACATATATTTGCAGGCTTGCTAATCAACTACTCACGTTGTCGCAGTCAACAAATTTGTAAACTCTCTGCGCGTCCTTCAGGCCTAAATTGTCGCACGGTGGTAGAGCCGACCTGAGGCATTCGATGGCCACATCCAGTAAGCTACAATAGTGGTATTAGCCAGGTTTAGACAACGTACGTGCACTTCTCTTTAAAAATATGATCACATATGACTTGTTTTAACTTGGCTTATCATGATATAATTACACCTCTAGTTTTCTCTCATTTTCCTCGATTCTGATTGGACAAGTCCTGACAACTATTTGAACTTTAAAATTCGGGAAGATTTATAAAAAAAATTGCCACATGTTTTTGAATCACTTTTCATAGAGATATCCGAAAATCGTAGAAAGACGTATATTGTCGGAGTAAAATACAGACCTAACACACAGCCAAAGGCTGATATAGATCAATTTATTAAACAATGAAGGAGATAGTGACAACAATTAATTCTGAACACAAAAAAAGATTTTTAATACGTGATTATAATATTGACTTGTTGAAGTTCGGATTACACTTGAAAACAAATGAATTTATTAACTCGTTTTTTGCTGATGGATTTCTACCAACCATCCTTAGTCCGAAAAGAGTTACCATTTATACTGCCACATTTATAGATCAAATACTTACTAATGACCACTTGATGATCTTCCAATTCGGTATTGTCATAACTGATGTCAGTGACCTTTTTGGTACATTTTATCGCGAAAAGGCAATTCTCCAGAGTCATTAACAGTTAGGAACACAATTACAGAGGAGCTTTTGTGAAGAAAGTGTATCATGTTTTAAACGTATATTGTCTTCGACTAATTATGTTACTTGCATCTAGTCCTGATGAGTCGCATGACTCATTCATGATTTTTTTTTAAAAGGTTATGATGTTGCCTTTCCTCTCAGAGTAGTACAAATTAAACGAAAACACATAAACCTAAAACCTTGAATGACCGGTGGGCTCCTTAAATCGTCATTACACAAAGATACATTATATAGAAAAAGAAAAGGAAGAACCATACTGACAGTAGAATTGAACTATATAAGGAATACTGCAGATACTTTAATCGAATTAAAAGATACAGCAAACGGACATACTATGAGAATAATATTCTGAACTTTTGTAAATCTGACATGAAAAATACTTGGAACATATTACGCGAAGTCATTCAAAAGAGCAACAAGAAACCACAATACCCCCAAACTTTTGTGATTGAAGGGGAAAATATCCACAATAAAGAGCAAATGTATGAAGAATTTAACAAATTCTTCTGAACAATCGACGAACGCGAATCAGACAAAATATCGACTAACTCTAAGGCCAGAAAAAAAAAGAGTTTTGTTTCACGGACAACTTATTTTTCAAAACGATGAGGGAGGGAGGGTTTTATTTTTATTTTTTATTTTCCACAAGCATATACCTCATACTGGAAAACTTACAAAACTAACAAACAGGCTAGCTATTGACCGTTGGGGGTAATTAAGAAAGGTTTTATGAATTGATCGCTTTGTCAAATTGTGCAGCACAGATGCAGTTCGTTCCACAGCAAATTATTTCTTCCTATTTAAGAAATAGGAGACAACTCTCTGGAAATCACCAGTTTTTGACTTCCCGACGAATATTGCAGCCAACGTATTGTTCTGGTCAGCAGCAGTGTATGGGTTCAATTCAGACGGGGGAGGACTTTCTGCATGCTGATCAGTATCAATTTTGCCATTGAAAATTCCCCTTATAATGTCACAAAGTGTGGCTTCTTGGTCCACCTGAATGCATGACCATTGATATGAGCATTTTATAGGAAAAATTTGAGTAAATACTTCTTTAAATTTTTGCATTCGGTTTCGAATTCAGTTTCGTTTTCATTTCCGGTGGTGGTGATGACAACAACAAAAAATAACTTTGAGAATCGGAACCGGGACATTTATTGTAAACTTAAAGTCATTTGATGTTTTCAATACCAAATTTGCAAATATAGAATTATTTTAGAGTTCCAAACAGGTAGAGCGTGATTTAGGTTAGTATTCTGGTACACGGTCCAGCTCAAATGTATGAAATTGAGTGTTATGTCGCTTTTTGTCATGTACCATTTCATCAGATCAACAGATCGTAAGTAATCAATTTCTATAGAGGAGAAATCTGTCGATAATTCCAACTTGTTTTTCATTTTTTCTCTACGAATCACGCATCGCCTCATTTTAATATTCATTATGACCTGACCTTTCCATGACTGCACTAGTAGAAACAGCCAATCACCGCTCAGTATTAGAATCGAGGTCAGGTCATAATGAATATTAAAATGAGGCGCTGCGTGATTCGTAAAGAAGAAATGAAAAACAAGTTGGAATTATCGATAGAAATTGATTACTGACGATCTGTTGATTTATATGAGTAAATAAATTATTAGCGGACAAGAAATCCCTGAGCTCTAGATGTTCAGTTAATCGTTTGACCGATTTTAATTATAGTAAGCCGTGCGGGGGTGAAGTTAGAGGAAGATATCGTCCATTGTATGTTGAGCCGGATCAACCATAACAAATTTACGGTCTTCGGAGACAATATTCGGTGGTTAAAAATTTATCAAATGCTATGTATATGAAAGGTTCTGATGGGAGTTTGTGGTATTGATTGAAAGATTAATTCTTCGTCGATAAATCCGGGCCTATATCGTTAGCATTACTGGTGTGAATGGGCCAAATTTGATCGATCGCCGAGCGATGGTAAAAAGGTGAATTTCTACAGTTACCCTTGTCTATATTATATACCACTAACGTGAAGCAGGCGCGTATATAGAAGCGGCGTATATGGGCAGCGCAAAGGGGGGGGGGCGGACAGCGGAGCGCGTTGCAGGCCCTGTGCATCAGGCACATGAAAAAAAACTCCGCTACCGGAATTGTAAAATGGCTGAGTCGTGCGCATGGGATTATGTGTCAACCACAACTATACTGTGAATCGCAAAGAACTAAACCGCATTGTCTAATATCGGCATACACGCATGGACACTGCATGCTTGGTTGTTATATTATCAGAACACCTGGGCCTCCCAATATGGAATAGACTATTCCAATGCATGCTTTCATATAACTGAATGGGAGCATCCATTCAGTATTTCCAACTTGAAAAGGTTAAAATATAAATTGTTTATTTCGACACGACTCAGTCTCAGACATTGCTGGCATGTTTGTTAATATATGCATATAGCCTGTATATAGAATAGAATAGAAAATAATTTGAAATATTATATATCATTACTATTGGATTCACCCTTCAATGATGCATGCATAATTATACCGCAAGGTGCCAGTGGTGATAGCAGTCTGAAGTCGACAGAAGTCCCAATGTAACTTATACCGATTAGGTAGGAAACTACATGGTACATCCATGCGTTTTTTAGCGTTTGTGGTGAACCCGTAGAAATCCATAGCGTACGTATTCTTTTGGTGTTGGGTTTTTCCATAATGGCGAAAATAAACGAAGGACTTGGGGTCTATAACTGTGGAGGACATTTCGGAAACGAAAATACGCTGAATGATAACGTCTCAACCGGCTGAGCCGCCATATTTCGTCAGCCACGAACGTCACAACTGAGCCGGCTTAGCTAGCTAACCAGCCACGAAATTGGTTGAGCCAGCCGCTAAAACTATTTGTCGTGGATTCGGGGTCTACTAAACTTGCATTTTATGGAGTCCGAGGCAATATAAACCACTGGTTCGAGAGTTATTTAAATGACAGAGTGTAATATGTAGATTTAGACGTTTGTGTCTCAAGTGAAATTCCGATTACAACTGGTGCCCCTCAGGTATATATTTTAGGCCCTTTATGATTTCTTAGCTATGTGAATGACATGCACCGGAGTACATCATTATCCCTTCTATCATTTGCAAATGATACCATACCACTGTATATGCGTCTCAATATAATTTAGATTTACTTTTTAAGCGCACATATATTCAATAAATGGTGCAAGGCAAACAAACTGTCATAAATGACAAGAAAACCAAATATATGTTATTCCAACCTCCAGGTGGAAACTATAAGTGCACGAAACATACTCTACATATAAATGATCAAATAATTGAAAGAATAGGAAGCAACTGCAGAGATATTTCCTTCAAATTCCTTGGTATTCATTTAGACGAAAATTTAACCTTCAATAATCACACGGCTTTAATTGCAACAAGAACGTCTAGAGTTTTATATGCAATTAACAGAGGTAAACATATTCTACCAGAAAGGAATTGTATTACAGTCTAATTCATATTCACTTAAACATATATATGACATAGAAAATTGGGGAAATTGAACAAAATTTATCCCTCATCTCGCAGACACTGACTTACCGACAATATTCGAGTTCTCTCATGGTATCTCGATAATCCTCCATGAAATTTCCCTGACACATATTCAAATGGTTTCCGTCGCGTGGACATTCTGTTGTATCAGATGCTACAAGAGGTAATGTGGGTATTGGGTACATGTGAGAGAACAACTCGGTTGCATTACATCGGACACGTAGCGAGAGTATACGAGTTTTCTTGTGTATCCCCCTCCCAACGTTTGGCCAAAAATGTTCAACAATTGGAAACGTCATTCCTGACACAACAAGTCGCTATGTAAAACCAAAAGTAGTTGAAATTTATGTGGTAGTTTGTTGTTGAACATATTTATTGTAACCCACAACGTATATATACATTACACATATTATTATAGACATATATAGTTGTGTGGGACAGAGGATCGGAGCACAAGTTGCTGAACTTATCAGAGCCCCTCTTCTCTGGCATTCGGCTGCTAATAAATGTATTTAGAGATAGGTTCAAAAATGTCTGCTTAAAGTGGCTGCTGCATGCTGTTGCTGTTTGGAGTGGCTATGGTCTCGCGTTAGGGGAATAGGATAACATTTTTTATGAGAGTTTGTAATTCCAACTGGTATTTAATGTGATATTTGTTCACCTCGTGAAATGGCAATTAATTCCAATATGTTAGGTCAGTGTTAGGTCAGTGTTAGGTCAGGCGTTTCCAATAGTTCGTAAGTTTGGGGTACCAGTGGGAAAATTCCAACCAAAAATTGGGAGTACGAAATAAATTTCTGTGCTTTGACATTTTCGGTGGGAGAGTGCAAATGGAAGTTTCAAAGTGGAACCCATGTTCAATCCTTGAAATGTATGTCTGTAATTTGCAGAATGAAGTCACCAGAGGGTGAATTTAGTTATGCTATCCAGCACGGGTGGGGGGGGGGGGGCTAGTGTAATACCAGATTTTGTTCATAGTTTTGTTGTTATATCATTTGTTATTGTACAAATACAAAATTCAATCAATCTAAAATCAATGATTTTGGGATAGCGTAAGGATATATTTCTATGCTCCGTCCACAACGAGTTCGATAAATGATTCGATATTATGATGCAAGTTGTGGTCATGCAGTATCTAATCTACACCGGTGTGTCAGATTAGTTCAATTCATTACTGTCACCTTGATTGATACTATAACTACATTCAGTGTGATTTAAGTCTGATGAATAATGATCGAAGCGAATCGATGACGTAATGTACGTCACCATGCTTGGTGATGACGTCATTACGAATAGTTCCTGCTTTTATTGCGTACACATTTGTTTATTTTGTGAGGTAATGAGTCGAAATGTTATGCGACATGCGCTTAGAATACATATAGCCAACGATCTGAAACTGATGATGATCTTATTAAAAAACATTTTGGCATCTTTTTAACTCATTGGGAGTAATTTCCAAAAATGACTAAATTCTACTTTTGGCATAAAACGAAATCTTGTTTTTGTGGGGGACGTTCTAAAACTATTTTCAAAATTACAATAAACCGCTCCAGGATCCAGCGTCCACCTCAAAATTCATGTCATCAGAACGAGGAGCAATTTTCTGCGAGAAATTTGGACCTTGGTCATAATCATATTTATCCTCGAATCTTCTTTAATATGCTTAGCAGACAACCTCCCCTTTCTTTTGACATCCATACATTTATGTACCACCTTCATTATGTGGGGAAATTATATGACGGATAGGTTGTATAGCCATTATTTCTTTCACTGTATAATATAATACTTATTTTGACAAACGGAAAGGCCGTATGTTGTCATTCCGGAGGGCTAGGTGTGATATTCGTTGACCCTGGCAAATATGTCACCTTGTCAGGCAACCACTTAACTGTATTGGTTAACCTATGAAACTTGGCAATGACTTCACTACGAATAATTCCTGCTTTTATTACACACCCATTTCTTTATTTTTGCGAAATATAGCAAAATACAGATTTCAAAATGCTCAATAAAATTTGTGTATTGTTCTTGAACAAAACGAACAAACAGATTTAAGTCAACAACGTCATTGACGACGTCAACTTAACCCTTTCATGACTGGAGCTTCCTGAAATTTTGCGAAAAACCTGTACCAATGCATTCTCTTATATCTGCGAGTCGCTCATATATAGGGCACCTCGCATATATATACATGTATAAGAGAATACATTGGCCTAACAATATTTACCTTGATTTTATAAGCCAGTGCATTCTCGTATATATGCGAGACTCCCTATGGAATATATAAGAGTATGCACTGGCACATGCTCTTTAATGCTGCACCAGCTCAGCTCGCGTCATGAAAGTGTTAACCGAAAATGTCTTCACTATATTATGAAGTTCAGTCTACATATAAAGCACACGTTTGTTCAATTAAATAAAACAGTATCGACCTTATTTTCAGTATATTACAAGCTACAATCTTCAGAGTGTACAATAAACCAGGCAATTCTTCAAGGATTGGCCATTTATAAATGGACAATCCGTACCTAAAATGTTCGTTAATTAATGGACAATCCGACCACGCGTGGCACGCGAGCTTGGGATTGTCCACTAAATGACGACATGTATAGATAATCCTGCATGTTAGCTTCATATTTAATATGAAGGGCAACAACGCTATACAGAATGTTAATTTACTAAATAACGGCGATTCGTATGAGAAGAAGTGTTTTTGACAAAATAACGGAGATAATTGACGAAGAGTTTTTGACGAAATAACGGAAATATTCGAAGAAGTGTTTTTAAAGAGCGAAGATTTTGACTTATATTTCACAAGAGTTGATCTGTTGTGGTGTTGCAAATTTCTCATTCAAATCTCCGTTATTTAGTAAAGGTACATTCTTTATAGAGTTATTACCCTTCAGATTTAATATAAAGCTAACATGCAGGATTATCTATATCTGTCGTGATTTAGTGGACAATCCCAAGATCGCGTGCCACGCGTGGTCGGATTGTCCATTAATTGACGATCATTTTAGGTACGGATTGTCCGTTTATAAGTGGACAATCTTATGCGCATTAGGTGCAATAAACATACAACAACACAGTTTCGTGCACATTATTTGCACGCTTTTGTCGTATGTCGCGAGGTATTGCACGCTTTTGTCGTATGTCGCGAGCAGAGTTCTCGTTTTACCATCGAGTCACAACAAAATCGTGCAATAACGTTAACAGGTTCACGCACTTGTTTTGATTTATCGATGTTCCCACTAGATGTATACAATATATACTATGTATTTAATGGATGGGATTTCGTTGAATAAATGTGCCTCTCGGCAATGGGTTTGAAATAAAAGGAAACATGTTACATGTACGTTGTAATTCAATTTACCGAAAAGTTTGACAGAAACTGCACGACAAGCACCCTCGTGTTTCGCTGGTCAGAACACAGCCTTTACGTACTAGTATATATTTATGTAACAGGAAATATCATGGAAATTCGAACAAAATGGCTGTCACCACTTCATATGTATTTTCCTATTATAATCACATGTTCTTGTCTAACTTCTGACAAATTTAGTTGATTCGAACTTGCTCAATACAAGAACAACAAAGAGAACATTTCCTACAGGTTGATTTATTTTGTGTATTAAAGGTACTCAATCCGATCAGACGCTCCTAAATTACTATTTGTTTGGCGTCGGGGGTAACACATATATTTATTCGAGTCGAGGAACCCACCCATCAAAGCTCAGAGTGATTAGATATTGATGTTTGAAGTTTGCTGTTTCTATTGTTTGTGGATAACTTGAAAATCAAGTTGTTACTATTAACAATAATAACCACTTGATTTTAGAGTTATCCATCTTACAACCGCAATGTGTCCGTTTGAACACGTGGTTATGGACAAAAGAAACAAACAAAAGAAACAGCAAACTTCTAACATCGATATCTAATCACGCTGAGCTTTGATGGGTGGGTTACTCGACTCGAATCAAATATTGTTCACCCCCGAAGCCAAAGAAATAGTAATCTAGGAGCGTCTGATCGGATTGAGTACCTTTAAGAAAAATTTATACAAAGCAAGTTTCAGAAACAAGTTTCTATTTACATTTGCATTCTCTTATATATCTGTTATGATTTTTTGTGAAAACCCTGTGCCAATGCATTCTCTTATATATGCGAGTCGACCAAAGGTCGACTCGCATATATAAGAGAATGCATTGGCCTAACAATTTTTTATCATTTAAAAAAATTCTTACATTCTTTAACAATTCATTTTTTATCTTTTTTTCTTGCACTCTTTAACAATTTTTTATCATTTTTTTAAATTTTTTCTAACATTTTGTAACCATTTTTATCATTTTGTTCTCACATTTTATCATTTTTTTTCATTTTTGCTTACATTTTTAACAATTATAAAAAATAATATCAAATTTGTTAGGCCAATGCATTCTCTTATATATGCGAGGCGACCTTTGGTCGACTCGCGTTTATAAGAGAATGCATTGGCACAGGGTTTTCACAAAAAATCATAACAAATATATAAGAGATTATCTTGTGTAATATCCAAATAATAAGCGAGATCACTGGGTCGCGGTCATATTGGATCCATCCAGCTCCGATCCGTGGTTTCAGAGATCCTCCAGTCCCCGGTTCTGTGGTTTTATTGCTACATATCAAAGTTTTGGAGCAGCATTTTCATATATGAAACTTTTGAATCATTCATGACTTCCATATATGGAATGCTACTCCAGAACTTTGCACCGTACATGAATAACATGCTATACTTACATGTCCCCAGACACCCAACAAACGCAGAGAGGAGGAAAACGAAACCAACAACTGCTCCCATGTTCATCGCCAGACGATCTGATTGACATGATAGCGTACCACATAATTTATACCTCAATAGAAATATAATTCCGCTGTTCGGGAAATGTCAACCGTCAGACGTGAAGTATAATAAGTATAATCACTTCGAGTGTCATGGTGGAACCTGGTATATCAGCTGAAAGTGGTGTCGTCGTCGCAGGGGTGGCGCCATGATTACGCCGACGCAGGGGCTATCATCCCCGACACGGGGGTATGTGATCCCGTAAGGGAGGGGTCTAAGCCTCCGGATATGATGGGGCTGTGGCCACCCCATCACACTTGACTCCCCAACTTTGTAGATTTTGAAGAGTTATATATCCTGGAATAAAATGTATATACTTACAGGATTTCGAGAAGAATGTTTTGTATGCCAGCACGTGTCCGAATCATAAAAAATGGAACCATGCAGACAAAGGTTACCGAAGACGATAAAAATTTACAAAAACGGGCAATTTTAGCCTAAAGTGGGATTATTTCACTTACATATGACAAATTTCTCATAAAACGATAAAATGTAAATAAATTTTCAGAAACAAGACGTGTCTGCGACTGGCAGTAAATGTTGACGGCTTGTTGGTTGATTGACAATAATCGAGAGTAAAGTTCACAAATAATGGCTTGGAAACAATCAATATGCATAGATATCTGATAGATCATTGCAGACACACTTGAATTACTAACTTTCTCTGTACCAAGAAGTTCATTTGATTTTAAAACAGAAGTGTACTTGAATGTTATATAATTGAAATTTGTTTGATACAATATTAACATTCTGCAAAAATAGCGTGACCTTGACCCCCCGCATTATTGTTTTACTTTCTCTTTCAAAATTTACTGCGATTCGCAGACACATCTTGTTTCTGGAATTCGTTTGATGAATAAAGTTGAACAATTGGGCACAAACACGTTCGCGACAAATTATTGCTAGAAAATATTTATTTTATAATAAAAGGCCGCTCGGCGACACACAGTGTCCCCCGAAACGGAGGCTTCATTTGGAGCGGAGGCTTTGTAGAAGTATACTATATGGATAAGACACGTGTGCATTGTCTCATTACTGACATGCATACAAATAACCAAATCTTAAAAAAAACTCTTAAAGTCAAAATATAACCTCAAATTGGCATAAAATGAAGAAAATTACAAGAAAAATTGAATTTTCTAAGTCGAAAAGCCCATAACTCTGAGAAAAATCATCGGATCAAACTCAAATTCGAACTTGACCTGTATCTTGATATGACTGATCCACATAAAAACGCTATTTGCAATTAAAGGGTCCAAACTTGAGATATCATCCGGAAACCGAAAAAGTGAGAAATTTTCTAAGTAAAACAAGTCGAAAAAGGGCCACAGCTCTCGCAAAAATGGGCGGAGCATACCCATATTCGAACTTGACCTGTACATAGGGTTCAGATATGATCACACAAACTGAAGTTATCATCCGGAAACCAGAAAATTACAAGATTCTAAATAAAAAAAGGGCCATAACTCTCGCCAAAATGGGCGGAGCAAACCCATATTCGAACTTGACCTGTATTTTGGTCTGATAAACTCACCTATAAAATTTGCTTTGATCTAATAACCGAAACTAAAGTTATCATCCGGAAACCATTTCCGGACGGTCACACGGACGGACGGACAGACGCACATACGGACGCACGGACGGACGGACACCGGCTATTTTAATAGTCCCCCGAAAAAAAAAAATTCGGGGGACAACTAGATCAAAGGCCTTTGAGAGGACAGGAGATTGACGACCCGATTTCTTCTGCAGATTTCGTTAGTTTCCGATACGATATCTCGACTTCGCTTCGTTCAATATCGCTGAGTAAAATGTCGAATGAAAGGGAATTGTTTCCAATAAGATACATCTGAGGATATTTTGGCTGCAATTATCGATTTCAAGAATTTATTAGGTTTCTGATAGTTGGTGTGGTTTTAGCCAAAATCGATAGTTTGAACCTTGTCACTGCCATAGTCTATATTTTTATTTTAGTAATTTCCCCAAGGGGCCTGTGTATGTGTGTGCAGCCGACGTGGATTGGCTTCTATCAGTAAATTATGTCTTTAAATATTTTAATCGGGAACCAGTCTTTTTTTCTTTTGCGTACTTGGATAGACTAAATGTGATTAGATACTAGAACAAATAACAAAGAAAAGATATATACGTGCCTAATAATATGAGTTACCACAATTATCTGACTATGGTTTTCTTGCTTATAGCTTTTCCATGATATATAACTCTGCAAAACCTATACATGCAAGACAACACTTTCCGCGATATTATAATGTATGTATAACTGAGGGACGTTACTATAGAGTATGTCTCGCGATTGGAATGTCCAATTGCACCCCTCCAATTGCATCCCCTCCAATTGAACCAAACCAAATTTCCAAGTGCAGGTAATTCCATTTACACCACTTGGGATTATATAAAAAAATTCAATTGTATTTCCAACTTAACCCTCTCACGACTGGAGCTGCGCTTGTGCAGCATTAAAGACCCCGTGTCAATGCATTCTCTTATATATGCGAATTTTCCCATGGGGAGCCTCGCATATAAAAGAGAATGCACTGGCTTACATATAGTACAAGGGCAAGGTAAATAGTGTTAGGCCAATGCATTCTCTTATATATTCTAGGTCCCTACATATGGGCAACTCGCATATAAGAGAATGCATTGACACAGGGTTTTCGAAAAAATTCATGGTAACACGCTCTTTATAATACCGGTATATCGTTTTGGGGCGACGGCAGCATAAACGCTCTTTATTATACCGGTAAACAGTTTTGGGGCGACGGCAGCATAAACGCTCTTTATTATACCGGTAAACAGTTTTGGGTCGACGGCAGCATTAACGTTCTGTATTATACCGGTATACCGTTTTGGGGCGACGGCAGCATAGACACTCTTTATTATACCGGTATACCGATTTTGGGCGATGGCAACATAAATGCTCTTAATAATACTGGTGTACCGTGGGGCGACGGCAGCACAAACGCTATTTATTATGCGGTATACCGTTTGGGGCGATGGCAGCATAAACGCTCTTTATTATACCGGTATACCGTTTGTGGCGATGGCAGCATAAACGCTCTTTATTATACCGGTATACCATTTGTGGCGATGGCAGCATAAACGCTCTGTATTATACCGGTATACCGTGTTGGGGCGAGCGCAGCATAAACGCTCTTTATTATACCGGTATGCAGTTTTGGGCCGATGGCAGCATAGACGCTCTTTATTATACCGGTATACAGTTTTGGGGCGATGGCAGCATAACCACTCTTTATTATGCCGGTGAACAGTTTTGGGGCGATGGCAGCATAAACGCTCTTTATAATGTCGGTATATATTTTTGGGTCGACGGCAGCATAAACGCTCTTTATTATACCGGTATACAGTTTTGGGGCGATGGCAACATAAAGGCTCTTTATTATACAGGTATACAGTCGCTTCGGATAATGGTCAATAAGTGTGGGTAGCCTGTACACTAGGGTCTTCTCCTTAGCAGATAGACATCTGTCCAAGGAAATGAGACAGCTAGCAACCTTCGAAACACTGTCGAAGTTGTCCACATATGCCAATGCGTTCGCTGAGTTTGTGAGTTGACGAACCATCTATTGATAAGTGACTAGCTAACTGGTTCGCCAGGTGTACATGTCGTTATCCCATGGGGTATGAGACACATACATAAAGATTACCGTCTGTCAGCTTGTATACTCATCGGCCATATGCCTTCCTAGTTCAAGATGACGCACAAATATCATATTTAGCAAATATTTAAAATCGTAAGCTAGACACCGGAAAATGAATTGTTTGAAACGTTATGATTAGAGGGACCATTTATATATATACAGGTATACAGTTTTGGACGATGGCAGCATAAACGCTCTTTATTATACCGGTATACAGTTTTGGGGCGATGGCAACATAAACGCTATTTATTATACCGGTATACCATTTTGGGGAGATGGCAGTATAAACGCTCTTTATTATACCGGTATACAAAAACCGAAAACAGAACAGAAAACAGAAAACAGAAACGCTCTTTATTATAGACGATCATCAAACTTTTTGCTCGGCTGACTAATAGTATTTGATTGACTTAATAAATAACATCTAATAAATATTCTTCATCTTATTCATAAATTTAAGGTGTCCTTCTGACATACGAGGACATACAGATCTATATAGTGAATATTTATCGTCGTTTGATTTGCCTCAAGTGAACTCGGCGCCTATAATTGATAGAACAAACCGCTATTATGGTGATCGTGTCGTAATTTGTTTAAAATGTGTATCAATTGACATATATGCACCCGTTCCCACATTAAAATCAACATATTTCGCCCATTTTATGGGACTTCCGCGAATTCGGGAACTTCCGCAATGGGAATCCGCAAATAGGGACCTACTACAAATCGTCACACCGACATTTGGGGATTCCCATGTTTATTTATATATTTCTGACGTCACAAAGTTTCTTCAACATAGCCACCGGAGACCTCTAGCGTTAATTACGGTTTTATATAATTATTAGTTTTACATTTAGTTATTAGTTTTACATTTAGTTATTAGTTTTACATTTAGTTATTAGTTAGACAAATTGGATCATTACCGGAAATAGTTTTTGATTTCGCTGTTAGATATTGATTCGAATACGAAACATATTGAATTGAAATAGAACGTCATTAATTGTGCATTGGTGATAATTTATATCTATTCAATATAAGAATGACAATAAGGTCTATTTGTTTGATAACGATAATCATTGATCGTGGGAAATCGTCTATTGGTTTGAAATAATTATGTCTATTGATTAAGACAATATGGCTATTTAAACGGAATGTACGTTTATTGAATATGCGATAGCTGTACTAAGTGTTTGTTTTAGATATTAGTTGAACAATGAATACTATAAAATTAAAACAGAACATTAACTCTGCATCGGTCAACATTGATTATGAATCTATATCTACTAAAACGGAATTGTCTCTTATTGAATCCAAGAACGACTATTGGTTTGAAAATGGAGACTATTGGCATGAAATAGACTTATATTGAATGTGCGATGCATGTAATTGATTTCACAAACCACCATTAACTTTTATTTAATGTAATTTCCGAACGAATGTCCGCCCATACGAGTCGTTAACACGAGTAAAATATTAGATTAAAAATTATATCAATTTAAAACGATCGCGCCACTTTAAAATACTTTATCTCTGAAACTAGAATTGGTATCTGCCAATAACTATGCAAAATAACACTTTATATCACAGTTGTTATACTAGATACACTTAAATATTAGAGTAGCTCTAATAAATGCACTGTTCATTCTCAATTATTTTCTATAGTTGATGAGAAAACATGATTTGATTGTGTTACACGACACTTTAGAAGTTAAAAAACGTTTCCCGCTTCTTCGTTATTCTCTGTCACTCACGATAATTATATAAGGAGGATATGCCCCATTCGTTATTCTCTGTCACTCAGGATAAGAAGGATACGCCCTCCGACAATTCTTCTTCAAAACAATTCAATCAGAATTATCCTATCAGGAACGGTTTCGAGAAATAAAAATTTCGACATTTTAGAATTAACGACAAATTTTCGCGGTGAACCCAGATACGACATTTTATAACCCCCAATTACCGGGATAAACATCGAAAATGGCATTTATACTTGAAATATTGACAAGTTATATGAAGAACTAAGTCTTATGTAATCGAACCCGTAGATTTCGAAAATACAATCAATCGTTTCGCGCCAAAATGGCAGGTTATACGACTCTTTAGAAGCCTATCGACGTTATGCCGAGAACTGCATGCAGCGCCCTCTACGTTAGCACTGTGGTATAGCACTGCCACACGGATGGTATACTTTGCTGACCGATATATCTATATATTAATAAGAATAATATAGACTGAGCCAGACATAGACAATTTCAATCCTAAAACATAAGAACTAAGAACACGTAAGAAATCCTTACCAAATGACCTCATGGAGATGATATCTCATTGGAGCAATGGGAGATAACTCTACCTGGAGTTTGGTTATGCCGTTGCTCGTCGGCAGCGGGGTAAATTCGCAAGAGCTATACTCGTCCTTGGCCTCGATAAATGGTATACTCGTATGGCGCGCATCTATAATCTCAAATCGACTCCATTCCAACCGCACGTGCAATTTGACTTATATATCAAGATGTTCCACCCACTTTGGTGTTCTAGAAACCACCCGAAAAAGAACCGTTAATTAGTTGAATATAACGTGACTGCAAATTCTGATGCGAAGGTCGAGTAGAGCTCTTGCGACATTACCCCTCTACCTTGCTGGTCTGCAGATAACACACCAAGCTGCAAAACAGAGTTCAGTCCCATCGCTGTGCGATGTCTCATGCGTAGGGGACTGAACTCTGCATGCATGGAGCATGATAACGCACCGCACAATTGACGTCGTTGTACGTCATCGTTAGTACTGACGTCACCAACGGTAATTGTTTCGTGTAAAATGAAACCGATTATTGAGTGTTTTCGGCATTGTCATCGTAAACGACCCAATTGAATTGCTATAACAGATGTTTAGCCCCATGTTATGAAAATAATAGGACTAATTTATGCCAATTGCCGGGCTGATCATATTGTGTTTACTAAAGGATTGAGCCTCTCCACATCTCATGCGCAGTCACTGCATGTTGACATCCATGATACAAATTATTGCAATGCCGGATACAAGACAGACCGGAAACCTAGGCGTCGCGTTTCGCATGTATTTGAAGGAAAATAGCTGAATTGTAAGATGACATACGCGTACACACGCATGTCCTATATTGGTATCGTCCTGCATGAGTTAGATTGGTTTGAACATATTTTATTGCCATATATACATGTATATATATATAAATACAACAATTGGGATTGAGACACAATTGCCAACACTTAGATGTGTCCCGTTCCATGATAAACAAAGACTGAATCGACAAGGCGAAGATATATATAGTTGGTGTATTTATAAAATGTATACTCTTGCATGGAGTGGATTGGACAACGGTAGGGCGTTTTATGCAAAGCAATAATCTGCGATGTCATTTAGTCCATCTTATAACATATAAATGATTCGGTGAAATCTTGATTACTGATTACTGAGGCGGATCTACTGGTTATCCGTAATTTTTTGATTATCGCCCCTGATCTCGTTAGGTGATCACGTGACCCAATACAAATGGCAGCTACCATGAAAATTAGAAGATTCATCGTTTGCGATACAAAACGTAACTAAAATGGCAATTTTAATGGAGGAAAAACATAATTTATTTTGCGAATGCAATGTAAACCTCACCGCGAGGATATGCAATATATAAAATCGAGCAGATATCGCCATTATTGTGGCCTGCATTGTCTGAGTGACTCTCTGTTTAGTTTTTTGCCTTCTGGAAGTTCTGCCAAGTTCTGGCAGTTCTGCAACTTATTGTACTTTAAAACCTGATATGTTTGCTCTGCTTCTTTCCATGGTGGCTAATAGAGAAGCAGGATACCAACATGAGATTATCAATAATAGCAGCCGAAAGACTCTCAATTACCTTAAGGTATTTGGCTACTGGTACGTATACTTCTCGTAGATCGGTGTTAATTATCTTCGGCATGTCGCGCTTGTTGATAACTTATTTGTTCGGAAATACTTATTGGGGGTCGAAACGTATAAAATTGAACTACCACCACTTCCAAAAACAACACAGATAAACAATAACGCTCTTTTCTGTTCCATGCAATGGAAATGGCTATTTATTAAATTATTGTCCTGATATCAGTGATAAATGAATGCCTATTATCCTGAAATAAATTTATGCCACTTTGGTGAACATGGGAACCACGGAACAATTTATGCCATTTAGGCACACTTCAGAGTGAAATCAGGGCTTATATTTCGGCGAGAATCCAAATCTAGATTCTCGTAAATATTCTCGCAAATTACCCTGGATTCTCGTGAAAAGGTATATATGGATTCTTGCAAAATCAGATGAAATATATGCCCTGGAAATATAGCAAATCGTTTAATGCTTTAGAAATTTTGTTTTCGGAGATTAAAATATATGCTTAAAGACATATTATGGACTTATGGACTTTTTCGGGTGCGAGAAATTGATAAGTTAGTGCTCAGGCACTTTGCCAACCTGGGGAATGTTATCATTCTACTAACATCGCTGAAAATTTCGAAAAAATCTACCACACCACTTCATAGAGAACATCGTCTGAACTACTCCAAATTGTAAATATTTACATCTCGATTCGGGGCGCAACTATCGGCGATAATTAAACAAAAATGATTTCGCCATCGAGAAACTAATATATAAGAATGACGTTGTGTATCATCCATTTGGATTAATATTCGTAACAAATAACTACTTTGAGAAAGATTATTCTTAATTTCTATTTGATCACTCTACCGGAGTGTTTCACATCACTTTAATCAAGGAAGGATGCTCAGAAAAACTACATTTCAAGATCACCAAACAACTTTCCCTTTTAGGGTCACAACATCTTTCCAAAGATGTTCTTCTTCCATTTTGCTATCAAAGACCGAAAAATGTCGTTAAACTAGAGATCCAAATACCCCCTAAGGGCCCCTATATCTTGACCGAAAATGTATTTAAACTATAAAGACCGAAAAATGTCGTTAAACTAGAGATCCAAATACCCCCTATATTCCTTATTGCGCTCAATTATTTATTAAATGTCAATTTGGCATCCCATATGCTAGCAGACTTGAAACGACAACGGAAAAAAACCAACGAAAATGGGTGATTTATTTCCCAATTTGCATCGTAGTTTTAGAATCTTTATCCAAAAGGAACGTGTGGGTAAACTGCAGACAATGTTCGGCTCGTGCCAGTTGTGGTAGATGAACATTGCTCTAAAACATAAATCTTAATTTCAAATGTGACTTATCCAAAATTCATATAACATTCTCAAAGTCATAACAGCGTCCTATGTAGTTCAGCCATGAACGTAGTGCGTACGCATCCTTCTACTGGAAGCAATAATCTGCAAAAGCTGTCATGTTGCCATTGTTGACCAACGTCCTACTCCTGGAGTCCTGGACCACGTTCGTAGCACAACTTCAGTCTCCGTGATATTATATGAATATACGGAGTAATATGTCTTTTTTTGGGGTTAATTTTATTGTTTAATGTTCATTTAAAATAGTTTTGGCCCCTCGTCAACAATAATTATATATAATTGCAATGTGTTTGCGTCGATTCAAATTTGCAGGTACGAAACACTAATTGTATGTTTTAAAATGACGCCATTGCTAGGTAACGCCAGCGACGTTTCCGGTTAATTGTGAGCATGCGCAGAACGTAACACCCTGTGCTATGTACTTTTCAGTGCCAACCGTTTTGAGTCTCGCGTGATTTTAACTTTCGTCCGGTAGGTGGCCAAAAGTTACGGATAACCAGTAGATCCGCATTACTGAGGGGGCGTGATAAGTACTGGGTTCATGGTCTGATGTGTGGTGGGAGTTGATGCCAGGTCGAGCGGTGCCTCATTAAACAAAGTATAATGCGGCAAAAAAATATTTCAATTAGTGAAACAATTGGGTAATTCCCATACATGTATGTAATTTTGTTTTTAGTATATTTTGTAATAAGAAAGTAAGAAGTTTTGTGGTAATGTAGTAAGACTGATCCAAGTCCACTGGGTTCCCGAGAATTGTTCTGACAGTGTAATGTATTTATGAACGGCCATGAACATTTCAGTATTATCGCGGTCACCAATTAAGGGATTTCCTATTACTAAGTTTTCCAGTGTTATATTGCCAAATTGTATCAAATTATCGAAGAGTTCCTGTCTTATTTGTGTATAGTAAACACAAACAAGTAGTGATAAACTTCTTCGATGGGGCTACCACACGCGCATGATGGAGATAAAGCTATATAGTTTTTTTTAATTATCGAGATTAAGATCACTACAACAGTAACTGATTCTACAATGAAGAATGTTCAGTGTACGTTTACCTGTATTATAGTACCTCGGCGGTCTTGGCATTTTCACCTCAATAGCATTTTTGAAAGGGTCGGTTTTCAGACATCTCTGCTTGGGTTTTAACTGGTTCCAGTCAGGCTGGGAAAAATGTTGCGCGAAAAATGGGTGCCACTCGAAAGGGAATAAAGTTCCTCAAGTTGTAATCTGTAGAAGCTTCTACTTTCCGTGGTAAGGCTTTTAGTGAATAATTTGGGGAGCTTCCGATTGCGATATTATGAAACAGTGTAGTTTTATTTTGACGTGTCGGCGTTCAGATAGAGTTTGCCAACCCACTTCTGAGAGTAGGCGGACGTTGGGTACGGACCGTGTACAGCCAGCAACTATTCACGCGGCATCACAATGTACGTTTTCCAATTATGTGAGATGAATATCGGCGGCACATGTCCAGACGGGGCTTGCATATTTTAGAATAGGTCTAATAAAGAGAAGTACATTATTTCTGGAGTGCGGCGATTCATTAAATTATGTTATTTAATTTCCGTATCTGTGATAATCAGGATGATGTTTTCTTGTAGATTGATAATATGTGTATATCCCATTTGAAATTAGGTTGTAATTCAACACCTAGATGTTTATGTGATTTGGCAATAATCACCGGTGCCCCAGCAAAATTAAGGCAAGGGTGTTGGTTGTTTGCTCGGGTGAATAGAATTGGGTTAGATTTGACCAACATTAAGAAAAAAGCACTCTGGCTAGCTTGCGTGTTGACTGCATAATCCGATGGCGTGACACTATAAGCGCAATAATGGTTAGGATGATGATGGTCACGATTGATACAGTATGGTAGGCCACATTTGTAATCAGCAAACGTTCAGAACCCGCATGGGGGAGCGTATATACACATTCGCAGACGCCTCATTTGGTGTATATAGCTGTAACATTGTTTCTATCTGTGTTTGTTTATGTTCTGTGCGAGCGACAAATCTACGGTCCAGGACCACGCACTCCGAGTATATACCCAGTTACCCAGATGTAAACACATACATGTATATACACATGCCGTGTCATACGACTGGTATGTCCAGTGAGTTAAATTTGACAAACATTCACGGACGAGCACCCTGTCTGGTTTAAATGTTGACTGCGACCCGATGGCGGCACCTCTGACATGGAAGTTACAACGCTCACATCAGTAACCACTTGACCAGATGGTCTCCAGCAAAGCATAACTTGCTTCAGCTTTTTACGATATTCTGGATATATCGACGAATATATACAAACGTTGACGAAACTATTGGCGTTGCCGAGCCACATAACTGAGAATCTGACAAGCGTCGGAGCTTCGTAGGCTAATGACGGAATAATTGTTCTGGCGACTGAGAAGACAAGAAACGGCAACCAGCATACGCAGAAACTTATAGTCGTTACCAATGCCAACCGCAATGCCATTTTCTCCCTACGAGCGGACTCGTTGTTACGTGTAGGTTCTCCTGGAAATTTTCTTCTGAGAACACATATTATTTTTGCACCTGAAACTATAAGCGCAATAATTGTTGGGATCAATATGGTCACGATTAATAACAGGGCAGGCCACATTTGCAACCAGCAAACCGTGCAGAACCCATACGGTAGGGCGTACACCAACACGATGGCCCGATTTGTGATCGGACTAACATGTACAGCAATTGAGTACAGCCATATAAAAGAGCACACGAAAATACACCTTCTTCCTGAAATCATGCGGTATTTGAACGGGCGCGCAATCGCGATGTAACGCACCACGCAGATTGCCGTCAGCGTTGCCTCGGAAACGACACACGAAATCGTGTGTAGTAGGCCAGAAAAGTAGCAATATGGCTCACCAAACAACCATTCATCATTGACTATTGCTGTGACCATCGCTGGTATTCCAACAGACAACCCGACCAACAGATCTGCTATGCTGAGGTTCACGAAGAATATTTTGCTTATTTTATTGAGTGAGTTCATCCTTGGAAGGATGCAACTGTTTGCTAGATTTCCGAGAATAATCAGCGTGGTTGAAATGCCAGTCACAAACACCCTGTACATATGTGAAGGCGTTGAATCGTCCGCCATTGCAATATTGACGGTTGTCAGGTTGCACGCCATCCTACCAGTAAACGTTTTCCTCCTGCATGAAAAACAATTGATAAATCATTGGTGCGTATTGACAAGGCAATCTATTTTTAACATTCAGAAGTCATGATTGTCGCATTTGTGTTCCGGCGTAAGCCAACATCTCGCTTAAAGGTACCCAATCCGATTAAACACCCCTAAATTACTCTTTACTTGGCGTCGGGTAAAACATATCTGATTCGAGTCGAGAAACCTACCCATAAAAGCTCAGCATGATCAGATATCGATTTTTGAAGTAAGATATCAACTGTTTAAGGCACATAAACACGCAGACAAACGGTCTCGGTTCATATTGCGGATAAAGATGGATAACTCTAAAAAAAAGTGGTAATACGGCCAAATTTAGTGAACACTCAAGTGATAATACGGCAATATTTCGTTGAACAAAATGTTGATAAATAAAAAAAATTGGGAAATTTAATACTATAGTTGACATCGGTTAACCTTTTTTTTGCAATTAATCGATTCTGATAACTAAAGCGTATTTTGAAGAAATGTTGTTGTTTTTGTTTTTGTTGTTGTTGTATCTTGATGATATGCGGACCCTCTGATCGGATTGATTACCTTTAATATATAATAGGATGAGATTGCAATAGACAGGATGTAGTAGTGATTTGCAAGTTTTTCGATTTTGTGCAATTTTGGTTCAACAATCAACAAATGTCGATTTGTGTCATAGCAGCCAATCCAGAATGAAAAATAACGCACGTATGTCGTGTGTTCCAAAGGTTGATTTACAACATTGGACATGATTTTCTCGAGGGATACAAAGCGCATGGTATCTAAACAAAAACTAGAAGCTTTAAGAAAATCTCATAGTGGCCTGATAAGCCTAAATTTATATAAATCATTACTGGAGTGAGTCATTCCAATCAAAAATGAATATGTGGCTGTCATACAGTAAGTTAGGTTACGTGACCATATCACAATACTTTCCAACTTGGGTAACTTGGTCACAGATACTGGGAACCTGGGAAACTTAATTGTTCACACAAAAAACGACGAGAATGACCAATTCCGATATACTTACCTTCTGTTTATAAATCCGTCGAGTAAACGACGAGAAAATACAATTCAGATATACTTACCTTCTGTGGATAAATCTGTGCTCAGTAAATGACGAGAATGACCAATTCAGATATACTTACCTTCTGTGTATAAACCTCTGTTCAGTAAATGAACTCTATCCAGAACCAATGGTAAGATACGAACTAGACACTTCTGCTCGGAACGAAACTCGTAGCACTTCGCCTCACACTGATAACAGATTAATTGGATTGTCTATAAACGTATCTATTCTCGCTTCATACCTAAGATGGGTGATAATACATACTAACACAGACGCATAGCTAAGATGGGTGATTATACTAACAAAGACGCTTCCCATACAATCAATGCGTATAGCGCGTAAATCCCAGCAGATTTATTTATGTTTTCTTTCAGTTCAGGAACTGGTTCACGGAAGTTTTTATATAAGCTATGACAGCATGCTATTTTGTATAGATTGCATGATCTCGTTTGTAAATACACACGTTTTGAACCGGATGGGTGCAACTATTAGTATATCAATAAGTAGTATATAGGTCAATAACGCGCCAATACAGGGTAAGATAAGATAAGATAAGTTTAATAGGCAAAACATCCTGATAAGGACAGTATGCAAACATAATATATAGTTGTACATTGAACAATATAATAAATGATATAATAATAGATGGTAATATATAAACTTAGTAAAGCTGAATGTGCATAGGGTCGTCTCGTCTTCATTTATTCATTGATCATGAGGCAATGCGCATCGCGTGCGGAAAATAATTTTCGGATTATATGACATATTGAAGTGCATGAGTTTGAAATATTGTTGGATAGGATTGTGACAAGCTGTTGAGTTGGTGTCATGTTTTCAAAGTCTGGGAACTGTGTCTTCATAAGAGTTATTAGTTCAAGCATCGGTGTGCGGTAAGCACTACATTCCAAAAGAAAGTGGTTTTCATCTTCAATAGCATCATCGGAACAAAATATACATAGTCTTTGTTCCAATGCCGTCGGTGGTTGAGTGTGGCGTCCCTTTTCAATAGCCAGTTTATGATTACTTATACGCAGTCTCGTGAAAACGATTCTATTTTCGATTGATGGTGTGTGAAGAAGATAAGGTTCTATTTCGTACTTAAGTTTGAAAAGTCGGTATGTTCGTAATTTATTACTTCCCGTTTTTGAGCATTCATCAGCGAGACTCTGTCTGAAATATATATAATAATCTTCAATAAGATTTCTTTTGAATTGACTCAGAACTGGACCCGGATTTTGTTTTAGGTCTGCAATATTCCACCCCAGTGTTTCTGCCGTTCTGAAGATTGATTTCTTAACCGATGCCACTTTTTGTTCCAGCGCAGCATTACGGGTATGTGCACACACTTGCAAATTGAACTTTGAATAACATAATACCATTACCATAATCAATCCTCCTTGATATGGTACATATCAGTCATAACAGTCTCTATGTCTGTGATTCAGTGATGCAGCTTTCCCAAGATGACGAAACAGATCGTAGAATTGTAGTATTTAATAGTAGTTATAACATAATAAAATACAAAATAATAATCAGTAATAAATATCGTTGACTGATAAAAACTCGAAGATGATGTCTCCTATACTGCGATGAGTATATTGAATTATGTATATGTCTGTATTATAAAATGGGTATCAAATGTAGTAAATTACTGGGGTGGAGTCAATTTTTTTCCCATAACAAATATTGAGCCAACCGCCAATAATACTTAATCATATAGGATTAAGTATTATTGGGGGTTGAGGAAAACAAAATTCTGGGGACCTGTGTAACCAAACACGGTCTGCGAAGCAGTGTTCGTAATTGTTATCGGCTTTCTATAGAGATTGGATTACGCCTTGAACTGATCGGTTACGCCACTAACCAATGGAATCGCGCATGCTCTGATCCATAACCAGTGAAATCGCGCATGCTCTGAGCCATAACCAATTGAACGGAGGGAAATCCATCAGTACAAAACAAAGATGAATCACAGATCTACAGACGTAAATGTACTAAATTTGTTAGGATTTCCTTCGACTTTCAGAGAGAGACTGGGTTTATATAGCACCAGTTTAGTCCCAATATATCGAATAACACGTCTTCGTTCGTGAAAAACTGACAGAACATCAGGGACATGGAACGACATGGTTTGTATGTGAGAATGTCAGGAGAAAGTAGGGGCGTGACGACGGGGGTGGATGTTGTGTTGTCCCACCCTAATATATGTACACAGTTTTAACAGTTGGACAGTTCATGACTGACACAGCACCAGTTAGAAATATATCATCTACTCAGTTTGTAGCCTATCATACTATCATAATGTGGGCATTTCAATATACACACCTCATCAGGTTTCATAGATTGTGCGCATGTGCGAGGTTGGCCGGGGGGGGGGCGAGTGGATGCGCGACGGGAAGAGAGTGGATGCACGACAGAGAAGGGAGGTTGAAGTGAGTTGAGGATATAAGGAGAAGTTGTGAAGGGAAGTGAGGAGAGAGGAAGAAGTAAATAGATCAGCGGAAGAAGTGAACTTAGATATACATTGTTTGTGGGCGAGAGGGAACGAGGACTATATAATAATAATGATGGCGTACCTCCATGTCAAATTTTCATTAAAATATAATAACCCGCGGCTACGGTGTAAGGGTGGATACAAACATGCATGTAATATCTGTAATTATCGTGCATTTGGCGTTTTACATGGATCATACAGACAATGTAATATGTGTCCACTGACAACCCAATCATGCATTGCCGATGTGTTGACCGCACTTAGTTCTTGTTCCAAGAAGCCGCTATCTTGGACCGAGTCGCCAGGCCACTTAAAATATTTGTTCGTGGGATAACCCATAATTTATGGCGGACGTTCTATTTAAATAACTACCAGTCCTCTCTTTATATCTATAGTAGTGGTGGATCAGGATTACCCCGACGCAGGGGCTATATATGACCCCGACTTCTTGCTATATATGATACCATGCAGGCGGGGTGGCTAACTC
Organism: Siphonodentalium dalli; assembly: GCA_032622095.1. Taxonomy (NCBI): domain Eukaryota; kingdom Metazoa; phylum Mollusca; class Scaphopoda; order Gadilida; family Siphonodentaliidae; genus Siphonodentalium; species Siphonodentalium dalli. The sequence goes on along the minus strand of CP136069.1, from coordinate 180,148,726 downwards.
TGAGCTATTTAAGTAAAACATTATATTGTACCTCCTTGCCAAGATTATTCCGACCGAAACAGTCAACTAAGCGATTTGAGGCTTTCGACACCCCACACCAGACAAGCATCATGGTCGGAAATGTTCTATATCAAGACTGTATATGCCAGACATGTCGCTTCTGGTGTTCGTGCATTAATGAAATGCCAGATATCACACAGCTTGACTAATTTCCGCATCCGTAATATAAGACAGTTTGACTTTGCTAATCACTACTCACTTGTCTGGCCTGTTAACAATGAACCGCTCACGCGCAGGTGATTAATGTTGTCAATTATTGGTGTGGCCTTGTAAAATACATGTATTTTACATTCAGGAATTACATGCATGTGTATATCCACCCTTAGCTATGTCAATTACCAATAAAAGAAATTTAAAAGATAATTTGTAAGTCTTATATTTCAACTTTCATAGATATTTTTCAGCCCACTGATGGTTGTGGCCGGAGACGGCCGAGTCGGCCGCCGGTTCGTTAATTAGGTGCTGGTTGTTATTGTTATTTTAACGGAATTCTGAATTGGTCATTCGCGAAACCAATATATTTTATATACTATAATTACAATCATGGGTATATAATATATGATCTTGAGTGCGTTACCATTTCTGACTATGGTTTTCTTGGTTTGATATGTTGTCTCAGTTTATGCATAGATAGATAGATAGATAGATAGATAGATAGATACTTTATTGCGCAATCGCTATACGGATACAGGATATGGCAAAGAAAGAAAAAACAAAAATATATACATAAACATGCAAATAACATATATGACAGGGGGGCCGTAAAAAAGTTGCGAGACGTGGGGGTCTTTTTTTAACATTTCCATTTGTTTACACCCACCCACCCTTTCTTGCATTTTTTTTTTCATAAAATTTTAGACACCCACCCCAAAACATCAAAGCTTTATGTTGGTCCCCTCTGTAAAAACGACCAACCGCTCTATATTGGTCCCTTCTTTGAAAGACCAAATTAAATGTTACTTCCTGTTAACAAACATGTGCAAAATTGAACTCTAAGCAATCAACAAAGGTAGGATATTATGTGATTATATTGGTAAATTTATAACCCAGCATATTCATCTGTGTGAGTACAGCTGGTGAGTAGATGAAAAATATGTTGAATCCCCTGGAATGACAACACAAAATAACTAGGGCCAGTGTTAGGGCCTACAGTAGAATAAAATATTACACAAACTTAAATTTATCTTTTTTTCAGACATCAACCAGCATCAACTAGTAGGCCTAGAGCCTATAGTAAATACCAAAAAGGAAAATGTGCATATGAACCAGTGTACGAATTAACTTTTATGTATGCATGTATGACCACCGGCCCAACCTCGCATTACGACTTATAACTAGGCCTAAAATAATGCTTAACCCTTTGAGTTTGAACGTTGATGGTCAATTTAGTGCCAAATCCATATACACGGATGTATATTACTGAGATTCATTTGGACAATCAAAGCTGAACTTCGGTCATGTACTGGATGGAGTTCATGTGCAATAAGAAATTCACACACATTCTGTACATTACCTTTATGTGTGCCTTCAAACTAGACCACCTTGCATGCACATCTGATAAATATACACTAATTAAGTAAATTAATTTTCTTCTTTGATAATTTTCAAATTAGCCTGAATTAGACATTAAGGGTGGATACACACATGCATGTAATCTCTGTATGTAAAATACATGTATTTTACATGGCCACACCAATAATTGACAACATTAATCACCTGCGCGCGAGCGGTTCATTGTTACCAGACCAGACAAGTGAGTAGTCATAAGCGAAATCAAACTCTCTGCTATCGGGACATTTAAGGCCAGTCCAAAACAAGTCTTCTCTTACGAATGTGGAAATTAGTTAAGTCTGTGTGATATCTGACATTTTATTAATGCACATCACCAGAAGCGACACATCTGGTGTATACAGGCTTGATAGAACATTTTCGACCATGATGCTTGCTTGGCGTGGGGTTTCGAAAGCTTCAAATCGCTATGTGACTTAGTTGAATGTATCGGTCGGAATAATCTGGGCAAGAAGGTACAATATATGTTTTACTTAAATAGCTCAGAGTTAGCCACCCCGTCTGGTAGCTTTCGGGATCATATATAGCCCCAAGTCGGGTGTCATATTTAGCCCCTGCGTCAGGAAATCCTGATAATATTGCCCCCATGTTGGGAATCATAACTCCTGGGTTGGGGAACTCCTGGGGCCATCATCGGTATAAAAATCAAGAGAAGACTGAAAATGATTTAAACAGAAAGTCCAACATTTGGGTTATCGCGCGAACAATTATTCTAAGCGACCTGACGACTTCGTTCAGTCAACGGCTCTCTGCACGCTCAGAGCTTGGCTCACTGTGGTCAAACATAGCCGCAATGATTGGGTTGTCAACGGACACATATTACATGGTCTGTATGATCCATGTAAAACGCCAAATACACGATAATTACAGAGATTACATGCATGTGTGTATCCACCCTAAGTGTCATTTACATACTAGTATATGCAAGTATTATGGGATATAATAATTACAATGTGAACAAAACTGTAATGTGTCCTGGCCCCTCTTCACATCTATTTAAATAATATTTTTATACTTTTCAGAAGACTATCCAAGGAAGGTTATATTTTTGTTTCTTTCAATAAATGTTATTAAAACTTTATTTCATGTCTACTTATTTACTTATTGATGGTTGTCAACAACACTGAAACAAATAGTTTGACAATTCAAATAATTATTTGACAAACGTATATTTAAAAATCAATTTAGTATACAAACACTGATACAAATATTTAGTTTATACATTACACTCATGCATCAACTAACTGTATGAGTAAAGAGACTGTCATGAGGTATAAGAATTATTGTAATATTCTGTCATGAGTTGTTAGCTGATATTGTCAGACTGCATTAAGTTCACCCTACCCTAGAGCTATCTGAAGTATTTTTTTATTGATCTACACCGTGAACTAGACAATTTTCAATATAAAAACTGCCAAGCAAAAAAAATCAATGAAAATTTTGGGACCCACCCCCACAATATTCACTATTTTTCCATTTTATATCAACTTATGGGGGTAATTATAACAATATTGAATGTATTAGTGCTTCTCATATTGCAACAAGCCACAATATATAAACAAATATGTTTAAAACAGTTGAAAATATGTCAATGAAAACAAAATGCAAAAAAGGTGGTCAAAAACTGTTTCCGGCCTCGGGTACCCACCCACCCACCCACCTCATGTCTCGTAAACAAAATTCGGCCCCCCCCCCCTGTATATGACTAGAATAGTTGTGCTGAGTGATTACAGTCTTATTGTCGTAATATTTCGGCTTCAATTAAATATTTACTTAGAGCTCTGCTCAGTTGTTTGTCATTAGATTTGAATATTTCTTGAAGCTTTTGGCGCTCGTCTAACACATCGTAATTTGATATCACATTCTTCGCGTAACTGCAAAAGACTTGTCTAGGATTGTGGTACTTAGGGCAGTGTAATAAAAAGTGAGACTCATCTTCGATAGGTTTATCTTTAGCGGGAATATTATGACTACATTGCTTGCAAGTTCGTTCCTCTACGGGGATTGGATTAGGTTTCACATGTCTGCCTATTTCTATTTCTAGCTTGTGCGAGCTTGTAACAAGTTTCGATATTGGACGTCTTTCATTTCGAGATAACGTTGTTAAATAAGAAGCCCTTGTTTCAAAATCTGTTTTGATTTTTCCCATAAATTCTAATTTACTATTTTCTGCACATGCACGTTTTATATCAAGGTGCCTCCATGCTTGTCGGAAATGGTCTTGTAATCGGGATTGAAATTTCTCCCCAAAAGTATCTATGTTGACTGATTTTGGTGATTCCCACACGTACCCAAATCCATATTTATATAAGTTATGTTTAATACACTGTAACCATGTAACCACTCATTATCTGCATCACGAGAAATCCATTTTAAACATTTATAGACCAATCGTTTATCACACAAAGTGTTAGCTCGAAGCCAATAGACTATCATGTTCCTTAATACATTGATATAGATCGGAAATCTACCAATTTCGGCTAGTACAGCCATATTAGATGTGTTCCTAAATAATCCCAAAATTCGTTTACCATTGTCTGTGGTGATTTATCCGTTTCAGCTGCTAAGGTGATCATCAAAACTGCAACGTTTTCAAAAAGCGTAGAAAATGTTTTGTTTTCTGACATTACATGTTTATCCTGCGATATGACATTAGCGTGTGTTGATTTTGGTATCAATGTTACGAGTTATGCCAGCTACGTTAAAGTGATGTGAAACACTCCGGCAGGGTAATCAAATAGAAATGAAGAATATTCTTGCTCAAATTAGTTATTTTTACAAATATTATATCCAAATTGACAACACACATCGTCATTCTTATATATTAATTAATTTCAGTGATTCTCGAAGGTGAAATCGTTTTCGTTACTTTATCGCCGATGGTTGCGTCTCGAATCGAAGTAAATATTTACATTTTCGCGTAGTTCAGACGATATGTTGTCTGTGGAGTGGGACGGTCGTTTTGTTAGAGATTTTCGGCTATGTTAGTAGAATGCTACATTTCTCCAAATGGCATAGCGCATGAATACTAACTTATCAGTTTCATACGCATGCACAAGTCCATATTATGTCTTTAATGATGGTGTGAACGCCTACAGCTTGATGCTCTATCTGAGTTGTAGGAAGGGACATTATATATAACCGACGAACATTATAAAATGGTGACTTGGCTCGAGGGCAACATTGCGGATTGTCTCCCCGAGGAACCAATGTCTCCCGAGGCGGCGCCGAGGAAGACATTGTTTCCAAGGGGAGACTATCCGCATTGTTATCCTTCATCCCATTTCATCCCATTTTCATATCTTCTGATTGGCTGAGAGTGCGTCACATGGCGGGCAGTAAATCACCATATTACCCTCGAGGGTAACATTGTCTCAGTTATTGACCGCTCAGCTGTTACCAGTAAACATAGAACTATTATACGAAGAACTCAACGTGCAGAGACACTCTCACAGCTCTCTAATAATTTTCGAAAACACTGTTTTTATAAACCCCACTGTTTCATAACAACCGCGAACTGTGGTGTTTGCTAATTTGCATAATTGTGTGGGGTTTTTTTTGCAATTAAAGCACGCTATGTATAAATGGTGTTATCACGGACACAAATCCGTTATAAGGTGTAATGTTCCTATTTGACATTTTTATATCACTAATAAAAACCGTGGGACAAATAGATAATCCTTATTATGCAGTTGGTATGTGCTGCAGACAATCGCACATACGATGTACATACGTTACAAATAAGTTTATGTACTAGATCAAATAGCCACTCTTTACTGTTTATCAATTGACTATTTCTTTTCGGCAATACATTCCTCAGACTTCAGAAGAATACACTTATGTTGCGTAACAATCTGTAACATATGTCAATTTCTTTTTGCACAACTACAACGTGTTAGTTTCACAGTTTAGCGTTATGGAAATTAACACGTGTGCCTGCGTCTTGACGCTCATTTGAACGAAACCGAACATTTCGCTGCATGCTACTCAACTTCGAAATTGCTTTACTCCCCTTTCCGTGAACCGATTCACACCATGCGACCAGCAAACTGACCGGAGAATAGCTGCGCAAATGATGGGTGTATTAATTGATCCAGAATGTGAATGTTTTATTTTCTGAAACACATAAAATTAACACTTCGAACTGGATTAAAGAATATACGCACGCACTTAGGCCTGCTATTAAGGAGGTTCGTGTGTACTCCTTTGTCAGATAACAAAACAGTTATCACCCTTGTTTTCGTGAGACACGGGGATTTGTCGCCGCTCTCGACCTGGAATGTCACCCTCGGGCCTAGCGGCCCTCGGGTGACATTCCAGCTCTCGAGCGGGCGACAAATCCCCGTGTCTCACTAAATCGCGGGCGATAACTGTATAATGTTGCCCTCGAGCCACGTCACCATTGTTTTTATTATACCGAATAACCATGTCATATCATCGGGTGAAACATCCGCGAATCGCTTCGATTTGACACCGGCATCCATGATGTTTACATTGAAGAATGCGGAAGTCGTCTGAATCGTGACAATTTGGGGTTTCCAGTTTGAATGTCACGGTCAAAATACGTCATACAATTTCGTTCGGGTGCTTCCGTGAACAAGTTCGGGCTTTTTCGGTCGGAGCGGTAAACATTGCAAAAAATGGTGACCGGCAATGTTTCATGGGCCGGAAACATTGCAAATTGTAAAATCACATCCTATGGGAAATTAACATAGGCTTTTAATATGAGGTATAATAACAACCAATGGTTCTGAAACGGGCAATACAACGTTATTTTGTAAAGTAAAAGCCGAAAAGTGTGTGTGCATATGCTTAATATGGTACAGGTCAGCGACTTGCAACTGAAGAAAAACTTTACCTATTTTAAAGATGCATAATCCGAATTGATTTAAACAATATTTATTTGCCCCAATTAATATTACATTTATGATGAACAACATTTTGATGATGGAAACATGAGTAGAATAGAACAGGGGAAGAGGATCTAGCAGCAAGCAGATATCTGCTTTTGTTGAGCTATCTCCTCAGGCAAGTAGAAAGATTGCAGAAATCAAGAAAGCGGGAATAGCAAGTGGCTGAGTTCGAGAAATAATATGTTAAAAAAATGATGGTATATTAATATTATGATGTACAGACGAGTTTACAATATGTGTTGAAATGATAAGTAGGCTTAGGAAGGTAATAAGGAGAGGGATATATTCACGAGGAATACAAGAGAGGGAAAGGTAGAGCAATAGAGATAAAGAGTGTGCATGTGAAAGAAAAGTCGGTACCACTGTTGTAAAAAAATTGAAACTAACTTATGAAACGAACTATTTTTAAATTAGATGTTTTGAAACTAAATATGTGAACTCAATATGTGAACTCCAAGGGATATCGGTGCTAAACCGTTGAATGGTTGGTGTATTGTTTGAAACGACCGCCTTTTTGAATAAAGTATTCCTTAGCTCTGAATATTTCATTATTTATTTCAGACGATAGCAAGGTATGCTTTAAAGTAAGATCTTGGTATTTAAGAAAGTCGGGTCAATATTTGAGAATGAGTCAGACCTGAGTTGAATATATCTTGGACAGAATAATAGAAAGTGTTCTGCGCTTTCTACTCCCCCGCATACACATTTGTCACTAATAATCCGAATTAACGCTCGCAAATTACTATTTCCTTGGCTTCGGGGGTAACAAATATTCCATTCCAGTCGAGGAACCCACGCATCAAACTCTGAATGATCTGATTTTTAAAACTATTATTCTTTCACCACCGATAATTTGTAGTGGCCCAGTAAACAGTCGACGAGAAGACGGTCTGGGACCAAATTGCCGACGAAGATGGATAACTCTAAAATCAAGTGTCATTTTTGTGTCAGATATTTGACAAACCGGCAAAATTTCGTGGAACAAAATGTTGATAAATAACAGGTTTCAGGCAATGTTATACTATATATAGTTGACTGTGTTTAGCATCATTTTTGCCAATTATTGGATTCTGATAACTGAAGCGGCATTTCAAAAAATGCTGTTGTTGTTGTTGTTGTTGTTGGAATCTGATGATATGGGGATCATCGAATCGGATTGAGTACCTATAAAGTTTTACCTTTTTCCTTAAATTACAAAATATTTTAGGAATCTTTGTTTTTAATTATCTTCTTTTGACCTGTACGTTCCAAATTACTTTTCAAACATCTTTTGAGCCGCTCCGGGACCATGCTCTCCGACTGTAATTTTGCCAAGAACACAGTATGCATGTGATTGGGACCCCGACCCTAATATATTTCATTATTTCATATACTTTGCAGACACTCTACTCATGTTCTTGAACTCCATTACATTTTTGCACCACCAATATTACATGAATAAACTTATATGACGAATGTGTTTCAAGCCATTTTTCTTTCTTACTAAAACCTCTGCTGACCAAAAAAAAGGCTTATGGTCAAACTGCCAGTGCATCACTCTGACTTGGTTATTGTCATTCTAGTGTGCTAGGTTTACCCTGGACGCGTTTTACCTGGTCAGACACCGACTCACCTGTATTGGTTACACACCAAAACCGAACCTATATGGAATGGACGAGGTCTTGTATTGTATGATTGGACAAACTCACTCAGACCTTGGTGTTTGTCACGTCCAATCTTTTTCACGTATCTCTCAGTTGAGACTTCAGCAGCTGTCAAGCCATTGGGAGATATGTTGTTGGTGTCAGGCTTTACAAATTATTATGACTAAATTGTGTGGGCGATTGTGAAGTGGTAGTTTGTTTTGCTTAACCCTTTGAGTGCCAGGTCCGATTTTTGTATCAACCCATATACCCTGTGCCAATGCATTCTCTTATATATGCGAGTCGACCATAGGTCGCCTCGCATATATAAGAGAGTGCATTGGCTTAACAATTTTTTGTTTTTGTTTTTGTTTTTACAATTTTTTACAATTTTAATATATTTTATTATATTCTTTAACAGACTTATTGTGTAGGTTTAGGGCCGATAATATCGGCCCCTGGCACTCAAAGGGCCCTTTGAGTGCCAGGGGCCGATGGCAATGGCGATGGTTATCGTGTTATAATGAACAGAATGCCACCGATTTGGCTGAATGGCTCTAATACGGGATGGACTGTCGTCGCCGTCATCGGGAGTGATATGTTGTATATCACGTCGTGTCCTATAATGTATGACTGCCTCGTTGTCACGACGTTGTGTACATACCATCGCACCGGACAAATAATCGCATCCTCCATAGTGGTATGTCTATGATTTATGACAATTTAAGCAGTCTTTGTGTCATTATAACATTGACTAAGCGAAATATGGCTTGTATTATAAGCTGAGGTGGACAGTTTCGGAAAGGGTGACTAGCTAGATAGAGGACTGTCTCACCCAATCCCCTATAGCGACTCGCCCGGTTTTTGTTCAATATTTTGGAATGTGTTAATTGTGTAGCATCGGATGTGGTATGGCCTCCAAAAACTTCCTTCCAATTGTTGATGAAATTATTGATGAATTGCCATGAAGGGGTACCTCCCAAACTACAGAGTAACCAGCGCTTGGCTTCTCACTCAAATATAGACATACATTGTACTAGGCAGTCTGTTTTCGTGAAAATAAGCACATAACAGGCTATTTTAATAAGCGATATAAGCGCATATTTGCATTATTTAGCCTCAATATACTCTCTACATGTATATAACAACTATCGCGCCGACCAATGCGTTTATTATGGTAGAACTGGAGACATGTATTTGAAGTTACATGCCATGACTTAATCCGCGCCCACACACTCGTAAATTTGCCTGGCATTAATTTACTTGCATTTCGATACAGAAAGCTATATATAATGTGCCAGAGTATGGACGGAAAATACTTATAAAAACATAGTCGTATAAGAGCGACGTATTTTATCACAATGGGTTAGCCAGATGCGTAAATTTAAACCAAAAATTGGGTACAAACAGAAACATGTTTGGTAACGAGATCTTTCACTGGTATAGGTCACTACACCATACCGCATGAAATTTCAGATAAGTGAGCTATACACTGATGTTGCGAAGTACTTAGACGAAAATAAAACATAATTATAAAGTACAAGTATTTTGGCAGTATTGCTATTTAGTTAGCGAATGGGAATAATTTGCAGAGCAGAATCTTGGGAACTATATTTTTTGCCGGAGGGATGCGCGCACTGACTGTGATAACTTTCTTTCCAATAAATTTGTCGCCGAAGACGGTCGCTTATTTTGACAACCCTCCCTCCCTGCTTTTTGTTTTGTTTTTTGTTTTTGTTTATTTTTGTTTTGGGAAATACACATTCGATTGATGTCTCCCCCTTTTGGCCTACATCTATATAGGCGGTTATTGTGCCTCAAAAAATTGTCACCCACATGTTTGTATTGGTTACTACTATATTTATATTGTATCGGCTGCCTGTTAATAATTATGATTTTCTAAACAGGTAGCTATAAACGCATTCCATTTCTTGTCTTTCACTCTAATAATGTGGGATAAATGCATTTGTATCACAGCTAGCTTCATGAGAAAACTCCAGTTCCGCATGTATCGATGCTACCGAAATATGTTCCACATGTATCGATGCTACCGAAATATGTTCCACATGTATCGATGCTACCGAAATATGCCTGTAAATAATATGCAATTATCTTACAATAATCAATCATACCGGTCTTCGTAGCACTGTTATATGTGGAACTACAGCTAGTTCTTTAGCTTTGGTAAAGGTGCCTTTATACGTATGTTCCAGGTCATATTCTGGCACCATATGTGACCCGTCATATCAAATCCAGTCGTAAGTCGGGATTTGTTTTTACCCTGTGCCAATGCATTCTCTTATAATTCAGAGATTGATTTCGCTTGTTAGAATGATGTGTTTTCAGCCGCATTGCCATATTATGATGGTTGGGTGATCCTTGCCATCATTAGGCACATATTTTATGTCAAAAATACCCAATTTTGTGCAATTTCTAATTTTAAATTTAACAATTTACCAACGTGATTGATTTCAGTATAAAGATCCTCAAAATTTTTGATAATTTGAAGGGATTAGTTTATGTGTTAGTACAGTACACATATCGCACAACTCGTTTTCCATACTTTATTGACAGTTGTTATTCTAACCATGGCAACTTATATATCAGGTGTATATTTCGTAGTCTAAGTTTCTTCGTATGTAAACTATAGCTAGCTAGTTAACCCTTTACCCAACAAACCGGCCAAAACCGGCCAAATAAAGCTTCAACAGCCTAAAATATCTTCGGTCTGTCTCAATAGAACCATACAAATATGGATATCATTGGAACCGGCTCCTTGACCACATTGTGATAGTTACAGTTATGCCCTGTACCAATGCATTCTCTTATATATGCGAGTCGACCATAGGTCGCCTCGCATATATAAGAGAATGCATTGGCCTAAACAAAAACATTTTTTTAACACTTTTTACCATTTTTTCTTACATTCTTTAACAATTTTATAATTTTTAATGTGTTAAGCCAATGCATTCTCTTATATATGCGAGGCGACCTATGGTCGACTCGCATATATAAGAGAATGCATTGGCACAGGGCCCTTCTGTTGGTTAAAGGGTTAAATGTTCTCACCTCACTCTACCGATGTCACAAGCTGGTTTATGCCGAAGGAAACTTGGGTTATATATATATTTAATTCCCAATTTGACCGCCATTGCTTGAGATAATCCCAAACGACAGACGCTCAGGCCCTTTTCTCAATTAGGTTAGGATAATGCCTGTAATTCCTTGCATAACTTGAAGAAACCACAAACTATTTCACTTTAAAATCACTATATAGCACAAGGAAACAACTAGCCTCAATTAAAGGTACGGTTGGCCTTGGCGGTGGGTATCATGTGAAAATATTTCCACCCGTCAAAAACCGCCACAACAGAAAGAACAACAAAATGTAGACAGACTTTGTCCGTGTACAAATAAGAAATATCACATAAACAGTATGTTATTGTCATATTTTTGACCATTGTTATGTAAACAAAAGCATAAAAAGTTACTTTTCTGGTGTTTGTTTATATTATGATGGTAAACATAAAGAGCGTTCTTTGTGGGTGAATTCCTGATATGGAACGAATAAAGAGCGTTTATGCCATTTGTGTGTGATTAGCCAGCAGCATTGTGTTGTCTTCTGTAACACAATCAGGCTCTTGCTTAGGTAAAATATAGTAAATCTTTATGATAACATGCTGTTTACGCGATGGTCATGGTAGATATGAACGAAACTGTATGCGTTTTAATGTTTTTCTGTTTACGGTGATTGGAACAAATATGAATATTTTCGACAACTAAGGCCTCACGTGCCTTTAAGCAATTATTTCATGTTTCTTTTAGGAACAGTCAAAATTATTGTCCCTAGGTAACAGGAATGACTATCGAACTGTTGCCAAAGGCCGAAGGCCGAGGGCAACAGTTCGATAGTCATTCCTGATACCGAGGGACAACAATTTTGACTGTTTCCGAAATACACATGAAATAATTGCTTTGTTACCCAATACATTTACTTGTATATAATCAGGTCATTGCTAATTAATCACACTCTTTAATGTTGTTTCGAATTATGAGAACTAACTGGAATATACCGCCATGTATCTGAATGCAAAAAGCACATGTAGCCTCTGTGAATATTGAATAAATAATTGTGTTATTTTTCGAGCGTGACGGTGACAATGCGGAAATCCGGTATAATTAAAAAAAGAAACCGGAAATTTCCGGAAATAGCCGAAACGTTACGGAATTACAAACCATGTAACAGTTCGTTCGATCCAGTCAACAGTTCGCTCAGAGCCAGTCAACAGTTCGATCGGGTCGGACAACAGTTCACTCGTGACGTTACGAAAGCTGGCCGTGATTGCAAACCGGCAACAGTTCATTCAGGGCGGGCAACAGTTCGAATTCGAACGCGAATTTGGGGTTAACCTGTTAATTCTAAATCCCAATGATTTACGAAGTAAAACTCTACTATTGGGTAACAAAAGAAACTGACAAACTTGCATGAATTATTCTGATAACCAAATTATGGCGATAACGAAAGACTCCCGTCTGCTTCTGTAACAGTCGTGGGTTTGAAAAGAAAGCAAGAAAGACAAACATTAACTTGTGATTTTGGACGCTTAGTTGTGCAACTTTAAAGTTCTTTTATCCACAAAGCAGATTTAGACGCCATACTTACAGATGAATTCATGAATCGCACATAGACAGAACACAACGCGCGTTATACTCGAGATTCTTTTATCGAATGACTTGCGGGCGGCGTTAGGAATTATTTCATGAAAGCGGAGATTGAGTTAAATGTGCATGTGCGCTGTCCGCAATGAGTTCAATCAAAGATTATAAATTATGATGAAAGTTATGTTCTAGACTTATTACACACCCTTGTATCGGACAAGTTTAATCCATGACTGAGCACATTTGATACTATACTTACCTTTATTGTGGCTTGCATCTGATGAAAACAACCCTGTAATTATCTGTGCAATCCATAATTTATTTTAATGGGTGATCAGATATATACTATGCTCATTTATTCATTTGGAGAGAATGTTCAGACAACAAGCCCGCGGCAGACGATCCAAAAAAAAAACCCTTTGCAGATGTTATCGTCTGAAAAAAAAATGCGGCATGCTGATATTTTCCGATTGTTTCTGTCTTTCTCTAGAAATTTTGTGAATGCCATCAGGACATCATGCCAAAAAGGAGTGGTTAATTTTGTTGCCTGTTTTTCTATTCAGGAATAGTCATAAGTAAGGAACATAGGGTCATCGCGTAAAGGTATATCTGTTAAGGGGATCCATTTGGCACTTTTGGTTACGAGGCGCCTCACCCAAGTTATTTTCATGGACAGCATACATTTGTTTACATCAACCATTTTTAATCCGCCGTTCTTACAATCTTGACAAATAACTTTGCGTTTAACTCGATCACGCTTCGAGTTCCAGAGAAAATTAAGAGCGTTGTGTCAAGATTTTTCATAAAAATATTACTGGGATTTGGTAGAGCTACAAAAAGGTGCGTTAATTTTGGGAGTATTAGTGATTTTATCACCGTTATTCGACCAATGGGTGTAAGTAACCGGTGTTTCCATGTTGCTATCAAACGTTTGACTTCAGTAAGTTTTCTATCATAATTGATATCCATTTTGTCAAGGTTGGTGTCAAAGTATATTCCAAGGAGATTGAAAGTACTATCAAATTTTAGTCCAAGATCTGGGCATATAATATCCGTACGCTCCGTATAAGAGCCAATCCACGACGCCTGACATTTGCTATTGTTAATTTTCAGGCCTGAATAATCTGCAAATGAGTTTAAAACAGTATATACTTCCCTGAGGCTTTCTTCGCTACCGTCCAAGATGAGAGTCGTGTCGTCTGCATACTGTGTAATTTTGTATTCTAAATTGCCGAGGTTGATACCTTTAATGCGGCCATTGGACTTAATCATAATAGCTAAGATTTCCGCGCAAATCAAAAAAATATACGGCGAGACTGGGTCACCCTGTCGACAGCCACGATGTAGTTTGAAATTCTGAGATATATGCCCATTTATTAAAATAGATGAGTTGATATTCGTATAAAATATGGAAATCCACCTCTTCATGGCATCTCCAAAATTAAAAAAGTTAAGGCATTTATGTATAAATTTCCATGATACTGAATCAAAAGCCTTTTCGAAGTCTAGGAGGAGCAGTAACCCGGGTTTACCAGCCAATTTCGTCTCGTGAATTAGGTCATAGATAAGTCTAGTATTATCCCCGATGTAGCGATTTTTAACAATCCCGTTTGATCATCACTTATTATATATGGTAGAACACGTTTTAATCTTTCAGCTATGCATGAAGAAGCTAATTTGTAAGATATATTCAACAGTGAAATTGGACGCCAATTTTTCAAATGATGTCTTTCTTTATCCTTTTTGGGGATCAGAGTAATTAATCCTTGTTTCTGGGTGATTGAGAGTTCCCCTTTATCATAAGCTTCATTGAGTGATTCACATAGAATTGGGCCTAAGTCAATCCAGAAAAATTTCCAAAACTCATATGGGTATCCATCTAGTCCGCTGCATTTATCATTTTGCGATCGCTTCAACGCACAAGTTAGTTCAATTAGAGTTATTGGTCCTTCTATACGGTTGGCAGTGTCGTGGGACAATATTGTATGGTCTTTTTCAAGAATAGTATGAATATCAAGATTGTTTATGTTTTTCGATGCATATAAATTTTCGTAAAAATGTCTAGCTTCTTGCATTATGTCTGATTGATTGTCAATGTTTTTACCAGTGGAGTCGGTAAGGTTGCATAGAGTTTTCGATATAGGATTGCGTTTTTCTAGATTGAGGAAATATTTTGTTGGTTTTTCACCTTGTTCAATCCATTTGGCTCTTGATCTTACCATTGCCCCCTTCGTGTCTTCTTTTCTTATTTCGTAAAGATCAGTGTCAATTGTTTGTATTTTATCTAGTAATTCGTCTTTATGTTTTGTATCTAAGTTATTGTTATCTATTTCAATTTATTTTTGATATATTCAGTTCATTTTCTTTCATCTGTCGTTCTTTCTTTCGTTTCGACGCAAAATGTAAAGTCTCGCCTCTAATATCTAGCAAAAGGGTGTCCAGAAATAAACGTTTACTTGTTTTACATGTAACCTGTGGTTTATTCCATTCATCGGTATATATTTTATATCCGTATCTTGATTTATTATTCTCTATCGTAGATTTGACCAGTTCGGCATATTTGTCATCACGGAGTAAGGAGGTATTAAATTTCCAAAAGCCACGACCTCTGTCGATTGTACTTAGTTTAAGCGTAAGAGTTATTATCGAGTGATCTGAGCGGTATCCAGGTACTATGTCGGTTCCTGCTCCAACTAGGCTGAGTATATCTTCAGATATCATAAAGTAATCTAACCTAGCCATTTTTACAGGGGACTTTTTTCGCCATGTATAGCGTTGTTTCTCCTTGTTATTGACCCTCCAAGCGTCTACCAAATCGAGCCTGTCGACAAGGTCGCCCACTGCCAATTTAGCTCGTGGATTGTTGATATGTTTATAATTATAAGTATCCATCGATTGGTCCTGAACCATATTCCAATCGCCACATATTATTATTTGGGTGTTACCGACTTTAAGAATCTTATCCTTCAAATTATTGTAGAACTCAGGGTTATCTTCGTTTGGGCCGTATACATTAGCTATAGTCATTCTAAGTTTCTCAACAGTTACGTCAATTATTATGTAATTTCCAGAGACATCTTTAATAGAGTTGTGTATTTCGAAGTCGAAATTTTGACTGAATAAAATGGCCACACCTCGTGACTGAGATGAAAAAGAAGCCAATTCTGTTTTAAACCCCCATTCAGATGATATGCATCTGTCCATTTCCTTTGTAAAGTGAGTGTCTTGTAAACAATAAATTGATGCATTGTGCGTTCGGAGATATCGGAATACATCGCGGCGTTTATCTGCACAATTCAAACCTCGGCAATTTGAAGACAGTATTTTTATAAACATGATAACTTACGTATATGCAGACACCCGAAACGTCGACACAGAACAAAGACAATGACATTAATTAATTCAGTCAATGAAGAACAATAATATATTGAGTCGCTGGAATAAAGGTCTACCATACAAATCATGCACACTGATACACACACACACTGTATATAAAATAGAAACAAAACAAGTTTAATTGACTTCCGATGCGAAGTTACCATGACTGGGTCTCTGGGCGACCGCCCTCGTTCACCATTAAAACAAAACGCTGAAATAATCGGTCCTAAATCCCACTTATGATACCCACATATCAAAACAAGTGTCGTTATTATGGTATCAAATAATTTTAGTGGGGAAAACCAATTGGATAAACATCATTATCCTTGAGCCATATAGAATAATTACCACTATGTTACAATCGATGTATAATTTCAGCCTAGAACTGCATTAAAATAACCATTTTAATATTCCTTTTACTCTGATTGTTGCAAAAGATACCAGTATCATTTATACAAACCATCTGAAAGTACTTCGTGTAATGCCGTAAAATGGACATTTTCTTGCAGAAAAACAATTGATAGTCAATTGGAGCTGATAACCGTCTTTTGATATATTAACGCATACCAAACGTGATTATGTCGAATACTGCTGAGTTTAGCATGGACAGCTTATGAAACTGCATATTGTAGGGAAGATTTGAGAGAATATTCATATAATACGCGTACACGATACAGAGCGAAAATGCCTCACTCTCTCCACTATAAATCATATCTCGATTCAACTGTGTGGGGAAGGTGCGGTTTTGGTATAAAAATAGAAAATCGATATTTCCACATTCCTTCGTCGACCACGTGATCAGGGTTTGTTTTGAGCTCGCTGGAGTTCGTGACAAGCGCAGAATACACCTATTGTTATCTTGATTGGCGAGGACAGAAATGAATGCAATTACAGTGAATTTGAGGTCAATCTTCAAACTGACCCATATAGTCGAGAAGCATATTTTTAAACCACAGTATCACTTAACTTGCCTGTGGACATGGACTCATTCGCTATATCTGTGTGGATCGGAGTAAACCATCGTAATATATTTATAATTGTGACTTCAATGTTTCGATTATAACTTTGGTCGGGTCAGGATTATAATGGACATATGGAGTTGGTATGTATGAATAAAAAGATATATAAGGACTGGCACTGTATTGCTAATAATGATATGGTGAAAGAATTATGACTACAGGGAAGTTGTATATATATAGAGGTGAGGCCACAGGTCCCCAGAACAAAGATTGACCCCCACCCCCAACAGTACTTAATCCTATAGAATTAAGCACCATTGGTGTGGGGCCAATTTTTGTTCTGGGGACCTGTGGTTAGGGGGGGGGTATAATATCTTTGGTGATTGGTTTTGTTTGGCATGGCATAATCAACTTACATTTTACACAAATGACATGTAAAGGGGAGGTATTATAAACATGATAATCATAACATCAACATCAACAACGTTTTTTATTTCTTAACACTGTATAATGTTATACAGTTTATAAGAATAAACAATTAATTGAGGACACCTCCATGAAGATTGAGACGTTTAACGACATGTCCAGGTGCTCCTCTGTTCATGGTACTATACTGGTTAATTATTATCAATTTAAAATAAATGTTGCCATATATCAGCTACATGTGCCGAGCAGAGAGAAATTTTACGTTGTGTATGTTGAGCTATGGATCTGTTCTAATAAAATGAAAGAACCCCCCTGTAACGGGCATATTTATCCTTGTCAGATTCCAGTGTTGGGGATCCTGAACAGTCATGTGCTACTGGCTGTTTTATTTCATCTCAGAAAACTATATTTGATTGCACACTGTGACCAATATTTTTGGACAGGTCTTCTATACATTTCCACATCTTTTGACAAATTGTATCTTGAAAGGGACTGACTCAATTATGTTATAATTAATGCGCCATTCTAACATGCCATCCGTTAGTGGTTCAATGTCCCTCATTTTGCGAGAATATATGTGACCCGCCATATCAAATCCAGTTGTAAGTCGGGATTTTTTTTTACCCTGTGCCAATGCATTCTCTTATATATGCGAGTAGACCCATACCAAAAGATAAATCACTAGACCAGAGAATTCCGCTTAATTATCGTGGCATCTCATTACTACCAACAAGCAGCAAATTATATAATAGTGTTTTAAATAATAGACTTGTTGAACATCTAGACCATAATAATATACTAGTTGATGAACAAAATGGTTTCAGATCAAAGCGGTCATGCATTGATAATATTTTCATACTAACAAGCATAATGAAAGGAAAAACAGATATATTTACTACGTTCATAGATTTCAAAAAAGCGTTCGATTGTATCGACAGAGACATGTTACTCTTCAAACTTCTTAAATGTGGGATAGACGGAAATATGTACCAATCAATTCGAAGTATGTATAGAAGTACACATGCACGTATCAGAATAAATGGAGATGTATCGGAGCCTTTTGATTGTCAGTTTGGTGTAAAACAAGGAGATAATTTATCATCTACACTCTTTAATGTATTCGTAAATGACCTGGCATCTGAAATAAAGACGATGAATGTTGGTGTAAAATTAAATGACATTAATGTACCCATTTTAATGTATGCTGATGACATAGTGTTACTATCTGAAAATGAAGACAATATGCAAAATATGCTCGAAGTAGTTCACAAATGGTGTAGAAAGTGGAGAATGGTGATAAACACAAATAAAACAAAAACAATGCATCTTAGAAATGTCAGAACCAAACGAACAAGTTTTACTTTTAAACTTGGCACGCAACAACTGAATATCGTAGATGAATATAAATTCTTGGGTATTATTATTCATGAACACAAACAATTTGACACAACACCTGAGGTGTTGGCCAAATCTGCAAGCAGAGCTTTAGGTGCTATAATTTCAAAAATTCACCCATATAAAGATATAGGTTTCAAAACATTTAAAAAGTTATATATAACATGTGTAGCTCCAATTTTAGATTATGCATCAGGCGTATGGGGTTCAACGAATTTTTCATGTCTAGATAGTGTACAGAATAAGGCTTTTAGATATTTTTTGGGAGTCCATCGTTTTTGTCCATTATTAGCAGTAAATGGTGATATTGGTATATCATCTTGTAAGATTCGTCGAGTCCTGAACCATATCCGTCTATGGAACCATATAATAGAATTACCAGAGGACAGACTAATTAAAAAAGTGTTTCACTGGGACCTAGCTCATGTTTCAAATGGTTGGTGTTCCTTTATGAATGACACTCTATCTAACTTAGAATTGTCAACAGTATTTCAAAATTTAGAAACATGTAATATAGACGATTTTGAAACGAAGCTTAAAAATGATGAATCAGATAAATGGAAAAACAGCTTAAATTTTGTTCCTAAATTAAGAACATATAAACTTTTCAAAAGGAATTATAAAACTGAATCATATGTATTGATGAATATGGACCGTGCTCATAGATCTATATTTGCTCAGTTTCGATGTGGAATTCTTCCTTTGAGAGTGGAAACTGGTCGTTTTAGAAATGAAAAGCTAAATCTCAGAAAATGCACATTATGTGCCTCACATGAAGTCGAAGATGAAATGCACTTCCTATTAAAATGCCCTTTCTATAACGAAAAGCGAGAACTTTTACTCGACTCTCTCCCTTTAAATGTAACCATGGTGATAGAACAAAACCAGTTAGAATCAGCTTTTATTGAAATAATCAACAAACACACACGTCAGTGTGCTAATTTTATCCATGATGCCTATCTGAAAAGAAAGCAGTATATATATAAATAAACATCATAGCATATAATAGCGTAAATTGACAGGCGTCTTGCTATACAATGCAAAAATGAATTAACTCTTATTTTCAAGGTGACATATAGGCCCAATAGGGCCGGGTGCGAGATGTAAATTAAATGTCTTAAATTTGTTTGTAATTTAACATGCACATGTCACGTAAATAAAAGATATTACTACTACTACTACTACTACTACTACTATATAAGAGAATGCATTGGCCTAACAATTTTTTACAATTTTAATAATTTGTTCTTGTATTCTTTAACAATTTTATAATTTCACCCATACAGAGCCCCAGACAAAGATGAGCAGACGACATTCCTCTATATGCTTCTATATATGTGTGGGGCTCCCCATGATAAAAAATTGTTAGGCCAATGCATTCTCTTATATATGCGAGGCGACCTATGGTCGACTCGCATATATAAGAGAATGCATTGGCACAGGGTAACAAAATCCCGACTTACGACTGGATTTGATATGGCGGGTCACATATGTATCTGTTAAATAGAATGATAAATATACGTTTAAGGCTTTCTTTCGTTTGTCTGTTTTGCTAGCTCACTGTATGAATGCCACGATTCCAGTCCTCATATATGACAGCTGAGAAGATATTATTGTTCAAGTGACTTAATTGAGTCACCAAAATTTTATGTCGAAGTTTCGAAATTTGCACGCCAACAACTCCTTAGATCGGATTATGCAGATGACTATATATAATTTTGGTACATAACATGAGATGATTACGTATAAGTTTTATGGAAATCGGTCACAAAAATAATTTGTGCTGCCCCTCCCCGTTTTCTACCACCGATACCAACAGCGTCAATTTGGAAAATTTGAGCCCGCATCCTAATCTTCCTCGTAAGAAGTTACCCCTGTTAGACCCATGTCGTACTATCTAAATGGTCCCCCGGTGGAATTATATATAACACAGACAGACATTCGCAAATATAGGCACCAAATGTGGCGGTTTTAACCCACACGACTTGATTTCTCGTATCACTGGAGAAGAACGTGTATGAATTTGGTGGAAATCGGCGTTAAACATATTGTTATCAATTTTTGTCACCCTACATTCCCTGTCCGTGACACAAGTGGCGCCACTGTTGACATCTTTGAACCACACCATTAAGACCCACTATGAAGATGACTATATAAAACATTGGTGGAAATCAGCGACTAAACAAATTCATATCAAATTTAGTGCCCTCATTTCTCACCCACACGGCACTAATTTGGCATTTTTAAATCACAGGATTAGATTCCTCGTATCAAAGAGAAGAATTTGTATCAATTCGATGGAAATCGGCGCTAAAAATATGTTATCAATTTTGGTTCCCAATTCCCATTCCGTGCACACCTCACTTGAGCGGCGCCATTTTTGACATCTATAAACAACACCATTAGATTCCTCATATCATGGAGAAGATGTATCAATTTGGTGGAAATCGGCGCTAAAAATATGTCGATACATTTTGGTGCCCCTCTCCCCCTTCCGTGCACCCCTGACTCGAATAACGCCACTTTGTACAGCTTTAAGTAACTCTATTAGACTTCTGATACAATGTAGATGATTATGTATAAGTTTGATGGTAATCTGCGACTAAACAAATTTCTATCAGATTTATAGTACCCACTCTCACTCACTAAGTGGCTCCAATTTGGCATCTTTAAATCACACGATTAGATTCTTATATCATGGAGAAGAATGTTTATAAATTTGGCGGAAATCGGCGCTGAACATGTTTTTTTTCTTATCAAATTTAACGTCCCTCCCTGACTCGAATGACGCCAATCTTGACAACTTTAAGCCACACCATTAGGCCCCATGCTAGCATGGAGATGCTTATTATTTATACGATTATGTATACAAATTCTTATCAAATTTAGTGTCCCCCCCCCCCAATCACTCACCCAAACGGCACAAACTTGGCGCCTTTAAATCACACGATTAGATTCTTCGTATCATGGAGAAGAATGTGTATCAAGTTGGTGGAAATCCTGTACTCGTCCAGGTTGTGGTGAAAGTTCATATTGCTTTTCACCACAACCTGGGCTCGAACAAGAAAAACACATACTGAGCACATCATTGTATAATGGCAGTTTTATTATCCGTATGTATGTTTATCCAAATGACGTCACCCAGTCCAGATAACTTTGTATAAAAGTCAGGACTATCATGTGACGGCTTTTGCCCAATCAGAAATTGTGTTAATTAAGGGATGGATAATTAAATATTGTATTTTATTAAACTAAGTTCTTTTTTATATAACTATATGTCTGGCCTAGTCCCTCCCCCGACTGGATTTGATATGGCGGGTCACATATGTATCTGTTAAATAGAATGATAAATATACGTTTAAGGCTTTCTTTCGTTTGTCTGTTTTGCTAGCTCACTGTATGAATGCCACGATTCCAGTCCTCATATATGACAGCTGAGAAGATATTATTGTTCAAGTGACTTAATTGAGTCACCAAAATTTTATGTCGAAGTTTCGAAATTTGCACGCCAACAACTCCTTAGATCGGATTATGCAGATGACTATATATAATTTTGGTACATAACATGAGATGATTACGTATAAGTTTTATGGAAATCGGTCACAAAAATAATTTGTGCTGCCCCTCCCCGTTTTCTACCACCGATACCAACAGCGTCAATTTGGAAAATTTGAGCCCGCATCCTAATCTTCCTCGTAAGAAGTTACCCCTGTTAGACCCATGTCGTACTATCTAAATGGTCCCCCGGTGGAATTATATATAACACAGACAGACATTCGCAAATATAGGCACCAAATGTGGCGGTTTTAACCCACACGACTTGATTTCTCGTATCACTGGAGAAGAACGTGTATGAATTTGGTGGAAATCGGCGTTAAACATATTGTTATCAATTTTTGTCACCCTACATTCCCTGTCCGTGACACAAGTGGCGCCACTGTTGACATCTTTGAACCACACCATTAAGACCCACTATGAAGATGACTATATAAAACATTGGTGGAAATCAGCGACTAAACATATTCATATCAAATTTAGTGCCCTCATTTCTCACCCACACGGCACTAATTTGGCATTTTTAAATCACAGGATTAGATTCCTCGTATCAAAGAGAAGAATTTGTATCAATTCGATGGAAATCGGCGCTAAAAATATGTTATCAATTTTGGTTCCCAATTCCCATTCCGTGCACACCTCACTTGAGCGGCGCCATTTTTGACATCTATAAACAACACCATTAGATTCCTCATATCATGGAGAAGGTGTATCAATTTGGTGGAAATCGGCGCTAAAAATATGTCGATACATTTTGGTGCCCCTCTCCCCCTTCCGTGCACCCCTGACTCGAATAACGCCACTTTGTACAGCTTTAAGTAACTCTATTAGACTTCTGATACAATGTAGATGATTATGTATAAGTTTGATGGTAATCTGCGACTAAACAAATTTCTATCAGATTTATAGTACCCACTCTCACTCACTAAGTGGCTCCAATTTGGCATCTTTAAATCACACGATTAGATTCTTATATCATGGAGAAGAATGTTTATAAATTTGGCGGAAATCGGCGCTGAACATGTTTTTTTTCTTATCAAATTTAACGTCCCTCCCTGACTCGAATGACGCCAATCTTGACAACTTTAAGCCACACCATTAGGCCCCATGCTAGCATGGAGATGCTTATTATTTATACGATTATGTATACAAATTCTTATCAAATTTAGTGTCCCCCCCCCAATCACTCACCCAAACGGCACAAACTTGGCGCCTTTAAATCACACGATTAGATTCTTCGTATCATGGAGAAGAATGTGTATCAAGTTGGTGGAAATCCTGTACTCGTCCAGGTTGTGGTGAAAGTTCATATTGCTTTTCACCACAACCTGGGCTCGAACAAGAAAAACACATACTGAGCACATCATTGTATAATGGCAGTTTTATTATCCGTATGTATGTTTATCCAAATGACGTCACCCAGTCCAGATAACTTTGTATAAAAGTCAGGAGTATCATGTGACGGCTTTTGCCCAATCAGAAATTGTGTTAATTAAGGGATGGATAATTAAATATTGTATTTTATTAAACTAAGTTCTTTTTTATATAACTATATGTCTGGAACCACAAATACATTTTAAGGGTGCATGTCTAAGTTTGCAACTGTTCAGTTATTTCAATGCTATGTACAGACAAATTTCCATGTAAATAATATTCGGTTCAGTCATACATGCAGTATAGACTTTTTTTGCAAGATTCTACAATAATTGTTTGTAATAAACAACAAGTTCTCATTCCACCAATACTATGAACCTACGAGTACAAACACAAATCACAAATAGTATGTGTTTTTTGTAACTACTAACATCTCCCAATCACAAAGAATTTTCGAGTACTATGAAATTTGATTGAAAGTTATAACGTCAAGGAACGTGAATAGAAGGTCTTCATATGGGGCGTCCAACATCAATTTCCAGTTGTTCACACCATTAAAGACATATTATGGACTTGTCCGGGTGCGTGGAATTGATAAATTAGTACTCAGGCGCTATGCCAACCTGTGGGATGTAGAATTCTACTAACATCGTCAAAAATAAAGAAATAAACCATTCCACCCCATAGAAAACATCGTCTGAACTACACTCAATTATAAAATATTTACATCTCGATTCGGGATGCAACTAGACTAGTGGTGATAAAGTAACGCAAATTATTTTGCCATCGATACTTAATTAATATATTAGAATGACGGTGTTTGTTGTCAGTTTGTAAAAAATTACTACTTTGAGCCAGATTATTGTCAATTTCCATTTGATCACCCTACTCAATTTCCATTTGATCACCCTACTGGAGTGTTTCACATCACTTTAAACTGGACCATATACCCATCTATGATACGCATGCAGGGACGTGATTAAGGGTTAGATCCATTTGACCCCCTTGCGAAAATGTTCTATCAGATGAAAATCTCATGTACAGCCCACAGGGACGTCGCGACAAGGGAGTTGGTGTCTCACCCCCCCCCCCCCCCCCAATTATCAACATTTTCAGCAGTTGGAAATTTCATACCGGACACAACATTAGTTGGAAATTTCACAACAATAGAAATTGCTCTCGTATATAGTTTGATATTCCAACAATGTATTAATGGAAAATGTATTGGTTTTAGACCAACATATGCATATTTTTCTACTTTAGTTAAAAGTTTGGATTGAAATCGCCAACATTTAGAAATTTTCCAAGCTATGGGGGTGTCCGGTTGGAAATGTTCAAAACTTGGAAAGCTTATAATGTCAGTCCAGAAGAATTTTGCAAGTTTCATGTTCGGATTTCAAACTGTTCCCCTGGTCCCTCCCCCGTGGCCAGAGACGTGGCGACAGGGGGTTTGGGGTGTCTCACCCCCCAACTTTGGTCAAAATTTTCAACAGTTGGAAATGTTATAGCTGCCAAAACATTAGTTGGAAATTTCACACCAACAAATAGATTGAAAATGTTCTTGTAGTTTGATTTTCAAACAACTTATTGGGGGAATTAATTGTTTTTGGACCAATATTTGCATATTTTCCTATTTTTATGTCAAAATTTTGGACTGAAATGGTTATCAGTTGGAAATTTTCCAACCTTATGGGGGTGACAGGTTGGAAATTTCCAACACTTGGAAAGCCTGTGGCCTAGTCCCTCCCCCGTGGCCAGTCAAAAACTGCTAGTTAATTTAAGAAAACAATATTGTCATACATTTGGTCAACATTGTCATTGGAATTGTCATCAGGTTTGAAATTTCCAACTCTAGGAAGGCTTGAGGTTAGTCTAGATGCTAGGATTTTGCGTTTTTCTTGTTCAGATTTAAAATATTTCGCACACCGGGCCGAACCATGGTAGGCACGGTGTGTCATTGTCCCTCCCCATTGCCAATACAAAACTGCTAATTAGTTTAACAAAACAATAGTTTACTACATTTGGTCAAATTTGTGGACTGAAATGGTCATCAGTTGGAGAATTTTCCAACCTGAGGGAGAGTATGAGGTTTGAAATTTCCAACACTATAGGAAAGCTTGAGTTGAGGCCAGTCTAGGATTTGCGATTTTCTTGTATAGTTTCCAAAATGTTCTCACACTGGGCCAAACAACCATGGTCAGCCCGGTGTGTTCTGGTCTCTTGCCCGTAGCCGTGTGTATTTGTCTGGAGTTAAACCACTAGACGATAGGATTTACGCAATTTTTCAGGTTAAAATATATCTAAATGTTCTGATCTAAATGTTCTGATACCGGGAACATAGAACCATGGTTTATGAATATATGAATATATAGGTTATTAAGCCTGAGCACTGAGGCGCAAGGGGGGTGTGCAAATGGAATTATGCAAAACTTGTGTTTGGTCTGATTCTGATTCAAGGGGGGTGTGCAGTTGGAATTTCCGAGGTGGACATTCCCCCCGAACGGAGACCTCTAGCCACGTCCCTGTCCATGGCCAGTCAAAAACAGCTAACCAAATAAATTTAAGAAAACCAAATCGGAGGTGGTTAGTTTGACTGGAATTCGATCACTATATGTTAGTATTTGCAATTTGTAGGATCAGATCTCAATATTTTCTCACACATGGTCGGCCCATGCAGTGAATTGTGTTCCTCCCCGGGCCTGATGTGAGGTACCAGATGGAAAAACCAAAGCCCAATGGTGGGTGCAAATGAAATGAGTCGCCACCAAACCCTATATGTCAACACGTCTCTGCTAAAAGTTGGTGATTTATATCATAAAACGGAGTGCCTACGGTGAGTGGTACTTGCGATATTATACAGCCAACATTAGCATGTTACACGTACTTAGCATAATCAACGATATCTCGAAAAACGTAAAGCGGCGAGTAAAGTTTGTGGGATTTGCCGGGTATATTTAAATATATATTGCATTTAACCTGTTTTTCTACTGTGTAGTAACTACTCGCCTCTTGTTATACGATTCCATCGCTATGTGGAATTCATATGAATTTGGGATTGCGTTCAAGAGGTGCACTTTGGAAATAATTATAGAATGGATACCCCATCACAAAACGGAGCCCCCCCCCCATAGCCGCGCCACTGCCTCGATATGTTATATAGGAGGGCGGATTAGTTTGAAATTATAGGATGACCACTCCTCCTCTGATAGCATATATATCACGTCCCTATTATTATGGTGAACACACCCTCACCGAACAGAACCCTTAAAGCCACGTCCCTGCCTTAATATGTTAAGATAAGAGGGGGGTCAGTTTGAAGTTATAGGATGATCAACCTCTCATATAACTGAGAACCTCACCACGTCCAGGGATGGGTCAATTGCTTACCCAAAGTAATCAATTACAATTACAATTACTTACAATTACTTTCAATATTGCCCAATTATGGGCCCATTTACAAATTAGGCTCAATTACTTGTGAAAAAGAAATTAAGTACAGTCAACTACTAATTATCATTAATCCATCCCTGCTGGTATGTGCGACGACGACTCCTCCTCCTGTCTGTGGCCGGTAATACGGACATACCTGTTTGCACCGGAATTGGCACCGGAGCCTTTCTACTTGTGGTCTTAAATAATTTGCACATGTGATCAGGGTACAACAAGTGTGACTGTACTTCCAGTATTTCATCTTGTTGTAACACGTCAGTCAACAAAACTGTCTTGAACTCTTCTTTTGTCATTAGCGGGAACCTTACTTCGAATATAAGAGATCCTAACTCTTCACGTTTCTTCAAACCAGCAGTGGCATTATTCTCATTCCATTTCATGACAGCATCAAATACAACACGCTCGGACGAGACACGTAATTCGTCTGATTGAATGATTGATTTCAAACAATCACGGCATAGGTCTTGAAACGATGAGGTGCTCAAGCATTCGTTTCCATGATCCCAGATGAACGACAAACAAGCAGTAATCAACGACGACTCGTCGTACGCATGCGCACCCTCGAGGAATGTGCAGGCATTTTCTGCATTAAGGTCACTCTCTACGAACTGGACACACTTCTTAATTAAACCACCAACCATGTACTTCTTTGCAACATAAAGCATCGGAAATGCATTTTCTTTCACTATGTCAACTTGATCTGTGTAAACGAATCTGTGAAAGAGAGAATAAATAATGCGTCATAACTAGGCTACTGTTCCCATATATATTCGAAAGCATGTATATATAATACTATAGTAATATTTAATCCCTTGAACACTGAACCCTTAAAATTAACCGTATCGAGAAAGAAATGAGCTATCGCCCATCGCCATTAAAATTGATCACTCCTGCTGCATGGTGTCATCTGGAATCATCGAGGTATAGTACTCATAAGCATGTATGTGCCTTTTTCGGCAACAAGGAATCTTGAGGAAACTCACAACAATGCAAACCGAACAGGTCTTGAAAAGTTTAAATCATCTTCGGAAACATAGGTACCGACTGAACAGGATAACACAAGAAACATCTTATTTTTTTCTATACGGAAGATTAATTTGTCAACCGACGGCGTGCAGTTAGCGTCATACGTGTAAATTCAATATTATAAGTTTGAAATGAGAAGAACCATTTTAAATTTGATAATCAACAAGAGGCCGATCACGAGCGGCAGATGTTTAACTTGGCGATAGTAAGTTGCTATGATCGCAATCATAATCACGAGTTTTGATGTGGAATTATAAGTATACTACATTGTATTATGTACTAAAGTAGTACACACAAATGTACATAATAACACAACTTATTTGAATTTATGGGTCAAAAGAGAAGGGTTACTAATAATTGGAATTAATAGATCAAAAGAGAAGGATTAATATAACATCCATAAAGCCTGTCACCACTATCACAGTGTGATCAGTTCTATTTATGTTGTTAAAAATGGCCATGTGACATATAAAAATAATATAGTTACTTAATAATGGAAAAGGTCGAAAGACATGAATGGATAACAGCGGTTAAGTCTCAGATCTTGGCTCTCTTTGATCCAATACAAGTCTAAGTATCCAAAAGGACATACAGACTAGAGCAGAGCTCCATTGTTCTAGTTAAATAAATTCACCTGGCTAAGTGGTGGTGGAACCTTTGTTTATTCAATTGTCAGATAACATCAAATCTAACATATCATTTGGTAAGGTAATTAATTGTGGGTATTGTTCTCAAAGCAAGAAGAAAGTATAACTTTGTGGTGGGCATAGGATGAGGTAGAAGAGCGTAGGGAGATGAGGGTATGGGCACAGGGGTGGTTGAAGGTGGGACCCCCCCCCCCCCCCCCCCGCGGGAGGGCCACTTGGAAAGTGACACAAGTTCTGGTTCATTTCAACAGGTAGGTCACATTTTTACAATCTGAATAATTACAATCCAAGGCCCCTTCACAACATGTCAGATTAATCAGCTTGGTGGTCCCCGGGATGTTTAAATGATTATCAGTAACTTCAATGAAGATTTGTTTTTTTAATTAAGTTTTTTTTTTTTACCATTTTTTTTTTTAATTGAGCAAGAAGTTCATTCTAAAAAAAATTTCTTTTTTTTTCGGAAAAGGGTCATAACTCCTTTACAATTAATCGGATCAAACCCATATTCGAACTCGATCTGAATATTGGGCTGAGAAATTCATATACAAAATTTGGTTCCGAAAATGTTTGAGTTATCACACCATGCGTAAAGTGTCTACAGACAGCCACACGGACAGACAGCCGGACGGACGAACGAACGTCGAGTGGTCAATCCGGACGTCGACACTGTTTACCATACTAAGGTATGGGTAACATAAAAATAGGACGGTGAATTTCGAACATGAACTTCGACCAGACTCCATGACGACAAGACGTATTTGAGGCTGACAGGGTTATGCCCTTCTTTAGGTATTTGTATCACAAAATAGGCAATATATACGAAGCTCAACAAATCTCTGCGCGGGAATTAAACTCACTCGAGGAATTCTGTGAATATGTCACTGTTGACATCAGGTACAACTACCCTGATCCCACTGGTGATGTCAGACCATTGTGGTTTCTGGAACATCTTTTCTAACACGCAGCTTCTTGCCGCCAATATCACCTTGTGCGCCGACATTGCTTTAGCTTTTTCCCCAACTATGAATGTGACGTCACACAAGTTTACGTCTCTCAGCATCCGCATAATCGCATCCAATGGCGGCATCGCCGACTGCCAATCATTGTAATCGTTGGCCGATTGCGATTTGATACCTGCTCCCTCAGCCATTGCCACAGTTCGGCTACAATATATATACCAAAGTAGGTCATGTATATTAAATGTTATTTGTTTTAGTAGCAGAGTTACCCGGCGTTTCCCGTGTTAAATAAGGATTAACTGTCATGTGGACTGTTTTTATGGAGATGTAACCGCGAGGTAAGTGGTCATAACTTGTGTAAAACCCGAAGGGTTTCAAATACAAGTTATGTCCACTTACCTCACGGTTACATCTCCATAAAAACAGTCCACACGACAATTAATTCTTATATTTATATACATTTAGCGAAAAAGCCGCTTTTGTAAATGTATTTAAATCGAAAAGTGTATCGTGACAAAACCAGCCCAAAATATCCCATAGCACCCTTGGCAAAAGTTAACAGGAACAATTTCTTTATATTGAAACCTGATGACTTATTAAGTCAATCCTGCGTGAGTCCAAATGCGCCCAAACATTACGCGTTCTTCTTTCCGAAACCAATGACGCGGCGATGTAATTATGGGGCTGCAGTTATGAACTCCTGCGCGTTCACCGAGAAATAACTGCAACTAGTCACGTGGGCGCCGACCAATCGGAATGCTGAATTTAGTAATAATCACACTTAGTATGTAAATATAGTGGTGTGGCAGACTCCCTTTGGGTAAATTTTATGGGAATTGAGAGTACTCTTACTAACAAGACAGTCAATGACCGTGGAGTCGCTCACCTGACTGCAAACAGTCAATACTTGTCAAAATCACTTAAGACAGTAGTTCTAAACAGGGACAGTGCTGGAGGTTCTCTTTTCAGCAGGGGTCTTCACCTTAAAATGTATAATTGCACACCATTGACACAATCTCCAACCCCTCTACACTTTTAAAAAAACACAACCAGTTCTAACTTCACAAAATTCCTTTTGCCCACCCGTCTTTGGTTGGAATTTTACAACTGGTACTTCAAGGTTACTAACTATGGGAAATATGACTTGATGACATCATTTTAACAAATCTGAATGAGAGTCACCAAGGGAACATCAAATATGAACCCATTCGGTCTTATGGTTCTGGAGAAGAAGACAATTGTTGACCATCAGAACATCAATTGATATCCTATTATATGGCTCATGTGAACTTACTTATCGTTTAAATATTCAGATCTGTGTTTCCGTACAGAAGTTCATTTTAGAAACTCGGCGTTTCTCCTTACCGTGACGAGTCGTCCGATCGCCGGGCCGCGCAATACACTATATATATAAGTAGATATATATGTTTTATCATAGTATCGGTATTGAGAGCTCTGATAGGGTCGTCTCATCATTTCTCAATGGAATTTCAATGAAATTTATTCTACGCGTCATTGGGGTACTCTCTATGCAATTATTTAATCATACAATGCTATAGTACACTTCTAACCAATTATTTTATTATTAAATTCACAATACATGTTTTTTTGCATTTCCTGCACGTGGGCCGCTATGCGTTCTATTTGATTTTGAATTTTCATTGGTTCGTAGATAATATGGTTATAAATACCGAAGTATTTAAAAGTATAAATACAAATATATACGATACTTCGCTTCACTCCCCTCCTTCCTTTTAACTAATATATGATATACAATACCAAATTAACTTGACAAACGTTCTTTCTTCCTGCACCCTATCCCTCAACCCCCTCTTAGAAAATTTGTTTTTTCGAACATGTTATCCACGTCTGCTAAATTTACCTTATATGGTATCTATTCTGATACCAAATCTAACTTTCTTATTCCGAGGAAAAGACTGAATAAAAGCCTTCCAGGTTTGTTGTCTTATCCCCGTTTTTGAACATATGTGTTGTAAAAATTATGTCAATTCGTTTGTATGTGTTGGGTGTTGTGGTCGAAAATAAAATATTGTTTACATTAAGTTTGGTGGCGATTGGATGAGGGATGTGGCCTGTTGGCTGTTCCAACAAAAATTATTGACGCCCCCGCGAACGCACGGAAGGACGGACGACGGACTTTGTCAAGTTGATCTATAAACAAACAAACGTAATCGACAAAAATGGAAAATGAATATTCGCCAATTTCTTCTGCGGATTATCATAGCAACTTTACTTGTAAGAGTCCAGAAGGAAGGGGCAAATGTTAGGGGTGAGTACAATTCTCTGCACAAGTTTTGATTTCCCCGCGGATTTATGATTCTGGATGGTATGTGCTTCACTTTTTGGGTGGTTTGGAGTTGATATGATATACCCTTCATATTTGCATTTCCTAGAATCGAAGACGACATCCAACGTGACCGACGTGGTACATGTTATTTACTAAATAACTTCAATCCGCTTTGTTTGAGAAAATATCTAATAAGGAGTATACAACTTTATACATTATTGGGATGTTATTACATTCTACTACCTTTTCGGGAAACAATCGGTACTCTACTAATAAGATGGTTAACAAAATGGCGACAATATTGGAAAAAATATAAATGTTTTCTCTCACATCTCCTAGATCCGTTTCCATGCACTTTCCGAACAGATGGTACATTGTGGTTTGTTGTCATATTATTCGTGTGATATGCGGGCAATGATATTTCAATTCCAAAACAAAATTAGGAACTATAAACGCAACCCATTAATGCCTATACAATCACGAGTACCCGAATTGTTCACTATGGTATATGATGACAATAAAAATGGCGGCAAATTTATAAAACGTGGTCGATTTTGTCCCAATTTGATTGTTAGTTAGAGGTATCACCCCCCCCCCCCCCCAATGTCGCCTGGCGGTAATTGTGACATTTGCATAAAACGAACAAAATTAGCGTGCACAAACTCGGAAAGTTGAGTAAACTGTCCATCCCATGGATAATCAACTCGGTTATACGCTGTTCGTGTGCATAATTTAAGAAATGTATCGTGGTATACTGCTAACGGAATGTATCTGTAATGAATATAAATCGAGTTGGTGACCGTAAATCGGTTTTAAATGTGTAAAATTCAGAATACAGTGTGTGTAGTGATAACAAAAAGTGACACAGTGGACTAGCTGGGCGTGACAACGAGGCATCAGTGATAGATAAAAAGTGGTATAGTAGATTAAATGTGTCTTCCAATGAGGCCTCTGTGTGCAGAATTGTACTTGTATAATTTGCCGTTTGGAGATATACATCGATGCCGTATAATGTGGTAGTGATGTTGGGTGGTCAGCTTAAAAAAATGTTATATGCGCTTGCGACTTGTGAAATGAACATATATATGGCACCCCACCTCACAAGTCTGAATCCTTCCTAAATGTGTTGAAAAACATGGCTATCAACAGTCATCTCGGATTTTAGACCTTGCATGACTAAATACTTCAGCAGACCGTACATGAAGGCCAAGACCCTCATCCGTGTATGAACTTCGTGGCTTATTCAACTCACAAATGAAAATATTGATACATGTATATAGACAAACTGGTGTGAAATCCGGTAATTCGTTAATGCTAGTATTTTGGGTGTTTGTGCCCGCTGGTGGGTATTTTATGTACATGTACTTATGTTTTCAACACTATATATATATCCCCAAAATTCGTCTAAAGTTGAGATATAGTGTCATTATAACGAACCAAAACCGGACGCTTTGCGTCGTATATAGACTATATCTGATTTTGTGATGTCACCAATTATTATCTAATACGACGCTTCCTTTTTGAATTTGTGCGACCACTTTTGTCGCACAGTAGATCGGTTGGCTTAAAGCATTAATGTCGTTATCGGAAAATCTTGTTACTGCGTCTTTCGATTACTAGTATTGCAAATGAGAATTATGAATATTGATTTACAATGTAAGTTCATTCGTGGGGGTAGTGACGGGTAGTTTAACTTTTATTGCGAAAATAAGACACAATGAATAACGACACTATAGTAACTACAGTCTACACTCTGCGGGGCGAGTGAAAAGAGATTGAAATTCGTGATGTGAAATATATTAAGATTGACATCACAGATTTACCGATCGACTGTGCGCTTTTAATGTTCAGCACTTGGTACTGTACGGTACTGTGCGTAACTAATATGGAATTAATTGTTATCATAAGACTTTATAGTACATACATTCTTGTGATAATCCATAAATATCATACTATTTTCTGGAACCGAATTTTGTGATAATCCATAAATATCATACTATTTTCTGGAACCGAAGGGAAACATATAATTATGAACAAAGCAGAAGATACATTCATGCAGGTTCAGTGGTCAATGTGGAAAGTTACACGATGGCGTTGTTCGTCGATTTTCGTTGAAATCGACACGGTGACATCTTATGAGTGAAATGAACAGGTATGAAATGGACACCTTCTCCATATAGTATCTCAGCCGCAGCGCTCATCCAGCGTCACGACATATATTGCTTAAATTCAGTAAAAACGTTCCCGTTCCCATCTCGACAAGGTATAACTATTTTCACTTTGATGTTGGTAGTTTATATAGTCTAGCTGTCAATCAAAATTATCCGAAAGTGCGATTGGCCTAATTTACACTCGAAATTACGATTTGGAGTCCATTCTTTCGACGAACCGTTGTGTGCGGAGTGTAATTACTGATAATCAGACAGGAAGCATAGGCTTATGTGAATTTTATTTGTTGGGACTACCAGGGAATCAATACACTGATTGTGATTATTAAATTGAAAGTGGATTGATTAATTTCTTCAATTATTACATTTGTATATTCTTTCATTTCGTTCCGTGCATATACACATCAATTATATTCAACTTCAAATTATTTTAGTACAATGCTGTACACCGAGACCTCATTCAAATGCACAGTTAATCCGTTGTATCACTTTTTTTATCTATCACCGATGCCGCCTTGGCATTCACAGTTAGTCCGCGGTGCCACAATTTGTTAGCACCAGCCACACTGTATTCTGAAATTTACACATTTACAACCGGTTTACGTCACCAACTCGATTTATTTGTATTGCCGATATATTCTGGTAACATTATACCAAAACACATTCCACAAATTATGCACGCGAACAACGTAAATATAACCAAGTTGATTATCCATCACTCAAAGTTTGTGCACGCTGTGTTGTTGCTTTAGGCTTAACCCTTTACACAACAAAGCGGCCAAAAACGCCCAAATAAAGCTTCAACAGCCTAAAATATCTTCGGTATGTGTCAATAAAACCATACAAATATGGATATCATTGGAACCGGTTCATTGACCACATTGTGATGGTTACAGTTATGACCTGTGCCAATTCATTCTCTTATATATGCGAGTCGACCATAGGTCGCCTCGCATATATAAGAGAATGCATTGGCCTAAAAACATTCTTTAATTCTTTAATAATTTTATAATTTTTTCTTACATTTTTAAACAATTTTTATAATATTTTTCTACATTCTTTGACAATTATATCATTTTTAATATGTGTTAAGCCAATGCATTCTCTTATATATGAGAGACGACCTATGGTCTACTCGCATATATAAGAGCATGCATTGGCACAGGGCCCTTCTGTTGGGTAAAGGGTTAAGCCACAATGACCTCAGGCGACCGAGACCTCGTGGAAGATGCATGTTGGTGAGCCGAACCATTTTCGTTCTCAGAAATCCTCCGAAATAGTCGTTTTGAAGAATGAGTCCAATGTGATGCACATTGAAACCTATATCTTTACGACCCGAGGCCTATGTGGAACGCACCAAGGCCTCCGATCGATTGGGCAGTGTGATTGCATTGGTCCATTAGTGAAGTAAGTTCCACTAATAACCCTTTCATGACGGGGGCTGCTCTGTTGCAGCATTAAATACCATGTGCCAGTGCATTCTCTTATATATGCGAGTCTCCCATAGGCAGCCTCGCATATATAAGAGGATGTACTGGCTTACAAGGTCAACGTAAATACTGTTAGGCCAATACATTCTCTTACATATGCGAGGCGCCCTATGGGCGACGATTGGCACAGGGCTTTCGCAAATTTCAGGAAGCTCCAGTCATGAAAGTTTCTCTCTGTGGATTGATTCACTAATAGCTGTTTCACAGAGGATTCCAGGTGAAAATGAGGCTCACAGACTCGAGTAATAGTATAATCAAAGTGATGTCCAAGATGGCTGCCAAAATCAGTATGTACACTTACACGACTGATACATTGATTGTTGATTCATCTTCAGTATTTGCAATGCATTCGCGCATGTGCAAAGAAATAAAAACACAAACGAGCTCAACTGACGGAAATATAAATGAATATTTTCAAAATTCAACATAATCTGGCTGTGGGAACCGTGAAGTAACCATTATGTTAAAAGTACGTTTAGGATAAATGATTTTGGAGAAAGCCATACATGTACCGAGTAACATCTAGGTGGGTGTGATGAGTCCTCATAGTTGAGTATTTTCAGAAAATAGAAATAGCGTCCAACAATGCCAACCCATCAGAAGTAACGTATATATGGTGTATCATGTATAAAACGATAACCATTCGAAGCTATTCACGGCATGGCATGATATATATAGGAGAGGATCTTTGGACCGGTATTACATATCACCAATCAAACATCACCAGCCGTCATCAACATTCTTATTCCATGTACATTATCTCTGTTATTTTGGCCATACATACCGTGTGTATATATTACTGGGAGAGGGACTACATTAAGGGGCACGTTAAAAAAAGAGGGTGTCAAATAAGAAAGGCGATTTCATTCGTTTTAGGACTCCTTACCCTCTCTGTAGTCTTGAATACACCAAGAAATGAAGGTATATGCTCCCAGTATTATCTGTTGGTGTGGTCAAAGGATAGCACTACCAGGATACACAATATATATTGATGAGATGGTTAGCCGGTTAGCAAAATCATGATGCATTGTGATGGCAGTGGTCTTGAACACACAACAAACTGAATGTATATATAATACATATATGCTCTCAATATCAATTTTGTTAGCAATATCAGGAAATATACAACTTAAATGGATGGGCTGGTCAAACAAAAAATTATTGTGCGTTTCCTGGTAGATCTATATTAAGTTATTTTGGCCACACCACAGTTAATGTTTCGAGCATATACATTCAGCGCGTGGTGATCTAGAGACTTCAAAAGGGGTAGGTGGTCCAAAAATTATCGAAAAATCACATTTCTTATTTGCCATCCTCTTTTTTCTAAAGTGCACCATGCTCTCAATAACAATCCCCAGACCATCGATAAATCGTCTTATTTGCCATCCTCTTTTTTCTATAACAATCCCATCCATAAAATCGCCTTTCTTATTGGCCATCCACTTTTTTGTAAAGTGCCCCGATGCTTTCGATAACCCCATTCAGATAAATTGTGTATTTCTAAATTTTGTCCACTTCAGTCATTATCGAGAGCATATACCTTGAGTTCTTGGTGTGTACAAGAATTCATATAGGGTAGGGGGTCCCACGCAAGCCATCGAAAATGCTCCTTCTTATTTGCCATGCTCATTTTGTAAAGTAAATATAAATTCAGTTCATTATGCATTACCTGGTAGATCTATACCTTTTTGCCAATCTCACAGTCAATATATATATATAGGATATGACTTCAGTTCGTGGTGTGATCAAACATTTAAATAGGGTAGGGGGTCCCAAAATCGAAGACAAATTACCTTATTTGCCACCCTCTTTTGTAAAGTGCCCCATGCTTTCGATAACCATTTCATCCATATAAATTGTATATTCCCGTTAGACCTACCTTTTGTCCACACCCTCGGTAATTATTGAGAGCATATACCTTCAGTTTGTGGTATTTTCAGAACTTAAAATAGGGCAGGTCGCCCCCTCCACCACGACAAAGCCATGATGCATAGAGAATTCGCATTTCTTATTTGCCATCCTCTTTGTGTAACGTGCCCAATATAGTCACATTGTCAAACTCTAGTCTTGGTGATCATTTTTGAATTTACTCAACATATGCAACAGGCTGCAGTAGGCTGCATAATTATTATCAGTAGCATTATAAAGCATTGTGTACATACGTTTGTCAAGTACTATATCTAGAAGCATAACAATATCGACTGTATTGCATGAATTAGATTAGTAGAGTACTGATTGTTATAGTGAATGTCTTGTCTTCTTATAGTAGCACTTGGTGTCCGTTTAGTGATATTAATATCAACGTTCGAGTAAAATAACGACATATTCTCCATTGGGTTCAATGTTAAATTTTTAACACAACGGTAACCAGTGAGATTAGTTTGGTCACATATTTTTTCCCAAACTGCGCCTGAGCTTCACACACAGTATTTTGATAAATTTCAATTTATATATAATCATACGCAAAACGGCGCCTTTTATGCAAAATACAAGAATCTTCATAGGGTTCAACGTTAAATTTTAATCGCAACTGTAGCCAGTAAGAACATGGATCATATCCAAATTTGCAAATATATCTTTGAGGTTCATCGTTAGTAGTTTTTGTTACAATATTTCAAATCACACCGATCATAATACGCCAAATGGCACAATCTATCAGTTTTTTGTATAAACTAAAACGCTCTTTAAATTATGTTGACTCCATTTTAGGCCATCACTCCAAAATTAAAGAATGGAAACAAATCAATCCTGAAAATATACCTACTAGGCATACAAATATGTTTTAAGATCGCTTTTAGCAAGCAAAATATGGTAATATGACATAAGATATCTGACTATTTGTCAAACAGGTCACTAAATATCGTTTTGGGGAGGGGGAGGGTTTTTGCCCTGTATTCGCGCTATGTCCACCACATTGGTGTTTATCATCCGGATGGCAATTATATTCACTGCCTTAAATTTAGCCACAATTGTTCAATACTTAGTATAATGCAAAGCTACAGGTCCTGTAAGTTCTTAAAATAAGATTGACATAATAAAAACGAATAAACATGTACTGGCTTGACTGCCGTTCGACTAGTGAGACATTTTCGGAATCGCCCTACTATTTCAAGATCCAAGGAGTCTGTAAATCCGTTTATAGCAGTATAGCTGCTGTCCAGGTTGAATACATTTTACTTACGTTTATAGATACACAATTGGTCTATTAAATACCAGATGTGTGTTGAACTCGAACAAGGAAGAACAATGTCCAACTGTATTTTCGGGAAATACCCCGATTTAAACATAGCACAACTACTCCGAAGATAACTCTATCACAATATAACGCTCATTGCCACTGGATAATCTCAGTCACGTGTTCCCAATACAATCTTACACAATACTGGCCGATGTCACCCAGTCACTTTATCACAGCTTGCATTCATGATTAAAATGTTAAGTGTCCGTCGTAGTTGACTGTGATACAAGTCAAATGGGTACACATGTCGCTCACCGCTTTAAGCTGCTTTCACACAAATGCGTCTAACGCATTAGTTTTACGGTGCTTAGGCGCACAAAAGACGCATTCATCCAAACAATGGTGTCAGCACTGGACATTTCACATAACTGCCCAAGAAGACGTCCGCTAATTTTAGCGGACAACTTTGATAAATTGAAAGTGTCAATGAAGCTGTAGCTCAACTTGTAGATGGTATACATTTATGTGTTGGAGTCAATTGAGTCTATAGGAACTCGGAAAGTTTAATGTATATAGGTATTAAAGACACGGTTGGCCTTGGCGGTGGGTATCCTGTGAAAATATCTCCACCCGTCAAAAACCGCCACAAACAGAAAGAACATCAAAATGTAGATAGACTTTATCCGTATACAAATAAGAAATATCGCATAAACAGTATGTTATGGTCATATGTTTGACCATTGTTATGTAAACAAAAGTATAAAAAGTTACTTTTCTGATGTTTGTATATATTATGATGGTAAACATAAAGAGCGTTCTTTGTTGGTGTATACCTGATATGGAACAAATAAAGAGCGTTTATGCCATTTGTGTGTGATTAGCCAGTAGCATTGTGCTGTCTTCTGTAACACAATCAGGCTCTTGCTTCGGTAAAATATAGTAGGTCTTTATGATAACATGCTGTGTACGCGATGGTCATGGTATATATGAACGGAACTGTATGCGTTTTA
Organism: Siphonodentalium dalli; assembly: GCA_032622095.1. Lineage (NCBI taxonomy): Eukaryota > Metazoa > Mollusca > Scaphopoda > Gadilida > Siphonodentaliidae > Siphonodentalium > Siphonodentalium dalli. The sequence continues at coordinate 180,108,580 of CP136069.1, read as the reverse complement.
ATGTTTTTATGTTTACGGTGTTTGGAACAAATATGTATATTTTCGACAATTAAGGCCGCACGTGCCTTTAAATACAGTAAGTGATATATATATATATATATATATATATATATATATATATATATATATATAAGAGTTGTGTTTTAATGTAATGTGGTACATCATGTATATGTCTTTTCCCACTGGTTTGAAGATATCCCAACAAGTTTGATGTCCCCGACATCAGTACAATATAGGGTGTTGGGTGGTGGTGGATTTAAACTTAGTATATACAATGTATTTACGTTAAAAATAATACAAATACATGAAGATATCCATATTAATAACTTCAATATACACATACGGTTGAACCGAATGTGTGCTTAATATGTTTTTGTAATAATTCTATACGACAAAATATTCGAAATCGCGCAGTACCAACTGCATTTACGTTGGTTTGCCAAGCAGACCACACACGATGCAAGAATGTTGCGCAACATATTGCAGAGTGTACTTCCTGAAACCATTCTTAACCTTGTTATATTATATTTATATGGGTTAACACGTTGAGTGCCACTACGAGTTATCTCATAGTACGCAACCTTCGCAGGTTGCCACTACGAGTTATCTCGTAGTGGTGTCCATGTCGTGTAACTGACAAATGGAAGCAGTGGAATAGGTCGATACACCACGAAAACCCGCCTCGGGACATCAGAACAGTGATTTTATCAAATAAATAGTGTGGCTCTCCTTCCATTGTTCAACAGAATGAGCACCATCAGCACATATATTATACTAAAAATGGTCCAGTTGTGAGTGAATACAGCTGACACTATCTCACTGAGTGACCACCAGAGGCAGTCGTGTGTGGTCAATTGGACTGGTTTTTTGGTATTCAATAGACTGATAATGTGCACGCTTGTAAACAGTCGGGGTGTGGATATTCACAATGTACAAACATGCGAAGGCAGTTTCGGGGAATGGTTACATCGTTGTGTTTCAACACATTGAAACTTCGCACAACCACCCACAAACGTCACACAGGCCTGGCAAATATGTTCCCACTCACGCATGTGCGAATGGACGCATCCAATACAAGATAAGCGGATAATCCATGACGTTACGCTCGTTGATGCTACCATTATCTCATTATTAGGGAACACAGCAGTTGTTTTTGGAATACATGTGCGGCTCCATTTGGGGGCTAGGTATTTTATTCTTTATAATTCAAGTATAGCGGAACAATTACTCCCCAAAGCTACATTGTATCCTCTTCCGAACGTGTTGGACAATGGAAAGCGTAACCATTACCGTACTTTAGACGTCATGCAGTCCATCGAACTGTTCTGCATGTATGTACGGATAAATAGTTTTGTGTAGCATAGAGGTTTAGTGTAAAGGGTAACTTATTTCCAGACGGGTAGATTATATGGAATCGTTACATGTAGCACACTCCTGAATGTACAGGTATCTATTGGGCTACTATTGCATGGTTACTTTAATTTTGTGCTGACAATTCTTCCTACACTATTATTTTGGATTGTACTTTGGAACCCTATAGCATAGTCCTAAATCAGGCTAAATGGGAGATAACTTACAATTCCCGATACAACAGAAGATGCATGCTCGTAAAGATGCATGCTCGTAGTCATTACTGGATGGACGAAATAAACTCATCCTCACAGGAAACAAGTTCACCCGATTCCACGACGGATTCACCGTCTGTAGACATGCATGCTCATATAAGTATAATTTGCTCTAGCGTGCATCAGCCATAATATAACTATATAACGAGCTATAACCACCACAATGACACACGCACCTCCATAAATATGCTTACCACCAAAATAACTTGTTTGGGTTACATTCTGCTTCATATTTGTTGCTCAAACGTGTCCAGTTGTGTCTACGAAATAACTCGTAGTTGGCACTGGTGGTGGGAATACCCAAATTCCTTCCGCCATTGCCGGCTACGAGTTATCTCGTAGTACCACATGGGCCTGTAACGCGCTCCGCTGTCCGCCCCCCTTTTTGCACTGCCCATATACGCCGCTCTCTATACGCGCCTTCTTCGCGTTAATGGAACATTATATAGACAAGGGGCACTGTAGAAATTCAACGTTTCACCATCGCTCGGGAGTCGCACAAATTTAGCCCATTCACCCCAGTAATGATAACGATATATACACGGATGGATCGTCAAAGAATTCATATTTCAATAAATACCACAAACTCCCATCAGAAACATTCATACACGTTGCATTTGATTAAATTTTAACCACCGAATATTGTCTCCGGAGTGCGTATTTTTTCGATTTGATCCGGCTCAGTAGCAATGGACGCCAAGCGTCTCTAAATTAACCACCCATACAGTTTACTATCATTAAAAATCGGTCAAACGATCAACTAAATATCTGGAACGTAGTTATTTCTTGTCGGCTAATAATTTATTTACTCATACAAATCAACACATTGTCAGTAATCAATTTCTATAGAGGAGAAATCTGTCGATAATTCAAACTTTTTTTCATTTTTTTTACAAGTCGCACGGCCCCTCATTTAAATATTCATTGTGACTTGACCTCGATTAGAATACTGGACGCTGATTGGCTGTTTTACTATTTTCATTTTAGTAACCGCGAAGTTTAAAATCGATGCAATATTGACATGTCGAACTCGTGGTCTGCATGATAAATTTGTAAAAACAATGTCGTTCAAAGCTATTAACTGGTAATTTCGTAACCATTGCAACAAAAACTAATTGCATAGGGTGAATTTTATATTGTAAATCGAATATGTATGTTTTACAACTCAACTTAGAAGAACATTCCAGTGAAATATAAGAACTAAATTGTCAAATATAAAGACATTTTTTTATAGAAGTTTTAATAAACCATTCAATAGCCACAGTAGCTATCTGGCAATGCCAGGTTTAAACATTGAATGTACCGATATGGACATTTTCCATGACAAACACGATTAGTATGGTTGTTTATACTTGATATCAATACGCGCGTTTCTCGGAATCTATTCAGGTGCAGCAGTGAGACGTATTCATGTCGATTTCACAAGACCATGTACATTTCACTCTAACGTATTAACCCTGCGATCACGGATAGCGAGCTTTGTTTATATACCGAAATCATCCCAGATAATCACGAATATCGTATCAGATTTCTCCTCAGATATACCGTTACGAAGCTACTGGAATGTGCCGAAGATTGGTATAAAACAAAACAAAAATCGGAATGAGGCTCTTGGGTTGGGAGAAAAATGATCCATCGTGACCTGGGGTGTGGGATGGGAAAATCTCACCCTCGGGGCCAGATATTTGGTCCGGACACTCGGCAAGCCTCGAGTCTGGCCCAAATATCTGGCCCTTCGTGTGAGATTTTTCCATCTCAAACCCCAGGTCATGATGGATAATATTAGTCTCTCACCTCTCGATCTCTGGTTCTATATTTCGGCCACTACGCAAATACTGCTCCCGTCTGCTGATAGTGCTCCATATAAGCGCCTGTCACTTGATGTCAAATCATCTTCTCTCTCAGATCTATCATATTTAAATAGTTAAATATATATATATGAACATCATATTGTAAATATTATATAAATCTGGGATACAAAATAAGTAATGTTTACACCAAAGTTTGTTAAACCGCTCGGCTTAATAGCTGAGTATCACCAGAACGAATAAGTTTTCAGCATGTGTTGTGTGATATGGAACAAACAGAGAAGAAGATATTTTTCTTGTTTGAAATTTCGAACTGGTGCTGTCAGGTATGAACTGTCCACCTGTTAACCATTTCATGATGGGAGCTGCGCTGGCGCAACATTACAGACACTGTGCCAATGCATTCTCTTATATATGCGAGTCAACCACAAGATAATGAATTGACCTATTGACTATTTGTTATGATTTTCTATAGTTGTCCAATACAAAAATATTATATAAAAACAAAGCCATGGCTCAGAGTGATATCGGGGGCAGGGGGTGGCACAGAGTGACAGCCGATCAGATGATTATACTAGTCTAAGTTTTGCTTGGAGTGGGGGTAGGTTGTCTCACATCGGGGAAATGTGTACGACCATTATTTTCTTATGGGAAAATTACTCTAGTTTTCTCTAACTCAGAGAGCGCCGAGCCGAAACAGGTGACAAAATATCGGTTTTTGCTATCTTTCATAGGGTAACTTACCGAAAAAGTTATATATTTTCAGTGGTTGATTGGCAATAGACAACTGGCTAACCGGGCAACAAAATGGGAACCAACGAAAACAGCTGAGCACATTTATGAGGCAAACATTGACGTTTAATCAGATTCAATACTATTTTCTGCTTTGTTCTTATTTTTGACGTCGTGGTAAATAAATGTAATTTTACGCATAAAAAAACTATGGCGATTCCGATAAAGTGTCGTGCATCCACTCCATTCAAATATAGAATATGTGCCAAAATTCTTCCATATTATATTATATGTTTAGAAATGGTAGGATATTCCTTACATAATAATGTTCAAACCAATATTATATCTTTCCAACTGGCAAAAACGTAACCCTCCCCGAAGTTCATGATTATCCAAATAGAGATGTCAATGTACATGTAGGTCTATAGGTAGTATCCAAGAATAAATGAGCAGTGCACAGTATATGGTGTCATAATGAGTAGAACCCTCCAAAGACCCAGAAAATATCAGATTTAGTTGAAATCCTAGATTAGAAAGTTATACAATCCAAAATTCGAAAATATTAGCACAAATTTCCCCGATCTGCGACACCCACCCCCATCACCGCCTAGACTATAATTAATTAATAATATGTCTTCTGTACTTTGTATTATAACATATTTTGTGTTTATATCGGGGGAAATTGTCAAAATGTCATTGACCTCCGATCTCACAATTTAAATATAACCAACCACGAAGCTGTATTTGTAATTATTATCGGTATTTTATAGAGATTGGATTCCGCCTTGCAATGATCTGTTTCGCCACTAACCAATGAAATCGTGCATGCCCAGACCCATAACCAATGAAATAGTGCATGCCCAGACCCATAACCAATGAAATAGTGCATGCCCAGACCCATAACCAATGAAATCGTGCATGCCCAGACCCATAACCAATGAAATCGTGCATGCCCAGACCCATAACCAATGAAATCGCGTATGATCTGAGCCATAACCAATGGAATGGAGGTAATCCCATCAACACAGAAACAAAGCTGAATCATAGATCTAGAGACGTAGATATGTTAGGATTTCCGTCGGCTCTCAGAGAGACGGTGTTTATATAACAACAGTTTAGTCCCAAGATATTGAGCAGCACGTCAACGGTCGTGAAAAACTGACAGACCATCTTCTTCAAGTTCTTCATGTGTTTATTCTCAAACAAATCATTTTACACGATATTGTGAGAACATAATACATATACATATACAATATGTGGTGTGCAACAGTGGAAATGGGTTTACCAGTGTGAAGAGGGGGGTGGGGCAGCTGTTCAATATTTGTATTATAGGGCAACACAAAAATGTTTAATGACATGCAGCAATAAATCACGCCATCTCCTCGAAAATGTTGGAGATATCGCGACTGAATGCAGATATCATGCATTGTTCGTTATTAACTCTCGCGTTTTGAATAAATTTGGAGAGTTTAATTAGTATATTCTTATTTTAGGAGTTAAACAGCTTCGTAAAATAAACTAAATTCGGCTAAGTATTTGAGGAATGTGTTTTTTTCTCAGAGAATCAAGTGAAGAGCATTGTAAAATACAATGGTTCAAGTTCAAGTTCAAAAGCTTTATTTATAAAGGTGCCATGAATCTAAACGAGCTTAAACCGAAAGTAGTAGTAGCAGGTGAAGGCAGTTCCAGAGTCTCAGAGTATGAACTATGTTTAAGTTTCACCAGGCAGTCCAAATAGGAAGGAGTGCTGATGTCCTTCTTTAGTATTTTGAAAACTGTGAGTGCCATAAGTCTGATTCTTTGGAGATGTAGATGCTCACAGTTTGCAAGCTTTAGGAGAAAGTCATAATCAGATGTGTAGTCATTATAGATAAGACGAAAGGCTCTCTCCTGAATTTTATCCAGCCTGTATGTAGAAGACACACTGCAGAAATGCCAGGTAAGAGGGCAGTAATTACAATTTGAGAGGATGAAAGATTTGAAGATACATTTTTTGCCTGAGAGGGTCTTAGCTGCATTGATGCATTTGAACATAGCGAATCAATGTGAGTGTTAAACGTCAATTTACAGTATTCATCTCCTAGTAATCCAATGTTATATCTCGTGCATACTTTATCTTTTTGATCGGTATCATTCCATGATCCAGTTTCAATGGGAAGTATGTGATGGACTGGACAATCGAAATCTTGTAAGGATAATTGCATCCTTGCGGTTCAAAATATTCAAGTAATCTTCAAGGCCAAATATTGTTTTCAATTTTGTGTATGTAGTACATTTAGTTGATTGCTCCATATTAATTTTCCATTGTTGTACATATTGGTCCTTCATGGCTTGTTGGACAATATGATTTTTATTTTCAACATCAATGCTAATGTTATCAGGGACGTGACGCGACTACCAAGGGAGAGCATGCAGGGACGCAATGCCATGACAACGGGGTGGATGTTGTGTTCTCCAATCCACACCCTACTTATGTAAACAGTTTTAACCCTTTCATGACGGGAGCTTCCTGAATTTTTGCGAAAATCCTGTGTCAATGAATTCTATTATATATGTGAGTCAACCATATAGGTCGCATCGCTTATATAAGAGAATGCATTGGCCTAACAAATTTTATATTATCTATTATATATTTTGGAACTTCTGTCTGTCTGTCTGTCTGTATGTATGTGTGTTATAGACTCGAAAACTGCTCGACCGATCCGACTCGAATTTAGTATGTAGGCCTACTTTGAACCCGAGAACAATATCGGCGGGTCTGATTTCACGTGCGATCGTGTAATTGGCGTTGAGCTCGCTCATATCGCTCATATAGGCATGTTTCTGGACCTCGACCGATCCTACTCAAATTTGGTATGTAGGCCTACATTGATCCTGGAACAATATGGGCGGGTCCAATTTCACGCGCGACATGTCCTTGACCTTGACTTCGTCCGGGCTATTTAACGATGTCTTTGCCAGAAACATGCCAATATGAGCGTATATGAGCGAGGTCAAGGTGAATGGCAAGGACACGGTCGCATGTGAAATTGGACATGCCCATATTGTTCCCCGGACCAAAGTACACCCACATACCAAATTTGAGTCGGATCGGTTAAGCAGTTTTCGAGTCTATAACACACACACACCCTCACCCTCACACAAACACCAACACACCCTCACACAAACATACATACAGGCAGAAGTTCCAAAATGTATAATAGATGATAATAATTTTAATAATGTAAGAATTTTTTTTTTAAATGATAACAATTATTAAAGAATGTAAGATAAATTGAAAACAAAAATAGTTAGGCCAATGCATTATCGTATGGTCAACTCGCATATATAAGATAACTATGCGATGAGAAACCATCTGTATGATGTGGATATTTGTTGGGGGTAGAGAATGCTCTTGCTTAAATGTTTTATATGTTTTCTCATAAATTGTATATTCAAATAGCATCATAAAACATGATTATTACAGTCATGGGATATAAGTAGTGGCTCACCTTGTCAATTGTCATTCTGTTTGTCGGGATTAATCCGTTCCAACAATAATGAAGTATGTATTTATATACAACTGCGTATACATTAGACGTTATAATATGATACATGAACATCATAAACACATTAGTTCGATAAAAGATGATAATTGGGTTTTAAATATTGAGATGTATCAATCAATTTAGTGGGTTGGACTAAGTTCTCAAGGACACCTGGCTATTTCCATGAAGATACCGATGTTTCAAAGAAATTTCCAGGTGCTCCTCTGTTCATGGTACTATATATTGGCTAAATATTCTCAGTTTAAACGAAATGTTGATGCGCATAAATAATAGCTACATGTGCCAGGCACAGAGAGAGATTTTGAGTTGTTTATGTCAGTCGAGGAGTCTGTTATAAAACCCTTGTCAGATGTGCAGTATTGGGAGGATCCTGAAAAGTTTTATGCTACTAACTGCATTTTCTTGTATATCAGAAGAAATTATATTTGACTGCACACTGTGACCACTATTTTTGAAAGGCCTTCCATATCTCTTGACAAATTGTAACTTTTTTGTGGAAACTGTATTGAATGGAACAGACTCAATTTTGTTATAATATATATGCAATCCTCTGACGGTTCGGGGTCTCTCAGTTTGCACGAATATATGTATCTCTTCGATATAATGATAAATATACGTTTATTGCTTCTTCTATGTATCTCTTTTTGCTAGCTCATTTTGTGAATGCCCTGATTGCTATTCCCATATAAATATGACAGTTAAGAAGATATAATTGTTCAAGTGACTTAAGTGGGTCACCATATGTCGGGATTGTGAAATGTTAACGTCCAAAACTACTTAAAATGATATAGAGATGGCCTATGTGACTGTATATAACTTATATGTGGATAAAGGCGAATAGCAATCTTATCAACGATAGAGCATATCCGCGACGCAAACGACACCAAATGTGATTTAATTCATGGTATATCATTAGAGAACAACGTGTATGAATTCGGTGGAAATTGGTGCCAAATAAATTTTTACCAGCGTTTGCCTCTTTTGACAATTTAAACCACTCCCATTAGACTCATGGATGCATGATATACTGGCGATGATTATATATATGTTTGGTGGTAATCAGCAACTAAACAAATTCTGAGAATTGTTATGACCCATATCTCTCACCCAACCGACAGCAATTTGACGTCTTTAAATCACACGATGATATTCCTCGTATCATAGAGAAGAATAATATATCAATTTGGTGGAATTCTGGGCTAAAAATAGTTTATTAAATCAATTGTGGATGCAACGTTGACTCGAACAACGACATATTGCGAAGGTGATTATGTATATTCGTTTGGTGGAAATCGGCGACAAAACTATTTCACGATATATTTTTAATTTTGCCGACCTCCCCCTTTTCTTCCCCTGACACCAACAGCGTCATTTTAAAAAATGTTTACCCGCACCGTTATCTTCCTTGTAAACAGTTACCCCTCTTAGAACGCCTTGGTGCCATCTCGATTGTACCGCGTGAAGTTATATATAGAACGCACACAGACAGACAGAAAGACAGACAGACAGACAGACAGCACGATTCGATTTCTTGTATCATTTGAGAAGAACGTGTCTGAATTTGATGGTAATTAGTACCAAAAATATTCTGTATCAGTCTTGGTGACCCTCCCGTCCCTATTTCAGTCTCAAGCTGCACATACTAAGACTCATTATAGATTAGAGATGCTTATATATGAAATTGGTGAAAATTGGCGAGTATACAAATTCGTATCAAATTTAAGGTCCCCATATCTGTCACCCATAGGGCACAAATTTGGTGTATCTAAACGACACGATAAGATTCCTCGTATCACAGAGAAGAATATGTATCAATCTGGTGGAAATCGGCACTAAACATATAGATATAATTTGTTGTGTCCCTCTTATCTTTATACACCACTGACTCGAATGGCCCAACTTATGACATTCTTAAACCACACGATTATACTCCTGATATCATGGATATGATTGTTTATAAGTTTGGTGGTAATCGGCGACTAAACAATTTTTGTTATCAAATTTGGTGCCAATCCACCCCCCCCCCCCACCCCCATCTCTCAAATAAACAGCACCACTATGGCGTCTTTAAATCACACGATTAGATTCCTCGTATCTTGGATAAGAACGTGTGTCAATTTGGTGGAAATTGGCGCAAAAAAAATTGTGTATCAATTTTGGTGTCCCTTTCAATGCAACCCTGACTCGAATGAGGCCACATTTGACAGATATAAGCAACACCATTAGACTCCTCATACCATGGGGATGATTTTGTATAAGTGTGGTGGCAATCGGCGACTAAACCAATTATTATCAAATTTAGTGCCCACCCCCTCCCAAATCTCTCAATCAAAAGACAACAATTTGGCGTTGACAAAGCTCACAATTTGATTCCTTGTATAATGAAGAAGAATATATATATAAATTTGGTGGAGATCGGTGCTAAAATTAGTTTTTCAATTTTGGTGCACATTCCGTGCATCCCTGACTCGAACGACGCCACTTTTAAACCACACCGTTGTTTTTTTTTCATATCATGGGTTTGGCGTTGTTAAATCGCCCAATTAGATTCCTTATATCATGAAGAAGAATATATATGAATTTGGTGGAGATCGGCGCTAAAATTAGTTTTTCAATTTTGGTGCCCCTCTCCCCTTCCGTGCATCCCTGACTCGAATGACACCACTTTTAAACCACACCGTTGATTTGTTCATATCATGGGAATGATTATATATAAGTTTGGTGGAAATCGGGGACAGAAAAAAAATCTGCCCTTCCCCCTTCCGGGCACCCCTGACGCGAACGGCGCGACTTTTGCCATATTTAAACCACACCATTAGATTCCTCATATCATGGGGATTGTTATTTATAAGTTTGGTGGCAATCGGCGACAATTTTGTTTCTGCCCCTCCTCCTTTTCTGCCCCTGACAACAACGGCGTCACTTTAGAAAATTCTAACCCCGACCATTATCTTTCTCGTAAAAATCTACTCCTAGTAGACCCCTTTGGTATCATCTAAATGGTCCCCTGTGAATTTCTATAGAACACAGACAGACAGACAGACAGACAGACAGACATTCGCAAATATAGATATAGATAGATAGATGCATTGCCACAGGGTCTTTAATGTTGCGCCAGTGCAGCTCCCGTCATGAAAGGGTTAACAGTTGTACACTTCATGCCTGACAGCACCAGTTCGAAATTTCAAACAAGAAAAATATATTCTTCTCAGTTTGTTCCATATCACACAAACCACGATGAAAACTTATTCTCTCTGGTAGTACTCAGCTATTAAGCCGAGCGGTTTAACAAACTTTGGTGTGAACACTATTTATTTTGTATCCCAGATTAATACAATAATTTACAAGATGATGTTCATATATATATTTAAATATTTAAATATGATAAATCTGAGAAAGAAGATGATTTGACATCAAGCGACATGCGCTTATATGGAGCAATCTCATCAGAAGAGAGCAGTATTTACGTAGTGGCCGAAAGATAGAACTAAAGATCGAGAGGTGAGAGACAACATATATGACCGAAAGATATAGAACTAGAGATCGAGAGGTGAGAGACAAAATATATGAAGTGGAAATGAGAGGCATGCATGAATTAAAGGTCAAATTTATGGAATGAAAAAGGAAACAAGACATATAGATAAATTATAAAAATGAGATGATCACTGCTCTGCATATATCAGTATAATTTATAAATTTGAAAATAACGTTTTGATTCATTTTATGGGTTTTACCCATGTATTTCCTGTTTCACCAGCATTTTACGAGAGTAAATTGGGATAAACCATGCCTTTACTTGGACTTTACATGGGTCCTAATTGTTACGTGGCTTTTACCAGAGTATATCATTGTTTGCTTGACTTTACCATATTTTACCAGAGTATAGCCATGTAAACCAGACTGTTTTATAAGGGCAGTATAATGTACGAAATAATTTATTTGAGATGAGAAGTGTCACATAGAAAAAATAGGTATAAACATCTAAATACCTATATGATCTGTCCCTTTATAAAATATAAATATAGACTTTGAAATTTTTTTATTTAGTTTTCATCATCTGTTGAATACAAAATCAGATACTGCATATGTTCGTTACAATGTATTTGCACACTTTAACAATACACTTCAAGTTATTCAGATTATACGGTTTAACCCACATAAATATAATAACCAGGTTAAGAATGGTTTCAGCAGGGGTTACCAAGTTATATCCGAGTAGCCTACAAGGATATTTTCTTAGTTCCAATAACATGTGATAATAATTCGTCATCGGTTGGAAATGTCCAATTATAGGGGATGATTTTGGTTTTTAAAAATTTATGATCAGTTGGAAGGTTTCAGGTACTAGGTGAAAAATTTTAATTACATAAAAATACCCCCTACCCAACGAATGTCCGGGTAATAACCATTAAATGTGTCACACCCTTTCTTAGACTATGTTCCATCCGGTTTAAAAGCAAACGATAAGAAACAAACACAGAAGACGCTCTTTGATATACAACCGTACTAATAGACAATGAAGCTACAAACGCTCTTTGTCACAGATGAACCAGTCGAACGAACACGTGGTAATAATCTAGTTCTCGACAACTTGCTAAAAAAAAGACTCCCGTGGTTCGATCTCATTAATTATCGGATAAATTTGCAATTAACGCAACTGTTCCGCTTACATCTTGTTATTGTATAGGATGAGCAATTTTATTTCGTTATATCTATTTGATGTGAGCTGTCTTTCCGAATTTTATCGATTTGACGACTGCCACAGTGAGCAGTTTTTATCGGGTGTTGAGAAGGCAGTGACCAATTGTTTGATCGATCATACGATGGGTGAGATAATTACCTACTGTTCTCATCGACATTCATGGTTTAAAATACCTTCGAGCTTGCATATCACCTCCACCTAACGGCGTCGGTGTCATCACACGCTCTCCGGAATACCTCGAGACCAGTAGCTAACAAGAAAACTAAGATGCATGCATCAGGTCAGCCATGAACTATTTAGCAATAGAATAATTCAGTTCGGTTGCGGTTTCACAACGTTACAACTGACATACGACTACACAAGACGAACCTTGAATGTGGAACTATGTAAGAGTGAATATTAATGTTCTAAATCCCATGTTTCACCTTTAGTGGTAATGGGGTCGTACTTTATTAACACGCAAGTAGTGTAATTAAGTACGGGTAATTAGAAGTAACAAATCGTTTAGTTTCTATCGTATCGGCTAAAAGGGGTGAGCAGATTGCTGATGGTGAATGCTCTCGTTAGCTGCCAATATAATGTGCATATTTGCCCCGTTACGTTTATACACTGTAGCATCAATTGGCGGGCCAGAGTGTGTTGACATGTTAAGTGTTTGGTTCATTAATAACAGATCAGCAGGGATTTGTCGTGATAACGTATACGTGGAAATATGCTACCTAAACGGTTAAATGAACGGTTGATATAGTACACCACCGTGTATACTCGGTTTAAATAGGTATATTATATAGGGACGTGTGCTCAATTTTGGTGAGGACCGATGATAAAAATCAGAGGTAAATGTCGGCGGGCGGGAGGGCCATTTTTTCAATAATTTGTAAAGAAATTGAACAGTTGCAGCAGCAGCAAAAAAAAGGGTGTACAATTGGCAAATGATGAGGGGCGGCGTGACGTGTAACTAGGATTGAAATTAGATATGCAATTTGGAGATTATTGGATGAGGGATGTTATATTAATTATATTAAAGGGACGAGGGGGCTTAGTTGTCGAAAATATTCATATTTGTTCCAAACACCGTAAACAGAAAAATATCAAAACGCATACATTTTGGTTCAAATATACGATCACTATCGCGTAAACATCATGCTCACATAAAGACCTACTAAATTTTACCTAAACAAGAGTCTGATTGTGTTATAGAAGGCAGCACAATGCTACTGGCTAATCACACACAAATGGTATAAACGCTCTTTATTATTTCCAAATAAGGAATTGAGCAACAAAGAACGCTCTTTATGTTTACCATCATAATATAAAGAAACACCAAGAAAGTAACTTTTTATGCTTTGTTTACATAACAATCGTCAAATTTACGACAATAACATACTGTTTATGAGATATTTCTCATTTGTATATTAACAAAGTATGTCTATATTTGAATATTATTTTCGTTTGTAGCGGTTTTTGGCAGGTGGAAATATGTTCACAGGATACCCACCAAGGCCTTCCGTACCTTTAACGTATACTGCAACTTTTTTTCTTGTCAATAGCAGAATACATAATGCTATTAAGAAGTGACACAAAACACAGAACATTTTTTTTAATTATAAGTATTGAGCAGTGAGAAATATTTGAGTCGAGGAAACCAGTAACGAAAGGCAATATTAACATGATTTCTGTCAGCGAATAATTGTTTACGTTCCAATGAATATTAAAATGTACTGAAAACAAACTGCTAATGGGTGCCAGACTTTCATAAACACAAATTATGTATTAATGGTGTAACGACATATTTCGTTCTTAATTGTCTAAAAAAATAGGGGATGGGGATGTTTGGATCTCTAGTTTAACGACATTTTTCGGTCTTTGTAGTTTAACGACATTTTTCGGTCTTTAATAGTTTAATGACATTTTTCGGTCTTTATAATATCTCAAGATATAGGGGGTATTTGGATCTCTAGTTTAACGACATTTTTCGGTCTTTATAGTTTAACGACATTCTCGGTCTTTAATATTTCAAGATATAGGGGCCCTTAGTGGGTATTTGGATCTCTAGTTTAACGACATTTTTCGGTCTTTGATAGCAAAATGGAAGAAGTACATCTTTGGAAAGATGTGGTGGCCCTAAAAAGGAAAGTTGTTTGGTGATCTTGAAATGCAGTTTTTCTGAACAGTCTTCCTTGATTAAAGTGATGTGAAACACTCCGGCAGACAACGGGCAGAGTGATCAAATAGAAATTAAGAATAATCTTTCTCAAAGTAGTTATTTGTTACGAATATTAATCTAAATGGATGATACACAACGTCATTCTTATATATTAGTTAAATGCAATGATTCTCGATGGCGAAATAATTTTTGTTTAATTATAGCCGATAGTTGCGCCCCGAATCGAGATGTAAATATTTACAATTTGGAGTAGTTCAGACGATGTTTTCTATGAAGTGGTGTGGTAGATTATTTTGGAAATTTTCAGTGATGTTAGTAGAATGATAACATTCCACAGGTTGGCAAAGTGCCTGAGCACTAACTTATCAATTTCTCGCACCCGAAAAAGTCCATAACAAGTCCATAATATGTCTTTAAGCATATATATAAATCTCCGAAAACCAAAATTCTAAAGCATTAAACGATTTCTTGAAATGCAGTTTTTCTGAACAGTCTTCCTTGATTAAAGTGATGTGAAACACTCCGGCAGACACCGGGCAGAGTGATCAAATAGAAATTAAGAATAATCTTTCTCAAAGTAGTTATTCGTCACGAATATTAATTCAAATGGATGATACACAACGTCATTCTTATATATTAGTTAAATGCAATGACTCTCGATGGCGAAATCATTTTTGTTTAATTATAGCCGATAGTTGCGCCCGAATCGAGATGTAAATATTTACAATTTGGAGTAGTTCAGACAATGTTCTCTATGAAGTGGTGTGGTAGATTTTTTTGGAAATTTTCAGTGATGTTAGTAGAATGATAACATTCCCCAGGTTGGCAAAGTGCCTGAGCACTAACTTATCAATTTCTCGCACCCGAAAAAGTCCATAACAAGTCCATAATATGTCTTTAAGCATATATATAAATCTCCGAAAACAAAAATTCTAAAGCATTAAACGATTTGCTATATTTCCAGGGCATATATTTCATCTGATTTTGCGAGAATCCATATATACTTTTTTACGAGAATCCAGGGTAATTTGCAAGAATATTTACGAGAATCTAGATTTGGATTCTCGCCGAAATATAAGCCCTGATTTCACTCTGAAGTGTGCCTAAATGGCATAAATTGTACCGTGGTTCCCATGTTCGCCAAAGTGGCATATTTAGTTCAGGATAATACTAATTTTAGGCATTCATTTATATCACTGATATCAGGACAATAAATAGCCATTTCCATTGCATGGAACAAAGAGCGTTATTGTTTATCGGTGTTGTTTTTGGAAGTGGTGGTAGTTAAATTTTATACATTTCGACCCCCAATAAGTATTTCCGAACAAATGAATTATTAACAAGCGTGACATGACATCATTGACGAAGATAATTAACACCGATCTACAAGCAATTAAAGTCTTAAAATGAGCTAAAATTTAACATTTTCTTTAAAAAATTTACATTTTTATCTCTCGCGACATAATTGTCACCAATAAAAACAAATTTGATTCATCGTGGAAGTTAGTCGGTGACTATAAATAATGTCACCATTCAACTGAATGTTGTTGAGCATATTTCAACCAATTTTGGAAGTTTAAATGAATATTTTCTTCACACGCAAAGTAAAATTGACAAATTTCAGGATTTTAGCCTGCTTCGTTGGGACCAAAATTTGTTGTGCACACTCAAGAAACGTCTACCGACACTCGCTAGGCCAAATTATGCCATGACCATGCTATAAACTAGCTTGAAATTGGCAAAACAATGAATTTTTTTTTGGTTGAACAAATTTACATTTTAGAGAACGATTATTTTTCGATAAAAACGAAAATAATGCGAAATGAAAGTCGGCACTCGTCAGAATGGTGCAGAATAACATACGAGTCTTGTTATATGCGAAAATTTGACCTCATTCGATAAATTAGTCTCGTAATTAAGGAATCAATCAGTCAATGGCGCTCGGACATGTGGAATTCCGTCGCACTGTTAGTGTTACTGTAGATGGCAGACGCAATTTTGAAATGTAAACACGCATCAAACACGCATCAAATTTACCTTTTGTGAGAATAACAAAAGCGCAACCTTGATCAAAGTAATACAATACACAACAACACATAGAATAACACTGATATAAACACGGTATAAGTGAGAATAAGACGCGTATTCAGACGTGGAATTTGACAACATTTCGTCGTTTTATCTGTTTTGCGCACGTCACTTTCCATATTTGGAATTTCCATATATGGGATTTGTGTTAACCTCAATACCGATCAAGTTATCTTAGCATAAACATAAAATATATTGTAATTTATGCAACTACGACCCTGGTAACCCTGATAACTAATAAAATATACCGGCCAATTCATTTTAAGATCGTTATTTCACTTTGATTTAGGCATAAATACACTCTTAAACGCACATAAACGACCCATTGGCGTTAAATTAAATATACTCGGTATTTATTAATATTAGTTTTGTATTGCTCAGTATAGAGTTAGACCCTTGACACCTGTCAATATATTTGGGCTGAATTCATATGATGCGGTATTATTCCTCGAAATAAACAACAAACCCGTCGTTACTTCGAAATGTCGTTTGGGCTAACATTTACACAAATCCTCCGTGTGTTCTCCTCAATTGACACATAGGTTCTCAGTCGACACACAGGTTATCCCAGAAACTGGTGTGAAATAAACAGCCAAGGTTTGGCTGAAATTATTGGGTCCTACTAAAACCCGACCGCACCGACCGCACCCGACGGACCGCCACTAGGGGTCCCAGCGAGATGGGGTTTGCACTATCGTGTAGAATGGACACGAATGTACCAAAGTTCTAATCCCCAAGTCGATAACTCGAGTGGTCACGGCACTGTTAACCCTTGACTGGCGGCCGTTTCCGCCAGGTACGGGAAATCCAAAAAGGCGCCGACCGCACCTCCCCTGACTTCCTGACCACTGAAATGGACATTATAGCATGAAGTGAATACCCATATGCATCCATGGGCGATCGGACAAGTCGCGAGCTGCAGCGGAAGTGAATAAATTAACCCATACGCTGCTGCCAAATTCGCTATAAATGTACGCAAAAACGCCGAAATTAACACCCGCCGACCGGACCGCCCCTAGGGTTCCGAGCGAGATCGGGTTTGCACTATCGTGTAGAATGGACCCGAATGTACCAAAGTTCCAATCCCCAAGTCGATAGCTCGAGCGAACACGGCACTGTTAACCCCTGACTGTCGGCCGTTTCCGCCAGGCACGGGAAATCCAAAAAGGCACCGACCGCACCTCCCCTGACTGCCTGACCACGGAAATTGGCATTATATCATGAAGTGAATACCCATATGCATCCATGGGCGATCGGACAAGTCGCTAGCTGCAGCGGAAGTGAATAAATTAACCCATATAGCGAATTTGGCAGCAGCGTATGGGTTAATGTATTCACTTCCGCTGCAGCTAACGACTTGTCCGATCGCCCATGGATGTATATGTGTATTCACTTCATGATATAATGTCCATTTCCGTGGTCAGGCAGTCAGGGGAGGTGCGGTCGCGCCTTTTTGGATTTCCCGTACCTGGCGGAAACGGCCGCCAGTCAGGGGTTAACAGTGCCGTGTCCGCTCGAGCTATCGACTTGGGGATTGGAAATTTGGACCATTCGGGTCCATTCTACACGATAGTGCCAACCAGATATCGCTCGGGCCGCCCCTAGGGGCGGCCCGTCGGCGGGTGTTAATTTCGGCGTGTTTGCGTACATTTATAGCGAATTTGGCAGCAGCGTATGGGTTAATTTATTCACTTCCGCTGCAGCTAGCGACTTGTCCGATCGCCCATGGATGCATATGGGTATTCACTTCATGATATAATGTCCATTTCCGTGGTCAGGCAGTCAGGGGAGGTGCGGTCGGCGCCTTTTTGGATTTCCCGTACCTGGCGGAAACGGCCGCCAGTCAGGGGTTAACAGTGCCGTGTCCGCTACTTGGGGATTGGAAATTTGGTAACTTCGGGTCCATTCTACACGATAGTGCAAACCAGATATCGCTCGGACCCCTAGGGGCGGTCCGGTCGGCGGGTGTTAATTTCGGCGTTTTTGCGTACATTTATAGCGAATTTGGCAGCAGCGTATGGGTTAATTTATTCACTTCCGCTGCAGTTAGCGACTTGTCCGATCGCCCATGGATGCATATGGGTATTCACTTCATGATATAATGTCCATTTCCGTGGTCAGGCAGTCAGGGGAGGTGCTGTCGGCGCCTTTTTGGATTTCCCGTACCTGGCGGAAACGGCCGCCACACAGGGGTTAACAGTGTCGTGATCGCTCGAGCTATCGACTTGGGTATTGGAACTTTGGTACATTCGGGTCCATTCTACACGATAGTGCAAACCAGATATCGCTCGGACCCCTAGGGGCGGTCCGGTCGGCGGGTGTTAATTTCCGCGTTTTTGCGTACATTTATAGCGAATTTGGTAGCAGCGTATGGGTTAATTTATTCACTTCCGCTGCAGGCTGCAGCTAGCGACTTGTCCGATCGCCCATGGATGCATATGGGTATTCACTTCATGATATAATGTCCATTTCCGTAGTCAGGCAGTCAGGGGAGGTGCGGTCGGCGCCTTTTTGGATTTCTCGTACCTGGCGGAAACGGCCGCCACACATGGGTTAACAGTGCCGTGATCCCTCGAGCTATCGATTTGGGGATTGGAACTTTGGTACATTCGGGTCCATTCCACACGATAGTGCAAACCCCATCTCGCTCGGACCCCAAGGGGCGGTCCGGTCGGCGGGTGTTAATTTCGACGTTTTTTGCGTACATTTATAGCGAATTCGGCAGCAGCGTATGGGTTAATTTATTCACTTCCACTGCAGCTAGCGACTTGTCCGATCGCCCATGGATACATATGGGTATTCACTTCATGATATAATGTCCATTTCCGTGGTCAGGCAGTCAGTGGAGGTGTTCGGCGCCTTTTTGGATTTCCCGTACCTGGCGGAAACGGCCGCCAGTCAGGGGTAAACAGTGCCGTGATCGCTCGAGCGATCGATTTGGGGATTGGAACTTTGGTACATTCGGGTCCATTCTACACGATAGTGCAAACCCAATCTCACTCGGACCCCTAGGGGGCGGTCTGGTCGGCGGGTGTTAATTTCGGCGTTTTTGCGTACATTTATAGCGAATTCGGCCGCAGAGTATGGGTTAATTTATTCACTTCCGCTGCAGCTAGCGACTTGTCCGATCGCCCATGGATGCATATGGGTATTCACTTCATGATATAATGTCCATTTCCGTGGTCAGGCAGTCAGGGGAGGTGCGGTCGGCGCCTTTTTGGATTTCCCGTACCTGGCGGAAACGGTCGTCAGTCAGGGGTTAAGCGTGCCGTGTCCGCTCGGGCTATCGACTTGGGGATTGGAACTACTCTTCTTTGTAGAAGGGTGCCACTAATCGGAATGTTTCAAACAATACATATGCCGGTGTCCAGCTCACGTGTTTGTTTCGAAAGCTTGGAATTCTTAGCGAGCTTCATTCGTGGTATAGCTTATGGTATAATTCAGATGCTACATATGGGGTATATGTGCCATCTTGTGCGATACACTATAAAGGTATTCGGTCGATGCGTATACTAGCTTTCAGAAGGACCTATCTATCTGCGTATTGTCAGCTTTGGTGACCTAATGGGGATAACAACGTGTACACCTGGTGATCTTCCCAAACAGCCACTTCTCAATATATGGTTCATCAATTCACATACTCATCTAATGCACTGACGTATCCGGACAACTTCTGTATATGGCTTCGAATGTTGAAAGCCCGACATTTGACGGATGCATTTCTGTTAAGGCGTAGAAGACCATAATGCATAATATACCCAAACTCCTTGAACATGATCATAAGAACAAGCTTGTTGGCGTCCAGCAATCGTCTCACGGAACAGATCCAAGCAGATGATAACAGTACACACGGTGCTAGTGTGTGGGTATGTTTCACGATAGTGTAAATGAAATTGGACCATGACTGCGCCGCCCCTTATTTTGTTATGTTTTAGATTCAGACAGGATCTCATGTGTGGCTTTGCTTTCCTTGTATGCTAAGATTGTATGTTCCAATCCGTTTGGAAGCCGTTCTTAAACAACTGGATCAGGAGTATGCCATTGGCTACTGTTGTATAAGCCCCACCAAGACTGGGGTGTAGTCTTAAAGGCGATACCTTTGATAGTTGGTTGATATGTCATACTCACGCTGGGTGGTAAGGTTCAAGAAAGTACAAATGCCATCAACAAAAGGGTGAAATGTTCAACGCGAAGAACATCCAGAGGAATGTTACGTTGATGAGCTCTTGCATTCAGTTCAACAAACGTTGGTACACCAAGTGATTTCTTGGTAACATCACTATTGCGACCATTTTCCTGCATGAGACATTAACTACTATATTCTAAAGTTATATATATAAAGCTATATGATCATAAAGGTCGCGTTTCCCAACGTCACAGCCATTGCCATCGAGACTGTAAATTTTTCTTCAATAATACCGCCCACATACTGACACTAACCCCGAGAGAGGATAACAAAACACGCATACATTCATGCTATAAAGACATTATCCTTTTGTCCATCCGACTGTTTTGATGGAGGCTAGGATAGTATTATCCAGACAAAAGTGTACGTAGTTGAATCAGAAAGGCTTCGAAACGGATGTGGAAATACAATCTTACCACATCAAATAAAACCGACACGCATGACATTCGATATCTTAAACATGCACCAGGTGTAGGGGTGATGTATACAGTGGCCCATTTCACTCCCATTATCATGGCGCATGTCCACAAACTAGCACCGCGATCATTGTTCTTCTCTCCTGGGAGATATTCGATGAGACAACTGCGGGGCGTCACACAGTTTGCTTCGGATAATGGTCAAGAAGTGTGGGTAGTCTGTACACTAGGGTCTTCTCCTTAGCAGATAGACATCTGTCCAAGGGAATGAGACAGCTAGCAACCTTCGAAACACTGTCGAAGTTGTCCATATATGCCAATGCGTTCGCTGAGTTTTGTGAGTTGACGAACCATCTATTGAGAAGTGACTAGCTAACTGGTTCGTTATCCCATGGGGTATGAGACACATACATAGATATGACCTTCTGTAAGCTTGTATACTCATCGGCCATATGCCTTCCTAGTTCAAGATGACGCACAAATATCATATTTAGCAAATATTTAAAATCGTAAGCTAGACACCGGCAAATGAATTGTTCGAAACGTTATGATTAGAGGGACCCTACTGCCAGGAAGTGGTGAATACTTTGTCGGTGTGAGCGACCTAGATTTATCAGACAACGAAATGGAAGCTGGTCCAGATAATTATGGACGTGACGTGGCAAATCAGTATCAGGTAATTATTCTGATATATCTATTCGGCGCACCTACGCTTACGGCCATTATCGGCGCTAAGTGGAGACTGGATTTCGAAATGCCACATCGCGATATTAATTGTGGTTTTTCATCTTTCCAGAAGGATACGAGCTATGTTATGCGTTTTGAAACCTTTAAGTTGAACTAGTAGATGGTTTATGTACAGTTTCGTCCATACATACCGATATTATGACAAAAAGTTTAAATTAATATGTGAAAATATCGATTTCTTTTCAATTTTTAGCCGCCCATTTAGCAGCGATCTTGGCTGTGAGTATCAATTACCAAACTCTAATGAATAATTCATGTTACTATTCCATATCAACATGTAACGGTGGATATAAATCGCGAAACAATAACGCCCATCGTAAGAAGGTAAAGGAATGTAGACTTGTTTTCAAATTTCGGTCGCCATTTTGGCCACCATCTTCGATTTGGAAAACAGTTTCTTGCATGAGATGTAAGGTAATTACTTCACCTCAGTATTTCCAACTCAACTGTAAGCATGGGTGGAGTTGTCTCGACAATAATGCCCAATGATGTGAATATGAGGAAATTTCGGTGATTTTTCAAAATCTGTCCGCCATTCTGGGCGCCATTTTGGATTTGGAGGACATTTATTTGTATATGGTACAAGGAAAGTTCTTCGCCTAAGTGTTCCCAACTTACAATAGTAAGCAGGTGTGGAGCTGTCATGACAATAATGCTCGCTGATGTTAAAATCAGCGATTTTCGGCGATTTTTTATTTCTGGTGGCCATTTTGGCCGCCATCTTGGATTTGGGTAATATTCCTCAACTCAGGTATAAGAGAAATCCTAGCTCGATTATCTCCTGCAAATAATATGCATGTGTATAATAGCAATAAAATTCATTGATTCGAAACATAACATCTCGTTATTAACGGAGATTCGGCTTTGACCTATGATACCGGAATTTGGGAAAACGTGATATCGGACAAAAATATCCCGCAATTAATTCATATTATGGTCCCAATGTGTTTGCCAATGACTCTTCTATATGATAAATGTATAACATAACGCAAAAATTATAATATTTCCCACAGAGACAAACGAAAGGTGGTAACAAGTCAGAAAAATAGCATATTTTCACATTTCGGCGGCCATCTTGGCCGCCATATTGGATTCTCGTGTCAGATTTTTGGCTAATTCGTAAGGGTTGTATATTAGCATAACGAATCGAGCGGAAAACAAGACCGCATGGGCTATCATCTTTAGTATAATGGCGATCAAAGAGACCTGGTGCATTTAAAAAAAATGGCCGCCATAATGGACGCCATCTTGTCTGGGAGTCTCTGTGGCCACTTTTTTTTCTTGTTAACAAGTGAAAAAAATTAGAGGAGACCTTAAGGAAGAACATCAGTGGGGTGAAGTTAAGTCCTGGGGGGGGTGCAGAGGCCGACCAATATCTCCTGGACTAGAAAGCGAACAATAGTTATTGCATCTTTTCTGCATACATGATTTAAATAAGTTTCAATATTGAACTTGTGCTTAATATGCCGATAAAGTGAACATTTCTTCATAGTATTTATATTTTGTCGCCAATCAATTACATATTGCTCAGTCAGTGCTTTTTTAACAGATTATTTGGCCCATGTGGGGTCAATTTGCAAAGTGCCTTGTATTGTCCATATATAGTATAAATAAGTGTTATCTAAAATATTTTCAACATGATTCAGCCATGGGTGCATATACTGGTTCGTCTTATACAGCTGTAGTAATAGTCTATAAAGAATAACATTAATTTTCGCACTTCCGGAATTGATAACACTCACCCAGTATGATATTGTATTATATACTTGCCCATGAATTATAAGGTTTTAGCAGTGAGATATAAGTGATATCCCACTAGTGAGATATAAGTGATATCCCACTGGTGAAATTTCTGATGTATTGACATTCATTGGGGGCCATAGGCAAGTAATTAAAGTATATAATAAACAGAATATCCACACTTTTTCAGTAGATATGGGTTAAATCTCATTCGTGATGACAAAACATTTGAATTTCCACTCGTGGCTAAAGCCACTCGTGGAAATTCAATGTTTTGTCATCACTCATGAGATATAACCCATATCCACTGAAAAAGTGTGGATATCCTCTATATACGAACATCTATGTCTATTCTAAGTGGATAAATTCCAGTTTCAACATATACCATAACATCTGTTGTACTCGGTTTTAAATTTAAAACGTATTTCAAAAATCTCAATTGGAGTTTCTCGAAATCCTGAATATTTTGATAGCCCCATATTTCACATCCATATAATAGAATCGGTTTAACTATCTTCTCAAACAGGTCAATCTGTTGTGCAATTGGGATATTCATTTCCCGTGATTTATAAATCAAACTATACATGGCACCAGTTGCTTTAGCAAGTATGTGTTATCGAGCTTTACTAAAATTATTCGCCTTCGTTAAAGGTATTCCCAGATATGTATATTCATTTACAGCTTCTATGAGATTACCATTTAGGGAAAGACGAGTTTTTGGCTTGCGCCCAGTGCCAAGTACCATCATTTTTGTTTTTGTTATATTAACAGTAAGTTTCCAAAATGAACAATAATCTGAAAAATATTTAAAGTTTCGTCTCATTTGTTTCATAGAATCGGCAAATATAACCGTATCATCAGCATATAGAAGCACAAGCAATTTAATATAGATACCTAACTCATCTTCAATCATATTTTCTATCAGGCCAAGTGCGGAATTTGTCATAAAGAATTGTTGTAGATCGTTGAGGTAGAGAGAAAATAGGAAAGAAGAAATATTTTCTCCCTGCAACACACCAGAAGTACACGTGTAAGTATCTGAGAGATATCCATCGATTTTAACCCTTTACCCAACTGAATGGCCCTGTGCCAATGCATTCTCTTATATATGCGAGTGGACCATAGGTCGCCTCGCATATATAAGAGAATGCATTGGCTTAACACATTAAAAATTATAAAATTGTTAAAGAATGTAAGAAAAAATGGTAAAAAGTGTTAAAAAAGATTTTTTTTAGGCCAATGCATTCTCTTATATATGCGAGGCGACCTATGGTCGACTCGCATATATAAGAAAATGCATTGGCACAGGGCATAACTGTAACTATCACAATGTGGTCAAGGAGCCGGTTCCAATGATATCCATATTTGTATGGTTCTATTGAGACAGACCGAAGATATTTTAGGCTGTTGAAGCTTTATTTGGCCGGTTTTGGCCGGTTTGTTGGGTAAAGGGTTAACCACGGATTTGACTCGGCTATACATATTTTCGATTAACCTAAAACATTTGCCCGTTATTTCCGCGGAAATCAATTTATACCAAAGTCCTGGTCTCCATACCGTGCACATCAAAGGCTTGTTTAAAATCGACGAATGTGCAATACAGTTTATGATTGAGGTGCTTATATATGCTCGATAACAAGTGAATTGTCACTATGTGGTCAGATGTAGAGAAACCATTTCGAAAACTTGCTTGGTTCTTGTCTATAAGGTCTTTGGATTCTGCGTATCTGCTAATTCTACTATTCAGAATTTTAGTAAAAACTTTCCCCAAGACAACTCATAACCGTTATATATATATTTATTTCTATCCTCCATCATATGAAGAGTTACATGTAACACAAATACATAAAATACATATAGAACAAAGAACAATTCAGTAGAAAAGAACATATTTACACATTTGTTACGCGACCACCGAGATGGCCCCACTTCCCAAGCCTAGACCTACAAAACATGCACCATAGATAAAAGGTCACTTAAACATTGACATGCCTTGATCTACAAGTATGCAATAGAGATCAGAGTTTGAGGGTCCATGCTGTGAGCACACTCATTGACTCTGGCTGTGCGAGCAGCAACCCAGGCGACAAAGCAATTAGCTGTCCTCTGGGACAGACGCCCACACAGACCAAGAGACCCTCAGTAGATCCACAGCACGAAACCACAAACTGTGGCGCAAGTTTGAACCCTGTATACGACAATCAGGGCTGTCTGGTTATGATTTATTGAGAATTCAAATTAGGCATTTTCGTAGATATTGTACAGCTGAAATTTATTAGGTATAAGTGATAAGATCTTGGGATGACCGTGAAATATACATATTCCACAAGGAATTTGTTGATTTTGCAAAGAATCTAATCCATTGATGAGAATGTAAGCCAGGTGGAAGGAAATCTGGCCTTTTCCCTGGAAATAATAGTAGCTGTTGGTGAGGTTGAAGATTATCAATGTGTACAAAGCAATCGATACCGAAACAATCGATAAATGCGTACCATATTCTATTTCGTACAGTGGCCAGCTCTGGGCACTCGATAATAATGTGAGCTATCAAATCATGGCATCTTGTTCTACATAGAGTGCACACACCTTTAGACAAACTGGGCAGAGTGCAGATAATCTGAGCTACTAAGATAAATGATCTTTTCTCAGCAGGATATTTCGCACAGGTTTTCCATAAGTCGGACATGGAATATCTATCGTGAACCCGCATGAATCTGCTTAACTCGGAATTTGAAGTAACACGAGAAGTCCACTCATTTTTGTAATGAAAGATGGAGGCTTGTTTGCAGGCTTGCCTCCATGCTAGTTTATTTGGAAAATGAGAAGTGTGAATAAAGGTTTCGGTGTAATGAGAGAGCTGTCGATCGCTAATAATTTGAATTAATTCAGAAGAAAATGAAGTTGCGTTCGAGCCACCGAAAGTAGCATCTAACAAACGCATCACGAAAATTTCCCGGTGAGACTGCATAACGATCGAAACATTGAAAGTTTTCTCTTTTCGATGTACGCCATAAGAGGTGGGATACCAACTAAAGAAAGTGCCATATCAGTTTTGGTCCTGGTTGGAAGTCCTTGAATATTTTTTATGCACATTCTATGAACACGCTCAAGGCGAACAACATTGTGAGAGCTAATATTGAACAGTAATTCTGCACCGTACAGACCACGGGGAAGGACAATGCATTCATAAATTTTGACCGAACTAATAGGTGATATCCCTCCTGCATAGAGGCCAGCATTACTGAGCATAAAGTATGTCGATCGGATTTTTTCTATTATGATGTCAACAAAGTGATTACCGAAATTTTGGGAGCTCAATGGTATACCAAGATGGGTAACTCTATCTGTTTCGGAAATCGATTCGGTACCCAGTTTCCATGTTCTGGTCGCGTTGCGAGCTGCGTGTAATGTCTCATTGAACACAACAACATTTGTTTTCTTTGCATTGAATCTATATCTCCATTTTGTACTATAACGATAACATATATCAATTAATGATTGAAGCCCAGACCTGGTGAGAGAAAGCAGCATCATATCGTCGGCATGCGCCAAGCAGGCACAATCTATGTTGTAAACGCGCAGGCCACATTTCGACTCGACAAGTTGCTGAAGTAAATCGTCAACGAATATATTGTAAAGGAACGGCGAGACAGTACCTCCCTGTCGGGTACCGTGACATACTTCGAACCACACAGAAGCTGTATTCTGATACAGTACACGATATACCTGTTAATAACATGTTGAATAGTCGCAATGTTCTACCTCTAATGTGGCGCTCGTACAGTTTCATGAGTAGACCATTTATCCAGACGGTATCGAACGCTTTCCATACATCCAAGAAGCAGGCATATAATCTGCTTTGCCTCTCGGATGTATAGGAAATACATTCTGACACCAAATACGACGACATCATGCAACTGACATTTTTTTGAAAACCATTCTGCAAGGAATGAACTTTGAGAGATTTGGGAGAATTTGTTTGAAGTCGCGACAATAGGACTTTTTCGAAAAGTTTGTATATATTAGGCAAAAGCGTAATGGCCCTATAACTATCAAACGAGTTTCGTCTCTTACCATTACCTTTATAGAGCGAAAATATTATCCCTCGCTTGGCATTGTTTGGAATGTGTTCCAGTTCGATCATATGCGTAAAGAGGCCAGCAATACAATTAGCAAGGGAGTCACCACCAAATACAATGTGTTCGTAATTCACGCCGTCCCAACCACTGGCCTTGTTAAGAGGAAGAGTGTTTATTATACTGATTAATTCAGAACCCGTAACCGTGTATGTGGTCAGAGCATCTATACTCGATAAGTTATCTTTGTCCAACTCAGAGTTCATAAAGGTGTTGGTTGAACAATAGTGGTTGGAGTCAAAATTATCGTCGCCTAGTGGGGTGGACAAAATGGATTTGTAGTACGACGCCCAGCCATCGACTATGTCATGAGGATTCCGGAGAGTGAGATTTTCGTATATGAAAGTGGAACAGGCATTAGAACCATTGGATTTGCGCTTTGCATTGAATAATTTGAAAAATCTGTCTTGGTCCACTTCGGCTGACCTATCAATTTCATCGTTAAAAGATGACATATATTGTTTTGCGTAGCTTCTATATTCTTTACGACATATGCATTTTGCATCCTTATAATTTCGATATTGCGTATTCGTGGGATCTGCAGGACGGCCCACAGAAATCCAAAGCTTTCTGCATTCAGTCATGACGTTGTGTAACTCGTTCAGGTGTTTGTTCCAAAAAGACTTCAGAAACGGTCGCTGTCGAACTTTGGGTACATACGTGTGCGCACAATTGGAAATTGATTCAATCATTTTGTCGTAAAACATATCTAGACTGCTTACATCGTGAATAGATGTCTCTGGCAATGTTCTGGAAAGTTCAGTTTGATAGGTTGTCACAAGAGTCGGGTTAGCAGAAAATCGTTTCCAGTTAAATTTTGTTCTGTCTTTAAATTGATTTCCCCGAACGTCAAGTGGTAGTAAGGATATGTTAAGGCGCGCATAACTAGGACGATGATTAGATACATTTAAAGCGTGGTCGTCCAAAACTGAAACGAAATCTATTTCTGGACTGTCAAACTCAGGAATGAAAATGTGATCTATGATGGAACCGTGCACCCCAGAAGCAGATACAAATGTGTTTTCTAGGTTGCGACATATTTCTGAAGTGGTTAATGGGATAAGTTCAAGGTCTTTGAAGAAAGTGTGTAACTTGTTACATCTCTGATCATGTTTGTATAGAGTTGCATTAAAGTCGCCCATAACGATAATTCGTCCAAGGCTTCGATAACTGTTGCATAATATGGACAGCGTGGTTAGACATTCTTCAAAGTACTCTCCCGTATAATTTGTCGATGGCAGATAAACCTGGAAAATATACAAATATTCCGAACTGGATTTGGCAATCTGAACACCTAAAATACGATCATCTTGGATATCTAATACCGATATTCGATTTCCCAATGTATTCTTATTATACAAAAAGGCTACACCTCCTTTGTTTCTGCCTCTTTGCATTGGCAGGCGCATGGAATAGTCACATACCGCATATGATCCATATTCGGAATTAATAGAATTTAGAAATTCGACATCTGCCTGTCTAAGCCAGTGTTCACTGATTCCACATAGATCAATTTGCATTACATCAAGGGCTTGCGATAAATATCGAGCACTTGACATGATGCCGGTTGCGTTCCAAACTAAAAATGACAACATGTTAAAGTGCAACAAAAGAATACACACACAAAGATAAGCAGCAAAGCGCATACTACAGGTAATATGAGATACTTTTGTCAGAATATGAGGAGTCAGCACATGTATGTCTCAGTCGTTTAAATGATGGCTATCGACGATTGGATCTCACATCGCGATCTGAAGGTCCCCACGGTCTGAAAACGTGCTGATCGGTGTTAGGGCTATGGAGGTTGTTAAACCTGGATGTATTGTAGCTGCTGTTGTTGTTGTTGTTGTTGGCATGACTGGAATTTTTGTCATTATTTTTATCGTCAATGTAGTCATTCCAATTGATTGGTCTACCGAATTCGTATGAAACTCCAAATGGGGTCCAGTCATCGCAGGTAACATCGTCCCACCAGAAATTATCCCCCTTTACAACATCAACATGGCCGACGTCGGCGTTTACTCTGCACGATGCTTTGTTTTTCCATGCATTGTACATCACTTTAACTACTGAGAATCGAACATCATTTTCAATAAGGTGATCAACAATATGCACTGCCTTAGTGTCGTAGCTCAGATTGTCGACGAATAATCTGCGAGGAGAGATTCGTCGTGGATTGCGGTGATAATGAATGTCAAATGGTTTGGACCTATGATGATTTTGTTGGTTATCAAGGTGATTTCGCGGTTTATCAACTGAGCGGTCTCTGGGAAATATCCTGCGTCGCGCATCGCGATTTCTGTATCAACTGCGACCGCGATCATTCTCATTGTCGTGACGTGAAGTAGCAGAGGGTTCATCAACGGAAACATCGACTGAAATCAATGACATTTGACTGCCCTTTTTCCCTGTTGATGTGTAGACCCTGTTTACTTTGGGAGAAGTGATAGCGGAGTTCTTAAGGGCGGACACTTCAGATCCAATAGTTTCCAGCTTGCCACTCATAGTGTCAGTGAGGTTGGTGAATGCCTTTTCTATAAGTTCAAAATACCGCGTACTTGTATCGGTTTGAATTTTGTCCACTCTGCCTGCATCCTTTATCTTGTTGGTAATTTCAGCAAAAGAGAATTTTAAGGCATTAATGTTATATGAATTTACTTCTATGCCGCGTCGAAAACCATCAATGTCACACGAAAGCTTATGCATATCATCTCGAATACTAGCAGTGCCGTTCATTCTTTCATCCTTGACACTTGTTATCAACCTGTCTATATTCGTCATTCTTGTAAACAATTCTTGTAATGTGTGTTCGACATGAGAAATCTTTAATAGCTCCGCTGCATGCTCGGATTCAATGGTTGATAATTTGTGTTCAATCGCAGTGACGCGACCATTCAAGCTTGCGATCGAAGAATTTAGTTCAGGAACTATTTTGTCAAGTTCAGAATCTAGACTTTTGTGATCAGATTGTAAAATTAGAACAGCCTTCCTCAATTCCATTAAAGATGAATTCATTGTTGGGGCACGCGATCCGGAGTCATTGGGATTGATTTGACCATTTTGTTGAGAAAGAACAACACTCGTAGACTTTTTCGTACTCATAATCGTTATGGGTCGATCATTTTCAGGCATGGTTGTGTCACCTTTATTCTTGTAGATGGGAACTACTATTCCTGTCAGCCATTCATCTGGTATGTTTCCTGTATCAAAAATGAGGTTAAACCATTTCACATATAAAGGGAGCATTATATTTATAGTTGCTTTGATGTGTTCATTTTGTATGTTATCTGATCCACAACTCTTGCCATTTCTTAGCATATGGATTGCATTTAAGATGTCATTTTCAGAAATGGGTATACATTTTTTCAATATCTACTCTTTTTTTAACTTTTGTTTGAACTCCTGTTTTCAATGATAGATACGATTATAATCACGCCCTGTCAGGAGGCAAGCACCCCAAATTTTTTTTTTGCTAAACATTTTTAGTACCATATGCCAACATATCCTGGGTGGTAGAGTTTGGTCCACTGATTAAAAAAAACATTGTTGGCAATTTTATATTCTCGTGTTAGAGGTCAAAGGTCAAGGTCAAATGTATAGGTGCTTTTCTGTCCTAGCCTGAATTTTTCAACATATAGAATGATATTATTGTTAGTAAGAGCTATTGATGAATGATGTATTGAACCAAGGACCAGTGAGGCATGGTAATCTGATTGCTGATGTGTCTGGGTTCTTGTGTCGTTTCCTTAGCAACCGTTGCTATGAAATTGTTTTTCCATAGCAACCAGCCTCAAACGGTCGTTTTTTATCCATGTTATGGCATCTAATACTGAAAATATGCGAATAATTATACTTTGTGATGATCTTGAGTGTGCTTGGATGAAAATACATACATTTAGAGCACAATACAGCGAATAATGTGGAGTGTACAGTATGGCCCAACATAGTAGGCCTATACTGTTACAACATATACATCCAATTGGCTGTAATTTTGCACTAAATGCCAATAGTGGAGTTTCATAGGGGTTGAATCTTGACTTTAGTGACTAAAGCATGAAACTTTAAAGATAACTTGCTTATTCATAGAGAAAACTTTTTGGAGGGGTGCCCGGGTGGGGGTCCTGTGTCGGGATAAAATCAGGTTTCCATGGCAACGGCATAAAATATCTGGAGACAAATTTTAAAAGGCCAATCTTGAGAACCAACAAACCATGTGTTTGAAGAAATGATGTTAACTTATAGTGTCAATAATGGTTCATCAAGCGGACTGAGTCACTTTGACATATATATTCAAGGTCAATTGCTACGGTCAAGGTCATTCGAAAAATTTGATATTTTGGTCTATTTTTAGCTCAACCTTGTAAAGTTTGAGCTATTGTCATGGCTTGGTATCTGCCGTCCGTGTGTGTGTGTTCGTGTGTGAGGCGTCAACAATACAGGCTACAGGTCGTACCTTTGGTCTGATCATTATGAAATTTGTCATAGCTGTTGACATGGACATGTAGATGGGAACGTTTTGGGTCATTTTGGGGTCATTTGGAAAAAAACATGGCCGCCCGCGGCCATATTGGATTACAAAATTCAATCCATTAGCACGGGTTACAGGTCGTACTGTTCGTCTGATCCCCATGAAATTTATTATGGATCTTAACATTGACATCTAGATTGGAACGAGTAACTTTGGGGTCGTTCGGACAGCAGCCATCTTACTCTTTGCATGACTAAATCCTTTGGCACGGGCTACAGGTCGTACCTTTGGTTGGATCATTATGAAATTTGTCATGGCTGTTGACATTGACATGTAGATGGGAACGAGTCATTTTGGGATCATTCGACAAAAGAACATGGCCTCCAGCGCCATCATGGATTTCAAAACTCAATCCATTAGCACGGGCTACAGGCCATACTGACACAATGACTCTCCATACCAAATATAAGCTGAATTCAGGCCGTATGGTACTTGATAAGAAGACATTTTAACAATTATTATGGATAGAAAATGTATGGTCCTGTTGTTACATGGCACTCAATGGCCATCCATACCAAATATAAGCTAGATAGCCCCGATGGTTTTTAAGATGTTTTAAGAATTAATATGGACGGAAAAAGCTTGACCCCTTTTTGACCCGGCGACCCAATTTGAACAAATCAGAAACCCATTCACCTGGGGACCGTCCACAATATATATAACTCAATTTTGACTTGAGATTCTTGAGAAGAAATTGACGGATGTGTAGTGGCGACTATAGCTACACTGGAGACTTTGTCTCACGTGAGCTAAAAACCACCACCCTCATCTAATTTCTAATATGTAATGGCCCGATAACAGAGGAAGTTATTTTTAATGGCATGACTGTCAGATTCACAATTGTGAAGCAACATTTAAGCAATATTTATAACTGCAATGCATTGTTTTGTTATATATTCCTTATTGTGGGAGACCTATGTTATGGGTGGCCCCTTTTGGGGAGAATTCGTCCATAGTAAACCTAGGGGCTAATCACTAACACAAACTGTCCTCGCTAGTCTATTACGCCCGGCCACAAACTGAGCGTAAGTAAATGGCGTCAAAACGAACCAAAAAATGTTGCTAAAATTTCAGATTGTGGGACATCTATCACATTTGTGGCACCTAGCTATTCGTGAATTCCGCCATAGCAACCATAGCAACTATTCGTCCATAACCACCATAGGGGCAAATCGCTGCCAATAAAGTACCGGAGTAATTAACCCATTATATCAGGCCACAATTTGGGCGTAAGTATAGTCTGGCGCCAAAACCGACTCTAAACTATTGCAAAAATAATGATTTTGGTAGACCTATGCAATTGGAGGTCCCTTTCAGAAAAGTACCCTGGTCGCCCATTTCACCCGGCCACAAATTGGGCGTAAGTAGAGTCTGGTATCCTAACGAACCCTAAAATATCGCTAAATTCCAAATTTTGTGGTGAATTCGCCCAAAACCACCATAGGGCCAAATTACTACCAAAAACGTATACGGCTAGCCCATTATTTCCGGCCACAAATTGGGCGTAAGTAGAGTATATATGCAAACGGGCTCTAAAATGAAGCTAGACTCCCGATTGTAAGATACATGTCATTGCTTCATGGCCCATCTTGGTGTGAATTCGTCCATAGCCGCCTTAGGGGCAAATTACAGTCAAAACAATTCCCGATCAATGGATATTTGGCCACTTTTGGGGTGACTCCGCCTATAGCGAACCTATGGCCAAATTATTGTCAAAAAGTACCCGGTTAGCCATTATAGCGGCCATAAATTGGGAGTAAGTAGAGTCTGGCGTCACAACGGAACCTAAAATGTTGCTATACTTTCCTGATTGTGGGAGACCTTTCTAAATTTGATAAAAAATGGGTTTAGTCACGGATTGCCACCACACTTATACGATAACACCCCATGGTATGATGAGTCTAATCGTGAGGCTTAAATCTATCAACAGTGGCGTAATTCGATTCAGGGGTGCATTGAAAGGGAGAGGGGCACCAAAATTGATACATAATATTTTTAGCGCTAATTTACACCAAATTGATACACATTATTATCCATGATACGAGGAGTCTAATCTTGTGATTTAAAAACACGTCATATCGGTGCTGTTTGGATGAGAAATAGGGTGGGGTGGGCACTAAATTTGATAAAAATTTGTTTAGTCGCCTATTAGCACCAAACTTATAAATAACCATCTCCATGCAATCAGGAGTCTTATTGTTTGGTTTAAGGATGTCACAAGTTGGGATACACAGAGGGTGAAAGGGACACAAAAAATTATAAACAATATTTAGCACCGATTTCCACAAGATTTATACATATTCTTCTCCGTGATAGAGGAATCTAATCGTGTAGTTTAGATACGCCAGATTGGTGTCGTTTGTGGTGAGAGATGCTGGCACTAAATTTGATACGAATTTGTATACTCACCAATTATATATAGCATTTCCTTGGTGAGCCTAAGTGTGTGGTTTAATGATGACAAACGAGGCGCCGCTTGAGTTCGAATTAGGGACAGGAGGGTCACCAACAATGAAGAAAAAAAATGTTTAGTTCTAACTACAAGCAAATTCATACACATTCTTCTCAAATAGTGCATGTTAAAACGGCCACATGTGGTGCCTAGATATATTTTCGAGTAATTTTCTGTCTATATGTGTCCTCTATATGACACCACAGGGTACAATCGAGATGGCACCAAGGCGGTCTAAGAGGGGTAACATTTTACGAGGAATATAATGGAGCAGGTTAAAATTTCTAAAGTGACGCTGTTGGTATCAGGGTCAGAAAAAGGGGAGGGCAGCAAACAACAAAAAACAAAATGATGTGATAGGTTTGTCACTTATTTCCACCAAACTTATACATAATCAAATCTGGGATATGGCGCCGTTCAAGTCAGGGGTGCACAGGGCCATCAACAATTGATTTAATAAACTATTTTAGCGCAGATTTCTACCAAATTGATATAGTTTTCTTCTCCATGATACGAGGAATATAATCGTGTGATTTAAAGACGTCAAATTGGTGCCGTTTAAGTGAGAGATTGGGGTGTCATAACTATAATAATAATTTGTGTACTACCGATTATCACCAAACTTATATACAATCATCTCCATTATATCATGCATCCATGAGTCTAATGGACGTGGTTTAAATGTGTAAAAACTGGCGTCGTTAAAGTCATGCATGAGGAGGGGAGTTGCACCAAAGCTGATACAAATATATTTAGCACTAATTTCCACCAAATTCATACACGTTCGTCTCCAATGATACGGTGTATTAAATCACATTTGGTGCCGTTTGGGTCATGGATAGCGAGAAGAGATGCATTAGCATTGATAAAATTGCCATTCGACGATATCCACCGGTCATCCCCCAGGCCATCTCCATATTGTTCTAAGTAGTTTTTGGCATTCAAATTTCACAATCTCGACAAATGGTGACACATTTAAGTCACTTGAACAATTATATCTTCTGAACTGGGAATGAGGACATTCATATAATGAACCAGCAAACAATACATAGAAGAAAGCATTAACAGTATATTTATCATTCCATTTAAGAGATACACATTTTCTTGCAACTGAGAGAACTCGAACCGTCAGATGATTGCATATTAAATTGGCTAATATACATATATTATAACAAAATTGTCTGTTCCATTCAGTATCTTCGTGTTGATATGATAGCCAGGTGTCCCCAAAATCTTAGTCTAACCCACTAGATTGATAGATACATCTCTATATGTAAAATCATGTTGTCGTCTTTTATTTTTGCTGGCTAATGTGTTTATGATATTCATGGTTCATCTTATAACGTCTAAACTACACGCAGTTGTAAATAAATAAATACTTCTTTATTGGTGGAACGGATTAATCGCGATAAACAAAATGACAATCGACAACGTGAGCCACTAATAATATTCTATAGCAAGAATCATGTTTTGTGATGCTATTTGAATATAAAATTGATGAGAATACGTGTAACACTTTGAGCAAGAGTATTCTCTATTCCCACCAAATATCCACATCATGCAGATGATTTCACATCACTTTAACCTGGGCAACCCTGCTAGTTTATGATAAAATCGGAAATGAGCCGGAATTTCCATTTATTTATGAAAGTAAGCTATAGTCGCTATCCTATTGAGGGAACATTCTGCTTTCAAGCAGGAATATATCTTTTACCCCTGCTTCTGTTGCTTCAACATACAACCATGACTGTCGGAATATCGACCCACAAATTAAGGTCATAATAAGGTGTACTATTGTTTGTTTTATTATTATACATGCTCTTAATGGCATTTTAAATGTACGAGTGAATCCAGGGATGAATACTAGTAAACTATATATGTAAATAGTAAATACATTCTAATTGCCACTGAAATTAACGTCAATTGTCTATATATAGGTCATTTTTATTACAATTGTGTGAAGATACGATAAACTGTTATATAGGGCCTATTAACAAAATGGAACGTAAAAACATTTGTCTGGGTATTATTGTCGATTGTAATACATTACTTATATTATGACCGTCTCGTAAATTGAACGTGCATGGGTCTTATAGTAGACCTACTGAACATTGATATACATGAGCATGGTATTTCACTACTAAACTTTGGAACGCCATAGCTGCCTTATATTGCCGATTGTCTTTATATGCAGATACGTTGTCAATATATGTAGATGCTTTGTCAATATATGCAGATACTTTGTCTTTATATGCAGATACTTTGTCTTTATATGCAGATACTGTGTCTTTATATGCAGATACGTTGTCTTTATATGCAGATACTTTGTCATTATATGTAGATACTTTGTCATTATACGTAGATACTTTGTCTTTATATGTAGATACATTGTCTTTATATGCAGATACTTTGTCTTTATATGCAGATACTTTGTCTTTATATGCAGATACTTTGTCTTTATATGCAGATACTTTGTCATTATATGTAGATACTTTGTCATTATACGTAGATACTTTGTCTTTATATGTAGATACATTGTCTTTATATGCAGATACTTTGTCTTTATATGCAGATACTTTGTCTTTATATGCAGATACTTTGTCTTTATATGCAGATACTTTGTCATTATATGTAGATACTTTGTCATTATACGTAGATACTTTGTCTTTATATGTAGATACATTGTCTTTATATGCAGATACTTTGTCTTTATATGCAGATACTTTGTCTTTATATGCAGATACTTTGTGATATAATTATGTAGATACTTTGTCTTTATATGCAGATACCCTGTCATTATATATAGATACTTTGTCTTTATATGCAGATAGTTTGTCAATATATGCAGATAATTTGTCGATATATGTAGATACTTTGTCTTTATATGTAGATACTTTGTCATTATATGTAGATATGTTATCTTTATATGCAGATATTTTGTCGTTATATGCAGAAATTTAGTATTTATATGCAGATACTATTTATTTGTATCCAGGTAGGCCTACCTTGCTTTTTGTGCAAATATCTGTTATTTTTTTCTTCATAAGCGAAAAGAAAACTAATATTAAATTGATAGTTTTTCCGTGAAATTTCCGTTTCAAGAACACATGTTCATTCCTGCTTTTGTACGATTTCGGATGATGTAGGTTTCTTTTTCACGCGTTTATGTACGACCATGGAAGATATTCTTAACAAGAAAACCATAATCCGAAATGGTAACGCCCACAAGATCATATTATTAGCCATAAATCTAAATTATAATATAAAATATATTGGTTACATGAATTCACCGCCTCAGAATTCCGTTAAAACAACTAATCCTTCGAATTATTACAAACATCTACGGTTTATTACTGCAGGTTTCTCATTCACCACACCAGAAAGCTTCTAAAAGCGGATAAAAAATCGGAGGTATTGTGTTCCCGCCAAGAGTGCATGGTCCAGCCATTGTTCATACCTAAACATCGAAAGCAATTAACGCGGTCATAATTGTTACATACTGCAACTATAAGACATCCAGCGATACACACCCCACGAAAACCCGAAATGTGTTGTCCTGCGAGAAATCCCATCACTATAGCTCAATTTGACACGGCCAGATTAGACTTCCTACAATATCCATAAATAAGATCATATATCAAAAACCCATGATTTTAATTATAGAATATAAAATATATTGGTTTCGCGAATGACCAACTCAAAATAACAATAACAACCAGCACCTAATTAATGAACCGGCGGCCGACGTGGCCGTCTCCGACCATGCACAACCATCAGTGGGCTGTAGAACGAAAATATCTATAAAAGTTGAAATATAAGACTTACAAATTATCTTTTAAATGTCTTTTATTGGTAATTGACATAGCATGTCACAAACCAAAAATCAAGATTATTTACATAATAATGTAAAGGACAATAAACGAAATTGAAATTATCCAGTACACCTTTTACCGGTGACCGGTGATCGCGCAGTTCGACTTTTAAATAAATAAACCGGAAATACCAATTTTCTTTTTAAAACGCTCATCGGCCCACGTCTTTCTAATATTTGGCCACCAGTATACACGCGGGCGTGCTAAAAAGCTAATCTTGGATGGGCTAACTGATTTCATATTTTAAGCGCATTTTTCCGGTACATAAAGTTGCAATAAAAAAGTGGTGCGAGTCACGGAACGGACCACGTGCAGAAAATTCCACGTATATCATAATTGACACAAAACTGAACTAATATGATTCGCATAATAATCTTATCGCCTGATAAATATACACATTATATAGGCAAATAGTGATAACAATAAATGGTGAACTTTAATTTCAGTCAGCCACCTGGAATGAGATCGGTTCCGTTTGTCTTGGCTTCCGCAAAATGGACACAACATATAATATCATGGAACGAACGTATAATGAAAGAATCCGCATATAATGACAAAGTATCTGCATATAATGACAAAGTATCTGCATAGAAAGACAAAATATCTGCATATAATGACAAAGTATCTACATATAATGACAAAGTATCTGCATTTTATGACAAAGCATCTGCATATAATGACAAAGTGTCTACATATAATGACAAAGTGTCTACATATAAAGACAAAATATCTACATATAATGACAGGGTATCTGCATATAAAGACAAAGTATCTACATATAATGACAACCTATCTTAACATAATGACAAAGTATCTGCATCTAATGACAAAGTATCTGACAATCGGCAATATAAGGCAGCTATGGCGTTCCATACTAAACAGTTTAGTCTCAGTATATTATAATATTACTCGACATATGTAAGGGAGCCGATATGTGTTTATATAGGGGTGACGCATATTGGGAGGGAGCCAAGTTACAAGCCCTTGTGGTTCATAGTTCGGGTTAATTTATATTAGTTTCAACATTATGAATATTCCATGTTCAAAAAGCTAACTTATTTCATCAATTATAACAGCATTATATGCATGCATGCGTGTATTCGCGTTTCCGAGTTGTTGAATAAAATAATTTTGAAAGTTATTTAGAGTTCACGTGTTTTCACGAAAATAATAGTAAAAATAGGGAAAATGCAACAGAACAGTTATTAGTCCAAGGTATATAACTAAGAGAGGAAAAGAGAATGTATTCGTCAATATATATATTTTTGAAGCACATATGCCAAGTAACAATTAAATTGTGAACAATATGCAAAGTTTGGTATATTTGGCATAAAAATAAAACGGTTAAAGTTAGAATTTGGTCTCGTTGCTAGGGTAATTTAATTGCATAGCAACTGTTGTTATGGGCAACACATTTGACAACCCAATCAACATGAGAGGAGTGGGGAGGGAAACATTAATGTGGACACAAAGTTTCTGGCGGTCTAAGCCCTTTCACTTGAAAATGTTCTAAAAACATATTTAGTCCAATTTATGCAAATTTGGCATATCTAATTTGACCTTGACCTTTGACCTTGACAGAGGTAACTAGAAAATTGCCAACAATGATTTTATTTACCGGGGTATCCCATAGCCCTGAGAGATCCATAAGCACGATCACGATCACGACCACGCACTGAGTCTGGCTTCGTCGAATATACGGATTTTCTCTTGGTGGCTTTGAATAGTTTACACGTGTGATCAGGGTATAATAAGTGTGACTGTACTTCAATTATTTCATCTTGTTGTAACATGTCAGTCAACAAAACTGTCTTGAACTCTTCTTTTGTCATCAGCGGGAACCTGACTTCGAATATAAGAGATCCCAATACTTCACGTTTCTTCAAACTATTCCATTTCATGACAGCATCAAATACATCAATCTCGGACGAGACACGTAATTCGTCTGATTGAATAATTGATTTCAAACAATCAAGACATAGTTGTTGAAACGATGGGGTGCTCAAGCATTTGTTGCCATGCTCCCAGATGAACGCCAAACAAGCAGTAATCAACGCCGACTCGTCGTATGCATGGGCATCCTCTAGGAATGTGCAGGCATTTTCTACATTGAGGTCACGCTCTATGAACTGGACACACTTCTGAATCAGACAACCAACCATGTACTTCTTTGCAATATAAAGCATCGGAAATGCATTTTCTTTCACTATGTCAACTTGATCCGTGTAAACGAACCTGTGAAAGAGAAAAGAAATAGTGCGTCACAACTTGGGTACTGTTCCAGGATAAAATAGAAAGCCTGTATCTATACTAATAAAACTAAATTGTGTTTGTTTATTTGTTTGTCGGAGCGACCAAACGGTTGGATACTCGGAGCTGTGTGTATAGGGGTAATTTGAACCGGAAAATGTTATTAAATAGGTCCCGTTGACCTCAGATGTATTAAAAGGGCAGTAATAAATAACTTAACTAAATAACTAATTATATACCCAAAATCTGGTCGTTGACAAATGATTCACATAGGTTAATTGATCTGAGGAGGTCATGGGTAGGTGCCGTTCTCCCCAAACGACATAAAGGGGACTAATAAACAATTATTATTAAACAATTAAGCATATATCCATAAATGTTGGACACTGTACGTTGGAAATTGGTATACAGGGGGAAATTGGCCCGGTGGGTACCATTTGGGTAGGTACCATTGACCCTAAGTGGAAAGTTAACAATTATATTATCATATATTAACAATACAGAGCGTTAATTGTCAGCAACACAGAGCGTTCAGCTTAGACGATATGTGGGAAAATTCGTACACATGGGTTACTTGATCAGGGGAATATCATGATGAGGTTGGCTCCTTTGACCTCATTTGACTTAAAAGCAGACATATTGTCATATAGCGTTCCTTGTTAGCTTAGACAATATGTAGGGAAATTGGAACACAGTGGTAACCTGAGCAGGTGAATATCATGGGATAGGTACATTTGACCTCATATGACTCACGAGGACATATCATATATGAGAACAAAAGAGAGTTTCTTACCAGCTTAGCCGATATGTAGGAAATTTGGTACACAGGGGTCACCTGTCCAGGGGAGTACCGTGTGGTACGCGCTTTTTACCTCAGATGACTTAAAGTGGGACCAATAAATTATATTGACATGCATGGTCAATGAAGAGCGTTTATTATCAGCTCAGATGATATATGTGAAATTGGCACACATATATATAGGTAAGTTGACATGGGCAAGTTGACCTCAGATGACTGAAATATGCACTAATGATTAGCAATAAAGAGCGTTTATTGTCAACTTAAAATATAGAGGTAACGTCATACGGAGAGTGTCATGCAATAAGTGATGTTTACCTCAGGTGACTACTAAATTAAATGACTTGAATGGGAACTAATAATTTACTCATTCTTTACCCCAGCAACACCGGGTACCCCAACTAGTATATAATGATATGGTAATATGTAATCCCTTGAACACTGAAGCCTTAATTTAACCTATCGAGAAAGAAATAAGCTATCGTCCATCGCCATTAAAATTGATCACTCCTGATGCATTGTGTCATCTGGAATCACAGACGTATAGTTCTCATAAACGTGTGCGTCTTTTTCGGCGACAACGGATCCTGAGCAAACCCATACATGCGCGAACTGAACAGGCTTGGAAAATATTAAGTCTTTTTTGGAAACATATATATCGACTGAGAAGGAATGCACCAGAAACATATTGTTTTTCTTCTATGTATGTGTAAGGTTAATATGTTAAGAAACGTGAATAATGACATACGTGTAAATGCAATATAATGAGTTTGAATTGAACAGAACCATTTTAAATGTTGCAATCAAAAATAGGACGGTGAATATCGAACATGAACTTCGATCAGACTCCATGTCGGTAATATGTATTTGACGTTGACCTTGCAGGCTCCGGGTTATGCAGGTCGTTTTGGAGTCAATATATACGAAGCTCTATAATTCTATGCGGGAATTATACTCACTGAAGGAATGTGAAGAATGTTTCACTGCTGACATCAGCTACACTAATCCCACTGCTAGCAATGTTGGGCTGCTGGAACATATTTTCTAAAACGCAGCTTCTTGCCGCCAATATCACCTTGTGCGCCAATATAGCCTTAGCTTCTTTTCCAACTAGGAATTTGACGTCACAAAATTTTTCGTTGTTCAGCATATACACATGTGCTTCCAATATTGGCATCGCCGACTGCCAATCCTTGTACTTGTGCGTGTTGTCTGATTGCGAGACATTGTCGATACTTGCTCCCTCAGCCATTGTCAATTGCAGTTTGGCTACAATAGATAAAAACTTTGGTTAAATGGACATGATGTAAGCATGGTTTGCACTATCGCTTATCAAATTTGCCATATATGGTCATATATGCACGGCGAATTCACATTTGGCAAACTTATTATCTGTGGTAATGTCTGGTAATGACACACATTAAACAGGTCATTAACATGTAAGATGTGTTTTCTTGAAAGACACTCCCGTGGTGGATTGTCCACCACTTAGGGTTTAGGGCTCAATTGTGCGTTCGAGAAACAGAGGTTCTGATTCGACGATTTGAGCGATGACCTCCGTTTGGTCGGCCAATTTCATGTACATCTCTCGATAAAAAAAGGCCTCTGTTTCCTTAAACTTCGATTCAGTCAGAAATATCTTAGAGTATGGTCACCATCTCTGAATAGTTAGCTCTGATAACACACACACCTTCGGCAATAGTTCTTTTGGGGGGAGGTGTATTATTATTATGACGAAATTGGGGAAAGTCTTGCAACCGGAAAAAGTATCATCCGTCCGTTAGACGGAAGTAGTTTTCTGTGTCCACTTCCTGTACCGGAAATGGTATTTACCGCCCACTTGGTATAAAACGTTAATGGATTTGACTTCTCTCAGTATATTTACTCAATATATATGTTTTGGTGAATAAACTCATACAAATACTTCTTCATTTAGTCAGTCTGTCTGCATATGATACAAGCATGGACACTGGGGCTGATTAAAATGATTATATGACACGTATCTCCATATGTCACATTTGCAGTACCGTTCAGAAATTATACGTTTCGGTCTAATAAAAAGTGCCAACTTGCCGAAAACATACAACAACAAGCAAACGTAATCGACAAAGACGGAAAATTAATATTCGCCAATTTCATTCTGCAGATTATTATAGAAACTTTACTTGTAATAGTCCAGAAACAAAGGGCAATTCTAGAGGTAAGTACGATTCTCTGTACAAGTTTTGTCGCCGCGGATTGTGATGCTGGGTGGTATGTGCTTAAATTCCTGTGTAGCTGTGGAGTTGATATGATTTATCCTCGATATGAGCATTTCCTACGACGGGGTCCAACATGACCGACGTGTTGCTTATTATGAACTTAGTCATTTCAATCCACTTTGCTTGAGAAAATATCATATCATGACTATACAACTGTAATTAAAGATACATGCTGCGTTCGCGGTGGGTATTGCTATTAAAATAGTAACATCCGCTAAAACAGAAATCCGCCATAGAAAGAAAGTATATTATATAATAGACATATTTTGTTTTTATGCCAAGCATAAATATCGCGTACATTGCATGTTATTGTCACGTGTGTACGATTTGTTATGTAAACAAACACCACAAACGTTACAGAACCATTTGTTTATAGTCAAACACTTGGAACTACTGGATCGTCCAATGAAAATGTTCCATTGCACTGTAGAAGGCGAAGATAATATTATTGGCATCATCAACAAACGCATTCAAATCACACCAAATTTTAATTTAATCGTCCCATTCTACCAGCTGTCAGTTCAAAATCCAGCTAATCCACGATACTTCATGATTGGGAAATTATCAGACAGAAAACGTGTACATAAAATAAGTGTTATTGCAAAGAGATCAATATTTTTCAATCCAGTTAGTATTTTCTCCTAACCTATGGTGATTATGTCACAAACAGAATAGGGAATTTACGATGATAGCATTATGATTTGTATGTTATAGAATGCACACGAATCTAAATGAGAAATGACACAATATCTTGTCTCTGCTTATAAACAATTCACTGTGCTTATTGTGAGAAAACAAACAACACTCGACCTGCATTCATAAAAATGAATTTAATCTGGCTGTGGGAACCGTGAAGTAACAATTTTGTTAAAATTGTGTTTAGGTTAAATGGTTTTGGAGAAAGC
Organism: Siphonodentalium dalli; assembly: GCA_032622095.1. NCBI lineage: Eukaryota > Metazoa > Mollusca > Scaphopoda > Gadilida > Siphonodentaliidae > Siphonodentalium > Siphonodentalium dalli. The sequence continues at coordinate 180,063,618 of CP136069.1, read as the reverse complement.
CATACATGTATAAAGTACCATCTAGGTGTGTGATGAGTGCTCATAGTTGAATGTTTTCAGAAAATCGAGATAGCGTTCAACAAGGCCACCCCATAGGAAGTAACGCATATGTTGCATGTATAACACGATAACCATTCGTACCAACTCACGGCATGGCATGATGTATATAGGAGAGGATCTCGGGACCGCTAATTACAAATCACCAGATATATATTCGATATTTCCGTGGCGCAAATAAATTTAGCAAAATTATGTCAACGTCGAGATCAAGACAACGTTACCAGCAACTGAGCGATTACAGTAACTATTCTTAAAAACATCATACATATTGCCGCTAGTGGTACGAAAGTAGGCCAGACACTCACACGCATAATGCATGTGGTCGTCTGGAACGCGTGCACCAGTCAAATGTATGCATAAATGTAAGTTAGTTTGGATACCCCCCCCCCCCACACGGCCCACTGATACATGTTTAAATGCACACCTGTTTGTAAAACGACCGCTTATGTGTGTATATCTTTGGGTAATAAACATTTAAAAAACAAATATATATATATATACAAATCACCAGCCATCATCATGCAACATTCTTATTTCATGTATATTATCTCTGTTATTTGGGTTATACATATATAATGTTGGGAGAGGGACTACATTAAGTTAATATAACTTGAGGGGTTCGTTACAAAAAGAGGCTGTCATATAAGAAAGTCGATTTTCATTGGTTTAGGACCCCTTACCCTATATGTGGTCTTGAGTACACAAAGAACTGAATGTATATGCTCCCGATATTATCTGTTGATGTGGACAAAGGGTAGCATTACATCGATTAAACGGCATACCTTCCTGCACATATTTCACTACCCCCCCCCCCCCCCTGATGCGTTTGACAAATAGTCGGATTCCTTATGTCAGATCTCATTTTTTGCTTGCTAAAAGCGATCTGAAAACAAATGTTGCACGCCCAGTTGGTTTATTTTCCGAATTAACTTGTTTCTATTCTTAAATTTTGGAGGGTCGGCCTAAAACGGGGTCAAAATAATTGTTAAATAGCGTTTTGTTTTATTCAAAATGATTGATGGTGCCATCTGGCATATGGAGATTGGTGCGATTTGAAACATAACAACAACTACAAAGTGTGAACCTCAGACATCAATTTGAAAATGTGGATGTTATCAGTGCGTTCTTACTGGCTACAGTTGCAATCAATATTTAACATTGAACCCTATGGAGATTCTCATATCATGGATAAATGGCGCCTTTTGTGAATTGAAATTTCTCAAAATACTATGTATGTAACTCAGACGCAGTTTGGAAATATTCGGATGCAGTCAGATTATTTTCACTTATTACTCGAACGTTGATAGTAATATCACTAAACGGGCATCACATGCTACTATATCAAGACAAGACAATCGCGTCTGACCAATTGTAACTATCAGTAATCTAAATCATGCACTAGTCGATATAGAACTTTATGCTTCTAGATACAGTACTTGGCAAAAGTATGTGCAGACTGGTTTGCAATGACCCCGATATCATACAGTATGATGCATGTGAACAATTATTACAAGACTATAGTTTTTCTTTTTTCAAGATGTGACTATAAGTCAATTATTGTTTTATTGATACCTGTTATCAACTTCCTATGGTTGAAGCCAATTGTAGAACATGCACAACGAGTTGAAATGTGACAAATATACTTACAAATGATACTCCATCATCATCGTCGTCACACATGCATCCAGTGATTCAGTGTTTTCTAAGGAAGACCATAGCTACCTTATATGGTTGACATCCCTTCTATGATGTCGTTCTACCTTTATTTGGTGTCCATTCACATGCACATGGCGAACATTTACCTGTATGTGGTGTGCAAATCATTTATGACTTCATAAGGTGTCCACGTGGTGAGCACTGTTCTTTATATGGGGTGCATTCTTCTTGATATATTGTCCATTTACCTGTATATGGTCTGTTTTACCTGTATGTGGTGTCCGTCCACCATTAAGACGATTTTATATGATATGCATACGTCTTTGTATGATGTCGTTCCGCCTTTCTGTTGTGTCCATTCATCTTTATATGATTTTCAATTGTCGTCATGTGGTGTGGAAATGTATTTATATGGCGTGAATATATCTTTATATGGTGTCCATTCACCATCATGATGATATGCCACATAATACGTACAGACCATATGCACAGCATATAAAGTCGTATGTATACACATCATATGAAGTCGTATGTACATCATATGGAGAACAGCCCATACACATAAAGGTAAAAACCACATCATCTCATATATATTTTGAAGACCTCTGTCTGTATGTATGTTTGTTTGTGTGTTTGTTTGTCTGTCTGTCATTTATACAAATCTACGATTCTCGACCGATCGGGACGAAACTTGGTACGTGTGTGTAGTTTGACCAGGCGGTGAACGTTGTCGTATTGGCGAGCCCGTGCGGCGCCCGCTTCGCGCATGCGCAGACGAGATCTCGGAAACGGGTGGAGCTATCGACTTGAAATTTGGTATGTGAATGTATCTTGCCCCGGATACGAATTTTATCGGGTAGCCGAGCCCGTGCGACACCAGCTTCGCGCATGCGCAGACGAGATCTCGGAAACGGGTGGAGCTATCGACTTGAAATTTGCTATGTGAATGTATCTTGCCCCGGATACGAATTTTATCGGGTCGCCGAGCCCGTGCGACACCAGCTTCGCGCATGCGCAGACCAGATCTCGGAAACGGGTAGAGCTATCGACTTGAAATTTCGGGCTGGGTAGAGCTATCGACTTGAAATTTGGTTTTTGAATAGCCCGGACAACGTCGGGCTCATCGGCTAGTCTCATATATATTTTGAAGACCTCTGTTTGTCTGTCTGTCTGTCTGTATGTATGTTTGTCTGTCATTAATACAAATCTACGATTCTCGACCGATCGGGACGAAACTTGGTACGTGAGTGTAGTTTGACCAGGCGGTCGTCGTTGTCGTATTGGCGAGCCCGTGCGGCGCCCGCTTCGCGCATGCGCAGACGAGATCTCGGAAACGGGTGGAGCTATCGACTTGAAATTTGCTATGTGAATGTATCTTGCCCCGGATGCGAATTTTATCGGGTCGCCGAGCCCGTGCGGCGCCCGCTTCGCGCATGCGCAGACGAGATCTCGGAAACGGGTGGATCTATCGACTTGAAATTTGCTATGTGAATGTATCTTGCCCCGGATACGAATTTTATCGGGTCGCCGAGCCCGTGCGACGCCAGCTTCGCGCATGCGCAGACCAGATCTCGGAAACGGGTGGAGCTATCGACTAGAAATTTGGTTTTTGAATAGCTATCGACTTGAAATTTGGTTTTTGAATAGCCCGGACAACGTCGGGCTCATCGGCTAGTCTAGTATCTAGTATATATATAACTTCAGTCTGTCTGTCTGTCTGTCTGTCTGTCTGTGTATGTATATGTGTTATAGACTCGAAAACTTCTCGACGATCCGACTCAAATTTGTTATATAGGCCTACTTTGATCCCGGGAACAATATGCGCGGGTCCAATTTCACGTGCGACGGCGTTCTTGACCTCGCTCATATACGCTCATATAGGCATGTTTCTGGACGATCACAAAGAAATCCCTAAATAGCCCGGACGAAGTCGGGCACATCAGCTAGTCTATTATATATTTTGGAACTTATGTCTGCGTGTATGAATGTATGTATGTATGTATGTATATATGTATGTATGTATGAAGGTATATGTGTTCGTGTGTCTTATAGACTCGAAACCTGCTCGACCGAACCGACTCAAATTTGGTATGTAGGCCAACTTTGATCCCGGGAACAATGTGGGCGGGTCCAATTTTACGTGCGACCGTGTCCTTGGCCTTGACCTCGCTCATATATATACGCTCATATAGGCATGTTTCTGGACCTCGACCGAATCGACTCAAATTTGGTATGCAGGCCTAAGTTGATCCCGGGAACAATATGGGCGGGTCCACTTTCACGTGCGACCGTGTCCTTGACATTAACCTCGCTCACATACGCTCATATACGCATGCTTCTGGACCGATCGAACAATAGTTTTTGTCTTTGTCCTGACGGAGGCGATCACAAAGAAATCATTAAATAGCATGGGCGAAGTCAGGCACATCAGCTAGTCTTCTACAATATATTTTGAGACTTCCGTATATATGTGTGTGTGTGTGTGTGTGTGTATGTATATCCTTTATATACTCGAAAACGGCTCGACCGATTGAGCCCAAACTTGCTACCTAGGTTTACTTTTGTCCGGGAAGTGTCATGGACGGGTCAAATCGTGACCCCGACCTGATCTTGACCTTCCAAATGGCCAATTCAAGGTCAAATCGCGCCTTTCGACTGATTTCGACGAAATTTGATACCTAGGGGTACTTTTGTCCGGGGAGTGTTTTGGACGGGTCAAATCGTGACCTCGACCTGACCTGGACCTTCAAAATGTTCAATTCAAGGTCAAATCGCGCATTTCGACGGATTTCGACGAAATATGATACCTAGGGGAACTTTCGTCCGGGAAGTTTTTTGGACGGGTCAAATCGTCACCCCGACCTGATATTGACCTTCAAAATGGTCAATTCAAGGTAAAATCGCTAAACTGCTAGTCTAATATATATTTTGAGACTTCCGGAAGTAGATATGTATATCCTTTATAGACTCGAAAACGGCTCCACCGATTGAGCTCAAACTTCCTATCTAAGGGTAAAAACCCACGGGCAGTGTTTATCGCCTTTGAGAAGATCCGAGCACTCATTCTCTCTTCCCTCTGTCACCGTCATCGGCAGGGAGTGTTTAATCGCGTGATAGTTAAAGAGCGTTCATATCCGCGGTGTCGTTGATAAAGAGCGTTTATATACACGACGAGTATAAATACGGCTCAATCGACCGTCTCGAGACGAAATTTCGTACTTAATTTCATACTTACGGGTTCCAAGGAACGGGGAAGATTTTCATCGGGTCAGTTTTTCCGCCCGAGGTGACATTGACCTTGAAACGGGTACCCACAAATGATATATATGTGTGTGTCCTTTATAGACTCGAACCGATTGAGCTCAAAGTTGCTACCTAGTGGTACTTTTGTGCGGGAAGTGTTATGGACGGGTCAAATTGTGACCCCGACCTGACCGGACTAAAACTGGCGGATTTCGACGAAATTTTACACCTAGGTGCAGCACACGTGTCTCGGAAGCAGTTGCAATTGCTTTTTCGAACAAAGCCATGAGACGAACCACGCCAGTAGCGGGCTAACCTGCTAGTCTACTATATATTTTGAGACATACGTATATATATCCATATATCCATATGTCCTTTATAGACTCGAAAACTGCCGGACGGATTTCGACGAAATTTAAACCTAGGGATACTTTTGTCCGGGGAGTGTTTTGGACGGGTAAAATCGTGACCCCGACCTGACCTTGACCTTCAAAATGTATATTATGAGACTTCCGTGTGTATATCCATTGTATATCTCTTGTCCTTTATAGACTCGAAAACGGCTCGACCGATTGAGCCCAAACTTCCTATCTAAGGGTAAAAAGCCACGGGAAGTGTCATAGCACCGCTTCTGAGAACGTCCGAGCACTCCTTCGCCCTTCGCCCTGTCACCGTCCTTGGAATTCATAGGATAAACGGTCTATTTGATGTGTGTGACCCGATGCAGGAAGGACAACTCTAAATTCACACAAAGTATTGAATACGTATTCAGTGTTGTATTCAGATCTGACCATTTAAAAACTGTCTCCTTATCATCTGTATGTGTCACACGTGAAAAAGTATGAGTTTATTGTCCGATTGTTAAGATCGCCGATTGTTTATTTCGCATTAATTGAACGACACGTAATGTAAAGTGTTATAACTTACGAAGAACCGACAACGTTATCGCACGTCCGTCGGCTAATCGTAAAATACACACAAATATGTGTTAAAGTGCAGACTAATTCACCACCTTCGTGTATTCAAGAATATGAATCACACCAAAATTAAGCGAATTGTTTATGGAATGTGTAGGTATAAGCTGCCATGTATATATCATTCCTCAAATGCTTCAATATCATGGCAATCTATTAGTTATTATAAAAAGCCTAAAAGTTTACGGAACGTCGCGATATACGCAAGAGCGCAAGCCGCATACATACTATATTATCATCGTACGATATTTCGCTGTTGGGCCGAACATAATTATGTTTTTCCTCAACTAATGTCTGTGAAGAACGATTGTTAAGTTGATATATGAACTACCCATGTCGTGTGAAGACTTATAATAACAAATTTAATGTTAACATACGCGCATCTTAAAAACATCGAGACGAAATTTCGTACTTAGGGCTATTTTCGTCGGGTCAGTTTGTCCGCCTGAGGTGACCTTGACCTTGAAACGGGTACCCACAAATGACATTGGGCGATATCTCGGTCGTCAGCGGTGACATCGACGTGAAATTTCTTATGTATGGTCAACTCGGGACGGGGAATATTATTGTCGGGTTATTTTGTCGTGCCTGTACGGGGTTACCTTGAAAAACAAAAATTAATGGATCGACCAAAGCCATGGGACCAATCCCGCCAGTGGCGGTGCCAGTGGCGGGCTAATCTGCTAGTCTATCTATACTATATATTTTGAGTGTGTGTACTTTATAGAATCGAATACGGCTGGCTCGATTGAGTTCAAACTTCCCATCTAAGGGTAAAAACCCACGAACACCGTAGTTGTCGCGTTTTGGAGAAGCTCTGAGCACCCGTTCTCCAACCTCAGTCACAAAAAAACGGCACTGCGGTGGTTAATCAAGTGATAATTTAATGAGCGTTTGTTTTTGACGCATCGCTATAAAGAGCGTCTGTTTACCATTCAATATTAGCATCTGCAGAGAGATATACGGGAACATTGAGTGGTTTCCTATGCGGGGAAATTTATTGGATGCCATAGTACTCTTACAACATCATTGTTATTAGGTCAGGGCTTAGGGGGGTTGGTAGTTAGTGTGGATACAGGCATAATGCTTCTCAGAAATCCCGGTTACAAACCAACACTCACAATTTCGTATTTACGCAAACGCAACGTTATCGCTCGAAATTTATTATGCAGAGAGCTATACGGGAACAAGTGCTTTCCTATTTTTAGAACGCAACACATGATACCAAAAAAAATTACGTCGCGTTGGTGACCGGGTTTCACGACGGGATTAATTGACTGTCCGCTCTTTGCGAGGATGGGGTTCACGACGGGATTAACTTTGCGGGGATTATTTACCATCTCGTAAGGGTGGACAACCTCTGTCAGGGGCTGCTCAATGGCCACGGGCAGGTTAAAAAAATCATACCTCTTCTGGGTCTGGGCGTGTATAGACATGAGCGTGTTGTGTTCCTAAGAACGCGGAGCGTGTTGTGTTCCTAAGAACGCGGATCGGGTAAGTTTTTCCGCCCTAGGTGAGCTCAAACTTCGTATATAAGTGTAAAAACACACGGGGATCGTCGACGTCGCATTGTGTGAAACATTCTTATGTCTGTCGTTCCTAGGAACGGGGGAATTTTTCATCGGGTCAGTCTTAACCTTCAAACGGGCACCCACAAATTATATATTGTGACCCCGACATGACCTTGACCTTGAAAATGATCAATTCAAGGTCAAATCGGGTAAAATATTGAAAAACCCAATATTAACTCATTGAAAAACACAAACAAAACATAAAACATTGTCATGTTTCTGACCAAGCACGCCAGTGGTGGGCTAACCTGCTAGTCTATCTACTATATAATTTGAGACTTCCGTATATATATATATGTGTGTGTGTATATATACTATATATTTGGAGACTTCCGTATGTATATATATATATATATATATATATGTGTGTGTACTTTATAGAATCGAAAACGGCTGGCTCGATTGAGTTCAAACTTCCCATCTAAGGGTAAAAACACACGAACACCGTAGTTGTCGCGTTTTGGAGAAGCTCTGAGCACCCTTTCTCCACTCCCAAAATCACCGCAAAGGCACGGCGGGGGTTAATCGCGTTGATAGTTAAAGAGCGTTCCTATCCGCAGTGTCGTTGATAAAGAGCGTATGTGTGTAATGTAATTATTACGTCTGGGTCTGGGCGTGTGCGTGTAAGACTGTATCCAGACATGAGCGTGTTGTGTGACGTATTTTGTGTATTGCCGTGGCAAAATTAGACCCCCACGGCAATTTTAATTCACATTCCCAACAACTAGCAGGGACAAATATCTCTTAGACAGCATCAAAGCGAGTCTTGTAACGTATTAATTCAAATGCTTTCGATCAAACAACATTCTCTATCGCACTCATATTTCGAATCCACTGCAATCGACCTATTTTTAGAACGCAACACATGGTACCAAAATTACGTCGCGTTGGTATTGGGGGTTCACGGCGGGAGTGTGTGTGTCGCGGTCGAGGTAAATACACGTGGCTCCGAATTACGTCACGCCACGTGGATCCAGGCGGAAGTTAACCTAACCCTTCCGATGCCGCGTACGTTAGTGATATCGGAGTTATAGCGTGAGCGTTATGTTGTTTGACTGACCGCAGTGCCCGATCCGCCGAATGTGAACATGTTATCAACTGTTACGGCAGTCCGTGGCCCACGGCAGTCAAATGCCGTGGCGAATATTGAAGCCTACGGCGATTGCCACGGCAATGCCGATTGCCGTGGTGAATGTGTGTCCTTTATAGACTCGAACCGATTGAGCTCAAATTTGCTACATACGGGAAGTCTCATGGACGGGTTAAATTGTGACCCCGACCTGACTTTGACCTTGAAAATGATCAATTCAAGGTCAAATCGGGTCAAATTGAAAAAAAAAAATTAAATTGAAGAAAACAAAAAATTTAATTAAAAAATTCACTCATTGAAAGTCATGTTTCTGACAAAGCCATGGGACAAATGTCGCCAGTGGCGGGCTAACCTGCTAGTCTATTATATATTTTTGAACTTCTGTCTGTATGTATTTGTGTTATAGATTCGAAAACTGCTCGACTGATCCGACTCAAATTTGGTATGTAGACCTACTTTGATCCCGGGAACAACATGGCGGGTCCAAATTCACGTGCGGTAAATGTAAAGGTGATTGGGAACCACACGAAGGTAAAACACCCCATATAATGTAAACAGACACGATATAAATGTAAATAGACACCATATAAAGGAAACACAACACCACATAAATGTAAAACAACACCATATATAGGTAAATTGACATCATACCAAGATATATGGAGACAATATAAAGGTAAATGCACCATATAAAGGTGAATGGACACCATGGATAGACGTGTAGACGTGAGTGGACATCACAGAAAGAACAGTGCTCATCATCATAAAGGTGAATGCACATCATATAAAGACATTTCCACACCATATAAAGTTGAATTGACACCATATAAACGTGAATGGACACCATATAAAGGTGAATGGGCACCAAAAAGGCGAATGGACACCATATCTAGCCGAATGTGCACCATATAAAGGTGAATGCACACCATATAAAGGTGCATGGACATCATATAAAGACATTTGCACACCATGTAAAGTTGAATGGGCACCATATAAATGCGAATGGAGTCGATGGACATCATATAAAAGCGAATGATCACCATAGAAAGGTGAATATACACCATATAAAGGCATTGCACAGTGCACCATATAAACGTGAATGGACACCATATAGAGGCGAATGGACGTCATGTGAAGGTGAATCGACATCATATAAAGACATTTGCACGTGATTTATATAAAGGTGAATTGATAGCATATAAAGGTGAATGTACACCATATAAATGTGAATGGACACCATATAAAGGTGAATGGACACCATATATATAGGCAAATTGACTGTGCATACAGACACTCAAGCGGAAACTCGCCAGTGAACCAGCAAGAGGGATGAAGACATTCAGAGATAAACTGCTTTCTGAGCTGGAATGTCGCTTTGACCTCGGATTGCCACACCTTCTTGCTGGAAATTATCTCGACCCTCGCGTCAAAGGAGTGACAACAAACACAACTGACAATAATATAGTGAAAAGGTTTATTGAAGAGTGCCTTTGCTTCCATGGGCATTATGATGAGATATATGTTGATAATAATCAGAGTGCCGCTGTGGTCACCGGACGAGATAGTGATGCAGGAATCACTGGTACAGGATGTAAAGCATTCACACGAGCGAACCCAAACTCCCGTCCTCGATAATCCGCTCTCCGAACGACTCCATATTGAAATGGACACGTAACATAGGATGCAGTTGCTTGGAAGGCTAGAATGCCCCCTCAAATTCTGGAAAATGCACACCGAAACACTTCCTTTGTTGGCAAGTGCAGCAAAGGATGTATTAGGCATACAATCGACTAATTGCTCATCCGAGCGGGTTAACTCTACTTGCAGCAACCTGATTAATGATCAGCAACACAGCCTGACAAAGTATAACGCCGAAACTTTGATTTGGGCTAGGAATAACTGGGACTTGATACTCTGCGATTAATGGGGAGTAACTATAATTTATATGCATTAATATATTGATGCATAACTTCGCACGTATATATAGAGTTACTTCCCATCAATCACTTATCGCCTGAGCGCTACGACGCGTTACATGTCACGATCAGAGGCGGACTGGGCCAAGAGGTTACACTGGTGTAAATGTTTTCCATAGGCCTCAGTGCTAACGTTTTAGCGTATGCTGTTGGCTATATGAACCATGGGTCCAATTTTTTTTTTTAATCTGAAAAATTGACATTTCGGGAAACTTTTTACACAAAAAAATCATATCTGTCTAGCAGGGAATTCGCCTTTAAATCTTGTGTTTTCGTAACTAGTGTCAGATCCGCATAAAAAAATACTGTCATATTTTAGACCACACCAACAAATTCAAACTTCACTACAAAGGGTTAATTCCTGTGCCAATGGCTATCTTACCTATGGGAAATCATAGGGAAGAGGTGTGATGATTTTTTTATGCAAAAAGCACACAAGGCTATTGACCAATCAGGGCCCAGTGTCTATTTTATTCTCTCCTATATATTCCTCCCGCATCCGCTAGAGGTCTCTCCGAACCTTATTTACACCAGTGTAACCTAAAGCGATAGCCCGCTTTTTCGCGGAATAATTGTAACACCCTACATTTTTTCAGAATTGCCCATGAATGAAAAAAATGTGTTCAAAAATAATATCACTTCTGTGGTTCTTTATTTATCACACACAATTTAACCCCACTCTCTGTAACACATTATTCATCCAAAAAGCACATTTTTCCACCACAAGTCATATTCAGGCCCCATTTTCACACAGTTTTTGGGGTCTGGTGTTGCAAACTTGGATCAGCTATGGAAGACTGTACAAGATCCTTTCCATGAGAGAACTTCTGGTGATGTGAGGTCATTGAGTCCAGATCTGATCAGCTGAGCATCAAGCACATGACTTTATCAGCACATGGAAGACTAAAATATGACATTTTCAGGTCTGCAAGGGTGATCCAAGATAACTGGATGTGGGTGTATATTGAATTAGTTGAACAAAGATATGCTCTCTTTGAAATGCTGAAGCATTTTCTTAAATGTGCCCAAGTTTTAGTGCTATTAACCTTCAAATGGCCATACCCACCAGTGAAAATGAGACACTTTTATTATATATATCTGTATATCACTGGCTATAAAATCCAAAATACTTGTTAGATTAGCTTCTTATAACAATTGGTATGTGTGTCATTGACATGCTCATGTAATGGGTAATTTGCATTATCATGTGACAATTACCACCTTGAAATTTTTTGAAAATACCTTGAAAAATTGGCATTTTTTATGAAAAATCATACCATTTTTTTGGCCGATGGAAGTGAAAGAAGACATCAGCAGCAAGAATACCCACACCATGCATGGGAGATTCATTGGACTGAAAGACCAGGCTGTGAAAAATGCATTAAAATACTTTAAAGTGACTCCCAGGAATCAAAAATGCCAAAAAGTTCATTTTTCCCTTTAGGTTACACTGGTGTAAATGTTTTCCATAGGCCTCAGTGCTAACGTTTTAGCGTATGCTGTTGGCTATATGAACCATGGGTCCAATTTTTTTTTTTAATCTGAAAAATTGACATTTCGGGAAACTTTTTACACAAAAAAATCATATCTGTCTAGCAGGGAATTCGCCTTTAAATCTTGTGTTTTCGTAACTAGTGTCAGATCCGCATAAAAAAATACTGTCATATTTTAGACCACACCAACAAATTCAAACTTCACTACAAAGGGTTAATTCCTGTGCCAATGGCTATCTTACCTATGGGAAATCATAGGGAAGAGGTGTGATGATTTTTTTATGCAAAAAGCACACAAGGCTATTGACCAATCAGGGCCCAGTGTCTATTTTATTCTCTCCTATATATTCCTCCCGCATCCGCTAGAGGTCTCTCCGAACCTTATTTACACCAGTGTAACCTAAAGCGATAGCCCGCTTTTTCGCGGAATAATTGTAACACCCTACATTTTTTCAGAATTGCCCATGAATGAAAAAAATGTGTTCAAAAATAATATCACTTCTGTGGTTCTTTATTTATCACACACAATTTAACCCCACTCTCTGTAACACATTATTCATCCAAAAAGCACATTTTTCCACCACAAGTCATATTCAGGCCCCATTTTCACACAGTTTTTGGGGTCTGGTGTTGCAAACTTGGATCAGCTATGGAAGACTGTACAAGATCCTTTCCATGAGAGAACTTCTGGTGATGTGAGGTCATTGAGTCCAGATCTGATCAGCTGAGCATCAAGCACATGACTTTATCAGCACATGGAAGACTAAAATATGACATTTTCAGGTCTGCAAGGGTGATCCAAGATAACTGGATGTGGGTGTATATTGAATTAGTTGAACAAAGATATGCTCTCTTTGAAATGCTGAAGCATTTTCTTAAATGTGCCCAAGTTTTAGTGCTATTAACCTTCAAATGGCCATACCCACCAGTGAAAATGAGACACTTTTATTATATATATCTGTATATCACTGGCTATAAAATCCAAAATACTTGTTAGATTAGCTTCTTATAACAATTGGTATGTGTGTCATTGACATGCTCATGTAATGGGTAATTTGCATTATCATGCGACAATTACCACCTTGAAATTTTTTGAAAATACCTTGAAAAATTGGCATTTTTTATGAAAAATCATACCATTTTTTTGGCCGATGGAAGTGAAAGAAGACATCAGCAGCAAGAATAGCCACACCATGCATGGGAGATTCATTGGACTGAAAGACCAGGCTGTGAAAAATGCATTAAAATACTTTAAAGTGACTCCCAGGAATCAAAAATGCCAAAAAGTTCATTTTTCCCTTTAGGTTACACTGGTGTAAATGTTTTCCATAGGCCTCAGTGCTAACGTTTTAGCGTATGCTGTTGGCTATATGAACCATGGGTCCAATTTTTTTTTTTAATCTGAAAAATTGACATTTCGGGAAACTTTTTACACAAAAAAATCATATCTGTCTAGCAGGGAATTCGCCTTTAAATCTTGTGTTTTCGTAACTAGTGTCAGATCCGCATAAAAAAATACTGTCATATTTTAGACCACACCAACAAATTCAAACTTCACTACAAAGGGTTAATTCCTGTGCCAATGGCTATCTTACCTATGGGAAATCATAGGGAAGAGGTGTGATGATTTTTTTTATGCAAAAAGCACACAAGGCTATTGACCAATCAGGGCCCAGTGTCTATTTTATTCTCTCCTATATATTCCTCCCGCATCCGCTAGAGGTCTCTCCGAACCTTATTTACACCAGTGTAACCTAAAGCGATAGCCCGCTTTTTCGCGGAATAATTGTAACACCCTACATTTTTTCAGAATTGCCCATGAATGAAAAAAATGTGTTCAAAAATAATATCACTTCTGTGGTTCTTTATTTATCACACACAATTTAACCCCACTCTCTGTAACACATTATTCATCCAAAAAGCACATTTTTCCACCACAAGTCATATTCAGGCCCCATTTTCACACAGTTTTTGGGGTCTGGTGTTGCAAACTTGGATCAGCTATGGAAGACTGTACAAGATCCTTTCCATGAGAGAACTTCTGGTGATGTGAGGTCATTGAGTCCAGATCTGATCAGCTGAGCATCAAGCACATGACTTTATCAGCACATGGAAGACTAAAATATGACATTTTCAGGTCTGCAAGGGTGATCCAAGATAACTGGATGTGGGTGTATATTGAATTAGTTGAACAAAGATATGCTCTCTTTGAAATGCTGAAGCATTTTCTTAAATGTGCCCAAGTTTTAGTGCTATTAACCTTCAAATGGCCATACCCACCAGTGAAAATGAGACACTTTTATTATATATATCTGTATATCACTGGCTATAAAATCCAAAATACTTGTTAGATTAGCTTCTTATAACAATTGGTATGTGTGTCATTGACATGCTCATGTAATGGGTAATTTGCATTATCATGTGACAATTACCACCTTGAAATTTTTTGAAAATACCTTGAAAAATTGGCATTTTTTATGAAAAATCATACCATTTTTTTGGCCGATGGAAGTGAAAGAAGACATCAGCAGCAAGAATAGCCACACCATGAATGGGAGATTCATTGGACTGAAAGACCAGGCTGTGAAAAATGCATTAAAATACTTTAAAGTGACTCCCAGGAATCAAAAATGCCAAAAAGTTCATTTTTCCCTTTAGGTTACACTGGTGTAAATGTTTTCCATAGGCCTCAGTGCTAACGTTTTAGCGTATGCTGTTGGCTATATGAACCATGGGTCCAATTTTTTTTTTTAATCTGAAAAATTGACATTTCGGGAAACTTTTTACACAAAAAAATCATATCTGTCTAGCAGGGAATTCGCCTTTAAATCTTGTGTTTTCGTAACTAGTGTCAGATCCGCATAAAAAAATACTGTCATATTTTAGACCACACCAACAAATTCAAACTTCACTACAAAGGGTTAATTCCTGTGCCAATGGCTATCTTACTTATGGGAAATCATAGGGAAGAGGTGTGATGATTTTTTTATGCAAAAAGCACACAAGGCTATTGACCAATCAGGGCCCAGTGTCTATTTTATTCTCTCCTATATATTCCTCCCGCATCCGCTAGAGGTCTCTCCGAACCTTATTTACACCAGTGTAACCAAGAAACCGGCCCGGGGAATTAATGTAATACCGGCCCATCTGTTTGGGGGGGGGGGCGTCCACAGTCCACCTTGGAAAATTCCAATTGCACCCCCCCCTCTTGAATCAGAATCAGACCAAATACATATTTTTGCATAATTCCATTTGCACCCCCCCCCCCCCCCCCCTTGAATCAGATGCAGACCAAATACATGTTTTTGCATAATTCCATTTGCACCTCTGATCTAATATCCTATATATTCATAAACCATGGTTCTATATATTCCCGGTATGAGACCATTCAGATATTTTTACCTGAAACATTGCATAAAATCTAACATCTAGCGGTCTAACTCCAGACAAATGCACACGGCTACGAACAAGAGACCAGGACACACCGGGCTGTTCATGGTTGTTCGGCCGGGGTGAGAACATTTTGAAAACTATACAAGAAAATCTCGAATCCGATAAACTAGACTGGCATCAACTGAAGCGTTCCTATTTTCTTGTAAATTTCAATTGGGGGAGGGGTGCGTAAGAATTTTTTTGGGATTTACAGCTGGGAGTTACCGTTAAAATCTCGAGATTAATGGGGTCTTTACGTGGTGTTATATGATGCCGACAAGTTCATTTAATGTCAAAATTACGATTAGCCAATTCGGCTGGTTAAACAACACATGTGGCGGCCCACGTCCGGAATTTTCCCGGTCTCCCGATCGGCCATGCAGTCCGCCTCTGCCCTCATGAATTTATGTGAGAAGAGTACCATCTTATTGGATACACGGCTGGTTAAACAACACATGTGGCGGCCCACGTCGGTTTCATTTGCGGCCCAAGTTGTGGTTGGGGGCCCAACCACATATACCCCCCCCCCCCCCCAACCGTAAAAAAAAACCCCTCGGATTCTCGCTTGATAGAAAAATCACGTGGAATCAGAATATTTCCGGCCTCCGGCCCATCGGGAAATTTCCCGGTCTCCCGATCGGCCAGTCCGCCTCTGGTCACGATTATTCGTCCGATTCAGTTGTGCAACAAGTGGGATGCATGTATATATGCTCCCGCGATAGAACTCCCTAGTTCTTTCTAAATGCCTTACAGTCTTAGACACTTAGATCAGTGACATAATACACATTGAATTGATTGGGTAATTGCACACGGCACAAAAAATAAATTCCGCACAATTGTACCACTACATTGGCGTAATTTGGCGATCCATGTGCTGCATTCAAGGGTTTCTCATAAGTTTCCCATCAATGCTATGATTCGATTCGAGATTCGATTCGATTCGGAATCTTTTGTCCGATTCGAGATTACGATTCGAAATGAAAACACCCGATTCGCAGGGGCCTAAATTGACACCATATAAAGGTGAATTGACACCATAGAAAGTTGAATTGACACTATATATAAAGGTGAATGGACACCATATGAAGGTGAATGGACACAATATAAACGTGAATTGACACCATAGAAAGAAGAGTGCTCACCACAATAACGGTGAATGGACACCATGTAAATATAGCGACATTTGCACACCATCTAAAGGTTAATGAATGTCATAACAATAGCGAGTTTGCGATACCCGTCCGATGGGAACGGGTACGGGTAAATCGGTTAACATCGTCACGGTCACTTGGGTACTTTCAATGCAGCACATAAAGCGATAGCGAATTGAAACGGGTAGATTTGTCCCATTGACCGGTAGCCTTTCACTACGATTTTCTCAGTCAAAGGTCCATGAATTCCATGAAATTTCAGTCAGCTATGTGTTAACATATTTATTGAAAGATTTCATGGGCAAATATCATTGATAAAGTTGTCATTTTAACCCAGGATTTGTGTTCAAATTCTCGAGGCGGCTTCTAGCACTTAGATAAATACGGAAGGCCGATCTTCTCACTAACAACTTTGTTCACTGCATTAATGACAGGTTGTGATTAATAGAGTGAGTAGATGGTGCTATAGACGCAGTCTTGGCCCATTGCATGGACATGGCTATATATGGTCTCCGTGTTAGGAAGGGTGTCCACCTTCGAATTTCTAACTACACCCCTCGAACCATATCAAATTCACAAGTTTGCGCGTAATTCCATTTGCACCCCTTGGCTGGCATCAAGCTTTCCAATTGTTGGAAATTTTGAGATCTGACACCCCCCCCCCCCAAAGGTTGAACAATTTTAACAGTTTCTGACAGCCATTTCAGTCCAAATTGTGTGACCAAAAATAGGAAAATATGCAAATGTTGGTCTCAAAACTACAAATTCTCCACTAATAAATTGTTGGAAAATCAAACTACGAGAACAATTTCAACCTATAGTTTGTGTGAAATTTCCAACAAATGTTGTGTCAGGTATATCAAATTTCCAAATGTTGAACATTTGACAAAAGTTGGGGAGGGGGGTTGAGACACCCCTGTCGTCACGTCCCTGTCTCAACTCATTGTACAAGTGCATCAATATATCGTGGATTTATCTATGTATTGCACATTTGAAATCATATTATCGTATGTAGGTGGGGACTGATTTCTCATTTTAATATATATTTACTATCTGAACGGACATGGCGCATTTGAACCACAATACTGCTGTATACTGTAGTGGGGATAATATAGGTCGCCAAAGACACGACATACCTATACATAATCTACAAAATCTAAGCAGAGCGAGTTTCAGCTGTTTTCTGTGTTTCGCACAGAACGGAATCAAACGCTCTTTATTCAATCCGTATAATAAACTGACTACATTTTGACACTTTTTTGTTACCAAGTTTAACATTTCAACCAACCTCCGGGTTTAGATCCCGACAACAATCCCAATTCTTGGGAACAATATTCCCTTTCCCGACGGGCCGACCCTTCGATCTGTTGAAAGATTCCAAACCAAGGTTTACTTAAAGCTACTCAAACCGATCAGACGGTCCCCATATCATAAAGTTACAAAAGCATTTCTTCAAAATACGCTTTTGTTATCATAATCGATTAATTATAACAAAATAATGCTAACTGCTGTCAACTATAGTATACAATTTTGTTCGCATTACCACTTGATTTTAGAGTTAAGCATCTTCATTCGCCATTTTGTCCGAGACCGTCGGTTTGATGACTCTGGGCCACAAATAATTACACATTTCAAGAAATAACAAACTTCAAAAATCGATATCTGATCACTCTGAGCTTTGATTGTGTGTTCCTCGACTCGAATCAAATATTTTTGTTTACCCCCGAAGACAAAGAAATAGTAACTTGGGAGCGTTAATTCAGATTATGCATCTTTAATATGACTAAATATTCCCCCAACTAAAATAAGGGACACATGCGGTCTTATATCGAACTGAAAGTACATGTATGACAATATTAGACCCTTTGTCTAAAACAATACATTTTACACCGCATATTGGTTGGAAATTTTAACTAGATATAACGTAATTGTATATTTGAGCTATCATAATCTATTTTCTAAGTTTAAAAATTCCAACCGATTTATTGTCAACACTCGATCGGTCTATGACTTGTAGAATCCAATTGTTGAAAATGTTACCAATATGAGTGAAAGAAAAGCAACATCCTCTTCCAACTGCCACCTCGTCCTTGGTGAAAGCAACTGATTATCCTGGGGCTCATCTAATCTAAATAAAAAATTCCAACAACCCATCGGCCAATAACGCGAATAGCAATCTATCTATATCATAATATCTTTTTTGTTGCAGTTGGCTCACCATACATTACCAGTCGATGTGATGAATTCTACCGGTAAAACAGTTTGCTATTACAAAACGTGTACCGGTACGGGTAGCTACCCGTACGCGTATCCGTACCCGTACGGTTTGAAATAGCAAACTCGCTAATGTGTATGTACACCATATAAAGATGAATGGACAGCATATAACAACACATGCACACCATAAAAAGTCAAATTAATGCCATATAAAGGTGAATGGACACCATATACAGGCAGAATAGATATCATAGAATGACAACAACCCCATAAGGCAGCTATGGCATTCTATGAAAAACCCATACTCTTCTGATGTATGAGTAATAGCCTTTTGGCATGGATGATAACGGAGTATATAATATACTAGTATTTTTGTCACATTACAATTCGTTATGATTTACACTTTGGCTTCAATCTCTTGTCTGTTGATCACACGTATCATTAAAACAAATAATTTACAATATAGTCACATTGTCAAACTGTAGTCTTGGTGATCATTTTTCATTTGGCTCAACATGTGCAACAGGCTGCAGGCCGCATATCATCAGTACAGTGACAATACAAAGCATTGTGCACATACGTTTGTCACGTACTGTATCTAGAAGCATTACTATATCGAATGTCTTGTCTTCTTATGGTAACACTTGGTGGCCGTTTAGTGATATTACTGTCAACGTTCGAGTAAAATAACGAAATATTGTCTATTGGGTTCAATGTTAAATTTTGAACACAACGATAGTCAGTGCGACTAATCTGGTCACATAACTTTTCCCAAACTGCGCCTGAGTTTCACACATAGTAATTTTGAGAAATTGCAATGCATATGTAATCATATGCAAAATGGCGCCATTATCCAAAATACAAGAATCTCCATAGGGTTCAATGTTAAATTTTGATCGCAACTGTAGCCAGTAAGAACACGGATCATATTCAAATTTGCAAATATATCTTTGAGGTTCATAGTTAGTAGTTTGTGTGACAATTTTTCAAATCACACCGATCATAATACGCCAAATGGCACAATCTATAATTTTTTTGAATGAACTAAAACGCTTTTAAAATTATATTGACTCCATTTTAGGCCATCACTCCAAAATTAAAGAATGGAAACAAGTAAATCCTGAAAAATATACCTACTAGGCATACGAATATGTTTTAAGATCGGTTTTAGCAAGCAAAATATGTGATATGACATAAGAAATCTGACTATTTGTCAAACGGGTCACTAAATATCGTTTTGGGGGAGGGGTACGGTAATACAACCATCCGATAACAGATATGCCACGGATCACAAAAATGCTCACAATATGTGACAATATCTGATAAGTTTCCGACAAATGGAGTTGAAACCGACACATTTAGCTGAATCGGCGACAAATAATAAGTTCACGATTAACGAAATTCGTCACAGCTCAAACGTCAAACGATTATCTGGCAAATGTTCACCATTTTTAATACCACTCACATAACTGTCTCCCAATTTCAAAGAAAGAATTTTAGTTAAATTGAACATAGATTAAGAAGCTTAGACTGATGAACATCACAGGAACTAACCCGAAAAATGAATAACAATAAGTTTGGGTATTATGAGGAAAATGTGAAAAAATCATATTTTGCCCCTATATTGACCCCACGACAACCTGATCCTGAAAATAGAATAGTTGGGGTACACAAATATTGTGGTCGCTGAAATTCCCCTTTCTGGTGACACTCGTTTAATGAGAGCCCATACTAAGTGGTGTATTTGTATACAAAATAAATCACAAAAAACGTTGTTTGTCATCCGGATGGCAAATATTGAATTTAAGCACACTTGGCTATTTGACAGCCGGGTAGCAATTATAGTCACTACAGGTCACTACCTCAAATTTAGCGGCCACAATTGTTCAATACTAAGTATAATGCAAAGCTGTAGGTCCTGCATTTTCTTAAAATAAGATTGACATAATAAACACGAATAAACATGTACGGGCACGAATCGGGTTTGCTTGCAATGGCTGCCGTTTCGGAATCGCCCTACTTTTTCAAGAACGGTACTCATTTAGAACATCATGTAGAATGTCTGTAAATCCGATTATAGCAGTAGCTGCTGTCCAGGTTGAATACATTTTACTTACGTTTATAGATACACAATTGGTTTATATAATACCAGATGTGTGTTGAACTCGAACAAGGAAGTACAATGTCCAACTATATTTTCGGGAAATACCCAGAGTTTAAAATAGCACTAATACTTAGAACTTAGAAGATAACTCTATCACAATATAACGCTCATTGTCCCGCATTGTCACTGGATAACCTCAGTCACGTGTTCCCACTACAATCTTACACAATAACGGCCGATGTCACTCAGTTACTTTATCCTAATATGCTGCTTTGATGTGGCGCAGCTTGCATACATGATTACATTTTTAAGTGTCCGTCGCAGTTTACTATGATACAATGTCAAATGAGTACACATGTCACTCGCCGCTTTAAGCTGCTTTCACATAATAAATGCATTTAACACATGAGTTTTACGGATGCGTTAGGCGGACAAAAGACGCATTCGTTCAAACAATGGAGTCAGCACTGGACCATTCACATAACTGCGTAAGAAGACGAAATCTAGTAAGGATAATTGCATCCCTGCCGTTCAAAATGATCAAATAATCTTCAAGGCCAAATATTGTTTCAATTTTGTGTATGTATTACATTTAGTTGATTGCCTCATATTAATTTTCCATTGTAGTACGTATTGGTCCTTCGTTGCTTGTTGGACAATATTATTCATATTTTCAACATCAATGCTAATGTTATCAGGGATGTGGCGCAACAGGGTGTGTGTGCGAGAATGCCAAGGGCGAGCAGGGACGCCTGACAACGGGGTGTGTGTTGTGATCTCCCATCCACACCCTACTTATGTAAACAGTTTTAACCCATTCATGACGGGAGCTTCCTGAATTTTTGCGAATATTATGTGCCAATACATTCTCTTATATATGTATATAGGTCGCCTCTCACATATTTAACAGAATGCATTGGCCTAACAAATTTTATATTATTTTTTATAATTGTTAAAACATTTAAGATAAAATGAAAACAATAATAACAAATTGGTAAAGAATTAGAAATAATGATAAAAAAAAAATTGTTAAAAAATTAACGAACAAAAATGATAAACATTTCTAAAGAATGTAAGAAAAATGATATAAATTGATAAAATTGTTAAAGAATGTAAGAAAAAGTGATACAAATTATAAAATTGTTAAAGAATATAAGACAAAATGATAAAACTTTTATAGAATATAAAATTATAAAAAGAATGATAAAAATTGTTAAGAAAAAATGATAAAAATGATTAAAGAATGTAAGAAAAAGTGATAAAAAATTGTTAGGCCAATGCATTCTCTTATATATGGAAGGCGACCTATGGTCGACTCGCAGATATAAGATATTGCATTGGCACAGGGTCTTTAATGTTACGCCAGCGCAGCTCCCGTCATGAAAGGTTTAATAATTGGACACTTCATGCCTGACAGCACCAGGTAGAAATTTCAAACAAGAAAAATATCTTCTTCTCAGTTTGTTCCATATCACACAAATCATGATGAAATGTATTCGCTCTGGTAGTACTCAGATATTAAGCCGAACGGTTTGACAAACTATCATCATATTGAACATTTTTATAAAAAATTAGATTCGTGAAATATTAAAACATTTGGTGCAAGTGATATTTAACCCTTTCTACACTAAAGCATAATTAACGAGTAGTTATCACATGAAATGTTCAGACATAAAGTTCAACAAACGACCGTCGTTTGTTGAACTTATTATCCAAACATGTCCCTCAATAAATACGGTTCCTTGAACTTCCTTCTGCACTTTTATTTATGTGCCGTGTGCTTATATTAGCTGTACATCCCTGCAAATCAACAATAGTCCATTCCGATGTACAATTTTTAACTGGCTGGGATAATCCATTTAGTATAGAAAAGTGTTAAGAAACGGTAACCCGTTTGAAGTTATAGCCCCATCTATTATAGCTCCATCTATTATAGCTCCATATATTATAGCTCCATCTATTATACTTTTATGATATGACAACTACATAAGATTCCGCTGTTTTCATGTCCCCAGAACTTCTGTTAAAGGGGGACTGTACTCTAAATCCGGCCATTTATGGGACCATCTCCTTTTATACTCAACGGAATATATGCAACAAAAGAAAGAATTTCAGCCATAGATTAGTGCAAAATAGACTCATGTGCTCTGTGAACGATGCAAACAACATGGTAATTATAATGAAAATGAATAAATGGCGTCATAAATTCATTTTCATTATAACTACCATGTTGGTTGTATCGTTCATAGAGCACATGGGTGTATTCTGCACTAATCCATGGCTCATATTCATTCATTTGTTGCATACATTATGTTGAGTATATAGGGAGATGGGCCCATACATGACAGGATTTAGTGTACACTACCCCTTTAAATGGAACTTTTTCGAAAGTGAAGTTTATATATCCATCATATCACGAGAGGGAACATAATATTTCTTGATTCAAAGAAGGATCATAATTATTTACATTTAGAAAGGCCCATAAATAGTATTATATATCTGAGAATGTTCATGTCATGCTTGCTGATAAATGAAATATTGAGCTGAGATGAGTTCCAGGTCATAGGTCTATATCCAATTCCCAGCTGGCGCAACACATTAAAGACCCTGTGTCAATGCATTCTCTTATATATGCGAGTCGACCATAGGTTGCCTCGCATATATAAGAGAATGCATTGTCATAACAATTTTATATTATTTTTTATAATTGTTAAAAAAAAGTAAGATAAAATGAACACAATATAAAAAATTGGTAAAGAATGTACGAAAAAATGATAAAAATTTATAAAGAATGTAAATAAAAATGATAAAAAAAAATGATAAAATTGTTAAAGAATGTAAGAAAAGTGATAAAAATGATAAAAATTTTAAAGAATAAAAGACAAAATGATAAAATATGTTATAGAATGTAAAAAATATATATAAAAAAAAAATTATGAAAAATTGTTAAGAAAAAATGATACCCTAATACTTAATTCCCAGCTGACCACTATATCTTAATACTTAATTCCCAGTTGACCACTATATCTTAATACTTAATTCCCAGTTGACCACTATATCCTAATACTTAATTCCCAGCTGAGGGTATGATGTTAGATGGATGTAATTAAACATTTAACTTAACGCCATGACACAAATTATGCTCCCTCACATAGAGCCAAAATCAATACGCTATTTGGTGATTGGATTGTTTTGTGAAAATATTAATTATTCCAGCAGTTTTTGTTACATAGAATAACAAGAGAGCAAATTGTATATCCTCAACCTCTCAAATGTTAGATTAGATTAGATTAGATTAGATTATATTAGTTATTGGTAATGATACAAATATCTATAAAATTTTATACAAAGATGTCACATGCATACAAATTGAATGAGCAATGTTATTTGATTATGGAAGGAACTGCCTTGAACTCTTCTTTATGGTACAATCCCATTGTTACAATCGTTCCCTGCTTTTTGGTAAAGCACACCAATAATATCACAAGGCTGGCGAAGGAATAGTTCAGTGATTATCCAGACAAATCGCACGGGCGCTTTAAAGTGGGACCAGTCCGTGTTGTTTCGGACATATCTATTCACATTCAACGGCGATCAGTGCATGTTAATCACGTTGTTGGGCGTGGCTAACCGGCTATTGTGTCCAATCGCGGCCGGTGCACGGATTGTGCGTCGTGGTCAAAACACGCTCAATGGCACATTTCCAGTTGATTGCATTATGTGGGATCAATTGTGCTCTCTAAGTCGGTCAGAGCACGCGAACAGTTCTTTACCAGAATAAATCTCGTCTTCGACTCGATTGATTCTGGTAAAGAACAATTCTTGTGCTCTAACCCTTACTTATTCATTAGCGGGAACCTTACTTCGAAGATAAGAGATTCTAACTCTTCACGTTTCTTCAAACCAGATGTGGCTTTATTCTCATTCCATTTCATGACAGCATCAAATACAACACGCTCGGACGAGACACGTAATTCGTCTGATTGAATGATTGATTTCTAACAATCACGGCATAGGTCTTGAAACGATGGGGTGCTCAAGCATTCGTTGCCATGATCCCAGATGAACGACAAACAAGCAGTACTCAATGACGACCCGTTGTACGCATGCGCACCCTCGGTGAATGTGCTCCCCTGTCTGTTGTGAACTGCGCATGTACCATATATATACGCCGGCCCGTCCTTCCCGTTGTAAAGGCTTAATGTATAGTTTAATTGTAATGGATATTGGGGTCGGGCGGGTCGGTGGCTTCATGTATGCTCGAATACCACAGTATAAGTGGTGAAATGGGTTAATAAATAAATATTTATATTTACAGGCATTTTCTTCATTGAGGCCACTCTCTCATTTGGGGTTCCCCCACTGCTGCTAAATCCGTTCGAAATCGCATAATCGTCCAGTGCGCAATCGCGAGGCTCCTGTGCCTTTCTGGCGAATGAAAGTCTACCATGCCCAGAAATTGAGCTCAGAGAGCGTTATTGTGAAAAGTTTATATAAGAACATTATAGTTCCTCCTCAATAAAAGGCCATTATGTATAACGTAAAGTGGCTCTTGGTCCGCAGAGTTCAATAAACCTGAATGTTTTTGTATTTTTCCCAACCTCATCATTTCCAGTGATTGTTACTGTGGCAAATCCGAAAGCATTCTGAGTGTAGCATGTGCTCAATTTTACTACAATCATCAATTTATTGTCATCTTGGTATTGTTGTTAATATTGCCGATCAAAATTATTGTCATTTGGGGATCGCTAGTTTGTTAAAACAACTTGATAAAATATCACAAAATGAATGGTGCCTTTGCGAGAACAAGCTATACACGACGGGTGCGCATTCGGCGAAAGGGCACCAGTCAGAAATCGTCACCTCAGTGTGCTTTCATGTTGATTTCGACGATTCACGGTTTCCATGAAGCTCTTTTTGCTGATATGAAGGAACGTGCATGGCGCCGGGGATATTATCAGAGGGGTTTATTCACTCCAGGGACGTGGTGATAGGGGGAGTTTGAGTGGGGTCTACAACTTTAGTTAAAATTTTCAACAGCTGGAAATGTCATGCCTTCACACAGCATTTTATTTGTTGGAAATTTTACTCAACTTATAGGTTGAAATTGTTAGTTGGTTGATTTTCCAACAACTAATTAGTGGGATATTTGTTGATTTAGCAAATCTTTTCTATATTTAGTCTAATTTTTTGTCTGAAATTGCTATCAGTTGGAAATATACCAGCATTATAGGTGGTGTCAGTTTGGTTGGAAATTTTCAACAGTTGGAAAGTTCAAACCCAGTGGTCCCCTGTTTTGGACCCCTCTGGGCGGCGGCCATTTTGAATCGAATGTGTGGTTAATATGTGGGGTGTCTTGGGAGCAACCCTACACCACTCTTTGTTCGACCTAAATCGGTAAGGGTCGAGAACTGGCATGGGTTCCCTATTTGAATCCCTCTTGTCGGCGGCCATGTTGGATTGGGATGTGTGTTGAAATAGAGTCTTGCGGCCATCAAAAAACTACCTTTATTTGAGTGAAATACTAAAATTTCAAATAAGGAATAGAAGTCACATTCGTTGTATATACGTTGAAATTAAAGCTGAAAACGGCGGCCATTTCGTAAAAGTGGCGGCCATTTTGAATATGTCGACCATTGTGATTGGTTTGTCGGAAAAAAATCAGTTTTCATAATTGACATACACTGGCCATTCATGCCAAATGTCAGGTTTGCATCATAAAGTGAACGATACGTTACTATTTTACACTTTGCCGCCTTATATAGTTTGCAATGGTAACATTTATATTTGCTCCGCAAAGCACAAAGAGACAAATTTGTGCACAAACATTAGATAAAATGTCATTATGCTCGGCCGATAAACTATTGCCGATAAACTAACGAAAACGATTTCGCCATCGAGAGTCATTGCCTGTAATTAACACTGAGAGTGACGACGTGTGTTGTCAATTTGGATATCATATTTGTAAAACAAATAACTACTTTGAACAAGATTATTCTGCATATAAGGATTAACTGTCATGTGGACTGTTTTTATGGAGATGTAACCGTGATGTAAGTGGTCATAACTTGTGTAAAACCCGAAGTTATGACCACTTACCTCACGGTTACATCTCCATAAAAACAGTCCTCGTGACAGTTAGTTCATCCTTATATTTATATACATTTAGCGAAACAGCCACTTTTGTAAATGTATTTAAATCGAAAAGTGTATCGTGACAAAACCAGCACAAAATATCCCATAGCACCCTTGGCAAAAGTTAAAAGGAACAATTTCTCTTTATATTGAGACCCGATGATTTATTAAGTCAATCCTACGCGAGTCCAAATGCGCCCAAAACATTACGCGTTCGTCTTTCCAAACCCAGTGACGTGTCGATGTTGTTATGATGCTGCACTTATTAGCTGTTGCGCATTCACCGATAAATAATTGCAACTAGCCACGTGGGCGCCGACCAATCGGAATGCTGGATTTAGTGATGATCACACTTAGTATGTAAATATTTCTATTTGATCACCCTGCGGGAGTGTTCACATCACTTTAATCCCTTGAAACTTGATCATCTATCGTCCACCGTCATTAAAGATGACGTCACATCAAGTCACAGAGGTAAGTTTTCATAAACATTTAGGTGTGTTGTCGTGGCGTCATCGAATTTTGGAGAAACCAATATCAATGCTAGTCGAACATGCTAAGAAAAGAGAAAATCTCCTTCGGAGAAATAGATATACCGACTGAGCAGGATAACACTAAAACATCTTATTTTTATTGGATTAATATGTCAACCGACTGCGTACAATTAGCCTCATATACATGTAAATACAATATTATAAGTTTCAAATGAACAGAACCATCTTCAATTTGGTAATCACAAATAGGCGATCAATTTCGAACATTAACTTCCATCATACTCCAATGAAAACGTATTCGACGCTGATATTGCAGGTTTCAGATATGCTCTTCTTTAAGTTTTTGTATCGCAAAAGAGGCCATAGGAACCTATCCATGCAATTATTTACGGGCATTGTACTCACTCAAGAAATGTCTGGAATGTTTCACTGCTTACACCGGGTACACTGTTCACATCGGGTACACTGATTCCATTGAATGTTTCACTGCTTACATCGGGTACACTGATTCCATTGGTATCCATCTGGGGCTGATTGAACAACGTTTCTAAAACGCAGCTTCTTGCCGCCAATATAACCTTGTGCGCCGACTTAGTTTTAGCCTCTTTTCCAACTAGGAATGTGACGTCACAAAATTGTGACGTCCTCAGCATCTCCATATTCGCCTCCAATGGCGACTTCCAAACATTGTACTCGTTGGCCGTTTGCGATTTGTTACCTGCTCCCTCAGCCATTACCACAGATCCGCTACAATATAGATACCAAAGTAGGTCAACTGATTATAATGTAATGCATGTTAGATGTTAGATGTTTTACTGGCAGGGTTACGCGGCGTTGCCTGTGGTTACGTGGTCCGGAACACTCCCTTTGGCGACATTTTATGGCAATTGAGAGTACTCTTACTAACAAGACAGTCAATGACTGTGGAGTCGATGACCTGACGGCAAACAGTCAATACTTGTCAAAATCACGTAGGCCAAGTAGTTCTAAATAGGGAAATGCCTGGAGGTTCTCTGTTCTGCAGGGGTCTTCACCTTCAAATTTCTAATTGCACACCATTGAAAATCTCCACCCTACAGTTTTTAAACTAGATAACCAGACGACAGTTCTAACTTCACAAAATTAATTTGCCAACATACACAAATTGAATGCGCCCTTCACCTGCAGAAATAGACGAAGTCTGACTAATCTTAGCATATTCATCCGCGACGCCCTACGTTTAATGGAAACTCCTGTGGCAAACAACATCGCCTAAATATAAATTTGACGACTGGCCGCAGCAACGACACTCTAGTCACATGCACCCCCATATAGTAACCCGACCCAGGCCCTACCCCTATTTTTAGTCTATATTCAATGGATCCCCATAGATACATATACGTATGTATATGCGTATATATAGCATGCCAATGATAACATGTTATATTACTTTACCCCCACCCCTCTACGATTACATGTATACCGTACCTACACCCACCCATAACTGTGTTCTATTCATACACATGCTATACGGTCCAATTGATGTGTGTACGTGTATATATAGACATATCCACTCAATTATACCAATGTATATGGTGATTTGAGATTAAATGAATCTGATGTCTGATCTGATCTCTGAATAGCTGGTAATGTTCCAATCCTAGGGTGTGTCAGTTTGAATATTTTCAAGGGTGCAAATGGAGTTCTGCGAACATGTGAGGTTGATGTTTGGTTCATTGGGGGTGGGTGCAGTTGGTCGGAATTTGAAGGTGAACCCCCCTGGGAACCCTCTAGCCAAGTTCCTAGAACTTGTACGTGTGGGTATTTAATCAAATAAATTGACATTTTCACTATATAATCCTGCGATCCTAGAATTGCTTTACATTTGTTTTTGTTCGATCACAATACCCCAATATTAGCTACATGGGCAAAGCTTTATTTTCCAACTAATGCACATCACCTTGGCCAAAAAGTGGCTGTGTTTCGGCACTACAGAGACTATTGCGCAAAACGACCGCATTTAACGAAACAAAACATTTTAAATATGAAATTGTTATAAGACTAGATAGTACTTACGCGTATCTGATAATCCATAAATATCATATAATCCTACTATTTCTTTAATAAGAAGGAACATATAATAACGAACAAAGCAGAAGACACGTCCATTCAGGTCCACGTGAATTCGGTCAATGGTGACGTTATCCGCCAAA
This sequence comes from Siphonodentalium dalli, assembly GCA_032622095.1. Taxonomy (NCBI): domain Eukaryota; kingdom Metazoa; phylum Mollusca; class Scaphopoda; order Gadilida; family Siphonodentaliidae; genus Siphonodentalium; species Siphonodentalium dalli. The sequence goes on along the minus strand of CP136069.1, from coordinate 180,033,830 downwards.
TGCGTTCGGGCGGTATGTTATGGTTGGAATTATGAATTGAACATGGTGAAAGTGACAATAAAATTGACAAGGATTTGCTTCAAGTTCGCCATCAACCGAGGTGATTCCCCAGCGTTACTATCAATACCATTATTATTTGGCCAATTTCAGTAAAATTCTCCCCGTTTGCACTCGATTACACAAATTAGTTTTCCCCCATTTAAATTTCTTTGATATGGATCGTTTATATTCTGCAATTATTTGTACCCAAAAAGGCGGATACTTATGGAATACTATTAGGGCCACTTCCTAATGGCGCTTTCGGCGCGCGCCGAAAGCGACAAAAAGTGCGCCATTAGTAACGCGTCGAAAGCGCCGAAAGCGACAAAAAGTGCGCCGTTACGGCGCACTATTTGTCGCTTTCGGCGCTTTCGGCGCGCGCCGAAACATACCCTAATGGCGCACTTTTTGTCGCTTCCGTCGCGCGCCATTAGGGAGTGGACCTAATAGTATATGCCTAATGGCGCTTTCGGCGCGCGCCGAAAGCGACAAAAAGTGCGCCATTAGTAACGTTACGGCGCACATTTTGTCGCTTTCGGCGCGCGAAACATGCGCTAATATCGCACATTTTTGTCGCTTTCGGCGCGCGCGCCGAAAGCGCCGAAAGCGACAAAAAGTGCGCCGAAAGCGCCGAAAGCGCCGAAAGCGACAAAAAGTGCGCCGAAAGCGACAAATAGTGCGCCGTAACAGCGCATATATTGGCGCTTTCGGCGCTTTCGGCGCGTTACTAATGGCGCATTTTTTGTCGCTTTCGGCACGCGCCGAAAGCGCGAAGTGGCCCTAATATGATTCCATAGATTCTTGTGTTTTATTCTGATTATTATGGAATCATAATCGGAATCCAGATTACGACGAAATAACGAGTACGTCTGTCCGTTTACTTGTTTTGGTCTGTTCGTTTACCGAACCACGTCGTACGGAGTGTAATCCGTTATCTGAATCCAGATTCTCTCATGAAATAGCGACTTAGGTCACGCAATACACTACACTATATATGTAATTATGTATTTGTTTTACCACTTTATCTGCATTGTGTGGTCTGGTAGGGTCGTCTCATCATTTCCCAATGGAATTTTAGTGAAATGTTCAATAAATTCCAATCGAGGGCCAATCATTCTCGGGGTCTCGGTGGCTCAATCGGTTAGTGGTACCACTCCAAGCCGTTTCGCCCTCCAGCGCTGGCGATAAGGGTTCAAATCCACATGTTTCCATCGTGGACTTTGTAACTCGAAATCGTTATCTGGTGGAGTTGCCGGTTACTCGCCGATGGCCGGTGGTTTGCCGCACATGGTTGACGAGTTTATCAGCCATTGAAATCGCTGTTAGATTAGTCGTAAGTGTGCGGATTTCCTCCACCACTAAAATGGGCAATGTCGTGATATGGCCTTAGTGGCTAAAGCGACAATAAACCGCAATCAATCAACCAATCATTCTCCGTGCCACTGGGCTACTCTCCATGCAATTATTTCACCATCTATATGCAATGCTAAAGTAGACTTCTAGACAATTATTTTATTATTAAATTCACAATACATGTAGGTTGACTCTGTTTTTTCGCATTTCCTCCACGTGGACCGCGATGCGTTCGATTTGATTTTGAATTTTCCTTGGTTCGTAAACAGTATGGTTATAAATACCAAAGTTGTGGAACTAAACTAAATACGGTACTTCGCTTCAATCCCCTCATTTATTTTGGCTAATATATGGTATACAATACCAATTTACTTGACAAACGTTCTTTCTTCCTGCACTCTCTACCCCTCTTAGAACAATATTTTTTCGGATATAACATGTTATCCCCGTCTGCTAAATTTCCCCTATATAGTATCTATTCTGATACCATGGGTAACTTTCTTATTCCGAGGAAAAGACTTAATAAAAGCCTTCCAGACATGTTGCCTTACCCCCGTTTTTTTAACATACGTGTTGTATAATTATGTCAATTTGTTTGTATATGTGTTGGGTCCTGTGTTCGAAAATAAAATATTGTTTACACTACGTTTGGTGGCGATTGGGTGAGGGGTGTGACCTGTTGGCTGTTCCAATTGAAATTGTTGACGCCCCCGTGAACGCACGGACGGACGACGGACGCAAATCCATGACCATAGCTCTAACTTGACTTTATCAAGTTGATCTAAAATCAAGCAAACGTAATCGACAAAGATGGAAAATGAATATTCGACAATTTAGTCTGCAGATTATCATAGCAACTGTACTTGTAATAGTCCAGAAGGAAAGGGCAAATGTCAGGGGTAAGTAAAATCCTCTGTACAAGTTTTGATTTCTCCGCGGATTATGATTCTTCTTCAATTTTGTTTGTTTGTTTTTGTTGTTGTTTTTGTTTTTGTTGTTGTGAATTTGGAGTTGATATGATATGTGACCCGCCATATCAAATCCAGTCGGAAGTCGGGATTTTTTTACCCTGTGCCAATGCATTCTCTTATATATGCGAGTCGACCATAGGTCGCCTCGCATATATAAGAGAATGCATTGGCCTAACAATTTTTTATCATGTTTTTTAAATAAATGTTTCTTACAATTTTTAGGACATAAAATAAAAAACATCCATTACCCTGCAGGGAGCCCCACACATATATAGAAGCATATAGAAGAGTGTCGTCTGCTCATGTTTGTCTGGGGCTCTGTATGGGTGAAATTATTAAATTGTTAAAGAATACAAGAACAAATTATTAAGATTGTAAAAAATTGTTAGGCCAATGCATTCTCTTATATATGCGATGCGACCTATGGTCGACTCGCATATATAAGAGAATGCATTGGCACAGGGTAAAAAAATCCCGACTTCCGACTGGATTTGATATGGCGGGTCATATATACCCTTTATATTTGCATTTCCTAGAATCGAAGAAGGCATCCATGACCGACGTGTTACAGGTTATATACTACGTATGCTCAATGCGCTTTGTTTGAGAAAATATCTAATCAGGAGTATACAACTTTATACATTATTCGGATGTTATTACATTGTACTACATTTTACGGGAAACAATCGGTACTCTACTAGTAAGATGGTTACCAAAATGGCGACAATATTGGAAAAAATAGGCATGTTTTTCTTTTACATCTCCTAGATCCGTTTTTGCTGCTCGAACAGATGGTATATAGTGGTTTATTCGTGTAATATGCGGGCAATGATATTTCAGTCCCATCCAATTCCCCAAAATAAATGTTAGTAACTTTAAAGGCAATCCATTAATGCCTATACAATTCGCGAGTACCTGAAATGTTCACTCTGGTATGTGATGGCATTATACGCTGTCCGTGTGCACAATTTGTGGAATGTTTCTTGGTATAATGCTAACGGAATATATCGGCAATGAAAATAAATCGAGTTGGTGGCCGTAAATCAGTTGTAAATGTTTAAAATTCAGAATACAGTGTGGGTAGTGATAACAAAAAGTGACACAGCGGACTATCTGTTCATGACAACGAGGCATAGTGATAGACAAAAAGTGGTCCAGCAGATTAACCGTGTCTTTCAACGGGGCATCTGTGTGCCGAATTGTACTAGTATAATTTGTAGTTTGGAGATATAACTCGCTGCCGTATAATGTGGTAGTGATCGTCAGCTTAAAAAAAGTTATGTAAGCTTGCCACTTGTGAAATCAGTTTACGTGAACAGAACATATAGTTCTATTCCTGTAGCGACGCCAATTTCATAACCGGTTTGTAAGACAACTGGTACATGTACGTCTTGCCCGAGGAGTCGAACACGGGGAGAATGTGTCTTTACTCGGAACTCACCATTGAAACGCCACAATCGACACAAATAAATTGTGATACGTGTCCTAGAAACTTTTTCACAAAATATGCAGCAGAAATGAATATGAACATAAGGATAAAATGCATAATTGTGTCGACTGTAACAGAAATTCCGTATGAAAGTTTGGCTTACAAGATACCAACAATCACAGCCATACTTTCGTTCCCAACATTCGTTCGAGTGATTAGCTACATGTAATTAATTAATTAATGCGCAAATTTGTTTCCACATTCTTTCATGTGATTAAATTAACTAATTAATTAATTAATACTTTATTTCAGACGTCCATTCATATCATCCGTTGAATCATGTTTACATCGAAAATTCTTTCATCGATCTTAGTTGATTGATTAATTTCTTCAATTTTATTACTTTCGTATATTCGTTCATTGCGTTCCGAGCATATATACATCAACTATATATTCAACTACAAATTATTTTAGTACAATGCTGTACACCGTGACCTCATTGTATCACGTTTAGCTATCACTGATGATGCATCGTTGGCATGCACAGTTAGTCCGCATTTCGTAAGCACCATCCACTCTCTGTTCTGAAATTTACACATTTACAACCGATTTGCGGCCAACAACTCATTGCCGATATATTCTGTAAGCATTATACCAAAAAACATTCCACAAGTTATGCACACGAACAGCGTATAATCGAGTTGATTGTCCATATGATGGAAATTTTACCCAACACTCACAATAGTTTGTGCGCGCTATTTTCTTGCTTTAGGCTTAAACCACAATGCCCCCAGGCGACCGAGACATCACTAAATTCACCCTATGGGGACCTCATTCTGCATTCTGCATGCTTAGGCTTCATCTTCCCGGGAAAGTTTATTTATTATCCAATTTATATAGAAACTTCTTCACATAGAGTATATTTCAGTTTAATTTCTCTATATGTGACACCCAATTGGTAGACGACACATTGCATAATCGAGGTTCCCAATGGGTGCACATCATAATATTCACTATTTGGGAACTTCAATCTGAGTCTATGTCTCCCATAGCAGATGAGGCTATGCAGAGGGTGCATTTGGTTGTGCTAGCCCGCTATGTCGGCCTGAGTGCCCCGTTTCGATAACCATCCCATTCATATAAGTGGTGTATTTCCATGCAGGTAGAAAATAAATCACAAAAAGCGTTGTTTGCCAACCGGATGGCAAATAACGAATATAAACACACCTAGCCATTGCCAGCCGGATGACAAATATAGTCACTACCTCAAATTTAACCAAAATTTTCAATAATTGGAATTTTTAGTATAATGCAAAGCTATAGGTCCTGAATTTTCTTAAAATAAGATTGACATAATAAAACGTTTAAAGACACGGGTGGTGTTCGTTGCAGAAATATTCATATTTGTTCAAATCGCCATCAACAGAAGGAATATTTAAAAAATATATAGTTTTGTTCATATGCCAAACATAATCAGCGCGTAAATAGTATATTGTCGTCAAGACGTTCGATGGTGTACGTAAACAAGTGCCTGCTCCTGTTACAGAAGTTTTGCTTCTGTTTACATAACACAGCGCAATTCTATTGGTTAATCACACACAAATGATGATTATTTCCATATCAAGAAAACATTAACAAATAACGCTCTTTATGTTTACCATATCCGGATCTAAACAAAAGCCAGGTTCTGTAACGATTTTTCTTTTGTTTACATAACAAAGGAAAAACATTTGACAATAACATACTGTTTATGCCATATTTCTTATTGGTATAAGAACAAGGTCTGTCTATATTTTACCATTCTTTCTGTTTATGGCGGTTTTTGACGGAGGTGAATATTTTAACACCATACCCACCGCCATGGCACGCCGCCCGTATCTTTAAACGTGTATGGGCACTAATCGGGCTTGCTTGACTTTCGGAATCGTCCTACTTTTTTTTTCAAAAACAAAAGTACGCACGACGCGTGCGAGAACACGTAGAATAAACCAAGGAGTCTGTAAATCCTTTCTCCACAGCAGTAGCCGCTGTCCAGGTTGAATACATTTTACTTACGTTTATGTATAAACAATTGGTTTAATAAATACCAGATGTGTGTTGAACTCAAACAAGGAAGAATGACGTCCAGCTATTTTCTGGGAATACCCCGAGTTAATTAAAATATCACAACAATTTCGAAGACAACTCTATCACAATATAACGCACATTGTAAGCTCATTCAACTGTTCCAAATACAACGGCTCGGCTTCGCGGAAATGACCGAGTTGTTGATAATGTAACGGCCGATGTCGACTCAGTTATTTTATCATAATGTGCTGCCTTTATGTGGTGTAGTTTGCGTACATGATTACAATGTTAAGTATCGGTCGTAATAGGTTGGCATAAACATGTCGCTCGCTGCTTTATGCGCCCAATGATGCAAGAACATGGCGAGATCACCTTTACATGTCTAACTGTACACATTTGACCCAGTGCAAATTATGTATCAAGTCTTCGAAAATCCATTTGCCCCCTTGGGTTCGAATTGTTCAACGGGTACCTCAAGCTTCCAATTACTGGAAGATCATACCCCTAAAGTTGGTAAATTTCCGACTGCTGTTGGCCAATTCAAACAAAAATGTTGACCATTAGTGTATTTATTTACATCTTTATGGTGTGATAAATGACACAGGTCCCCTGGTGTGATACCACCACTACAAGTATATACAGGGACGTGGCTAGAGGGTCTCTGTTGGGGGGTGCCCACCTTGGGGAATTCCAACTGCACCCCTCCCCCTTGAATCAGACCAAAGACAAGGTTTTGCATAATTCCATTTGCACCCCCCCCCCAACCTTGAATCCAACCAAACAAAGGTTTTGCATAATTCCATTCCCCTCTTGCACCTGAGTGTTTTGAACCTTAAAATTGTATAAATCCTAACATCTAGTGATCTAGCTCCAGACAAATGCAAACGACTGCGGACAAGAGACAAGGACACACCGGGCCGACCATGGTTCGGCCCGATGTGAGATAATTTTGAAAACTAAACAAGAAAATCGCCAAATCCTAGCATCTAGACTGACTTCAAGCTTTCCTAGTGTTGGAAATATATATATATATTTCTTTTATGTTCCAACTCATGACCATTTCAGTCCACAATTTTTACCAAATGTAGTAAAATTTTGTTTTCTTAAACTCCTTAGCAGTTTTTTTATTGCCCACGGGGGAGGGACCAGGACACACCGGGCCGAACCATGGTTCGGCCCGGTGTGGGATAATTTTGAAATCTGAAGAAGAAAATCGCAAAATCCTAGCATCTTGACTAGTCTCAAGCCTTACTAGAGTTGGAAATTTCAAATCTGACCCCCCGACTTAGGTTGGAAAATTTCCAACTGATGACAATTCCAGTGACAATTTTGACCAAATGTAGGACAGTATTGTTTTCTTAAATTAACTAGCAGTTTTGACTGGCCACGGGGGAGGGACCACGACACAAGCTTTCCAAGTATTGGAAATTTCCAACCTGACACCCCCCTAAGGTTGGAAAATTTCTAGCTGATAGCCATTTAAGTCCAAAATTTTTACCAAAAGAAGGAAAATATGCAAATATTGGTCCAAAAACAATAAATTCCCCCCAATAAATTGTTTGAAAATCAAACTACAAGACCATTTTCAACCTATTTGTTGGTGTGAAATTTCCAACTAATGTTGTGTCAGGTATGAAATTTCCAACTGTTGACATTTTTTACCAAAGTTGGGGGTGAGATCCCCCCCCCCCCTGTCGCCACGTCTCTGAATATACATACTTGTAGTGGTTGTATCGCACCAGGGGACCTGTGATAAATTACGGAGTCGCAAACACAAAGAAACATTTATTATTTATCTCCACTGATGGATGGGGGAGAACTCTACTTTATCGGTAAATTGTTGACATCTTCGCTTATTGGTCCGCGCGCTGTGTGTGCTATTGAGAATGAGCGCATTTGTGTTCTCCGCTCGATAATGTCCGGGAGTGGTGAAAGTAGCGCTTTTGGAGGCACTAACTTACACGTTGGTGATGTAGTGATTATCATTGTTTACTTCGTCCTTGTAATCTTCGTTGGATTATGGGTATGTACGCTCTATTTTGCGTTGGTCTGGTCACTTAGACTGTATAAGTATATGTCTATAAGCATGTGTAACCGGCAAGCAAGCGGAGATAGAAGAGGCCCTATAAGGGAGATAACGTTGTTGAGAATTGACAAAATATTAAAGGTGCTCACAGAAACCATAGACTTTAGAACTTGACATGGAAAACGCGTTATACTATAATACAACTCATTTTTATTTCTCCATTTGATCGTTTGTCCGGCTTATATATATCAGATATATCAATTAAAAGGGCACTATAATAATTAATTTAAAGGTACCCAATACGATCCCCATATCATCAAGATACACCAACAACCACATTTCTTCAAAATACGCTTTAGAATCGATTAATTGCAACAAAATAATGCTAACCATGTCAACTATGGTATCGAATTTCCCAAAACGTGTTAGTTGTCAATATTTTGTTCAACAAAATATGGCCGTATTATCACTTGAGTATCACGAAATTTGACCATATTACCACTTGATTTTAGAGTTATCCATCTTCATCCGCAATTTTGTCCGAGACTGTCGGATTGACGACTGTTTTCTGGGCCACAAATAATTGCAAATAACAAACTTCAAAAGTCGATATCTGATCGCTCTGAGCTTTGATGGGTGGGTTCCTCGACTCGAATCAAATAGTTTACCCCCCCCCCTAAACGAAGCCAAAGAAATAGTATTTGGAAGCGTTAATTCGGATAATGCACCTTTAACTAATCATATAGCAAAAAATTGTTGAAACTGGTCGGTAAAAAATTAAACACAGGGATAAATTGGAGTGTCATGGAATCGATGCCGTTGACCTCAGACGTCTTAAATGGGTACAAATAGATTATATGATTAATAAAGAGCGTTTATTATCAGCTCAGATGCAGACATGTGTTGGACAAGAGCATCACTGGCTGGACAGTCTATATACATGTGGCTAGCTAGTAAGAATAGTCACTATAGCTATACATGCAGTGTGGTAATCATATATAGCCAGTTAAATTAGTCACTATATATAAGCTAGTCATGATGGTTATTCAGTTGGCATATCAGTATATATGGGCAGTAATATTGATCAAATTAGCTAGATCTGGTGGATAGTCTATAAAGCATACTATTAAGAAGAGTCACTATAGCTAACCATGGTGGTAAGTCTATCTTGTCAGGTATATTAGTCACTCATGGGATCCCCTCCAGTAAGGATGGTCAGATTTTGGCAGTGAGAGAAACTACCGAAAACACGTACCTGTTCAAAATTGTGTACGGTCTCACGTGAATAACGGTTTTAGTGTGTATATAGAACATATTTAATTGACCACACATGCATGTATATTATGGAGCGCATATAACACAATGTTGTGAAATAGGCGCTCTACAAATGTGAATAATACTAATATAGCTAGTCATTGTGATTATTCAGTACATATTGACAATCATATTGATCAATATAGCTAGCAATGGTTCATAGTCTACACATCAAGCGAGTAAGAGTGCCGGCACTCACTATAGCCCACCAAGGTGGTATGTCTATCTAGCCAGTTACATTAGTCACTATAGCCTTAAAGGGGCAAACATGAGCAACAAAGAGCCTTCCTTATCAGTTTGGAAGATATGTAGGAATTTTTTTACAGATGGATCGCATCTATAGGTCTGACCATGGAAATGCCATGCGATAGGCGCGTTTGACACCAGATGACCAAAAAGTTACATGATGCGACTAATAATTATATGATCAATAAAGAGCGTTTATTATCAGTCCAGAATATATTTGGGGGAATTGGTGCACAGAAGTTAAATGACACAGGGAATGTTACGGGATAGGTTCTGTTGACCTCAAATAATTTAAAAGTGCACTATTAATTAACAATAAAGAGCGTTTATTATCAACTTAAAATATAGATGTAACTGTATTATCAGAGGCATGTGCTGATTTGAAGGGCCACTAGTATGGGTCACATGACTATGATAATGTCGTGTGACAGGTGCATTTGACATCGGGTTACTTAAAATGGGACTAATAAATTATATGATCAATAGAGAGCATGTATTATCAGTAGGGCTTCACGGTTTTTCGGTATTTAGTCATACCGCGGTTTTGTTTTTAATACCGTGTAGTCGGTATTGGATTTCTTGAATAGTCGGTATACCGCCGCACACTATATTTTCTTCTTTTAGTCGGTATTACGACAGCAAATGTCAATAAAATACATATTCTGAGTCACTAAAGCGTGCCTGTAAGTAATGAACGAGAACGAGAACTAGCGAGACGAAACGAGAACCAGCGAGACGCTAACGAGCCAGTCGCCCAAAGCGTAACTGCAGCAAAGTGCGAAAATCAATTATCACAAAGGCAGTGCCAACACGTTGTACGCTGATAGATGTGTGTTTATAGTCGTCTCATATGCAGTTCAAATTATTGTACACAAAGCAATAATTAGACTAGGTCGCCATCCATACAATTATGAAATGTAAACTATACTCTCACAATTGTTTTCGTGCTAATGTTTATCCAATATTGAGACACCACGGATAAATACGTATTGCTTGGGGACCTTTTTAGTATAATCTGGACTTAAATCCCCTCATGGTATAATTCTTTAGAAAACAAACCAAGAGACATATCAATTTGACGACAATCCATTGGAGTGGTGGAAAATGAATTGCAAATAATATCCAACATTATCCGAATTCGCGCGAAAATATCTCTGTATATGTGTCACAAGTGTGCCTTCTGGGCGCTTAATCAGTAAGTCGGGACAGATTTGTTCACCGAAGCGTTAATGCCTGAAACCATAAAAGGTCAATATGTTGTCGTTTCTCGCGGCAAACATGTAATTTACTGTTTTGTTTTAATAATATGCTTTGTTATGAAATAAAAATTGTGAACTAATTACTTTTTTGTTTTTTGCATAAGCGACGTCAGTAGAACCCCACATATTGTTAAGATCACACGCGACATGCATTGCGTTGTCTTCTTTTCGCGTGCCCGCGTGACACTGCATTCACACGTGAATATTGAATTCCGTACTGCATGTTGCAAAGGGTCTTAACTAGCAAAATGTTTGGACATTATTCTTGACGGTATTTAGTCATACCGCGGTATTGATTTTAATACCGTAGTCGGTATTGTGAAGGTGGATACCGTGCAGCCCTAATTATCAGTCCAGAAGATATGTGAGAAATTTGGTGCACAGAAGTATTTGGGCCCTAGTAAACAACCCGAATTAAATATCATATGAATTTATGATATACCCATACATTAATGATTGAACCACCCAGTGATAGGACACTGATCTCTGACAATTGGCATAAGGGTAAATATACCCGGGGAGTAGGGCCTATCATTCAATTTGGGGTTAAACATTTAAGGGTCCATCATAGAACATGTCTATGTGCCCATATCATGGTTTCTGAGCTTATAATATGGTTGTTGGGACATATTTGGACCCCCATGCATCTCGACATGACTCAGGTATAGTTGGCATATGTTTTCATTGCACGTGCTTCAATTTGAGGTTCAAACATTTAAGGGCCCATCATAGAAAATGTGTATGTCCCTATATCTTTGGATTCTGGGCATACGATATGGATGTTGGGACATATCTGGACCCTATTGCATCTGGACATGACTGAGGTATAGTTCATTTAGGTTTTCACGGCACAGGCTCCAATTTGGGGTTCAAACATTTAAGGGCCCTCATATCAAATGGGTATGTGCCCATATCTTTGTATTCTGTGCATATAATATGGATGTTGGGACATATCTGGACCCTCCTGCGTCTGGACATGACTCAGGTATAGTTCACTTAGGTTTTCACCATACAGGCTCCAATTTGGGTTCGAACATTTAAGGGCCCATCATAGAAAATGTGTATGTCCCTATATCTTTGGATTCTGGGCATATAATATGGATGTTGGGACATATTTGGACCCTCCTGCATCTGAACATGACTCTGGTATCGTTGACATGTTTTCACTGCAAGGGCTCCAATTTGGGGTTCAAACATTTAATGGCACATCATAGCACATCTATATGTGTCTATATCTTTAGATTCGGGGCATATCATATGTATATTGGGACATATCTGGACCCTCATGCATCTGTACGTGGCGCAGGAATAGTTGACTTAGGATTACACTGCACTGGCTCCAATTTGGGGTTCACCATTTTAAGGGCCCATCAAAGAAAATAGGTATGTGCTATATCTTTGTATTCTGGGCATATGGTATGGATGTTGGGACATATCTGGACCCTCCTGCATCTGAACATGACTCAGGTATATTTGACTTAGGTTTTCACCGCACAGGCTCCAATTTGGGGTTCAAACATTTAATGGCACATCATAGAACATCTATATGTGTCTATATCTTTAGATTCGGGGCATATCATATGTATATTGGGACATATCTGGACCCTCATGCATCTGTTCGTGGCGCAGGAATAGTTGACTTAGGATTACGCTGCACTGGCTCCAATTTGGGGTTCACCATTTTAAGGGCCCATCAAAGAAAATAGGTATGTGCTATATCTTTGTATTCTGGGCATATGGTATGGATGTTGGGACATATCTGGACCCTCCTGCATCTGAACATGACTCAGGTATATTTGACTTAGGTTTTCACCGCGCAGGCTCCAATTTGGGGTTAAAACAATTAAGGGCCCCATCATAAAAAATGTGTATGTGCCTATATCTTTAAATTCTGGGCATATGATATCGATGTTGGGAGATATCTGGACACTCATTCATCCGTACATGACGCAGGAATAATTTATTTAGGATTACATTGCATGGGCTCCGATTTTGGGTTTGCCATTTTAAGGGCCCATCATAGGAAATGGGTAGGTAACTTATCGTTGGATTCTGGGCAGATATGTCCCAACATCCATATTATATGCCCCGAATCCAAAGATATAGTCATATACCCATTCTCTGTTATGGACCCTTAACATGATGGAACCCTAATCGGAGCCCGTGCAGAGTAAACATAAGTCAATTACGACTGAGTCATGTCCAGGTGCAGGAGGGTCCAGGTTTGTCCCAACATCCACATTATATGCCCAGAATGCAAAGATATAGGCACATTCCCAGTTTCTATGTTGGGCCCTTAAAATGGTGAACCACAAATTGGAGCCCGTGCAATGTAACCTAAGTCGACTCTACCTGAGTCATGTCCAGATGCACGAGGGACCAGATATGTCCCAGCATTCACATCACATGCCCAGAATCCGAAGATATAGGCACATACACATTTTCTATAGTGGGCCTTTAAATCTTTGGACCCCAAATTGGAGCCCGTGCGGTGAAAACATATACCAACTATACCAGAGTCATGTCCAGATGTAGTCCAAGTCTTCTCGTACTAAAACCGGCTAAGATATTGGGAAGGAGGTGCCGGTCTTTAGTCCAAGCCCGCTTCTATACCAATCCTATCACACGAGTTACGCCCACGATCTGTGGCTGAAATCTGTGGTGTATTTTACTCGATTTACATCGGAAATGTACATCGGAAAGAGAGACATCTTATGGTCATAATGGTGTATAATAATCTAACTTTCATGTTAAATTACGCATATAATATTCCGGTTGATTGTCACCAACATCGCTGTTTTTCTGTTTGTTTACTTAACTGAAAGCCGAACTCAGGTTCCGAAGAACTTCGGCATTGTCCGGTGTTTGTTCTGAGTATTCTAGTTTCCGTTTCTATATATAGCGCGGGGTTTTCCGAACAAAATAGCGAAAACCGATCGCCGCAAAGTCCAGTTTCCAATGTGCTTTGAGAACAATTCCCGCACTAAAAACTTAATGACATAATGGAGGATCAGAAAGGTAGTTTTGTTGACAATTTTCGCAAGCAACTTGTCAAAATTGGAGCAAATTAGAACTCTTGTGTCTGACTTGCCATGCGTGTGATTTTCATCCATGTGCATTTTGACTTTTGTGTTGATAAAATAATCGGAGAACCGAATCACACAGTTTCGAAATATAGTTCTTCCGTTTTAGTGGGACTTTTCAAACTTAAGGTTAAAAATTTATACAAATTTTGTTTGATTTTGTGTGTGCTTAACAAGAGCAGTATATTGCTCTGTTCGCTTAGTATATATCTTAATTTCGCTGAAGTCCACCAAATGTGGGAAATGTAGCACCATATTATTTATTCTAATGGTCGTTGTGTTTACACTGTTTTAAACTTTGAGAGGGTTGTAATTCCCCGTAATTTATTTAATGTATTACATTTATATCTTCAATGTTTAATTAATCTATTTATTTTTTATTTATTGACACACATAATTACGATTACAATGGAGAATTCATCGTAATTTGCGTTGTCAGTCGAAAATCTACGGAATATTTTCAACGGAAAATGCCGAACACAGTTCGCGAGGTCAACTGAGTTCGCATACTTTTAAAAATTTGTAAACATTGCGGTAAATGTCTCTTTTCGCATTAAATTACCGCTTTCAATTCACAACTGATGTGGGTTTCAGATCAAATAGCATGTCTTCTGCGGAAAATATACGTTTATTGTCGCAATTGTGCCTGGAACTCGGACTAAAGACCGGCACCTCCATCCCAATATCTTAGCCGGTTTTAGTACGAGAAGACTTGGACTAGTCCAGATGCAGGAGGGTCCCGATGTGTCCCAGCATCGATATTATATGCCCAGAATCCAATGATATAGGCACATACCCATTTTCTATGATGGGCCCTTAAAATTGTGAACCCCAAATTGGAGCCCGTGCAGTGAAAATTTAAGTCAATTATACCTGAGTCATGTCCAGATGCAGGAGGCTCCAGATATATCTCAACATTCATATTATATGCCCAGAATCCGAAGATATGGGCATATACACATTTTCTATGATGGGCCCTTAAATTGTCAACCTCAAATTGGAGCCCGTGCAGTGAAATCTTAAGTCAACTATACATGGGTCATGTCCAGATGCAGGATGGTCCAGATATGTCCCAACATCCATATCATATGCCCAGAATCCAAAGATATAGGCGCGTACACATTTTCTATGATGGGCCCTTAAATGTTTGAACCTCAAATTGAAGCATGTGCGGTGAAAACCTAAGTCAACTATGCCTGAGTCATGTTCAGATACAGGAGGGTCCATACGTCCCAACGTCCATATTATATGCCCAGAATCCAAAGATATAGGCACATACACATTTTCTGTGATGGGCCCTTAAATGTTTGAACCCCAAATTGGAGCCAAATAATAGGCCCTACTCCTCGGGTATATTTGACCTTATGCCAATTTCAATCGGTCAGTGTACCCACCGTTGGATGATCCAATCATTGGGTATATCATAAATTCATATGATCGTTTAATTAAAGTTGTTTAGTCTCGATACTTTTGTGCACAGATTTTCTCCCATATCTTCTCGGCTGATAATAAACGCCCTTTGTTGATCATATAATTTACTAGTCTCCTTTTAAGTGACCTGATGTATAAGGCGCCTATCACATGACATTACCCTGGTAATGTAACCAGGATAATGTGACCAATCTGCACAAAATACTAGTGGACCTTCAAATCAGCATCTATTGCATGCCTCTCCAGAAAAAGTTACATCTATATTTTAAGTTGATAATATTGTTAATTATTAGTGCCGTTTTAATTATTTGAGGTCAACAGAATCTATATCGTGACATTCCCTGCGTCATTTTACTTTTGTGCACCAATTTCCCCACATATCTTCTGGACTGATAACAAACGCTCTTTATTGATCATATAATTTATAGGCCCATTTTATGTGACCTGATGTAAAAGGCACCTATCAGATGGCATTATCCTGGTCATGTGACCAATCTGCACCAATTACTAGTGGCACTTCAAATCAGCACCTGTTGCATGCCTCTCCGGATAAAGTTACATCTATATTTTAAGTTGATAATATTGTTAATTATTAGTGCCGCTTTAAATTATTTGAGGTCAACATAATCTATATCGTGACATTCCCTGCGTCATTTAACTTTGTGTGCACCAATTTCCCCACACATCTTCTGGACTGATAACAAACGCTCTTTATTGATCATATAATTTATTAGTCCCATTTTATGTGACCTTATGTAAAAGGCACCTATCAGATGGCATTATCCTGGTCATGTGACCAATGTGCACCAATTACTAGTGGCACTTCAAATCAGCACCTGTTGCATGCCTCTCTGGATAAAGTTACATCTATATTTTAAGTTTATAATAAACGCTCTTTATTGTTAATTAATAGTGACTCTTTACATTATTTGAGGTCAACAGAACCTATCCCGTGACATTCCCCGCGTCATTTTATTTTTGTGCACCATTTTCCCCACATATCTTCTAGACTGATAATAAGCGCTCTTTATTGACCATATAATTTATTTGCCCCACCTTTAAGTTTAGGTCATTTGGTATCAAATGTGTCTATCGCATGACATTCCAATGGTCAGTCCTAGCTGTGACCCATCTGTACCAATTTTCCTACATATCGTCTGAGTTGATAGTGAACTCTCTTTATTGCTCATATTTGCCCCTTCTAGTCTATAGCGACTAATGTAACTGGCTAGATAGACATACCACATTTGTTAACTATAGTGAGTACCGGTACTCTTACTAGCTTGATTATAGAATATCAACCATAGCTAGCTGTATTGATCAATATGATTGCCAATATATACTGAATAACCACCATGAGTAGCTATATTATTATTATTCACATTTGTAGAGCGCCTGTTTCACAATATTGTGTTCATATGCGCTTCATAATATACATGGGTGGTCAATTAGATAGGTTCTATATATACATAATAAAACCGATATTCACATGAGACCGCCCGCACGGTGTGTTTTCAGTAGTTTCTCTCACTGCCAAAATCTGACTATCCCATCTGGAGGGGAACCCCATCATACAGTTACTAATGTAACTGGAAAGATAGACTAACGACCCTTGTTAACCCTTTACCCAACAAACCGGCCAAAACCGTCCAAATAAAGCTTCAACAGCCTAAAATATCTTCGGTCTGTCTCAATAGAACCATACAAATATGGATATTATTGGAACCGGCTCCTTGACCACATTGTGATAGTTACAGTTATGCCCTTTGCCAATGCATTCTCTTAGATATGCGAGTCGACCATAGGGTCGCCTCGCATATATAAGAGAATGCATTGGCCTAAAAAAATCTTTTTTTAACACTTTTTACCATTTTTTCTTACATTCTTTAACAATTTTATAATTTTTAATGTGTTAAGCCAATGCATTCTCTTATATATGCGAGGCGACCTATGGTCGACTCGCATATATAAGAGAATGCATTGGCACAGGGCCGTTCTGTTGGGTAAAGGGTTAACTATAGTGACTATTCTTACTAGTCTGCTTTCTAGACTATCCACCAGAGCTAGCTATTTTGATCAATATTACTGCCCCATATACTGAATAACCATCATGACTAGCTTATAGTAACTAATTTAACTGGCTATATAGGCTTATCACCCTAGATAGCTATAGTGACTATTCCTACTACCTAGTCACATGGAGATAGACCAGTCAGCGATGCTCTTGTCCCACATATCTTCTGCATCTGAGGTGATAATAAACGCTCTTTATTGATCATATCATTTACTTGTATCCCTTTAAGTTGTCTGGGGTCAACGGCACATATGATATGACCTTACATGTGTCAATTTGTCCATGTCTGACCAGATTGCAACCATTTTGATTATATAATTAATTATTTAGTTAAATTAATTATTAGTTCCCTTTTAATACATCTGATGTGTATAAGCATGTAAAACGAACAAACAGACAAATAAAATTGAGTTTTATTAGTACAGATACCAGTACAACATACTTAAGCATTTCCCATGTCAAGTTCTAAAGCCTATGGTTTCTGTGAGCACCTTTAATATTTTGTCAAACTCTACCACAAGCTGCACAACAGGGTTCAGTCCCCTCACTTCCCCATTGACTCTGCCCAAACTCCAGGCAGAGTTATCTCTCATCGCTACGCTGATATATGAATCACGGAACTAAATGGTTTCCCATAGGCCACAGTGTTAACGTTTCGGCCAAATTCACTGAATTGAAGCATGCAGGCCATGCCAGTGATGTTTACCCAGCTAGATTGACACCAGTTGATCACGAAAATGCAAGAAAAATCATAGGTCATGTGTTTACTTTTAAAAATAAATCCCCAAGTGTACGACAGGGCTATCCCACAGCCAAATTTGATCTGGAAAAACCCAGAACTACAGCAGCTAGTAAAATAAATTTCCCTCTCACAAAAATCCATTCCCCCATTCATTCACCAGTTTAAATAAGTTAGATATGATGTACAAATCAAACAAACGCGATGTCATCCTTTAATAACGTGTCGCATGTATCAGGTGAAGGTCAATCTTCAGTTACCTTCACCTTTAGCAATTCCACGGTGTACTCGCTCCCCGACTCTAGAACACATTTAGCTCCCTGATTCCTATACTATTTCGCAGTGATAACGTAGAGGGCGCTGTGTGGAGTTTGGACTCTGCCATAGACTAAAAATATCTCCCTTATAAAACCTCTTCTATCGCCTTCTTGCTTGTCGGTTACACATGCTTATAAACAGCTACTTATTGCACTTTGTAAAAATCTACTCCTCTGCGAGACGGGCGTCCAAGCGATGCCGTGACCTCTAGTCCAGTTATGTTGGTTGTTTCCAGCGGGAACCATTATAGAACGTTCGTAGCTTGAGTATAGTGTTTGGTTTTAAGTTGGATATTGCATGTCTGGTGTTGGTTGACAAAAACAAGCGATCGCACAACGGCGACACTGCAAAACTCGTTGGGGTGTATCTGCCGTCGTTGTGGGAACGTATATACAGACTGGATAGGGATAGTTGATGTATATGTGTCCGCTGGGGACGTGGGGTCTTGTTTTTCGCACCCCCCCCCCCCCAAATTTAGTCAAAATTGTCAACTGTTAACAATTTCATGTCTGACACAACAATAGTTTGAATTATTACACTACAAATAGGTTGATATTGTTCTCTGTTTGGATTACCAAATAGGTTAATGCCAACAAGGCTCGGTATTGCGTAACTTCAATCGTCCGTTGAGAATTGAAATCCGCGCCAACATGCAGTATCACGCATGTTAATAATTTACGTAGACAGACAGTAAGTGTTGTTTACATTTTTCAATGAGCAATTTAATTTTTATTTTTTTTAGTAAATTTAGCGTCAACGAGTTTCCGAACCCTGTTACAGCGGCATGGTGATATAACTGCTCATCTGTTGACCGCGGCATACCAATATATCGGCCCCGGTGTCGTAAGATGGGAAATTTATTTGTGAGCAGCATGAGTGATAATGAATGTGCAATTTATGTCACCTAATTTAGCAGACATAAATGTTGTGGTAATCGCTTATATGCACATATAATTATGCGAGGTTGTTTATGTTTCATTACGTCACTCTGGCACTAATCTTTGGCGAGGACATCTCTGCAAACCATCATCGCATTATTCATGTATATTTGTAGCTTGGTAGAGTCCAGTCGTAAATGAATTTCGAAGTACAATTGCTAATCGCGCTCGTACCGTGTGCGACTCTGGGAGAAATGTACGCTAAGTTTACTAAGACTGGGTAGAGAAAATTTAAATGCGACTTTGGGATTGGGTCTCAAAAACGAGGGCGGAATATTTTTTTTTTGCACAAAGGGATGGTGGTTCCCGGAGTGCTGCAAAATAAAAAATCAACCCTATGTCTGCTGTCTTCAATTGTTTTCCTGACCACACAGCCCCTGGTTCGACATGTGTTGTCCTGACCACACAGCCCCTGGTTCGACATGTGTTTTCCTGACCACACATCCCCTGTACTGGCTCGACATGTGTTTTCTTGATCTGTTTTATTGTTCTGACCTTGTGTAATGTATTGTAGACCTTAATTTTTAGAGAATTTGCTCAACTGTTTGTTGATAAATGCTGACACTGTAACAGTAATGTTTACATAAGAAAGGTTGTAACCTGAGATGTTTCGCCATTGGAGAGTTATCCTGAGTTATCAATAATATTTTATCCATGTATGTTCTTCTTATATAGTCGATGAGTTTTCAAATTTAACCACTGCGAGTGCCTTATGTCACTTATTGAAATTTCATTGACATATGTCCTCCTTCTAGGATATACAAATTGTTGGTTGTTGCATGGGTCTGCGTTCGCGCCGGATGTGAAACTTCCTCCTTCCTCCGTTCACAAATATATATGCACGGTATAGTCTTCACATTGAATATGCATATTTTATTATCACATCTCTTATCAAAACTGTAGCTGTCGGTAACATAAAATAAAAATAGAGCATCGAGATCAGACGCTTTACCAAAATGCATGAACATGGATTCGGGAGCTGGTGCTACCGCGGGTATACCATCATCTCTTTCCTCGCGTAACCATGGCAGCATCAACGTAATTGTCAATAGTTAAACGTATACTGCACGATGAATTGATGAAGGCGAAGTGACTCGTCGAACTATCGCAAGGTATATATATATAGAGAGAGCCTCGCCCAATAGATGCTCAAACCCCCCCTCACGGACAATCGGACATAAACAGTTTAGCGACAACATTAGCTACATATTTTATTTATCCACCGCACAAAACATGCATTTTGTGCGGTAAATCTGTCATTTTCCTCAGTTTTACCATAGGAGCCTGGAATTTGGTCAAAAACCCTCTTTTATTGGCGGAACCAGCTCCCGGGACCGCATGTCACGGAAGAAACGAAACAGAAAATTGTTGCCACCCATTTTGAACTCAACTGTATTCCTACAAAAAATATTTTTTCACTAAAAACTGTTGGTACCTCTTACACCCTAGGTGCCAATCTACAACATTCCATAGGTATATTTGTCCAGTTCTTCGAACATCTCACTGTATTTCGGTAATTTATTTTAAATTCACAACGAAAAATAAATGTGCCGCCGCTCCATCACCCGATGACGAATCGAAAGTAGCGGATATAGTACGGAAATATGCGCAAACTTTGAAACTATGATCCGGAGACGGATAGCATGAAATTACCGTTTCTAATTTCGAAGATAGCTGCTGATTACATGTTTATGTAGAGCCCGTACCGATGCACTGATCATCATGAAATTTTCATGGATTATGACATTGGCGTCTAGATGGGAACGAGTCATTTTGGGCTCATTTGCATAAAAAACATGGCCGCTTGCAGTTATCTTGGATTTCAAAATTGCACCCTTTAGCACGGGCTAGAAGAAGCAGTGTTTGTCTGA
Organism: Siphonodentalium dalli; assembly: GCA_032622095.1. Classification (NCBI taxonomy): domain Eukaryota; kingdom Metazoa; phylum Mollusca; class Scaphopoda; order Gadilida; family Siphonodentaliidae; genus Siphonodentalium; species Siphonodentalium dalli. The sequence continues at coordinate 180,012,672 of CP136069.1, read as the reverse complement.
TCATCATTAAATTTGTCATGGAGGTTTACATTGACATGTAGATGGGAACGAGTCATTTTGGTGTGAATTCTCCAAGAAACATGGCCGCCGTCGGCCATCTTGGAGTTCAGCGATAACACTGCATATATAAATCAATAACACTGCCCAGAGCCTATGTCGATGCACCGATCATCGTGAAATTGTTCATGGGTCATGACATTGGTATTAAACTGAGAACGAATCATTGCTAGAGACTATAGCATTGGTGCGATCATCGTGAAATTAGTCATAGAAACATGGCCGCCGTCGGATTTCATCCACTCGTTTCATCGACCATGAAAGTTACATTAAGTAATGTTTTTAATATTTTGTTGGTATTTTTGACTTTGAGAAAAACAATGCCGATGGTGGCTAGCTGTCTTGAATTTAAAAATTGAATTTCCAATTCATGAGCACAGGCTATATAATCATATGCATAAAGCCATTCTTTGAGAGTTTTGGTGCTGATTCGTTTTATAGATCCTGGTACCGGTACAATTGACAATACTTATAGTTGCTTATTAACTAAAATTGATGTTAGTGAGTTTATCACTAACTCAAATTTATAAACTAGTTATTCGGTAAACCAGTTTGCATTACAACTTGCAAATGCACAAATAAAACGTATACCGTAAAGAATACGCAGGATAATTTTGTGCTCTTAAATTTAAGAATCTTATTATTGTGGCTCATTTTATGTATAGATCGCATTCTCGTATGTATTCCGTGAGTCAACTTGCACGTTGGACTTGCAAAGTTTACTCCATACAATGAACTTATATCGTCCGAATTCAGTTAAAAGATTTTTGTTTTATCTAAGTCTGTCCTAAAATATCATGTTTAATATGGTCGCTGAATCGTTAAAATGCCGTTGCACGATGGTTGTCAAGCCGCTGAATTGTGAAATTGGTCGCTGAATCATCAAAACGATTGTGCCGTGAATAATAAATCTGAATCAAATCCAGATCAAGGAATCAACTTATTTATGTCAATTGTGTTGTATTATTTCAGTCCTCGAGGAAAAATCGTGGGAGTGCGGGAGGGTACTTCTTGGCTGGGAGAAACATGCACTGGATCCCGGTGAGTATATATATATATATATATACATATTAAAAATCATGTATGTCAGTATATATGAACGTCCGATTCATATCCTCTAGACATACCCTTTGTCATAATTATAAGCACGTATACTACGTTTCATGCACAGCCTCTCCACATCTTGTACCTTTATTTTCTGGACGAGGTTTAGTGTACGTATATATCGACATCACGGTCACCTGGCCACTGGGGCACCATCTTCCAAACGAATCCCAAACCCTTTCATGTATTTTCCTGTACCACATCGTCACATTCATTAACAACTATGTACCATGCAGAGGAGATGGGAATATTACGTTTCATAACTTGTGCCACGATCCCCGGTGTATCCATGCCAGGGACGTGTATGGCAAGATTCATATAGAGGGGGGTCTCCCGTGACAGGGACCACTGCATCCATGCCAGGGACGTGTATGGCTAGATTCATATAGAGGGGGGTCTCCCGTGACAGGGACCACTGCATCCATGCCAGGGACGTGGTTAGATTCATATAGAGGGTCTCCCATGCAAGGGACGTGCATGGCTAGATTCATATAGAGGGTCTCCCATGCCAGGGACCGCTGCATCCATACCAGGGACGTGGCTAGATTCATATAGAGGGTCTCCCATGCAAGGGACCGCTGCATCCATGCCAGGGACGTGGCTAGATTCATATAGACGGTCTCCCATGCAAGGGACGTGCATGGCTAGATTCATATAGAGGGTCTCCCATGCCAGGGATGTGCATGGCTAGATTCATATATAGGGTCTCCCATGCCAGGGACCGCTGCATCCATGCTAGGGACGTGGCTAGATTCATATAGACGGTCTCCCATGCAAGGGACGTGCATGGCTAGATTCATATAGAGGGTCTCCCATGCCAGGGATGTGCATGGCTAGATTCATATAGAGGGTCTCCCATGCCAGGGACCGCTGCATCCATGCCAAGGACGTGAATGGCTAGATTCACATAGAGGGTCTCCCATGCCAGGGACCGCTGCATCCATGCCAGGGACGTGGCTAGCTTCATATAGAGAGTCTCCCATGCAAGGGACGTGCATGGCTATATTCACATAGAGGGTCTCCCATGCCAGGGACCGCTGCATCCATCCCAGGGACGTGGCTAGATTCATATAGAGAGTCTCCCAAGCAAGGGACTTGCGTGGCTATATTCATATAGAGCGTCTCCCATGCCAGGGACCGCTGCATCCATGCCAGGGACGTGAATGGCTAGATTCATGTAGAGGGTCTCCCATACCAGGGACTGCTGCATCCATGCCAGGGATGTGGGTAGATTCATATATAGGGTCTCCCATGGCAGGGACCGCTGCATCCATGCCAGGGATGTGGCTAGATTCATATAGAGGGGGGGTCTCCCGTGACAGAGACCGCTGCATCCATGCCAGGGATGTGGCTAGATTCATATAGAGGGTCTCACATGCCAGGGACCGCTGCATCCATGTCAGGGACGTAGCTAGATTCATATAGAGGGTCTCCCATGCCAGAGACCGCTGCATCCATGCCAGGGACGTGGCTAGATTCATATAGATGGTTTCCCATGCCAGGTACCGATGCATCCATGCCAGGGACGTGGCTAGATTCATATAGAGGGTCTCCCATGCCAGGTACCGCTGCATCCATGCCAGGGACGTGGCTAGATTCACATAGATGATCTCCCATGCCAGGGACCGCTGCATCCATGCCAGGGACGTGGCTAGATTCATATAGAGGGTCTCCCATGCCAGGGACGTGGCTAGATTAATATAGATGGTCTCCCATGCCAGTTACCGATGCATCCATGCCAGGGACGTGGCTAGATTCATATAGAGGGTCTCCCATGCCAGGTACCGCTGCATCCATGCCAGGGACGTGGCTAGATTGACATAGATGATCTCCCATGCCAGGGACCGATGCATCCATGCCAGGGACATGGCTAGATTCATATAGAGGGTCTCCCATGCCAGGTACCGCTGCATCCATGCCAGGGACGTGGCTAGATTCACATAGATGGTTTCCCATGCCAGGTACCGATGCATCCATGCCAGGGACGTGGCTAGATTCATATAGAGGGTCTCCCATGCCAGGTACCGCTGCATCCATGCCAGGGACGTGGCTAGATTCACATAGATGATCTCCCATGCCAGGGACCGCTGCATCCATGCCAGGGACGTGGCTAGATTCATATAGAGGGTCTCCCATGCCAGGGACGTGGCTAGATTAATATAGATGGTCTCCCATGCCAGGTACCGCTGCATCCATGCCAGGGACGTGGCTAGATTCACATAGAGGGTCTCCCATGCCAGGGACCGCTGCATCCATGTCATGGACGTGGCTAGATTCAGATAGAGGGTCTCCCATGCCAGGGATCGCTGCATCCATGCCAGGGACGTGCATGGCTAGATTCATATAGAGGGTCTCTCATGCCATGGACCGCTGCATCCATGCTAGGGACGTGGCTAGATTCACATAGAGGGTCTCCCATGCCAGGGACCGCTGCATCCATGTCAGGGACGTGGCTAGATTCAGATAGAGGGTCTCCCATGCCAGGGACCGCTGCATCCTTGCCAGGGACGTGGCTAGATTCAGATAGAGGGTCTCCCATGTCAGGGATCGCTGCATCCATGCCAGGGACGTGCATGGCTAGATTCATATAGAGGGTCTTTCATGCCATGGACCGCTGCATCCATGCCAGGGACGTTGCTAGATTCATATAGAGGGTCTCCCATGACAGGAACCGCTGCATCCATGCCATGGACGTGGCTAGATTCACATATAGGGTCTCCCATGCCAGGGACCGCTGCATCCATGCCAGGGACGTGGTTCGATTCATATAGAGGGTCTCCCGTGGCAGGAACCACTGCATCTATGCCAGGGATGTGGCTATATTCATATAGAGGGTCTCCCATGCCAGGGATCGCTGCATCCATGCCAGGGACGTGGCTAGATTCACATAGAGGGTCTCCCATGCCAGGGACCGCTGCATCCATGCCAAGGATGTGGCTATATTCATATGGAGGGTCTCCCGTGCCAGGGACCGCTGCATCCATGCCAGGGACGTGGTTAGATTAATATAGAGGGTCTCCCATGGCAGGGACCGCTGCATCCATGCCAGGGACGTGGCTAGATTCATATAGAGGGTCTCCCATGCCAGGGACCGCTGCATCCATGCCAAGGATGTGGCTATATTCATATAGAGGGTCTCCCATGGCAGGGACCGCTGCATCCATGCCAGGGACGTGCATGGCTAGATTCATATAGAGGGTCTCCCATGCCAGGGACCGCTGTATCCATGACAGGGACGTGGCTAGATTCATATAGAGGGTCTCCCATGGCAGGGACCGCCGCACCCATGCCAGGGACGTGGCTAGATTAATATAGAGGGTCTCCCATGCCAGAAACCGCTGCATCCATGCCAGGGATGTGGCTAGATTCTTATAGAAGGGGTCTCGCATGCTAGTGACCGCTGCATCCATGCCAGGGATGTGGCTAGATTCATATATATGGGGGTCTCCCATACCAGGGACCGCTGCATCCATGCCAGGGACGTGGCTATATTCATACAGAGGGTCTCACGTGGCACAGACCGCTGCATCCATGACAGGGACGTGGCTAGATTCACATAGAGGGTTTCCCATGCCAGAGACCGCTGCATCCATGCCAGGGACATGACTAGATTCATATAGAGGGTTTTCCCATGCCAGAAACCGCTGCATTCATGCCAGGGATGTGGCTAGAATGATATAGAGGGGGTCTCGCTTGCCATGGACAGCTGCATCCATGCCAGGGATGTGGCTAGATTCATATAGAGTGTCTCCCATGCCAGGGACCGCTGCATCCATTCTAGGGACGTGGCTAGATTCATATAGAGAGTCTCCCATGCCAGGGACCGCTGCATCCATGCCAGGGACGTGGCTAGATTCATATAGATGGTCTCCCATGCCAGGGACCACTGCATCCATGTCAGGGACGTGGCTAGATTCATATATAGGGTCTCCCATGTCAGGAACCGCTGCATCCATGCTAGGGACGTGGCTAGATTCATATAGACGGTCTCCCATGCAAGGGACGTGCATGGCTAGATTCATATAGAGGGTCTCCCATGCCAGGGATGTGCATGGCTAGATTCATATAGAGGGTCTCCCATGCCAGGGACCGCTGCATCCATGCCAAGGACGTGAATGGCTAGATTCACATAGAGGGTCTCCCATGCCAGGGACCGCTGCATCCATGCCAGGGACGTGGCTAGCTTCATATAGAGAGTCTCCCATGCAAGGGACGTGCATGGCTATATTCACATAGAGGGTCTCCCATGCCAGGGACCGCTGCATCCATCCCAGGGACGTGGCTAGATTCATATAGAGAGTCTCCCAAGCAAGGGACTTGCGTGGCTATATTCATATAGAGCGTCTCCCATGCCAGGGACCGCTGCATCCATGCCAGGGACGTGAATGGCTAGATTCATGTAGAGGGTCTCCCATACCAGGGACTGCTGCATCCATGCCAGGGATGTGGGTAGATTCATATATAGGGTATCCCATGGTAGGGACCGCTGCATCCATGCCAGGGATGTGGCTAGATTCATATAGAGGGGGGGGGGGGTCTCCCGTGACAGAGACCGCTGCATCCATGCCAGGGATGTGGCTAGATTCATATAGAGGGTCTCACATGCCAGGGACCGCTGCATCCATGTCAGGGACGTAGCTAGATTCATATAGAGGGTCTCCCATGCCAGAGACCGCTGCATCCATGCCAGGGACGTGCCTAGATTCATATAGAGGGTCTCCCATGCCAGGTACCGCTGCATCCATGCCAGGGACGTGGCTAGATTCACATAGATGATCTCCCATGCCAGGGACCGCTGCATCCATGCCAGGGACGTGGCTAGATTCATATAGAGGGTCTCCCATGCCAGGGACGTGGCTAGATTAATATAGATGGTCTCCCATGCCAGTTACCGATGCATCCATGCCAGGGACGTGGCTAGATTCATATAGAGGGTCTCCCATGCCAGGTACCGCTGCATCCATGCCAGGGACGTGGCTAGATTGACATAGATGATCTCCCATGCCAGGGACCGATGCATCCATGCCAGGGACATGGCTAGATTCATATAGAGGGTCTCCCATGCCAGGTACCGCTGCATCCATGCCAGGGACGTGGCTAGATTCACATAGATGGTTTCCCATGCCAGGTACCGATGCATCCATGCCAGGGACGTGGCTAGATTCATATAGAGGGTCTCCCATGCCAGGTACCGCTGCATCCATGCCAGGGACGTGGCTAGATTCACATAGATGATCTCCCATGCCAGGGACCGCTGCATCCATGCCAGGGACGTGGCTAGATTCATATAGAGGGTCTCCCATGCCAGGGACGTGGCTAGATTAATATAGATGGTCTCCCATGCCAGGTACCGCTGCATCCATGCCAGGGACGTGGCTAGATTCACATAGAGGGTCTCCCATGCCAGGGACCGCTGCATCCATGTCATGGACGTGGCTAGATTCAGATAGAGGGTCTCCCATGCCAGGGATCGCTGCATCCATGCCAGGGACGTGCATGGCTAGATTCATATAGAGGGTCTCTCATGCCATGGACCGCTGCATCCATGCTAGGGACGTGGCTAGATTCACATAGAGGGTCTCCCATGCCAGGGACCGCTGCATCCATGTCAGGGACGTGGCTAGATTCAGATAGAGGGTCTCCCATGCCAGGGACCGCTGCATCCTTGCCAGGGACGTGGCTAGATTCAGATAGAGGGTCTCCCATGTCAGGGATCGCTGCATCCATGCCAGGGACGTGCATGGCTAGATTCATATAGATGGTCTCTCATGCCATGGACCGCTGCATCCATGCCAGGGACGTTGCTAGATTCATATAGAGGGTCTCCCATGACAGGAACCGCTGCATCCATGCCATGGACGTGGCTAGATTCACATATAGGGTCTCCCATGCCAGGGACCGCTGCATCCATGCCAGGGACGTGGTTCGATTCATATAGAGGGTCTCCCGTGGCAGGAACCACTGCATCTATGCCAGGGATGTGGCTATATTCATATAGAGGGTCTCCCATGCCAGGGATCGCTGCATCCATGCCAGGGACGTGGCTAGATTCACATAGAGGGTCTCCCATGCCAGGGACCGCTGCATCCATGCCAAGGATGTGGCTATATTCATATGGAGGGTCTCCCGTGCCAGGGACCGCTGCATCCATGCCAGGGACGTGGTTAGATTAATATAGAGGGTCTCCCATGGCAGGGACCGCTGCATCCATGCCAGGGACGTGGCTAGATTCATATAGAGGGTCTCCCATGCCAGGGACCGCTGCATCCATGCCAAGGATGTGGCTATATTCATATAGAGGGTCTCCCATGGCAGGGACCGCTGCATCCATGCCAGGGACGTGCATGGCTAGATTCATATAGAGGGTCTCCCATGCCAGGGACCGCTGTATCCATGACAGGGACGTGGCTAGATTCATATAGAGGGTCTCCCATGGCAGGGACCGCCGCACCCATGCCAGGGACGTGGCTAGATTAATATAGAGGGTCTCCCATGCCAGAAACCGCTGCATCCATGCCAGGGATGTGGCTAGATTCTTATAGAAGGGGTCTCGCATGCTAGTGACCGCTGCATCCATGCCAGGGATGTGGCTAGATTCATATATATGGGGGTCTCCCATACCAGGGACCGCTGCATCCATGCCAGGGACGTGGCTATATTCATACAGAGGGTCTCACGTGGCACAGACCGCTGCATCCATGACAGGGACGTGGCTAGATTCACATAGAGGGTTTCCCATGCCAGAGACCGCTGCATCCATGCCAGGGACATGACTAGATTCATATAGAGGGTTTTCCCATGCCAGAAACCGCTGCATTCATGCCAGGGATGTGGCTAGAATGATATAGAGGGGGTCTCGCTTGCCATGGACAGCTGCATCCATGCCAGGGATGTGGCTAGATTCATATAGAGTGTCTCCCATGCCAGGGACCGCTGCATCCATTCTAGGGACGTGGCTAGATTCATATAGAGAGTCTCCCATGCCAGGGACCGCTGCATCCATGCCAGGGACGTGGCTAGATTCATATAGATGGTCTCCCATGCCAGGGACCACTGCATCCATGTCAGGGACGTGGCTAGATTCATATATAGGGTCTCCCATGTCAGGAACCGCTGCATCCATGCTAGGGACGTGGCTAGATTCATATAGACGGTCTCCCATGCAAGGGACGTGCATGGCTAGATTCATATAGAGGGTCTCCCATGCCAGGGATGTGCATGGCTAGATTCATATAGAGGGTCTCCCATGCCAGGGACCGCTGCATCCATGCCAAGGACGTGAATGGCTAGATTCACATAGAGGGTCTCCCATGCCAGGGACCGCTGCATCCATGCCAGGGACGTGGCTAGCTTCATATAGAGAGTCTCCCATGCAAGGGACGTGCATGGCTATATTCACATAGAGGGTCTCCCATGCCAGGGACCGCTGCATCCATCCCAGGGACGTGGCTAGATTCATATAGAGAGTCTCCCAAGCAAGGGACTTGCGTGGCTATATTCATATAGAGCGTCTCCCATGCCAGGGACCGCTGCATCCATGCCAGGGACGTGAATGGCTAGATTCATGTAGAGGGTCTCCCATACCAGGGACTGCTGCATCCATGCCAGGGATGTGGGTAGATTCATATATAGGGTATCCCATGGTAGGGACCGCTGCATCCATGCCAGGGATGTGGCTAGATTCATATAGAGGGGGGGGGTCTCCCGTGACAGAGACCGCTGCATCCATGCCAGGGATGTGGCTAGATTCATATAGAGGGTCTCACATGCCAGGGACCGCTGCATCCATGTCAGGGACGTAGCTAGATTCATATAGAGGGTCTCCCATGCCAGAGACCGCTGCATCCATGCCAGGGACGTGGCTAGATTCATATAGATGGTTTCCCATGCCAGGTACCGATGCATCCATGCCAGGGACGTGGCTAGATTCATATAGAGGGTCTCCCATACCAGGTACCGCTGCATCCATGCCAGGGACGTGGCTAGATTCACATAGATGATCTCCCATGCCAGGGACCGCTGCATCCATGCCAGGGACGTGGCTAGATTCATATAGAGGGTCTCCCATGCCAGGGACGTGGCTAGATTAATATAGATGGTCTCCCATGCCAGGTACCGATGCATCCATGCCAGGGACGTGGCTAGATTCATATAGAGGATCTCCCATGCCAGGTACCGCTGCATCCATGCCAGGGACGTGGCTAGATTGACATAGATGATCTCCCATGCCAGGGACCGATGCATCCATGCCAGGGACGTGGCTAGATTCATATAGAGGGTCTCCCATGCCAGGTACCGCTGCATCCATGCCAGGGACGTGGCTAGATTCACATAGATGATCTCCCATGCCAGGGACCGCTGCATCCATGCCAGGGACGTGACTAGATTCATATAGAGGGTCTCACATGCCAGTGACCGCTGCATACATGCCAGGGACGTGGCTAGATTCATATAGAGGGGTCTCCCATGCCAGGGCCCGCTGTATCCGTGCCAGGGACGTGCATGGCTAGATTCATATAGAGGGTCTCCCATGCCAGGGACCGCTGCATCCATGCCAGGGACGTGGCTAGATTCACATAGATGGTCTCCCATGCCAGGTACCGCTGCATCCATGCCAGGGACGTGGCTAGATTCTCATAGAGGATCTCCCATGCCAGGGACCGCTGCATCCATGCCAGGGACGTGGCTAGATTCACATAGAGGGTCTCCCATGCCAGGGACCGCTGCATCCATGTCATGGACGTGGCTAGATTCAGATAGAGGGTCTCCCATGCCAGGGATCGCTGCATCCATGCCAGGGACGTGCATGGCTAGATTCATATAGAGGGTCTCTCATGCCATGGACCGCTGCATCCATGCCAGGGACGTGGCTAGATTCACATAGAGGGTCTCCCATGCCAGGGACCGCTGCATCCATGTCAGGGACGTGGCTAGATTCAGATAGAGGGTCTCCCATGCCAGGGACCGCTGCATCCTTGCCAGGGACGTGGCTAGATTCAGATAGAGGGTCTCCCATGTCAGGGATCGCTGCATCCATGCCAGGGACGTGCATGGCTAGATTCATATAGAGGGTCTCTCATGCCATGGACCGCTGCATCCATGCCAGGGACGTTGCTAGATTCATACATAGGGTATCCCATGCCAGGGACCGCTGCATCTATGCCAGGGACGTGAATGGCTAGATTCATGTAGAGGGTCTCCCATACCAGGGACTGCTGCATCCATGCCAGGGATGTGGGTAGATTCATATATAGGGTCTCCCATGGTAGGGACCGCTGCATCCATGCCAGGGATGTGGCTAGATTCATATAGAGGGGGGGGGGGTCTCCCGTGACAGAGACCGCTGCATCCATGCCAGGGATGTGGCTAGATTCATATAGAGGGTCTCACATGCCAGGGACCGCTGCATCCATGTCAGGGACGTAGCTAGATTCATATAGAGGGTCTCCCATGCCAGAGACCGCTGCATCCATGCCAGGCACGTGGCTAGATTCATATAGATGGTTTCCCATGCCAGGTACCGATGCATCCATGCCAGGGACGTGGCTAGATTCATATAGAGGGTCTCCCATGCCAGGTACCGCTGCATCCATGCCAGGGACGTGGCTAGATTCACATAGATGATCTCCCATGCCAGGGACCGCTGCATCCATGCCAGGGACGTGGCTAGATTCATATAGAGGGTCTCCCATGCCAGGGACGTGGCTAGATTCATATAGATGGTCTCCCATGCCAGGTACCGATGCATCCATGCCAGGGACGTGGCTAGATTCATATAGAGGGTCTCCCATGCCAGGTACCGCTGCATCCATGCCAGGGACGTGGCTAGATTGACATAGATGATCTCCCATGCCAGGGACCGATGCATCCATGCCAGGGACGTGGCTAGATTCATATAGAGGGTCTCCCATGCCAGGTACCGCTGCATCCATGCCAGGGACGTGGCTAGATTCACATAGATGATCTCCCATGCCAGGGACCGCTGCATCCATGCCAGGGACGTGGCTAGATTCATATAGAGGGTCTCACATGCCAGTGACCGCTGCATACATGCCAGGGACGTAGCTAGATTCATATAGAGGGGTCTCCCATGCCAGGGGCCGCTGTATCCGTGCCAGGGAAGTGGCTAGATTCATATAGATGGTCTCCCATGCCAGGTACCGATGCATCCATGCCAGGGACGTGGCTCGATTCATATAGATGGTCTCCCGTGCCAGGGACCGCTGCATCCATGCCAGGGAAGTGGCTAGATTCATATAGATGGTCTCCCATGCCAGGTACCGATGCATCCATGCCAGGGACGTGGCTCGATTCATATAGATGGTCTCCCATGCCAGGGACCGCTGCATCCATGCCAGGGACGTGGCTAGATTCACATAGAGGGTCTCCCATGCCAGGGACGTGCATGGCTAGATTCATATAGAGGGTCTCCCATGCCAGGGACCGCTGCATCCATGTCAGGGACGTGGCTAGATTCAGATAGAGGGTCTCCCATGCCAGGGACCGCTGCATCCTTGCCAGGGACGTGGCTAGATTCATATAGATGGTTTCCCATGCCAGGTACCGATGCATCCATGCCAGGGACGTGGCTAGATTCATATAGAGGGTCTCCCATGCCAGGTACCGCTGCATCCATGCCAGGGACGTGGCTAGATTCACATAGATGATCTCCCATGCCAGGGACCGCTGCATCCATGCCAGGGACGTGGCTAGATTCATATAGAGGGTCTCCCATGCCAGGGACGTGGCTAGATTCATATAGATGGTCTCCCATGCCAGGTACCGATGCATCCATGCCAGGGACGTGGCTAGATTCATATATAGGGTCTCCCATGCCAGGTACCGCTGCATCCATGCCAGGGACGTGGCTAGATTGACATAGATGATGTCCCATGCCAGGGACCGATGCATCCATGCCAGGGACGTGGCTAGATTCATATAGAGGGTCTCCCATGCCAGGTACCGCTGCATCCATGCCAGGGACGTGGCTAGATTCACATAGATGATCTCCCATGCCAGGGACCGCTGCATCCATGCCAGGGACGTGGCTAGATTCATATAGAGGGTCTCACATGCCAGTGACCGCTGCATACATGCCAGGGACGTAGCTAGATTCATATAGAGGGGTCTCCCATGCCAGGGGCCGCTGTATCCGTGCCAGGGACGTGCATGGCTAGATTCATATAGAGGGTCTCCCATGCCAGGGACCGCTGCATCCATGCCAGGGACGTAGCTAGATTCACATAGATGGTCTCCCATGCCAGGTACCGCTGCATCCATGCCAGGGACGTGGCTAGATTCTCATAGAGGATCTCCCATGCCAGGGACCGCTGCATCCATGTCATGGACGTTGCTAGATTCAGATAGAGGGTCTCCCATGCCAGGGATCGCTGCATCCATGCCAGGGACGTGCATGGCTAGATTCATATAGAGGGTCTCTCATGCCATGGACCGCTGCATCCATGCCAGGGACGTGGCTAGATTCACATAGAGGGTCTCCCATGCCAGGGACCGCTGCATCCATGTCAGGGACGTGGCTAGATTCAGATAGAGGGTCTCCCATGCCAGGGACCGCTGCATCCTTGCCAGGGACGTGGCTAGATTCAGATAGAGGGTCTCCCATGCCAGGGATCGCTGCATCCATGCCAGGGACGTGCATGGCTAGATTCATATAGAGGGTCTCTCATGCCATGGACCGCTGCATCCATGCCAGGGACGTTGCTAGATTCATACATATGGTATCCCATGCCAGGGACCGCTGCATCTATGCCAGGGACGTGGCTAGATTCATATAGAGGGTCTCCCATGACAGGAACCGCTGCATCCATGCCATGGACGTGGCTAGATTCACATATAGGGTCTCCCATGCCAGGGACCGCTGCATCCATGCCAGGGACGTGGTTCGATTCATATAGAGGGTCTTCCGTGGCAGGAACCGCTGCATCTATGCCAGGGATGTGGCTATATTCATATAGAGGGTCTCCCATGGCAGGGACCGCTGCATCCATGCCAGGGACGTGGCTAGATTCACATAGAGGGTCTCCCATGCCAGGGACCGCTGCAACCATGCCAAGGATGTGGCTATATTCATATGGAGGGTCTCCCGTGCCAGGGACCGCTGCATCCATGCCAGGGACGTGGTTAGATTAATATAGAGGGTCTCCCATGGCAGGGACCGCTGCATCCATGCCAGGGACGTGGCTAGATTCATATAGAGGGTCTCCCATGCCAGGGACCGCTGCATCCATGCCAAGGATGTGGCTATATTCATATAGAGGGTCTCCCATGGCAGGGACCGCTGCATCCATGCCAGGGACGTGCATGGCTAGATTCATATAGAGGGTCTCCCATGCCAGGGACCGCTGCATCCATGACAGGGACGTGGCTAGATTCATATAGAGGGTCTCCCATGGCAGGGACCGCCGCACCCATGCCAGGGACGTGGCTAGATTAATATAGAGGGTCTCCATGCCAGAAACCGCTGCATCCATGCCAGGGATGTGGCTAGATTCTTATAGAAGGGGTCTCGCATGCTAGTGACCGCTGCATCCATGCCAGGGATGTGGCTAGATTCATATATATGGGGGTCTCCCATACCAGGGACCGCTGCATCCATGCCAGGGACGTGGCTATATTCATACAGAGGGTCTCACGTGGCACAGACCGCTGCATCCATGACAGGGACGTGGCTAGATTCACATAGAGGGTTTCCCATGCCAGAGACCGCTGCATCCATGCCAGGGACATGACTAGATTCATATAGAGGGTTTTCCCATGCCAGAAACCGCTGCATTCATGCCAGGGATGTGGCTAGAATGATATAGAGGGGGTCTCGCTTGCCATGGACAGCTGCATCCATGCCAGGGATGTGGCTAGATTCATATAGAGTGTCTCCCATGCCAGGGACCGCTGCATCCATTCTAGGGACGTGGCTAGATTCATATAGAGAGTCTCCCATGCCAGGGACCGCTGCATCCATGACAGGGACGTGGCTAGATTCATATAGAGGGTCTCCCATGCCAGAAACCGCTGCATCCATGCCAGGGATGTGGCTAGATTCTTATAGAATGGGTCTCGCATGCTAGTGACCGCTGCATCCATGCCAGGGACGTGGCTAGATTCATACAGAGGGTCTCACGTGGCACAGACCGCTGCATCCATGACAGGGACGTGGCTAGATTCACATAGAGGGTTTCCCATGCCAGAGACCGCTGCATCCATGCCAGGGACATGACTAGATTCATATAGAGGGTCTCCCATGCCAGAAACCGCTGCATTCATGCCAGGGATGTGGCTAGAATGATATAGAGGGGGTCTCGCTTGCCATGGACAGCTGCATCCATGCCAGGGATGTGGCTAGATTCATATAGAGTGTCTCCCATGCCAGGGACCGCTGCATCCATTCCAGAGACGTGGCTAGATTCATATAGAGAGTCTCCCATGCCAGGGACCGCTGCATCCATGCCAGGGACGTGGCTAGATTGATATAGAGGGTCTCACGTGGAACAGACCGCTGCATCCATGTCAGGGACGTGGCTAGATTCACATAGAGGGTTTCCCATGACAGGGACCGCTGCATCCATTCCAGAGACGTGGCTAGATTCATATAGAGAGTCTCCCATGCCAGGGACCGCTGCATCCATGCCAGGGACGTGGCTAGATTGATATAGAGGGTCTCACGTGGAACAGACCGCTGCATCCATGCCAGGGACATGACTAGATTCATATAGAGGGTCTCCCATGCCAGAAACCGCTGCATTCATGCCAGGGATGTGACTAGATTCATATAGAGGGTCTCCCATGCCAGGGACCTCTGCATCCATGCCAGGGACGTGGCTAGATTCACATAGAGGGCCTCCCATGCCAGGGACCGCTGCATCCATGTCAGGGACGTGGCTAGATTCATATAGAGGGTCTCCCATGCCAGAGACCGCTGCATCCATGCCAGGGAAGTGGCTAGATTCACATAGAGGGTCTCCCATGCCAGGTACCGATGCATCCATGCCAGGGACGTGGCTCGATTCATATAGATGGTCTCCAATGCCAGGGACCGCTGCATCCATGCCAGGGAAGTGGCTAGATTCATATAGATGGTCTCCCATGCCAGGTACCGATGCATCCATGCCAGGGACGTGGCTCGATTCATATAGATGGTCTCCCGTGCCAGGGACCGCTGCATCCATGCCAGGGAAGTGGCTAGATTCATATAGATGGTCTCCCATGCCAGGTACCGATGCATCCATGCCAGGGACGTGGCTCGATTCATATAGATGGTCTCCCATGCCAGGGACCGCTGCATCCATGCCAGGGACGTGGCTAGATTCACATAGAGGGTCTCCCATGCCAGGGACGTGCATGGCTAGATTCATATAGAGGGTCTCCCATGGCAGGGACCGCTGCATCCATGCCAGGGACGTGGCTAGATTCATATAGATGGTCTCCCATGCCAGGGACCGCTGCATCCATGCCAGGGACGTGGCTAGATTCACATAGAGGATCTCCCATGCCAGGGACCGCTGCATCCATGCCAGGGACGTGGCTAGATTCATATAGAGGGTCTCCCATGCCAGGGACCGCTGCATCCATGCCAGGAATGTGGCTATATTCATATAGAGGGCCTCCCATGCCAGGAACCGCTGCATCCATGTCAGGAATGTGGCTATATTCATATAGAGGGGATCTCGCATGCCAGGGACCGCTGCATCCATGCCATGGATGTGGCTAGATTCATATTGAGTGTCTCCCATGCCAGGGACGTGGCTAGATTCACATAGAGGGCATCCCATGCCAGGGACCGCTGCATCCATGCCAGGGACGTGGCTAGATTCATATATAGGGTCTCCCATGCCAGGGATCGCTGCATCCATGCCAGGGACGTGCATGGCTAGATTCATATAGAGGGTCTCCCATACCAGGGACCGCTGCATCCATGCCAGGGACGTGGTTAGATTCATATAGAGGGTCTCCCATGGCTGGGACCGCTGCATCTATGCCAGGGACGTGGCTAGTTCATATAGAGGGTCTCCCATGGCTGGGACCGCTGCATCTATGCCAGGGATGTGGTTAGATTCATATATAGGGTCTCCCATGGCAGCGACCGCTGCATCCATGCCAGGGACGTGGCTAGATTCATATAGAGGGTCTCACATGGCATGTTTTAGTATCCATGTGTGTAAATGCTCTTCGTATGGCTCCAGTGACTGCATTTGCTTTCTGTAATTTCTCAGTCATGTGTTGGTCGAATTTCAGTTTATTATCAGTTGTGACTCCTATATCTTTTTCTTCATTAACCCCCTTCAGTTGTACATTTATTCCATCTTTGTTCTTCATGTGGTAATTTGGTTCTTCTGTTTCGTGCCAATGTTCATTGTCACACATTTACATGGATGGACTTTTCAAGAGCCACTTATCTGACTTGAGTTCATCAATGTCATTCTGTAGTGTATACACATCTGATATATCCTTTATTTCTCTGTAAATTTTAGTGTCGTCAGCAAACATCGTGACATCAGAATTAACGTTGGAAGGTAAGTCATTGATGTAGATAACAAATAATATGGGACCGAGCACGCTTCCTTGTGGGTATTCCACTTATTACTTCACGTGTTGTTGACGCTTCACCATTTATCACCACTCTTTGTTGTCTTCCCTGTAGAAAGTTCTCTATCCATTCCAGTATGTTCCCATTTATGCCGTAACTTCTTGACTTATGTAATAGTCTGTGATGTGGGACAGTATCAAATGCTTTCTGGAAGTCCATATAAATTACATGTGTCGCATGTCTTTCGTTTATGGTCTTTATAGAACTAATTTCGTCAATGTCACTTCGTTTCTCACGAATAAATTAATACCAATGGGCTGAACAATATAGTAAGTGGGCACACCCCTCCATGCAACATACATGGATGCTGCGGCGGGAGAAACATTGTAGCATTGACTAAATGAGTTCTATATACCCACGGATGCGGTGACACGCCTGATGATACCCACCCCAGTTGGTGGCAGTCTAGACAGTTTGACCTACATTCTATGCAGTACTCCCGTCTAGACAGTTTGACCTATATTCTCTGCCCACGCATTGCATCATGGTCTATTTGTACCGGTTGGACATGTCCGGACATGACCCGCTGGTTATATCCAGACTTCTCCATATGAATGGTAAATTATCTACATGTATATCACGTGATGATCTCGGTAGGGTAGCTTCAGTCTTGAATGTTAAAGGGACACTAGGCTCTCACTGAGGATGATTATTAAAGTGACACTCACTATGGATGAATGTTAAAGTAACACATGGCGCACACTGTGGGATAATGTTAAAGTGACACTCGCATTGAAAACTTCAAAAAATTCAAAAAATTCAAAAACTTCAAAAATTTCAAAAACTTCAAAAATTTCTAAAATTTCAAAAACTTCACAAATCTCAAAAAATTTCAAAAAAGTTTAAAAACTTCAAAATACTCAAAAATTTCAAAAAACTTAAAAAACTTTTCAAAAAGAAACAAAAATGAAAAACTTTAAAAAAAAATCATAAATTAAAAAAATATGAAAAACTTAAAAAACTTCAACTTTTTCTAAAATTAAAAAATAATTTAAAATTAAATAAAAATTAACTGTCTTTTAATATATCTAACCCACTGCCACTTCTAAGGGTTCCACACTACACCTGAGGGGATATTGAGTGGTCTACACACGTCTCCTAAACCCTAGAATAAGATCCAGCCCATAAGAAACTCTGCCTCCTGCAATGCCTGAGTCATTCGAATCTGGCGCAATCCCTACTTTCGGCGCAACGCCTGAGTCATTGGAATCTGACGCAATCCCTCGTGAAACCTACCGGCTGACTCCACACCCATCGGCTAAGCGTTGTATCACATGATTATTATTTGATCATATCGTGGAAATTCAATGTTTTGTCATCACTCATGAGATATAACCCATATCCACTGAAAAAGGGTGGATATCCTCTATTTATATCATAATTTTTCTTTGTTATCTTTTTTTTATCCCTCTTTTTTATCTACCACTTCCTGTTTTTATTCGCTCTTCTTTTTCTTACAACTTCTAATCCCTCATAATCTTCGAATATCCACTTTCATATCCAAAATTTCCTTGTTTAGTAGCACCTCCAGATGGGCTCTATATAATTTGAACGAGGCATCCATCTTGGATATTACTCTTTCTATGACTAAATCCGTTAGCACGCTCTACATATGTCATATAGGTAGCACGCTCTACAGATGTCATATAGGCCTCTTCACATCTTGTTTTCCATAATTTATTCATTCCTAATCGCTCCATTGACTCTAACAAATTAAATTACCCCCTCCCCCTGTATTGAGAATACATCCTTGATTATTAATATTTCCTCCTTTCATGGTGTGCATGTTCCTTGGGACATCTTTGCTAATGTGAAGCCACACCTATTATATATATATACAACTTTAAAAGCCCGCGAAAATATTACTCATATTATAGACTTCCCTTTGAAGACCTTTGTATGTGACAATGATCCGTAATATTGTTTCTAAGTGACACTGGCCAGTGAAACTGATACTACGGGTATGAACTAGCCAACTTCACATCGTAACAATAATAAAAGGGACACTTCATCTATATCAGTCTCAAAACGTGTTGGTACACATCTGTGTGGAAACTAAAACCAATCACTCTTCGTCCGTCATCCGTACATAATTGTAATATGATTTTCTCAGAAACCACGGGATCCCTTTGGCTGAAATTTGGTCTCAACATGGGATCAGAAATTATCCATGGAAGACAACAGTGTCCGTGTGGGGAGAAGCTTCGTAGTGTTTCGCTGTCGCCATGGTGTTTGTTTGGGTATAGGCATGGGTGGTGAGTGTGGTTCTCATATGGTCTGAACTAGCCTTTACTGACTGAGGTCATTTAGTGCACATGTCATCACTTCACTGATAACCATTATATGGTCAAATCCCTACAATATCAAACGCAATGTTTCAATAATGGGTTTTCTTAAAAATTTTACTAAATATTGGTTATATTATACGCATCAGCGATCCTTCCTAATATCGCTCTGTATATTTTCAAACGCATTGCACTAAATGGGTTTGGAATAGCCATACAGGAAAGGAGAAACTGAGGTCCTGGGTAGGTCGACTGCATATAGCAGTATATATGGGATACAGACATGGACAGCAATGGGTTCCTCGTGGCTTCTGGCCTACACATGACATATTAAAGTTAACCACACCCATCGGCGCGCCTTTAATGGGCTATGAAGCGCCATACAGGCTCGAATCATGGCCTTCGCCATGTGTTTCTATTTGAACCCACATTAGTAACTAAATAAAATCTTTCTCTCCAGGTTGTTTCACGCCATAACCTTGATTTGGAAAGCTTGAAGGGCTAATTAAGCTTCACTTTAAATCCCAACATTTTCTTATTTGAAGAACGTATCTGGTTAACCATGTCCACCTACTCCACCATAGTAAGCTCATTTAATTCAAAGAGCTTCACACATAATCCCACTAGTAATGATGTGTCGTTATTTACTGCAGAAATGGTTATATAGAATACAATACAACACATTTTGGTCACATACCTTAAAGGTGCACGTCACTTTCGCAAGATATCGAACTGACCATGTATAGAGTGGAATGACATGTCGGGTATCAAATGTATAATCAGTTCCAGTATTTCGTCCATAAGGCAGTTTTTGGTTGTAACATCATTGTGTATGACGGTTCATTCATATGATACCTTAGCGGTTGCACACGATACTGTCTGTTGTATTTTATGTCTTATATCATGTATATTAATTGCTCCATGGATGGTAGGAGTATGGCATTGGTGTCTGGTTCTTCGATGTATTCTAGTCATAGTTCATTCATATTATTACTCTAAAATATCCATTAAATGGAGAAACTAAAGAGCCCATATTATGTAGACTAGTGTATAAATACTTACTTCATGCATTATTTTCATCAATTATATGTATTATAACTCCCATCAAGATAGGCTGTTATACAGAGGAAACAAAGCATGTACCAAGTGACAGTCTGTACCAAGTGACAGTCTCATGTCACGAAAGGCCTACTATGTGGACACATTTTCTTATCAAAACGCTCTATTATGTAGGGGGTTATCAACCATTGGTCTGGAAAAGGCATACGAGCGGAACGCGTGTATACACATTTATTCGATGTACTCTTTAATCGTCGATTTCTCTTTATTGTCGTTAATTTATAGCATTATTAGTAGGAATCTAAACTCGCCGTTATATTGAGAAAATAATGCGTCAATACCAGTCAATACTGCTTTATTGGCGGTAAATGAAATTATTGAATCATGTATCGCAGCTAAACAAGCGAGACAACTGATCACAACACAAAAATTAGTAATATTTCTGAAGCCTTGAGTGGTTTGTAATACACAGTGTAAATTTTCATTATTGCTACCATTTAAGGAAACATGCCCCCGATAGGGCTACTATGCGAACACATGTCTATATTAATTTCACATATTCCTTACCGTTCATTCATATATACTCCAAGCTCTCTGTTAATACAGAGGCATCAAAACATTGGTCTGGAAAAGACCTACTATGTGGATGCGTGTATACATATTTACTTGATGTATTCTTTAATCGTTCATTTCTCTTTATTATCGTTCATTTATAGTATTATTAGAAGAAATTTAGTCTAAAATCTCCATTACATGGAGACAATAAAGAGCCCATATGGTGTAGACTAATGCATAAATACTTCATGTATTCTTTTCACCAATTATATGTATTGTACATCCTATACATTTAGTCCGTTATACAGAGGAAACAAAGCATGTACTACGTGGCAGTTTCATATGACGATAAGACCTACTATGTGAACACATGTGCATATTAATTTCACATATTCTTCTCAAAACGCTCTATTTTATACGGGGGTATCAAACATTGGTCTGGAAAAGGCCTGCTATGTGGACGCGTGTATACATGCATATTGACTTCATATATGCATTCATAGTTCATTTCTCTTAATTGTCGTTCATTTAATAGCATTATTAGTAGAAATATAGTCTAAAACCGTCGGTATATGGAGAATATATAGCGTCAATACTGTTTTATTGTTGGTAACTCAAATTATTGCATCATGTATCGCAACTAAACAAGCGAGACAACTCATAAATTCTTAATAGTTCTGATGTCTATGGCAGTTCACAGAGTGTATATTTTCATTGTTGTTACCATTTTAGTGCATACATTACTGATTTCTGTGTAAGAACGCTGGTCTCCATTGTTGTTATGATTGAGCCTATAACTGTCCATATTCTTAAAGCAAGTACGGTACCTCTATGTGATATGATGTATAAAAATTTCCATTTTCACAGGTAAATCACGTATAAACGCTCTTTAATGTATAGTTAAACTGAGTTTCACATGCAGGGCTATGTCTTTGTGGGCTATATCCGTGGTATACTTCAGTATATACACGAAGTGAATGTGTTCTAAGTATGCGTATCTGACTTATGTATACGTCCGTGTTTCTTAAAGCAAATCCAATACATATTAGTGCGTTATATTATGATGTACATTAAGTGCCCTTTTCATTGTTAAATCAAGTAAAAAAGCCCTCTACTATAGTTAACTATTCAGTTCCACATACGCTATAAGCTCTATGTGGTCCGGTGTGTCTTATCAATATGCCATTATATGCACGAATGTAATGTGTTCAAATATGTGGGTTATGATGTATACTTTAATGTTAAAGTATATAAGCACTCTTTAAGATATGCATATGCAGAATGTTGCCTCTTTACACTGACAGAAAAAAAAGGAATATATAATTTTGAGTACTACTCTTCATAAAACGTTAGAAAACCATAATCTAACAACGAATATCGAAGAACAATGTAATTACTTGATAAGCATTGTAAATATTTCGTCTGTTTTAAATAAAATGGAAATATTTCGTCTATTTGAAATACAGTTGGAAGCAACAATCAAGTATTTAAATGAAATTTGGACCAAAATCTTATAATTTGAGAAAACGTATATAATTTCTATCGAAGTCTTATAATAAAGGAAGGCTTTGTGCGAATCCATTCGGTCTAATGTGTGAATGTGTTCATCATCGCAAATATAATGATGCAGAAATGAATATTTCCTAGAAAAATGTTAACATAGCTTGTATTTAACCGAAATAATATAGCATTTGAGTTAAAATGTTTCATATTAGGACCATAACGAACCAATGCATAAAAATACAATATTTTGTTTTTCATTCTCGATCAAAATAATGCAGAGTTGTCAATTATCAACAAAAAACAAATACTTTGAAACAAAAACGATGACATAAGAACGAATATCCAAGAGCTATAGTGTGAAAATAACCCTCACATTTATAAAAAAAAAAACAATAAAAATTCAGTTTTCGAGTAAGTCCTTCAAAATTATTGAATGTTTTCGTCTATGTTGGATCAAATTTGACACAAAAATCAATTAGCTCACTAACAGTTCGCGCAATCTCATATTTTGAGAAAACGTTTGCAATTTTAGACAACAATATTGCTAGTGAAGGTGAATATTTCATCCTGGAACTCATGAAATATGATAAAAATAGATGTAAAGACACTTCACGAGCCCTCACATCTTTGAGTTATGAACATAAAGTCATCTCATAGTGCCATTGTACCCCATAATTTGGGCAGGAGAAATATGTATTTCATATTTGACCCTTCATCTATGGTAAAAAATGAATTAAGGGACATGGGAGTGGTGTCCTAGACATTAACCTAGAGCATAAATTGACTCAATTTTGCAATTTTAGGCAACATTCTTGCCAGGGAAAGTGTATATTTCATGTTGGAACTCATCAAATGTGATAAACATGCATCAAAAGACACTTACTGAGCTCTGATGACTTTGAGTTATGACAACAACGGCATCTCATACTAGATTGTTAGCCATAATTTGGTCAGGAAAAGTGTAAATTTCATATTTTATCCTACATGTGTTTTAACAATCAATGTAATTACACCCCATCGGTCGCCTAGACACAGCGTAAATGTTCTCAAGTTTTCAACTGTAGGCCACAATGTCGGCAGTGAAGGTAAACATTTCATGTTGGAACCCATGAAATGTGATAAAATGGATAAAAAGACACTTCGTGAGTACTTATGACTGAGTTATGAACATAAAGGGACCTCATAGTGTATTGTAGCTCATAATTTGGTCAGGAAAATTGTAAATTTCATGTCTTAAGCTCCATGTGTTTTAAAAATATATTTAATTACAGCCATTGGGTCCCTAGAGATCACTCCACAGTCCATATGTAGTCCATATGCAATTTTAGGGAACAGTATTGCTAGTGAAGGTGAACATTCCATGCTGGAACTCATGAAATATGATAAAAATAGATGAAAAGACACTTTCTGAGGCCTTGGTCAGGAGAAATGTGTATTGTATTTTGACCCTTGATGCGTGGTAGCAATCAATGAAATTACACCCCATGGTATCCTCAGATATGAAGCAACATCATAAATGCACTCAGTTTTGGCAATTTAGAAAACATTGTTGATAGGGAAGTTGTACATGTCATGTTGGAACTGGTGAAATGTGATAATAATTGATCAAAAGACACTCGATGAGCCCTGATGGGTTTCAATTATGGTCATAAAGGCATCTGATAGTGTCATTATACAACGGGGAAATTTGTGAAGCGCTAACAAAGCGTATCTGCACGGTGTTATACGATCCAAAATGATCCTGATATAAGAAATGCAATCTAGATCATACTCAGTATCTTCGTATCGACTGAATATATCGTTATTCGATGGTGTTCCTGACATACCTCCGTCTTTACTTTTCTTATGCCTTTGTAGATTGTAGTTCTTCGATAATATATTTCTGCACCAATGGCACCCGTGTATTGTCTCGAATCATGGGAAGAACTATCGTCCTTATACCAGCGAAAAGATGAGCGAATATGGTGTGGTATTATAAACTCGCCGCGTTCGTACCTCTATTTATCGTTTAGAGTTATTGTTCTTAGATAAAAAAAATAGGCGCGGCGGCAGTGGGGATGAGGGGGCCGCACGCGCGCCAATTTTTTTTATCTAAGAACAATAACTCTAAACGATAAATAGAGGTACGAACGCGGCGAGTTTATAATACCACACCATATTCGCTCATCTTTTCGCTGGTATAAGGACGATAGTTCTTCCCATGATTCGAGACAATACACGGGTGCCATTGGTGCAGAAATATATTATCGAAGAACTACAATCTACAAAGGCATAAGAAAAGTAAAGACGGAGGTATGTCAGGAACACCATCGAATAACGATATATTCAGTCGATACGAAGATACTGAGTATGATCTAGATTGCATTTCTTATATCAGGATCATTTTGGATCGTATAACACCGTGCAGATACGCTTTGTTAGCGCTTCACAAATTTCCCCGTTGTATAATGACACTATCAGATGCCTTTATGACCATAATTGAAACCCATCAGGGCTCATCGAGTGTCTTTTGATCAATTATTATCACATTTCACCAGTTCCAACATGACATGTACAACTTCCCTATCAACAATGTTTTCTAAATTGCCAAAACTGAGTGCATTTATGATGTTGCTTCATATCTGAGGATACCATGGGGTGTAATTTCATTGATTGCTACCACGCATCAAGGGTCAAAATACAATACACATTTCTCCTGACCAAGGCCTCAGAAAGTGTCTTTTCATCTATTTTTATCATATTTCATGAGTTCCAGCATGGAATGTTCACCTTCACTAGCAATACTGTTCCCTAAAATTGCATATGGACTACATATGGACTGTGGATTGATCTCTAGGGACCCAATGGCTGTAATTAAATATATTTTTAAAACACATGGAGCTTAAGACATGAAATTTACAATTTTCCTGACCAAATTATGAGCTACAATACACTATGAGGTCCCTTTATGTTCATAACTCAGTCATAAGTACTCACGAAGTGTCTTTTTATCCATTTTATCACATTTCATGGGTTCCAACATGAAATGTTTACCTTCACTGCCGACATTGTGGCCTACAGTTGAAAACTTGAGAACATTTACGCTGTGTCTAGGCGACCGATGGGGTGTAATTACATTGATTGTTAAAACACATGTAGGATAAAATATGAAATTTACACTTTTCCTGACCAAATTATGGCTAACAATCTAGTATGAGATGCCGTTGTTGTCATAACTCAAAGTCATCAGAGCTCAGTAAGTGTCTTTTGATGCATGTTTATCACATTTGATGAGTTCCAACATGAAATATACACTTTCCCTGGCAAGAATGTTGCCTAAAATTGCAAAATTGAGTCAATTTATGCTCTAGGTTAATGTCTAGGACACCACTCCCATGTCCCTTAATTCATTTTTTACCATAGATGAAGGGTCAAATATGAAATACATATTTCTCCTGCCCAAATTATGGGGTACAATGGCACTATGAGATGACTTTATGTTCATAACTCAAAGATGTGAGGGCTCGTGAAGTGTCTTTACATCTATTTTTATCATATTTCATGAGTTCCAGGATGAAATATTCACCTTCACTAGCAATATTGTTGTCTAAAATTGCAAACGTTTTCTCAAAATATGAGATTGCGCGAACTGTTAGTGAGCTAATTGATTTTTGTGTCAAATTTGATCCAACATAGACGAAAACATTCAATAATTTTGAAGGACTTACTCGAAAACTGAATTTTTATTGTTTTTTTTTTTATAAATGTGAGGGTTATTTTCACACTATAGCTCTTGGATATTCGTTCTTATGTCATCGTTTTTGTTTCAAAGTATTTGTTTTTTGTTGATAATTGACAACTCTGCATTATTTTGATCGAGAATGAAAAACAAAATATTGTATTTTTATGCATTGGTTCCTTATGGTCCTAATATGAAACATTTTAACTCAAATGCTATATTATTTCGGTTAAATACAAGCTATGTTAACATTTTTCTAGGAAATATTCATTTCTGCATCATTATATTTGCGATGATGAACACATTCACACATTAGACCGAATGGATTCGCACAAAGCCTTCCTTTATTATAAGACTTCGATAGAAATTATATACGTTTTCTCAAATTATAAGATTTTGGTCCAAATTTCATTTAAATACTTGATTGTTGCTTCCAACTGTATTTCAAATAGACGAAATATTTCCATTTTATTTAAAACAGACGAAATATTTACAATGCTTATCAAGTAATTACATTGTTCTTCGATATTCGTTGTTAGATTATGGTTTTCTAACGTTTTATGAAGAGTAGTACTCAAAATTATATATTCCTTTTTTTTCTGTCAGTGTAAAGAGGCAACATTCTGCATATGCATATCTTAAAGAGTGCTTATATACTTTAACATTAAAGTATACATCATAACCCACATATTTGAACACATTACATTCGTGCATATAATGGCATATTGATAAGACACACCGGACCACATAGAGCTTATAGCGTATGTGGAACTGAATAGTTAACTATAGTAGAGGGCTTTTTTACTTGATTTAACAGTGAAAAGGGCACTTAATGTACATCATAATATAACGCACTAATATGTATTGGATTTGCTTTAAGAAACACGGACGTATACATAAGTCAGATACGCATACTTAGAACACATTCACTTCGTGTATATACTGAAGTATACCACGGATATAGCCCACAAAGACATAGCCCTGCATGTGAAACTCAGTTTAACTATACATTAAAGAGCGTTTATACGTGATTTACCTGTGAAAATGGAAATTTTTATACATCATATCACATAGAGGTACCGTACTTGCTTTAAGAATATGGACAGTTATAGGCTCAATCATAACAACAATGGAGACCAGCGTTCTTACACAGAAATCAGTAATGTATGCACTAAAATGGTAACAACAATGAAAATATACACTCTGTGAACTGCCATAGACATCAGAACTATTAAGAATTTATGAGTTGTCTCGCTTGTTTAGTTGCGATACATGATGCAATAATTTGAGTTACCAACAATAAAACAGTATTGACGCTATATATTCTCCATATACCGACGGTTTTAGACTATATTTCTACTAATAATGCTATTAAATGAACGACAATTAAGAGAAATGAACTATGAATGCATATATGAAGTCAATATGCATGTATACACGCGTCCACATAGCAGGCCTTTTCCAGACCAATGTTTGATACCCCCGTATAAAATAGAGCGTTTTGAGAAGAATATGTGAAATTAATATGCACATGTGTTCACATAGTAGGTCTTATCGTCATATGAAACTGCCACGTAGTACATGCTTTGTTTCCTCTGTATAACGGACTAAATGTATAGGATGTACAATACATATAATTGGTGAAAAGAATACATGAAGTATTTATGCATTAGTCTACACCATATGGGCTCTTTATTGTCTCCATGTAATGGAGATTTTAGACTAAATTTCTTCTAATAATACTATAAATGAACGATAATAAAGAGAAATGAACGATTAAAGAATACATCAAGTAAATATGTATACACGCATCCACATAGTAGGTCTTTTCCAGACCAATGTTTTGATGCCTCTGTATTAACAGAGAGCTTGGAGTATATATGAATGAACGGTAAGGAATATGTGAAATTAATATAGACATGTGTTCGCATAGTAGCCCTATCGGGGGCATGTTTCCTTAAATGGTAGCAATAATGAAAATTTACACTGTGTATTACAAACCACTCAAGGCTTCAGAAATATTACTAATTTTTGTGTTGTGATCAGTTGTCTCGCTTGTTTAGCTGCGATACATGATTCAATAATTTCATTTACCGCCAATAAAGCAGTATTGACTGGTATTGACGCATTATTTTCTCAATATAACGGCGAGTTTAGATTCCTACTAATAATGCTATAAATTAACGACAATAAAGAGAAATCGACGATTAAAGAGTACATCGAATAAATGTGTATACACGCGTTCCGCTCGTATGCCTTTTCCAGACCAATGGTTGATAACCCCCTACATAATAGAGCGTTTTGATAAGAAAATGTGTCCACATAGTAGGCCTTTCGTGACATGAGACTGTCACTTGGTACAGACTGTCACTTGGTACATGCTTTGTTTCCTCTGTATAACAGCATATCTTGATGGGAGTTATAATACATATAATTGATGAAAATAATGCATGAAGTAAGTATTTATACACTAGTCTACATAATATGGGCTCTTTAGTTTCTCCATTTAATGGATATTTTAGAGTAATAATATGAATGAACTATGACTAGAATACATCGAAGAACCAGACACCAATGCCATACTCCTACCATCCATGGAGCAATTAATATACATGATATAAGACATAAAATACAACAGACAGTATCGTGTGCAACCGCTAAGGTATCATATGAATGAACCGTCATACACAATGATGTTACAACCAAAAACTGCCTTATGGACGAAATACTGGAACTGATTATACATTTGATACCCGACATGTCATTCCACTCTATACATGGTCAGTTCGATATCTTGCGAAAGTGACGTGCACCTTTAAGGTATGTGACCAAAATGTGTTGTATTGTATTCTATATGACCATTTCTGCAGTAAATAACGACACATCATTACTAGTGGGACTATGTGTGAAGCTCTTTGAATTAAATGAGCTTACTATGGTGGAGTAGGTGGACATGGTTAACCAGATACGTTCTTCAAATAAGAAAATGTTGGGATTTAAAGTGAAGCTTAATTAGCCCTTCAAGCTTTCCAAATCAAGGTTATGGCGTGAAACAACCTGGAGAGAAAGATTTTATTTAGTTACTAATGTGGGTTCAAATAGAAACACATGGCGAAGGCCATGATTCGAGCCTGTATGGCGCTTCATAGCCCATTAAAGGCGCGCCGATGGGTGTGGTTAACTTTAATATGTCATGTGTAGGCCAGAAGCCACGAGGAACCCATTGCTGTCCATGTCTGTATCCCATATATACTGCTATATGCAGTCGACCTACCCAGGACCTCAGTTTCTCCTTTCCTGTATGGCTATTCCAAACCCATTTAGTGCAATGCGTTTGAAAATATACAGAGCGATATTAGGAAGGATCGCTGATGCGTATAATATAACCAATATTTAGTAAAATATTTAAGAAAACCCATTATTGAAACATTGCGTTTGATATTGTAGGGATTTGACCATATAATGGTTATCAGTGAAGTGATGACATGTGCACTAAATGACCTCAGTCAGTAAAGGCTAGTTCAGACCATATGAGAACCACACTCACCACCCATGCCTATACCCAAACAAACACCATGGCGACAGCGAAATACTACGAAGCTTCTCCCCACACGGACACTGTTGTCTTCCATGGATAATTTCTGATCCCATGTTGAGACCAAATTTCAGCCAAAGGGATCCCGTGGTTTCTGAGAAAATCATATTACAATTATGTACGGATGACGTACGAAGAGTGATTGGTTTTAGTTTCCACACAGATGTGTACCAACACGTTTTGAGACTGATATAGATGAAGTGTCCCTTTTATTATTGTTACGATGTGAAGTTGGCTAGTTCATACCCGTAGTATCAGTTTCACTGGCCAGTGTCACTTAGAAACAATATTACGGATCATTGTCACATACAAAGGTCTTCAAAGGGAAGTCTATAATATGAGTAATATTTTCGCGGGCTTTTAAACTTGTATATATATATAATAGGTGTGGCTTCACATTAGCAAAGATGTCCCAAGGAACAGGCACACCATGAAAGGAGGAAATATTAATAATCAAGGATGTATTCTCAATACAGGGGGAGGGGGTAATTTAATTTGTTAGAGTCAATGGAGCGATTAGGAATGAATAAATTATGGAAAACAAGATGTGAAGAGGCCTATATGACATCTGTAGAGCGTGCTACCTATATGACATATGTAGAGCGTGCTAACGGATTTAGTCATAGAAAGAGTAATATCCAAGATGGATGCCTCGTTCAAATTATATAGAGCCCATCTGGAGGTGCTACTAAACAAGGAAATTTTGGATATGAAAGTGGATATTCGAAGATTATGAGGGATTAGAAGTTGTAAGAAAAAGAAGAGCGAATAAAAACAGGAAGTGGTAGATAAAAAAGAGGGATAAAAAAAAGATAACAAAGAAAAATTATGATATAAATAGAGGATATCCACCCTTTTTCAGTGGATATGGGTTATATCTCATGAGTGATGACAAAACATTGAATTTCCACGATATGATCAAATAATAAGCATGTGATACAACGCTTAGCCGATGGGTGTGGAGTCAGCCGGTAGGTTTCACGAGGGATTGCGTCAGATTCCAATGACTCAGGCGTTGCGCCGAAAGTAGGGATTGCGCCAGATTCGAATGACTCAGGCATTGCAGGAGGCAGAGTTTCTTATGGGCTGGATCTTATTCTAGGGTTTAGGAGACGTGTGTAGACCACTCAATATCCCCTCAGGTGTAGTGTGGAACCCTTAGAAGTGGCAGTGGGTTAGATATATTAAAAGACAGTTAATTTTAATTTAATTTTAAATTATTTTTTAATTTTAGAAAAAGTTGAAGTTTTTTAAGTTTTTCATATTTTTTTAATTTATGATTTTTTTTTTAAGTTTTTCATTTTTGTTTCTTTTTGAAAAGTTTTTTAAGTTTTTTGAAATTTTTGAGTATTTTGAAGTTTTTAAACTTTTTTGAAATTTTTTGAGATTTGTGAAGTTTTTGAAATTTTAGAAATTTTTGAAGTTTTTGAAATTTTTGAAGTTTTTGAAGTTTTTGAATTTTTTGAAGTTTTCAATGCGAGTGTCACTTTAACATTATCCCACAGTGTGCGCCATGTGTTACTTTAACATTCATCCATAGTGAGTGTCACTTTAATAATCATCCTCAGTGAGAGCCTAGTGTCCCTTTAACATTCAAGACTGAAGCTACCCCACCGAGATCATCACGTGATATACATGTAGATAATTTACCATTCATATGGAGAAGTCTGGATATAACCAGCGGGTCATGTCCGGACATGTCCAACCGGTACAAATAGACCATGATGCAATGCCTGGGCAGAGAATATAGGTCAAACTGTCTAGACGGGAGTACTGCATAGAATGTAGGTCAAACTGTCTAGACTGCCACCAACTGGGGTGGGTATCATCACACGCCGCTCTCCAAACGTTGGTAAAAATATTCAACATTTGATTGGAAGTTTCAAGCCTAACACACAATCAGTTGGAGATTTCGCATCGGAAATAGATTGCAAATGATTTGATAGTTTAATATTTCAACAACTCTTTATAGTGGTGTGAAATTGGTCGTGACTAAATTGGCTTCAGTTGGAAATTCCTAACCTTACAGTTGTGCCCGGTTAGCGATTAGAAATTTCCGACAAGTGGATAGAGGGTGCAAATAGAATCTCACAAGTTAACCCTTTCAGTGCCAAGTCCGATTTTTGTATCAACCCATATTTCCTTGATCATTTTTCAAATTTATTGATTATAATAATGTGATACATTGATGGAAAGAGCTCTTAGAAAGAGCTCTTAGATCGCATCTTGGCGATCGACCAATCATAATTGCTTCCGCGTTGGGTCGCTTTGGATATAATCTGTCGACTTTGATGACAGGGAATAAAATAAATATTTATCGCGGAATTGGGTGTCAAAAGTCATGTAAATAATGGAATCTCGAGCTGGGAACTTCACGTACCGATGAATAAATTATTAAGCAACAGGTATTAACAAAGAAATACATTCGGCCATATTAGGCGAACACCCCTAACAGAGAACATCTAGCCACATCCCTGCTAACTCATGATTTACACTGGTTTAATGTTTCCATTCGTTGTACAGTTCCGGGTCTATAATGTCGAACAAGACAGAATATCCTATACTATTAATATAACAATAGAACATAAAACACATACAAACATACACGTTTTCACCCTTGCACATGCACCCCCACTCTAAAGATGATCCATGTGCCAGCCTGTCCGAATGATAACTGGGATATTTTCAAGCAGAAACCGTCAAAATGTGAAGCATATCATTCGCATCTTTGACATCCCAGCTCTGGTTTGGCGACATCTAATCGCAGGATTGATCTGCGGCATTGATACCCGAAATTATGGTGGGTACCCACACTAGGACGCAGATAGTATTCTTGCGAACCGCTCTGCAGGCTAGACAATTTTATGGTTAATCAAACATATATTTTTCTATTGATACACGCATAATCCGCCATCTATGATTGATTATTATGTTTCAAACGAACTTCCTAACGTCAAAAAGTGTCTACTGTTTATGATAAGATCGGAAATGAGTCGGAATTTCTATTAAATTTATCGGGGTGAGAGCAAGCTCTGGTCGCTATCCCATTGAGGGAACATTCCGCTTTGCGAAATTTTGTTTTGAATAGTGGATATCACCACTTAACTGGGAGATATATAGCTTCATCTGGGGGAAGATATGTTCATTTATAAAAACCGCATGGTCTGGTTTGGTGATACCCTCGGGTTTGGCGATACCACGTACACGGGGGTTATTACCTTTGGCAAAAAGTAAGTTGGTTGTTAACATCCAACGCTTGAAGGTCGAAATCCTTATCATCTGGCTGTCCGACTTCTTCGTAATTCATGGTCCACTTGTAATATGATAGTATGACGCATGCGACTGTCACATTCGACTTTCCAAACAACATGGGATCTGTACCACACATCTGCGACGTGATTTGGTTATGGTAAGAACCGGTCACCCGTTAATCATGTGCATGGGATCAGTCCGTGTTGTTCTGACATATGATGTCCATATCTATTCACATTCAACGGCGAGCAATGCATGTTAATCATGTTGTTTGACGTGGCTAACGGGCTATTGTGTTCAATCTTGGCCAGCGCACGGATTGTGCGTCGTTGTCAACACACCATCAGCGACGCATTTCCAGTTAATCGCATTATGTGGGATAATTTTGCTCTAAGTCGGTCTTCGGCTCGATTGATTCTGGTAAAGAACTATTCTCGTGATCTAACCCTCTCTTATGTTATATTGTTCATTTGTATCGTTATTTGTATAAATTTATTCTAAGCTCTCCGTTATATTGAGGAAATAAAGGATTATATATATATTTGTTAGGGGTCTGAACTCAAAACAGTTCCCAGGTTTTGACCTCTATGCGATCGTATAGCCAGAGTCGAAATTGAGTTATTGACAACCATCGGAATTTGGGGTCAGACATCCTGCGGAATTATACGGCGTCAGCATTTTATTGTAAAATAATAGATCAACGACCTGTCTGCATGTTCATGTTAGGACAGATTTGCAGAACTTTGTGTACTCTTAATCCGGGAGAGTCAATTCAATACCACTCAACATGAAGGTTTCAACAATAATATGTCAACATCCCATGTACACAGCGCAAATATCCAACGGGCTCGTGTGTCATAGACAACAGTATGTCAACATCCCATGTACAAAGCGCAATTACCCAACGGGGTCGTGTGGCATTGGAATCGTCAACAAGGGACTATATTTCAATAAGTGGTCACACTTGCGTATTGTCGCGGCGAATGTTGATATCGAGACGCGTTATACGATACACCATGTCTGAGTTCAATTACTTCTCTCTCATATGATGCATAGGCCCCTGGGGATAAATACCAGATATACCAATATATACTATAACAGTGACAAGGTTCACAAGTCCGATTTTGGGGAAAACACACCATCATATTCCTCATATATCTCAAAATCTTTCTTCTCATTCACAATATATTTCATTGTGTCTTATTGGCCATGAAATTTCCTTTCTTTTGATGTATAATGCGATCAAACGAAGGGAAGTCGAGATATCGTATCAAAAACTAGCAAAACCTACAGACGAAAAGCGGTCGTCGGTCTCCCTGTCCGGTAAGTAGTGATTATACACGGATACTAATTTAATTATTATACGATCACAATTACCGAACTTTCGAATTCCCCGTGCGATATGTCGACATCGCTTAAATAGACTTCGTAAAGTTATATATCAAACGAAAGAAAATTGTATGCCCTATAACATAGTAACACTAGGGTACATTTCGGCTGAGTTGACAATTTTTTAGAATTATTGAATATATTAGGTGGACAAGGAGACTGACGACCCGTTTTACTCCAAAATTTCCAGTAGATATTGCAAGTTTTCGGTACGATGTCTCGACTTACCTTCTTTTAATATTATGGAATTATACATAAAAAGAAATGTAATTTCATGGCCAATAAGATACACTGAAATTTATTGCGACTTATTTGAACGATATTGAGAATATATGAGCAATATGATAGATGGTGTTTTTTCCCCAAAATCGGACTTGTGAAACTTGTTACTGGTATAGTATATATTGGTATATCTGGTATTTCTATGGAACGCCACAGCTGCCTTATGTGGTCCCGTCCTTATGTGGTTTCGTTATTATATGAAGTGGTTTCATAATTATATTAGGCAATACGCCATTATATGATGTCGTGTCTTCATTATATTAGGTGGTTTTGCCTTTATACAAAGTGGTTTTGTAATTATATGGAGTTGATTTGTCATTATATGAGGTCGTGTCTCTAATATATGAGGTGGTTCCGCCTTTATACGGAGTCGTATTGTGATTATATGGAGTGGTTTCGCAATTATACGAGGTGGATTAGATATTATACGAAATTATATTATATGGGGTCGTGTCTCCATTATACGAAGTGGATTCGTCATTATATGATGTCTTGTTGCTATGATAATATGTGGTTTCGCCTTTACGATCTGTTAGTGATATGGAATGTGTTTGTAATTATATTAGGTGGTTTCGCCTTTATATGAAGTGGTTTACTATTATATGCGGTCGTATCGCCATTATGTTAGGTGGGTTCGTGTCGATATGGAGTTTATTTGTCATTACATTAGGTGGTTTCGCCTTTATATGAAGTGGTTTATTATTATATGCGGTCGTGTCGCCATTATATTAGGTGGCTTCGTCGTTATATGGAGTTGTTTTGTAATTATATAGAGTGGTTTCACCATTATATTAAGTGGTTTCCCCATTATATGAGGTCGTGCCACCATTATGTTATGTGGTTTTGTCGTTATATGCAGTGGTTTTGTAATTATATTAGGTGGTTTCGCCTTTATATGAAGTGGTTTCCCCATTCTATGAGGTCGTGTCACCATTATGTTAGGAGGTTTTGTCGTTATATGTAGTGGTTTTGTAATTATATGGAGTGGTTTGTACTTATATGGAGTGGTTTGTAATTATATTAGGTGGTTTCGCCTTTATATGAAGTGGTTTCCCCATTCTATGAGGTCGTGTCACCATTATGTTAGGAGGTTTTGTCGTTATATGGAGTGGTTTGTAATTATATGGAGTGGTTTTGTAATTATATGGAGTGGTTTTGTAATTATATTAGGTGGTTTCGCCTTAAAATGAAGTGGTTTCCCCATTCTATGAGGTCGTGTCACCATTATGTTAGGAGGTTTTGTCGTTATATGGAGTGGTTTTGTAATTGTATGGAGTGGTTTGTAATTATATTAGGTGGTTTCGCCTTTATTTGAAGTGGTTTCCCCCATTCTATGAGATCGTGTCACCATTATGTTAGGAGGTTTTGTCGTTATATGGAGTGGTTTTGTAATTGTATGGAGTGGTTTGTAATTATATTAGGTGGTTTCGCCTTTATATGAAGTGGTTTCCCCATTCTATGAGGTCGTGTCACCATTATGTTAGGAGGTTTTGTCGTTATATGTAGTGGTTTTGTAATTATATGGAGTGGTTTGTAATTATATGGAGTGGTTTGTAATTATATTAGGTGGTTTCGTATTTATATGAAGTGGTTTCTCCATTATATGATGTCGTGTCACCGTTATATGCGGTCGTTTCGCCATTATATTAGGTGGTTTTGTAGTTATATGGAGTGGTCTTGTAATTATATGGAGTCGTGTCGCCATTATATGAGGTCGTTTCATCATTATATGAGGTCGTTTCATCATTATATGAGGTCGTTTCGTCATATGGAGTCGTGTCGCCATTATATGCGGTCGTGTCATCATTATATGCGGTCGTGTCATCATTATATGAGGTCGTTTCATCATTATATTGAGTCGTGTCATCATTATATGAGGTCGTTTCATCATTATATGGAGTCGTGTCATCATTATATGAGGTCGTGTCATCATTATATTCGGTCGTTTCATCATTATATACGGTCGTTTCATCATCATATGAGGTCGTTTCATCATTATATTCGGTCGTTTCATCATTATATGAGGTCGTTTCATCATTATATGAGGTCGTTTCATCATTATATGGAGTCGTGTCGCCATTATATTCGGTCGTGTCATCATTATATGAGGTCGTGTCATTATATGAGGTCGTGTCATTATATGCTGTGGTTTCATCATTATATTCGGTCGTTTCATCATTATATACGGTCGTGTCATCATTATATGAGGTCGTTTCATCATTATATGAGGTCGTTTCATCATTATATGAGGTCGTTTCATCATTATATGAGGTCGTTTCATCATTATATTCGGTCGTTTCATCATTATATGAGGTCGTTTCATCATTATATTCGGTAGTTTCATCATTATATGCTGTGGTTTCATCATTATATTCGGTCG
Organism: Siphonodentalium dalli; assembly: GCA_032622095.1. Classification (NCBI taxonomy): domain Eukaryota; kingdom Metazoa; phylum Mollusca; class Scaphopoda; order Gadilida; family Siphonodentaliidae; genus Siphonodentalium; species Siphonodentalium dalli. The sequence continues at coordinate 179,975,892 of CP136069.1, read as the reverse complement.
TTTCATCATTATATGGAGTCGTGTCGCCATTATATTCGGTCGTTTCATCATTATATACGGTCGTTTCATCATTATATGAGGTCGTTTCATAATTATATGAGGTCGTTTCATCATTATATGAGGTCGTTTCATAATTATATGAGGTCGTTTCATCATTATATGAGGTCGTTTCATCATTATATGAGGTCGTTTCATCATTATATGAGGTCGTTTCATCATTATATGGAGTCGTGTCGCCATTATATTCGTTCGTTTCATCATTATATGAGGTCGTGTCATCATTATATGCTGTGGTTTCATCATTATATGAGGTCGTTTCATCATTATATGAGGTCGTTTCATCATTATATGAGGTCGTTTCATCATTATATGAGGTCGTGTCATCATTATATTCGGTCGTTTCATCATTATATGAGGTCGTTTCATCATTATATGGAGTCGTGTCATCATTATATGAGGTCGTGTCATCATTATATGAGGTCGTTTCATCATTATATGAGGTCGTTTCATCATTATATGGAGTCGTGTCATCATTATATGAGGTCGTGTCATCATTATATGAGGTCGTTTCATCATTATATGAGGTCGTTTCATCATTATATGGAGTCGTGTCGCCATTATATTCGGTCGTTTCATCATTATATGAGGTCGTTTCATCATTATATGAGGTCGTTTCATCATTATATGAGGTCGTTTCATCATTATATGAGGTCGTTTCATCATTATATGGAGTCGTGTCATCATTATATGAGGTCGTTTCATCATTATATGGAGTCGTGTCATCATTATATGAGGTCGTGTCATCATTATATTCGGTCGTTTCATCATTATATGAGGTCGTTTCATCATTATATGAGGTCGTTTCATCATTATATGCGGTCGTTTCATCATTATATGGAGTCGTGTCATCATTATATTCGGTCGTGTCATCATTATATTCGGTCGTTTCATCATTATATGAAGTCGTTTCATCATTATATTCGGTCGTTTCATCATTATATGAGGTCGTTTCATCATTATATGAGGTCGTTTCATCATTATATGGAGTCGTGTCGTCATTATATTCGGTCGTTTCATCATTATATTCGGTCGTTTCATCATTATATGAGGTCGTTTCATCATTATATGAGGTCGTTTCATCATTATATGCGGTCGTTTCATCATTATATGAGGTCGTTTCATCATTATATGGAGTCGTTTCATCATTATATTCGGTCGTGTCATCATTATATGAGGTCGTTTCATCATTATATGAGGTCGTTTCATCATTATATTCGGTCGTTTCATCATTATATGAGGTCGTTTCATCATTATATGAGGTCGTTTCATCATTATATTCGGTCGTTTCATCATTATATTCGGTCGTTTCATCATTATATGAGGTCGTTTCATCATTATATGAGGTCGTTTCATCATTATATGAGGTCGTTTCATCATTATATGAGGTCGTTTCATCATTATATTCGGTCGTTTCATCATTATATTCGGTCGTTTCATCATTATATGAGGTCGTTTCATCATTATATGAGGTCGTTTCATCATTATATGGAGTCGTGTCATCATTATATGAGGTCGTGTCATCATTATATTCGGTCGTGTCATCATTATATTCGGTCGTTTCATCATTATATGAGGTCGTTTCATCATTATATGCGGTCGTTTCATCATTATATGGAGTCGTGTCATCATTATATGAGGTCGTTTCATCATTATATGGAGTCGTGTCGCCATTATATTCGGTCATGTCATCATTATATTCGGTCGTTTCATCATTATATGAGGTCGTTTCATCATTATATGAGGTCGTTTCATCATTATATGGAGTCGTGTCGCCATTATATTCGGTCGTTTCATCATTATATGAGGTCGTTTCATCATTATATGAGGTCGTTTCATCATTATATGGAGTCGTGTCATCATTATATGAGGTCGTGTCATCATTATATTCGGTCGTGTCATCATTATATTCGGTCGTTTCATCATTATATGAGGTCGTTTCATCATTATATGCGGTCGTTTCATCATTATATGGAGTCGTGTCATCATTATATGGAGTCGTGTCGCCATTATATTCGGTCGTTTCATCATTATATGAGGTCGTTTCATCATTATATGGAGTCGTGTCGCCATTATATTCGGTCGTGTCGCCATTATATTCGGTCGTTTCATCATTATATGAGGTCGTTTCATCATTATATGAGGTCGTTTCATCATTATATTCGGTCGTTTCATCATTATATGAGGTCGTTTCATCATTATATGGAGTCGTGTCGCCATTATATTCGGTCGTTTCATCATTATATGAGGTCGTTTCATCATTATATGGAGTCGTGTCGCCATTATATTCGGTCGTTTCATCATTATATTCGGTCGTTTCATCATTATATGCGGTCGTTTCATCATTATATACGGTCGTGTCATCATTATATGGAGTCGTGTCATCATTATATGAGGTCGTTTCATCATTATATGCGGTCGTTTCATCATTATATGCGGTCGTTTCATCATCATATGAGGTCGTTTCATCATTATATGAGGTCGTTTCATCATTATATTCGGTCCTTTCATCATTATATTAGGTAGTTTCATCATTATATGAGGTCGTTTCATCATTATATGGAGTCGTATCGCCATTATATGCGGTCGTTTCATCATCACATTAGGTAGTTTCATCATTATATGAGATCGTTTCATAATTATTTGCGGTCGTTTCATCATTATATGCGGTCGTTTCTTCATTATATGCTGTGGTTTCTTCATTATATGCGGTCGTTTCTTCATTATATGGAGTCGTGTCGCCATTGTATGAGGTCGTGTCGCAACTATACGGTACTATTTGTTTATGGTATGTTGATTCAAACTAGCGGAAGGAAAAATCTTACTTAAACGGACCGCGTTACAATTAGGTACGCTATTTTAGTTGTGGGGTTGGGAAATCATGGTGTTATCACAACTTACTGATAGTAGAAATATAATGTTTTATTGTTTATGTTAGAAGATATATTATGTTTTCGAGATATTTTATTAAAAAGTTTTCATTTCGATCGCTAATTAGTCCATTTCAAATTCCTGAAACCGGTGTTCTGACATTTAAGTATATACATGTATGGTTGTCAAATAAGTATGGTTTTAGGCTTACGCATGCGCATAGGGTTAAAAATATTTACTGCAGAGCCGTGCGCAGGCGCATATTGTGACCTTCACTGTAAAGGCGCATCCTTGCTCTGCTGCGCATGGGCCAATATACGGTCAATCATTTCTTATATTATATCGAGCATTAACCATTTACCCAACAGAACGGCCCTGTGCCAATGCATTCTCTTATATATGCGAGTCGATCATACATGTAGGTCGCCTCGCATATATAAGAGAATGCATTGGCTTAACACATATTAAAATGATAAAATTGTCAAAGAATGTAGAAAAATATTATAAAAATTCTTTTAAAATGTAAGAAAAAATTATTAAATTGTTAAAGAATGTAAGAAAAAATGGTAAAAAGTGTTAAAAAAATAATTTGTTTAGGCCAATGCATTCTCTTATATATGCGAGGCGACCTATGGTCGACTCGCATATATAAGAGAATGCATTGGCACAGGGCATAACTGTAACCATCACAATGTGGTCAATGAACCGGTTCCAATGATATCCATATTTGTATGGTGTTATTGAGACAGACCGAAGATATTTTGGGCTGTTGAAGCTTTATTTGGGCGTTTTTGGCCGTTTTTTTTGGGTAAAGGGTTAACAATCAGACGTCTCGGATTGCTACTACAATTTTATAAACGACAAATGTTTGTATGGAACTTGGACATCGCTTTCAAATTCAAGGCAAACCGTGGAATCTATAGTAACACTAAACGAGTACGAAATCGCATATGGAAATTTGTTCACGCTCACCGAAACAAGCAAATTTTATGCAATAAACGCTCATATATACACTGGGTTCATGGCATGCATCCATGAAGCTGATATACCGGTATACAGTAGGCCTAATTGTGTCTGACTTGTGGACGCTGGTTTAATAAAAATAGGTCTAAAATAAGTATGCATGCAGTTATTTTGCCATATGTTCTTTTCCTATCACTATTTATAACATCATTTCTGCTATTAACCCCTCTCCATTCATGTATATATGTATACATATTTGACAGCCATGCATACTTATTTGTCAGAACAAAAATCAATACATATTATACAAACGAATAGATGTCGGTTCAACGCCAATTTAAAGCCTCACTTAATTTTCGAACGCCCAGATCACATATATAAAAATGTATGCCATATTATATACCAATTGAAAGAGGAAGCTCCAAAACATTGTATCCAAAACATTGTATTATTAACTTATCCGGTGTAATAAACTGTGAACATGTTGTTTTTTGTTGAGTTACCAACGTGTTTTTGCCATCTAGATTGTAGTAAAAAGTGTATTATTTTCAATGGAGGGGGAATTGAATTAAAGATAGAGTAATTCCACTGCATTGAAAATTCATCTTCAGTTTGAATTCTGTTGCATTCTGGGAGCCAAAACGGGGGTAATCTTACTATGATTTCAGCTGTTTTCTATTTCTCTATGGGCATCTTCTGAGACACAGATGTTTCAAATGGTGATGAATTATAGTATTTTAATCATATTTTATGGCATATAATATTAAACCGTATATCAAGTCACTATAAAAAAATAATCGGTGACTCGAAAATTAAGTGGGCCTTTAAATTGATACAATTGTAAAATAAGTATGCAGTTCTATTCACAAATGTACTTTTTGTGTGGGAATCTCGACTAAAATCATCCATGCCTGACCCCTCTCCAACCATACCTATTTGACTATTTTAACCATACATGTTTGTCAGAAAAATAAATACTTATTTTGCATACGAAAAAAATATCAAGTCAATGTTAGAAACCTTCAAAAAATAGTAAAATAAAACAATTGTAAAATAAGTATGCAGTATATATTATTCCCAAATGTTCTTTTTAAATGATAATCTCGACCAAAAGCATACCTGCTATCCCTCTTCAACCACGCATACCTATTTTACAACCATACTTATTTGTCAGAAACATCAATACTTATTATGTTTACCCATACCATAGTATGGTAAACATAGTGTCGTTGCCCGGATTGACCACTCGTCGTTCGTCCGTCTGTCTGTCTGTCTGTCCGTCTGTCTGTCTGTATGTCTGTCCGTAGACACTTTACGAGTAATGCGATAACTCAAACATTTTCTATCCAATCGAAACCAAATTTTGTATATGGGTTTCTCAGCCCAAAATACAGATCGAGTTCGAATTTGGATTTGATCCGAGATTTTGTTACAGAGTTATGGCCCTTTTTCAACTTAGAATTCACGCATTCTGCCATAACTCAAACATTTTGGAACCAAATTTGGTATGTGAGTTTCACAGCCAAAAATACAGATCGAGTTCGAATATGGGTTTGATCCGATTTATTTTAAAGGAGTTATGACCCTTTTTTCGAAAATAAACTAAATTAAAAAAAAATCCGATGCTCTAACCGAAATATTTTTTTGTCCGATTGTGTTCATATTTGATATGTAGGTTTATGATGACACACCCCTCACCTGTATAGTTTTTTATATTGATTGGTTGATCAGTTTAGAAAATAATTAACCCTTTACATACATGCTATCCAATGCAATAAGTTGAACATATTTCTTCTGATCTGCCTCATATTTCTTACCTAGGTTTTTCTTAGCACGTTCTTCATCTGTATGGTTTTTGGTATTGTTTAATTAACCCTTTTCACTCTTATGTTTACTTAGAATTCACCCAAGCTGCTATGACTCAAAACATTTTTCATCTGATCAACACAAAATTTGGTATATGAATTTATCACCCCTAAATACAGATCGAGTTCGAATATGGGTTTGATCCGATATATTTTAACAGAGTTATGACCCTTTATAATTCAAGTAATTACTGCTGGGAATTTGAAGAGAACATATATCCCACAGCAATGTGTGTTATTGAAATGAGTTAATTATCACTATGACATTAGATACTACATGCTATAAAGCATGATAGTGGTACCACTGGCTGGCTGGACTTGTTATCATAATTATGTCAAACTGTGATTGATTACTCACTCTCTGGTGGAGTTCTGCTTTCTGTGCAATATGAAGTTAACCCCTTTGTTGAAACAGGTTTATTACATTAGCTATATGCACACACTATATGACACCTATTCTAAAAATAATAAATTGGAATAGTCCATTGTTACTTTGTAGTGTTGTTTTACAGACATTGTTCTTTACAAACACTGTTGTCTTATCTTAGACAAAAATTTATCCACACATTCCTTAGTTCCATAACATGATGTCATTGAAAATGATTAACCCTCTTCACACATCATATGGTTTTGATGCTTTTCATTTAATCATTCTCCTATGTTATGTCCAGGTTGATGGTGATCCACTTTTGATTTGCATGGATTTGGGATTAAAATTAAACCATTCCATAGACACATATTATGCGATAGACAGATATAATATTATCCCTTTCACTTTGAGCCAGGTTCAGTAAGGGTTTCAATACATCACCAATTGAATATTCATCATTAGAGGAAATGTCTTATTTTGAAATTCCCTCAATTGCATTTGGGCTCCAGGATAATATTAATGGTGCTGGTATTCTTGAGACTGACTTATTGTATGGGGTTCTAAATCCAATGACATCCTTTTCATAGACTATTTTGTGTTTATCAGTTCATTAGTTTGGGTAAGATTAACCCCATTCTATCCGATTTGATAACTCAAATATTTCCATTGATTATGTTTATAGTTCTTGGCATAGTTGACGATAGCACACCCCTAACCTGCATAGTGAGGGTCATTTGGTTTATTTGGTTAAAAATATTAACATCCTCCACCAATCCTGTTGACACAATGTGATAACTAAATATTTTTCACACGATCACTATATAAAGTGTGAATTGTTGAAACTTTTGCACTCATGAAAAGGTTGGTGTAAGGATTTATAAAATTTATAAAAATAGCTAATCGCTATCGCCAAGGTATGGGTTAAACATCTGCCGATCGTGATCGGCCTCTCGTTTTGCATACGAAATAATGTCGGTCAACGTATGTAGACCAATATATACATATAGTAATAATGACTGTCTTGTGAATGTTGGCTAATAAAGTAGGTCTAAAATGATATATGTATATATGCAGGCAGGTCTGTTGCCAAATGACCATCCACCAAATGATTCCCGTAACCCTACCCAACCGTGCATACATATTATATATGTATAGCTATTTGACGACCATACTTATTTGTCAAAATATCAATAATTATTTTTGCAAACGAAAACACTTCTACAGTCATGTTAGTGTTAGAAGGAAGGTGACTTCCATGCAAAGGGTGTTGTAGGGTGGCCACCAAGCCAATCTAAATATTAACCCCACTCCGATCCAAAATGGCCGCCGTCCAGCGGAGTTCAAATAGGGCACCCTTGTACCACTCTCGGGCGTTGGTCCCAGGTACCTCACGAGAGATGAATTCTTGATGATAATTTACAATATTTAATTTGGATGCGAAAGGTTCAACAATTTACAAGCAGTCACGGGAGATACAATGATCTCTACTTATCAACAAGTTCCGAACAAGTGTCAGAGAAAAGAGTCCCCGAGAGCTTAGCTCTCTTGGTATATATACGCTGAAATGCCAACGCCCCTAGCTCATCAAATGTCGTGACTTGCTGGGAACAAGTGTCGCTTACATCAAAGCAGATGGACAATTAATAATCTGCCTTGACAAAGCATTTAACTCCAAAAGTCAACGACCCATAATTATAGGTCATCCACTCAGAGCTATAATTCCCAACAATTCCGGACACCGGACTATCGAGCTAAAGACATTGAACTTTCAGCTAAAATTAACCCTACTTACCTAACTCGTAGTCATCTCAAGAGTGTTACATAACTCTCATCACCTTTTTCAAGATTTTTGTCCTAAGACAAAAAACTTGATAATTCCGTGAGTGAAGATCCAAACTATTTCAATTGGAATATACATTTAACACAATAAAACATAAGTTTTAACACATGAATGTCATAATCCGAATCGTCGATAGCAGGAATTGTTCCGAACAGGAGAATGGCACCATCCTGGAATATTAGCTTCTCACTCCGTGTTGGGAGTCAATAGTGGCCTCCCTATTAACTCCTTTCTTCCTGGCTCCTTTCCGAATATCCAGCGATTCCAGATCCAAACGATAGAGGCGTCGATCCCATCGTCATAGCTATGTTCAAATAATCGCCTTGTCTCGGTACGAAATTTGGAATGAATTTCAATTTGACCTTGAATTCGGGCGACATTTGACAAAGGATCAATATGGTTTAATATCCAGAATTTGACTTCCTGTGGAGGGTTATATTTGCCTTGTTTCGATACGAAAGAAATGAATACTTTTTCAACTTGATCTTGAATTCGGGCGTAAATGGGTTAAGGATCAATATGGTTTAATATCAAGGGTGTGACTTCCCGTCATGGCTTAAACCGCCTTGTTCGATACGAAAGTTGAACAATTTTCAACTTGATCTTAATATGGGCGTAAATGGGTTAAGGGTCAATATGGTGATGTCTAGTGTAGGACTTCATATGGCCGCTGTGTTTGGGCTAAGAAATTAAAATTAATTAGTCTAATGATTTTGGAATCAGAGTGTAACATCACGTTGTGCGCGTTATTGCGCGTTTTTTTATCGAAATGCCCGTGAGAGCCGACTAAACATTTTTAGTTGGGTTTAAAGGCTGTATACAAGTATGTACAAATGTTCCATAGCATATCATTTTACTAAACTTTTAGCATCGGCGCGTAAAAATCCCGCCGTCGTGTAAACATCACTATTTCATTGTCATGAAAATGCCGATACGTGTAACTCCACGTGTTTTAACGAAATGCCCTTTTGAGCTGACTAAACATTTTAGTCGAGCTTAAGGCAGCATACAATTTTACCAATTGATGGTACCGGTGCGTTGAAACACACTTCGTGTAAAGATCACGATTCCATCGCCTTGAAAAATTCCGATACGTGTAATTACACTTGTTTAACGAAATGCCCTTTTGAGCTGACTAACATTTTAGTCGAGCTTAAAGGCTGTATACAAGTGTGTACAAATGTTCCATAGCATATAATTTTACTAAACTTTTAGCATCGGCGCGTAAAAATCCCGCCGTCGTGTAAACATCACTATTTCATTGTCATGAAAATGCCGATACGTGTAACTCCACGTGTTTTAACGAAATGCCCTTTTGAGCTGACTAAACATTTTAGTCGAGCTTAAGGCAGCATACTATTTTACCAATTGATGGTACCGGTGCGTTGAAACACACTTCGTGTAAAGATCACGATTCCATCGCCTTGAAAAATTCCGATACTTGTAATTCCACTTGTTTAACGAAATGCCCTTTTGAGCTGACTAACATTTTAGTCGAGCTTAAAGGCTGTATACAAGTATGTACAAATGTTCCATAGCATATCATTTTACTAAACTTTTAGCATCGGCGCGTAAAAATCCCGCCGTCGTGTAAACATCACTATTTCATTGTCATGAAAATGCCGATACGTGTAACTCCACGTGTTTTAACGAAATGCCCTTTTGAGCTGACTAAACATTTTAGTCGAGCTTAAGGCAGCATACAATTTTACCAATTGATGGTACCGGTGCGTTGAAACACACTTCGTGTAAAGATCACGATTCCATCGCCTTGAAAAATTCCGATACTTGTAATTCCACTTGTTTAACGAAATGCCCTTTTGAGCTGACTAACATTTTAGTCGAGCTTAAAGGCTGTATACAAGTATGTACAAATGTTCCATAGCATATCATTTTACTAAACTTTTAGCATCGGCGCGTAAAAATCCCGCCGTCGTGTAAACATCACTATTTCATTGTCATGAAAATGCCGATACGTGTAACTCCACGTGTTTTAACGAAATGCCCTTTTGAGCTGACTAAACATTTTAGTCGAGCTTAAGGCAGCATACAATTTTACCAATTGATGGTACCGGTGCGTTGAAACACACTTCGTGTAAAGATCACGATTCCATCGCTTTGAAAAATTCCGATAAAACATAACTTAATAACTGTCTGTAACATACAGTCCCATATACCTCGGGAGTAAATTTATATTCTATTTACATGCTATCTAAATAATGAATTTACATGTCTGGTTTGGGGACCAGCTGGAGTCCTGGGTAGATCGACTGTATGATTGGCTTGTCCTCCATGGGAGGGGCCGATGATATCCGACCTGGGGGCGTTTGCTCCGGAAGTACCGAAGGAAATCCGCTTCCGTCCACTTGTGGGCGAACGGATGTGACCATGGCAACCATGGCTTCTGCGTCGGTACCTTGAAACGATCTGCTATCAGTTGGTTCACGTTTTTTACATAAGATAAATTTGGATCTTTTGTTACGGCAATATCTGTACAGAAAATACAATACAATGACGAGCCCAACTGATATACCAATGATAATCAAGATTTTCTCTATAGTCCAGCTTGAGGAGTGGGTTTCGATGGGGGTTAAGGAATTCAGTTCTCTTACAAAATGCTCTAGGGGGAGTTTTTGTAAAGGCGTAAGTTTGTTGGGCAATTTCATTTCCTCGAATTTCGGAAATGCGTCTAACACTGGTTTCCAGAATATTTCACTTATTCGTGTAGCATTTATTGGTTTGATTGAAAATTACAATAGGAATTTGTTTAACATTGTCCACTGAATTAATTGATGGGGCTAAGTTCAATCCCGGGTGATCTGTAATAAAACTGCTTTCACAAGGGGATATTTCCATGGTGATAGCACTGGAGTGATTCAGGTCTAGTTTTGTATGAGCAAAGCAAACATTTACAGACTGTGGTTTTATTTCCACAGTTTTATTTAATTTTATGAGTGATGAAATGTGAACATCATCTTGCAGGGGTACATACTTCCCACCTATTCTTAAACAACCTAAATCGAAATACAACCTCACTCCATTGTCCGAGAGGAAATCTCTGCCTAAGATAAAGTTCCTATTCATATTTTTAACTACATAGAATGGGTGGTTTAGTTTTTGGTCTCCAAGTTGGAAATTTAAATTTGCCATGCCTTCTACTTCTAAGGACCCTCCATTCACGGATTGTAAATTCACGGATTTCTTCGACAATGTAGGCCTAGAGGGTAATGTTTCAAAAATCTTTTTGTGTATCAGGGAAACTTCAGCCCCCGAATCCACCAAGGATCGAAACTTCTGTGAACCAATTTTCAACAAACACGAATTTGGAGATCCTAACACGTTTATTTCAAATTTTGGTATGACCTCCCCCATAACCGAGGGAGGTCTTACTAGTTTTTTATCAGGAAATTATTGGGGTTGACCTCACAATTTCGTTTAATATGGCCTGCATGTCCACAACGGTAGCAATGGCGTGTTTCTGGGCGTCTATCGGAGGTAATTTCATTAATTTGAGGCCCACGAGGCCTTGTGGGAATAGCATCATTTGTCCTCCTTGGACCGGGACGTCCCCCTTGAGCTTGAGAGTACAAATTCGCTAAAGGCCTAGGAATATGTGTATTTTCGCGTGGGCGAAAGTCCCGGGAGGGCCGGATATAATTCACATCCATGGGTTCTTCCCCATTCGACATAACCTGGGGCCTTTCAGGCCTCTCAGGTCTCTCCGGTCTCTCCTGTCTATTGTTTCTTAGGTTAAACCTTTTTTGTAAATTTTCCTCTTTCATAGTTATTTCTGCTGCTTTAGCTAATGTTATGGGATTGTCCCTCATGATTTTCATTTTTAGGCGATCGTTTGATAGGCCATCCGTATAAAAGCCCACTAGTTGTCTTTCAATCGTTGTGAAATTTCCCCCTAAATCAACATATGCTTCCTCGGCCAGAGAAAGCAGCCGTTCTGCAAATACATGGGCGTTCTCCCCTCTCTGTTGTTGAGCTTTTCTCAACATGGAAAACGCGAATTGGGGGTCAGAGACTTCCGCAAACCTTGTGGCCAACTCTCTCTTTACGTTTGGCCACGTGGCATCTACGTGGTTATCTAGATAACGATGCATGAAATCTGATACTGGGCCCGAACTCGTTTGGAATGTGATCATGATTTTTTTTGTATCATCTGCCGATGTCAATCGCGCAACTTTTTCAATATTTTTAATCCACTCCCTAAATTCTCGAGGAATGGCGCCATTGAAAGGACGTATTGTTCCCGTGACTGCTTGCACACCCAGGGCCGTCATTTGGTTTCCAATTGTATGGGTCTGGGTACCAATGGCAGAAGTAAATGATTCCAGTTTACTGGCTAAATGAGTTGAAAACCCAGCAAGTTCGTTGACCAAATTTTCTGCCATATTTTGTGTTTGTTTGTAATATAAAAGACAAAACTCCTAATTTCTGCGTGAACCAACTTTTAACGATAGCAGTGTTTCACTAACCTTTTTATCAATCTGTCCAAGAATTCAAATGTCGCATCCTGCTCACGGCACCACGTCGACCTGTACCACTCTCGGGCGTTGGTCCCAGGTTCCTCACGAGAGATGAATTCTTGATGATAATTTACAATATTTAATTTGGATGCGAAAGGTTCAACAATTTACAAGCAGTCACGGGAGATACAATGATCTCTACTTATCAACAAGTTCCGAACAAGTGTCAGAGAAAAGAGTCCCCGAGAGCTTAGCTCTCTTGGTATATATACGCTGAAATGCCAACGCCCCTAGCTCATCAAATGTCGTGACTTGCTGGGAACAAGTGTCGCTTACATCAAAGCAGATGGACAATTAATAATCTGCCTTGACAAAGCATTTAACTCCAAAAGTCAACGACCCATAATTATAGGTCATCCACTCAGAGCTATAATTCCCAACAATTCCGGACACCGGACTATCGAGCTAAAGACATTGAACTTTCAGCTAAAATTAACCCTACTTACCTAACTCGTAGTCATCTCAAGAGTGTTACACCCTTGCCATTTCTCGTCCCCTTAACCGATTTAGTTCGAACAAAGGATATTGTATGGTGGACCCAAAGCCAATCTAAATATTCACCAACTCACCCCACCCCAATCCAAAATGGCCACCGTCCAGATTTGTTCAATTGGGGCACCTTGATCGATTTAGGTCAAACAAAATGCGTTGTAGGGTGGCCCCCAAGCCAATATAAATCATAGAAGCCTTATTTATACAGTTTACAGGTACTCAATCCGATCAGACGCTTCTAAATTACTATTTCTTTGGCTTCGGAGGTAAACAATATTTGATTCGAGTCGAGGAACCTACCCATCAAAGCTCAGAGTGATCAGATATCGATTTTTGAAGTTAATTATTTCAATTGTTTCTAGCCCAGAAACTCGTGTTCAAACAGGTTCAAACGGACGTTCTGGCAGATAAAGATGGATAACTCTAAAATTAAGTGGTTATTATTACCACTTGATTTTAGAGTTATCCATCTTTACCTGCCAGAACGTTTTGACGCGTAGGTTCCTCGACTCGAATCAAATATGTTTTACTCCAGAAGCCAAAGAAATTAGGTATGTGTAGTATTATTCTCAACTGTTCTTTCGGTATGATAATCTCGACCAAAGCAATTCCTGCTAATCCGTTGTTCAACCATACTTATTTGACAACCACACTTATTGTCAGAACACCAATACTTATTTTACAAACGAATGTCGGGGTTCGAACCCGCGTAAACCTCGCCTAACCCAGACTGCGATGATCGTATCCACGACCTAACCACCTCGGATACGGGGACATCCTTAACCACCTCGGATACGGGGACATCCTTAAAAACGAAGCCCTTTCACCGAGAGTTGGGAAGATTATCAGAGTTCGAATATTGACACAGAAGGGTTCAACTATTATATTGGAATAGCACAATGTACTTCCTCCGAAATTGTATCTGTGGCCATATGATTATACTAGTACTGCATGACTTCTTACTATGGTCGTCGGAGTGTTAGACCATCATTATTGGTAAAGAAGCTAGTTTTTGGTGTCATACATTCGACACGGGATAATCTCTTGTATAACATATCCAAAATTGGCTAAACTTCCGCTTTGTGGGAAATCCAGAATTCAAGATCGCACCGGATAATAATGGAAATAACAAATCGGTTAGATATTCATTAAAAACCCACTATAGACAAAGGCGAATTCTGCATGCGCTGATATATCTATATTTAAAAGTATGTGGCACGGGCTCAGTGGAATAAATCACTTCTTTCTTTCACTGTCCTTCAAGTTGGTGAACATTAAATGTGAGTCACCCCTCCGTGCTTGCCTGATTGAAATGCTACGCTGAGGGGTCATTTAAGCATACCGATGCTGGTAAATAAATTACGAAATTGCCATTAAATAAATAAACAAAGGTTAAACAAACATATGTATTTCAAAAAGGTGGTAAGCGTTTTCTCCTATTTATATATATCTTTATTTTCCTCCATATAATGAAGAGATGTCAAATACAATCACGAACATTTAACATATATACAAATAGAAAACATGACCACACAAAAAGTATAAATATTTCATATCTATACGAATAAGAAGTAGAATGATAACACAACACACGCATCATCTATTAACATAATTTCATTCTCATGCACACCAACGCCAACCATTGCATGAGTTAAGCATACACACCGCTCTGACTCCTTCTGTCTGACGCGCGCACACAGACGACGTTCCCATACACGACACATGCATACATACATACTTACTTACATACGTACATACGCACATATATACATACTTACACATACAATACATACATAAATTCACACACAAATTAAAATACTTACAAACATATATATGTAATGCATATTTTAATACAAGCAACATCTCAGACATCCCTTACACACATACACATATCACCATACACGAACAAAACAGACATAAATGTACGTACTTACATGTACACAGCTACCACTCACCAGACATACAAGTTACACGGGCGTCAAGGCAGGTAGATTGGACGGACAGACATAACTATAGATGACATCATAGAGAATCATATACAGTCAAGTAGACATATATTTTAGTTAAGCATCATTCATTAGGGTAGGGTTACTGAGACCATTGGTGTTTGTTACGATTGTACGATAGGCTTTCTATAAGCAGAATGTGCTACTTACGATGAAGTTTGCGAACAGGTCCAGCTCTTCAATTTCGTCGAACAAATCCGGTGGACGTGCAGTTAAAAATACTTCCAGTTGTGTACGGGGATTGTAGCTATCCATTTTAAGTGAGCATGGAATGCCGAAAAGATTCAGTATTTCATACCATATGTCATTTCTAAGTTCCAGATTCATAGGACAATGTAGGAGTACATGTAAGGGCAGATCGTCAAACTCCGCTCCACATCTGCAACTACGATGTGTCTGTTCGGTACAGAATATTTATTATGCTTGCAACATTTAGGTATGCCGCCTTGTTTGTTGGAAACTTGCGACAGTTGCCATGTACCAGGCAACCCGTTTTCCGGATATAATATGTTCCAATTCACCTGGTTGCAAACGCCTGGTGATTTGCATCATACCAAGATAACATTATAACTACGTTGAAGTATATGGTCTCTTATAATGGTGTCTTCACATGAGCCAGCAAGAAAATATTTGCCAGAAAATAGCAGGTACAAATGTGACATAACATTGTATTGCTGCAAAGATTATAAACGTGTTTTCGTGTATTGATTACAGATGGGTTATTAGTTTTGTTCAGTCCTAGTCCGAGAAATTCCATTTTCACCCACAGTCTCCTTGGGTTCCAGTCCAAACATTTGACTGAAAGCAGGAACATTCGACTTTTGGTCTAAAACAACTAATTCCACGATAAATGGACGGCCGAAACCCACTCCAATGGACATTAATCTCTTGTTGGGGAGAATACGTACACCCTTGAATGCACAGGAACGCGATATCAATTGGGTACAGTTAAAGTCATGTTGAATATATCGACATAAAAATACGTTTCTATACATCACATGTATACCATAAATACATGTGCACGTGACACAGATTCTCGAGTGAAGTGTAACGAAAGTGAATACAATTAATGTTTGAACATAATTATCATTTTCCCTTTTAGTAGTAAAGGAAATTATTTCACACTGAAACCATCCACCTCCGACAACAACATATCTTTAAAATACGTTATAGTTATCAGAATCGATTAATTGCAACAAAATAATGCTAATCACTGTCAACTATGGTATCAAATTTCCCAAAACGTGTTTTTATCAACATTTTGTTCAACGAAATATGGCCGTATAATCACTTGCTGATCACGAAATTTGGCCGTATTATCACTTGATTTTAGTGTTATCCCTCTTCATTCGCAATTTTGTCCGAGACCGTCCGTTTGACGATGTTTTTTTCTGGGCCACAAGTAATTGCACATCTCGAGAAATAAAAAAAACTTCAAAAATCGATATCTGATCACTCTGAGCTTTGATGGGTGGGTTCCTTGACTCGAATCAAATATTTTTACCCCGGAAGCCAAAGAGATAGTAATTTGAGAGCGTTTATTCGGATAATGCATCTTTAAGATTATATTTTATGAAACAACTTGACTAATTTTCAGGTCGGTGCCTCGTTATTCGCCAGTAATATTGGCAGTATACACTTCGTGGGGCAAGCTGGCTCTGGAGCACTGGCCGGGATAGCTGTTGCAAATTACGAAATAAACGTGAGTACAGATTACTTGTTGTAATTTAATGGGGACTAACTTTAACCCGGTTTCCGGATATATATAGAGAGAGACAGACAGACAGAGGGGGTAGAGTAGAACAGAGACAGAGACACGAGTCCCAGATTATCAATCGAGAATAACCCCGATTCGCTTCCCGGACTTGAACCAAGTCGATCTCTATGTATATCTGACTAATTTTCAAACTAACCACCTGATAAAATGACAATTATTTAGATAACACCACATTGAAATACAAGGCAACGGGATGGACGAGCAAATGCGACGGAGGTAATAAGAAACAGATAGTCAGAACTACAGATAGAGAGAGAGTCATTGTTTATTGATAGGTGTTTATATGTGACCCGCCATATCAAATCCAGTCGGAAGTCGGGATTTTTTTACCCTGTGCCAATGCATTCTCTTATATATGCGAGTCGACCATAGGTCGCCTCGCATATATAAGAGAATACATTGGCTTAACAATTTTGTATCATGTTTTTTAAATAAATGTTTCTTACAATTTTTAGGAAATAAAATAAAAAAAACATCCATTACCCTGCAGGGAGCCCCACACATATATAGAAGCACATAGAAGAGTGTCGTCTGCTCATGTTTGTCTGGGGCTATGTATGGGTGAAATTATAAAATTGTTAAAGAATACCAGAAAAAATTATTAAAATTGTAAAACATTGTTAGGCCAATGCATTCTCTTATATATGCGAGGCGACCTATGGTCGACTCGCATATATAAGAGAATGCATTGGCACAGGGTAAAAAAATCCCGACTTACGACTGGATTTGATATGGCGGGTCACATAAAAGGTCCAGTCACCTTACTCCCCTTATCTCATAGCTCTCAGTTACGCGACAAACTAATTAATAAACATTGACCAGTGTTCTTAGATGACCCGAATTTCAAATAGGCAACAGAAAATAACCCGGAGTCGATTCCCGGAATTGACCCAAGTCGATTTGTATGTACATCTGCACTCTTAACGATAATGGACTAATGAAAGAACGAGAGAGAGTCTTCTGTTTGCAACCATGCATGTGAAGACCGGATTTGTGGCTAGGGCCCGTCGTCTGTTTGCAACCATACAATTTTAAAAAGTGGGTCGGATCCTGAATCCGGGAAAAAAAACTTTTTCGGCCAAATCCGGATCCGGAATCCGAGTTAATGTTCCTTTAATGACATTCTGTCATCTGCGAGAATAACACCCTGAACCATCCGGGCCATCTGTTCGTTCCGAATTCCGGTTGCTTTGGAGCCAAATAGCCAGGGACGAGCGATAGGGAGGGTGGGGTGTCTACAGCCACCCCCAACTTTGGTCAAAATGTTCAACAGTTGGAAATTTCATACCTATAACACAACATTAGTTGGATATATTACACTACATTAAGGTTGAAATTGTTCTCATTATTGGATTTCAAATAAACATACTTTAGATATACTAGTACTGCATGCTGGGGCATATTCATACTGGTATATGAGATAGAAGTGTAACGATCTACGTTATTGTTCTATTGGTAAAGTGGACCGAGTTGCGTGGGGGCACGGTTAAGTGCTCTTCAAGATTGAACAAACATGATGATAACAATCCTTTATTACCCTCGATATGCATACAAATCATAGAAATACAACAGAACACATGCACCTGTCCGAGGGGAGTCGTCATATGTCCGAGGGCCGAGGGGAGTCGTCACATGTCCGAGGGGAGTCGTCACATGTCCGAGGGGAGTCGTCGTTCAGAAAATAGTACACAAATTACCTTTCCGGCCTCCTCTAAATCGAAAACGCTAAGAGAGAATATTTACATCCGTCAGCTATGACGTTCAATGCCAGACTCCCCACAACGGACGTGACCGTCGGACATGCGCAAGTGCTCTACGTCACGTGAATTAAACGTTAAGAAACATAGAGTTATTCATCTTGGCTCGTCACACGCCTCCCCCCTCCTGTAGATGCGACCCGCATTATGTAAGCACTAGTTGGTATGCTACTTTCGGCATTCATCAAACATCTCACTCCACTTGTCCACATCCAGTGCTGAATATTCAGTTATTGTATGCTCCGTATCTCTAGTTCCCGACTTCATCAAGATCTACGTGGTACTCTTAACCGAGACCAAATCAGACAATGGATTTGCAGCAAGTAACAGGTGCACACGGTTTCGGCTCCGGAGTAGCGGCTTTAGAAATATCCGTCGGCATCAACTCAATGTCCGGATCTGGACCGACTTCCGCCTTCGAATCTACAACTTCGTGGGAGCCTCTACTTGTTCTCTTGATTACCAGAGACCTCACTGCAGACTTCTTTGTGGTGGCTTCATCAGCGGAGGAAGAGGAAGAAGAGGGCCGCCTGGCTGTAGCAGTTGGTTTCTCCTGTCTTCTAGACGGAGTATCATGCCTACGCCTTTGGCGCCTGCGTCTCGAGCTCGCTCGTGGTGACTGACTTCTGCGGATTCTCTCCAAGCCACTCACCGCTAGCTCGTGGCGTCTGGTGTCTGTGTGCCTCGCGAAATTGGAGATCTTATTTGTCGCATAGTCAAATGTCCGGCATATAAGGTCCTCTCGATTCCTAGGAATCCTGAACCCCTTCCAGTCTGGAGTTCTCATCTGTGAATATAAATGAGAGAGCTCGATCATAATACAGCACACCAAGCATCAAAGTCCAAGATACGGTAGGTACGTAAACAGGTAAGTACGACAAGAGCTTCATTCTTTACGGTACAACTTCAACAAAATAGTAAACAATGCATAAAGAGTGCTCCCCTCGACGCATTCAAAAGTAATCATCACTTAATTCAATCAACATTCTATTTACAGCTTCAACATAATTCACAACATTGATAGTGAAAATTCTGATTCTCGGAGACATCACACAAGTACATCGGGTAATCATGACCTGCAGGTAAGTATCTGCTAAAGTATTGATTACGACTATTTGCATCATCGCACATATTGACTGAGATAGGACGGCGGTTTCGGTCTCCGTCCGTACCTAGTCTCACAAAACCCCTTTTTAGCAATGGGTCATCACCATCCGACTCCTTACTTCTATCCGTGTCTGAACTCTCTAAATCTGAGTTTCTGCTCTCTCCAGTGGAGGAGTATTCAAGACTGATACTATCTTGGTCAGCAGAGATTGATGGACGCTGGTAGTAGCGCCGAAGCCTGTCTGTATGAACCACTTGGCTTCGATATCTTTTATTTCCACAGTAATATCTGTCATAATCTGGGTGATCTCGTAGGGTCCAGTCCAATAGGTTCTTAACTTGTTGGGCACAGACTTGTCTTTGACTGGACTATGCAGCCAGACCAAATCACCTTCTACACAACCAGGTTTTGACTTGGCTACTTTGTAATTGTGTTTCTGTCGTTGCATTGATTTCTTCATCTTCTCCCTGGCTAACTGGTGCGCTCTTGTCATGTTTTCTCTGAGCTTCTCTATCCACTCCTGTGTCTCCGAAAAGACCGATTCACATGGTGCACCATATTGTATATCCAGAGGAGTAATCACCGCTCGGCCCAGAAATAAGAGATTGGGTGTATGACCTGTCGACTCTTGAACAGTTGATATGTAAGCCGACATAATGTATGGCAGTGTCTCATCCCAGTCGACATCTTTGATGTAGGCAGACAGCATTGACTTCACTGTCCTGTTCATTCTTTCCACCGGGCCGTTCGAATGTGGGTGGTAAGGAGTCGACCTGGTCTTTACTATACCTAACGGAGTACACATTTCCTTAAACACCCTACTTTCAAATTGGACCCTTGGTCCGAATGTATTTGTTTAGGGGCTCCAAATCTTGCTACAATTCCCTGACCACTATTCTTGCCACTGTCCCTGCTTCTGCATTGGGCATTGCAAATGCCTCTGCATATTTTGAGAATGCATCAATTAGAACCAAGATGTACAGGTTCCCTTTTGCAGTAGCCGGGCGAATGGGTCCCATGATATCTATGTTGATCTTCTCCATGGGTGCTCCAGCGGCATATGTGTCAATGTCGCTTCTTCTCGTCTGTAATTTTGTTGGAGTACAGGTTGAACACGTGGACACATAATCGACCACATCTTGCTTCATGTTTGGCCAATAGTATCGTAGCTTTAACCTCTCTATTGTTTTGGTTATTCCCAGATGTCCTGATGAGGGTGGGTCATGTGACATTTCCAGAAACGTTCTTCTCTCGCCCACTGGAAAAATGGCCCTGTCCCTACCAGACTTGTCCTTGATGAGAAGATGATTTTCTATCTTGAGGTCATTCCATCTCGACCACATTAGTTTCAGAAATGGATTCAATGGCGAAACAGATTCCCATTCAGGTTTTCCATCAACAGTCAACCAATCGATGATTTGTGCCACATGGCTTCGTACTCAGTGTGTCTGCATCTCCGTGAACTCTTCCTGGCCGGTGTTCGATATCATAGTCAAACATGCTCAGTTTTTCTATCCACCGGGCGAGTTGGCCCTCGGGATCCTTGAAATTTACGAGCCATCTCATCTAAGGGAACGATGGTCCGTCCTTATCAAACATTTCTTCACTAGTAAGTAGGGTCGGAAATGGCTCACTATAGCCACAACGGCCAGAAGTTCCCTTTTTGTAGTGCAGTAATTCTTCTCAATTTTAGTCAAGGATCGGCTAGCATATGCCACAACTCGTTCCATGCATTGCTGTTTCTGGGACAAGACAGCCCCGACTCCTTCTGTGCTGGCATCAGTATCTAGGATAAATGTGGACTCAGGATCGGGATAGGTGAGAATTTGCGCTTCCATTAATTGCCTCTTGAGCTCTTGAATAGCAGCCTCACATTCCTTTGACCAGTTATAATGAACATTCTTTTGAGTAAGTTTGTTCAGAGGAGCCGCAATTTTAGAAAACCCTTGGATGAATCGTCGATAGTATGTGCATATGCCAAGGAAACTTTTAACCTGGGTGGTATTACATGGCTGAGGACATTCTTGGATGACTTTGATCTTGTCAGGATCCGTGGCCACTCCTTTGTGAGACACCACGTGACCAAGATACTTCACTTCTCTCTTGAATAAATGACATTTATTGGGTTTCAATTTCAGCCCTGCTTCGTTTAGTCTTCTAAGAACCTCGTCTAGCCGGTGGCACATTTCTTCGAAACTCCTGCCATAAACCAGAATTTCGTCTATGCATAACAGACAGGTTTCGAACTGCAACCCTCTCAGAACTGCCTCCATGAGCCTTTCGAATGTGCTCGGGGCGTTGCACAACCTATACTGGACGACATTGTACTGAAATAAATCGTAGGGCGTGGTTATGGCTGTTTTCGCTCTGTCATCCTCTTTCACGGGACACTGCCAGTATCCACTGAGTAAGTCCAAGCTACAAAGCCACTCAACTCCAGACAGAAGCTCCAATTTTGCCGTGATATTAGGCAGTGGATAGGAGTCCTTTTCTGTCACGTGATTACGTTTCCTGTAATCGGCACAGAATCGGAGACTGTCGTCTTTCTTCTGGACTTGAACCACTGGGCTAGCCCATGGACTAGTTGTTGGGGATATAAAATCTCGATCCAGCATGTCGGCTATGATCTTCTTGACTTCATCACGTCTGTGAATGGGAATCCTTCGAGGTGCCTGTTTGATTGGTGATGCGTTCCCTGTCCAGATTTCATGCTCTATTAGGTCAGTCTTTCCCAGGGCAGCAGTTGATTTTGCGAAACAGTCTGCATGCTTCATCAGTAGAGTTCTTGCAATAACTTGCTCCTCCACTGATAAACGGGTTTGGACATCCAATCACATTTCCTGCATATGCTCCGGCAGTTCTCTCGACTCATGGCTCTGCTGACGGTTTCCTACCCTCTCGGCCAAGGACAACTGTCCGACTTTTGTGTTCTTGTGAATTATGACTGTTTGGTTGGTTGGATCCAAGAATCTCAGAGGCAGCCTCCTCTTTATGTACTTCCATTAACACTCTAGCTGATCCAACATGGTGCTTAGATAGCGCCTGGTTGTTCGGTTCAACTATCCCTACCATTCCGTGCTCAATATTTGCAGGAACAGTTCCATAGGCAAGTAATTCTTGGAATGGTGGAATGTCTCAGCTGTATGTGGCACACCCAATAGTTTCTTTTCCCCTTATGTTGAGCAACTTGTGTACGACATCTAATGTACATTCATGTTCTTCCATAAAATCCAGGCATATTATGCAAGGGCACCCAATCTCAGCAATCACCATACATACCAGTAAAACAAAATCTAAATATGCCAAATCCCACCGCCGCCCCAGTGTAACGATCTACGTTATTGTTCTATTGGTAGAGTGGACCGAGTTGCGTGGGGGCACTGTTAAGTGCTCTTCAAGATTGAACAAACAACGAGTACGATGACAACGATCCTTTATTACCTTCGATATGCATAAAATCATAGAAATACAACAGAACTCTTGCACCTGTCCGATGTCCGAGGTCCGAGGGGAGTCGTCGTGTCCGAGGGGAGTCGCCGTGTCCGAGGGGAGTCGTCACATGTCCGAGGGGAGTCGTCACCTGTCCGATGGGAGTCGTCGTTCAGAAAATAGTACACAAATTACCTTTCCGGCCTCCTCTAAATCGAAACGCTAAGAGAGAATATTTACGTCCGTCAGCTATGACGTTCAATGCCAGACTCCCCACAACCAGGGATGTGGCTAGAGGGTCTCCGCTGGGGGTGTCCACCTTGGGAATTTCCAACTGCACCCCCCCCCCCTTGAGTCGGAATCACACCAACACAACTTTTTGCATAATTCCAGTTGCACCCACCCCCCCTTGAGTCGGAATCACACCAACACAACTTTTTTGCATAATTCCATTTGCACCCCCCCCCCCTTTGAGTTGGAATCACACCAACACAACTTTTTGCATAATTCCAGTTGCACCCACCCCCCCTTGAGTCGGAATCACACCAACACAACTTTTTTGCATAATTCCATTTGCACCCCCCCCCCCCTTTGAGTTGGAATCACACCAACACAACTTTTTGCATAATTCCATTTGCACCCACCCCCCCCCCCTTGAGTCAGAATCGTACAACACAACTTTTTGCATAATTCCATTTGCACCCCCCCCCCCTTGTACCTCATGCTCGGGCCTAATTTCCTATATATTCATAAGCCATGCTTCTATTTTCCCAGTATGAGAACATTTAAGATATTTTAACCTGAAAATTGCCCCAAAATATCAACTAGTGATCTAATTCCAGACAAATGCACACAGCTACCGACAACAGACCAGGAAACACCGGGCCGATCATGGTTGTTCGGCCCTGTGTGAGAAAATTTTGAAAACTATACAAGAAAATCGCAAATCCTAGCATCTAGACTGGCCTCGACTGAAGCTTTCCTAGTGTTGGAAATTTCAAACCTCATACTCCCCCTCAGGTTGGAAAATTCTTCAACTGATGACCATTTATGTCTACAAGTTTGACCAAATGTAGTAAAATATTGTTTTGCTAAACTAATTAGCAGTTTTGTATTGGCCATGTGGATGGGGCAATGACACACCGGGCCGACCATGGTTCGGTCCGGTGTGCGAAAATTTTGAAATCTGAACAAGAAAATCGCAAAATCCTAACATCTAGACTAGCCTCAAGCCTTCCTACTGTTGGAAATTTCAAACCCTACACCCCCACTTAGGTTGGAAATTTTCCAACTGATGACAATTCCAATGACAATGTTGACCAATTGTATGACAATATTGTTTTCTTAAATTAACTAGAAGTTTTTGACTGGCCACGGGGGAGAGACCAGGACACAAGCTTTCCAAGTGTTGGAAATTTCCAACTGATGACCATTTCTGTAAAAAAAAATTGACCAAAAATAGGAACATATGCAAATATTGGTCGAAAAACAATAAATTCCCCCAATAAATTGTATTATAATCAAACTACAAGAACATTTTCAACCTATTGTTGGTGTGAAATTTCGTTGTGGCAGGTATGAAATTTCCAACCATTGAAAATATAGCTCTCTGCTGGGGGGGGTGAGACACCCCCCCCCCACACCCCCCCCCTCTAGCCACATCCCTGCCCACAACGGACGTCACCGTCGGACATGCGCAAGTGTTCTACCAAGCTGCAAGACAGAGTTCAGTCCCATATGCTACGCGGGACTTACAGCATGAGCGTAGATGGCGCTGTGTACAGCTTGGTGTTCTACGTCACGTGAATTAAACGTTAAGAAACAGAGTTATTCATCTTGGCTCGTCAGACGTCACTTCTCCCTGAAAAATAATAAGGGGAAGCTGCACGTTTTAGGGAGAAAATTTATCCCAAGTGTCACTATGGGCTTGCAATGTACTTCATCTGAAATGTCATACTAGCGTATATTGTGAATGCATGGGTGGAGGCACTGCGTGGCTCAGTATAATGGCGTGGAGACATAGATCATGACCTGAATCTCTACTCTGGCTACTCTGGATCATATTCCACCAGTATAAAACCTTGGAACTTTTTGAAGTTTTGACAGGGAACCTTATAAAGGTGAAAAAATTACTTGAACGTAGGGAATATATTTCTTAGTTGTTAATTATTCATTAATGATGTACTTCACTGTAGGTGAATGTCCCAACTCTAAATTGCATGCTTTTATCTTACTTTTGTGAGCCGGTATCGCAATAAAGATCGAATTAATTACCCAGGAGAAATTCCATAATAGTAAGCGACTCAACGCAAAATCGCTCACAAATTCACTTGAATTGTAAAATTTCGAGTTGGGACCTTCACCTACAGTGAAGTACATGTACATTATTTAGGAACAGATAATAACTAAAATATATAGTCCCGCGTTATTTTTTCGACTTTATAACTCAAAACATCAAAAAGTTCCAAGGTTTTGTACTGGTGGAATATGATCTGCACGTTAGCCAGAGTAGAGTTTCATGGCATGATCTAGTGGAGACAGTGATCTCGCCATACTAAGTATTATTATACATCCTCTTATATGGTGTACATTGGCAACGTATTTCACACTGTCTTAGCGGTATTGGAGTAAATGTGATTAAAAACGTACTCAGTATATTGCATACTTGTTTTTTATAAACTGTCATCGCATAACAAGTGCGGGGATATATGAGTATGGTCTTGGTTATCGATTAACTCCATTGATAAGGCTTCCCATTCGATTTGTCTATGTCGGGTAGTTATAATCAGTGTTATTAATGGTGTCATCAGCTTTTTATCAACGCATTGGTGTATCAATGCAATGGGCTTTGCATGTTTACCAATGAACCTTTCGACCAATTGGAACGTATGCACCTTTTGTGAACATATATATTATACATGGTGTGTAAATATTTCATAATTATCATAACTTTTGTTTGGCACGTCCGATTTTAAAAATGTTTTCACATGCTTCATCAACAAGCACACACCATACACACATATGAAAACAATTACATATTAAAGCTCTAATATATTTGATATATACCTAATAATATGATCTTCTGAGCATTACTATTTCTGACAATGGTTTTCTTGTTTTCCATTTTGCAGGCGATGTTCGTGAACCTGCTATTAGGTTATATCTTTATACCAGTCTATCTCGCATCAGGGGTAAGTCACAGTAGAGTTCGTTGATGGTATACAATATATATAACAGCACATGGACATGAACAATGTATGTTACTGTGTGGTCTTGCTTGAGCACAAATTATATACATATATACACAAGGAGGCATACAAATAATATTCGAACTTGGTGGCAGAATTTGAGAATTATGTATGATTGACTTAAAGGGTATACTGTACACTAAATCAAACCATTTATGGGACCATCTACTTTTATACTCAACAGAATGAATGCAACAAATGAATGAATTTGAGCCATGGATTAGTGCAAAATACACTCATTTTCTCTATGAAGGATGCAAACAATATGGTAATTATAATGAAAATGAATTTATGGCTGGAGTCATAAATTCATTTTCATTACAATTACCATGTGTTTTGCATCATGCATACAGAGCACACAAGTGGATTTTGCGCTAATCCATGGCTCAAATTCATTCATTGGTTGCATATATTCTGTTGAGTATAAAAGGAGATGGTCCCATAAATGGTCGGATTTAGTGTACAATATCCCTTTAAAGAATTTCAGATAGTCTTGCTTCCATGTTGGAAATTGCCACCCTGTACTACTATTCGCCCCATACTCATATTGGCTTTAGCAGAATTGTCCACCCTAGCTGTACTGTTAATTATTCAGCACTGTATGCTCATTTGATTCCCGAGACTAATCTGGCTACTTATGCTCGTAGAGCTAGCTATATATAGATCATATTCCATAAGTTCAAAGCCCGAGAACATTTTTATGTTTAGAGCTGTCCTGGCGGGGAAAACCTTGAAAAAATAAGGCAGGTAATATATTTCTTAGTTACTGTTCCTTAATAATATATTTCAAACCACGTGAAGTTCAAGTTCAAGATTGCATGATACAGCGACTTCTATGAGCCTATTTCGCTCTGAGCTACATGGCCATTTCGATAAGAAATGAGAATATGATCCTGGCTCAACCACTGTGTGCCAATATATAGCCACAGAAGAATACTGAAGTTGAAGAGTATAGCTGATGGTTGTTGGGGTGAGTGGGAAAAACTCCAGGAATAGGATAAAAGGTCCTGCTGGGTGGGTGGATCTGAGCGCCGATAGCAGATTTTTCCAATGCCATGTAAAAAAGAATTCCGAATCCATGTTTAAAGATAAACTATGTCTATAGTAGAATGATTTTAAATGCACAGGCTTATAAACTGGACCAATATATAGAGCATTAATCAAAAGAAGGGGGCTCCTAGTTTCAATATTTACCCAATAATTGTTCTTTTATAACACTATATAACGAGGTGGGTCTTGCTTCTTACGAGAAAAAAATTGCACTGAAAAATTTAAAAAAAATCATCAGATTTCGTATTTGTTTCAATTATCGCAGTGATGCCAATGGCAGCTCATTTAATTATTATGGTGCTTTCAGTAAATGGTATGAATATTGAAAGATAAACAGATTTCCTGTATTATTGTATGATATGTTCATTATTGGGTAGATGGGACCTTGGATTACTCACCTATACTGATATATTAATGAAAGCTACATGTGATTATTACAAAACAAATATTCATCTTTGAAATAATATCATTATGTTTCCGGATTACTGTTTCTACCACATGGGCTTGTAATGCTTCCCACTGCCCTCTCCCCTCCAAACCCGTACTGCACATATACACAATTCCTATATATGTGCTTGCTCTATACATTATGGTAGTACATGTATACATGTGTCTCATGTACATATACATATATTTTGATATACAACACAATATACATGCCCACTTTACTTACACACCATGTCTTAATTACTTACATATATAGAGCTCAATATTAAATTTCTTTCTCCAGATTTTCACGATACCTGACTATCTCCGCCAGAGATTTGGAGGGAAGAGGATACAGATTTATCTCGCAGTTATTGCCCTTCTTGCATATATTTTCACAAAAATCTCGGTGAGTTCAAAAGTCAATTATACAGTTACTTTTAATATTATTTAAGTAAGTTAGTCTGCTAAATTACCCAATACACGGAAGTGCATGTGAGTTGAATATTTAAGGTGTCGTCTGCCAATTTGGGGATGTAGAGAAACTAAACTAAAAAAGAAATAGAATCTATGTGAAGAAGTTTCTATAGAAATTTGATAAGAAAGAAACTTTTCCAGAAAAGATGAGGCCTAAGCAGAATGAGGTCCCCAGAGGGTAACTTTAGTGATGCTAGCCTGCTATGTGTAATGGCGTCTCTAAATTCACCCTCTGGGGACCTCATTCTGCAAATGACAGACACACTAAACTCAGACTTGTTCTCATTTACAAGTATTTAATACTAGCTGATGTGCCTGACTTCATCCGGGCTATTTAGGGATTTCTTTGTGATCGCCTCCGTCTGGGCTCATGAAACTGGACCCAACCTTGTTCCCGGGATCAAAGTAGGCTTATATACCAAATTTGAGTCGGATCGATCGAGGTCCAGAAACAAGCCTTTATGAGCAAGGCCAATGCCGTCAAATTCAAGGACATGGTCACACGTGAAATTGGACCTGCCCATGTTGTTCCCAGGACCAAAGTAGGCCTACATACCAAATTCGAGTCTGATCAGTTGATCAGTTTTCTAGTCTATAGCACACATACAATACACACAGACAGACAGAATTTCCTAAATATTTAGGAGATACCAACTACTTTGTGTAACGTTTCTATTTTTAGAATGCGAATAGAGTCAATTTGGTATTCAAATGGTTATATTAGTTCCTGAAATATTATCGGTGGTTCTATACAAAATTTGAAGATTATATAGGTCGCTTTAAATTCCACTGAGTAAAAATCAATTAAATTATAGTGGATATCAAAGAAAAATTATGAATTTATTTCATTGAAATCCTTAGATTTTTAGTGCAGTTGATAAAATTCAACCATATATATATTGCAGTAAAATTCGACTTCATTGCAGTGAAATTGTTTTTAATTTAGTAATATTGAATTAATTTCACTGTTCTCGTATAGTGGCAATTAATTCCAGTGTAGCAGAATTAACTGACAATTGAATTTGACCTCCCATAATTTTTGTTTGTTCGAATGCTTTGACCACCAAATCTTCATACTTTGTTTCAGGCGGATCTTTTTGCTGGTGCTATTTTTATAGAACAATCACTCAATCTGAACATATATGTTGCTATGTTCTTATTGCTGGGTGTAGCAGCATTATTCACCATTACAGGTAAGTTATCTGAACATATATGTTGCTATGTTCTTATTGCTGGGTGTAGCAGCATTATTCACCATTACAGGTAAGTTGATTTGGTTGATATGGAACATATATGTTGCTATGTTCTTATTGCTGGGTGTAGCAGCATTATTCACCATTACAGGTAAGTTGATTTGGTTGATATGGAACATATATGTTGCTATGTTCTTATTGCTGGGTGTAGCAGCATTATTCACCATTACAGGTAAGTTGATTTGGTTGATATGGAACATATATGTCGCTATGTTCTTATTGCTGGGTGTAGCAGCATTATTCACCATTACAGGTAAGTTGATTTGGTTGATATGGAACATATATGTTGCTATGTTCTTATTGCTGGGTGTAGCAGCATTATTCACCATTACAGGTAAGTTGATTTGGTTGATATGGAACATATATGTTGCTATGTTCTTATTGCTGGGTGTAGCAGCATTATTCACCATTACAGGTAAGTTGATTTGGTTGATATGGAACATATATGTTGCTATGTTCTTATTGCTGGGTGTAGCAGCATTATTCACCATTACAGGTAAGTTGATTTGGTTGATGTGGAACACTCCCAAGCCTGCAAATAGCGTGCCTGTCATTTGCAGAATGAGGTCCCCAGAGGGTAAATTTAGTGATGCTATCTCACACAGCGGGCTAGCATCACCAAATTCACCATCTGGAGACCTCATTCTGCTTAGGCTTCGTCTTCTGGGAAATATCTATAGTATCAAATTAACATTGTTTTTAGTTACGTTTCCCTTCTGGGACGTTTATATATCCCCTAATTTGCAGAAGGTAAAATCCATAATCGAGGTGCCCAATGGGTGATCACCACCAACTTCAACTGGGGAACTTCAATCTGATCCTAGATCTACCATAGCAGTTGAGGGCCTAAGCAGAATGAGGTCCCCATATGGTGAATTTAGTGATGCTAGCCCGCTATGCGGGATAGCGTCACTAAATTCACCCTCTGGGAACCTCATTCTGCAAATGACAGACACGCTATTTGCAGGCTTGAACACTCCTCGGGCAAGCCTGAGTTTAGTGTGCCTCTCATTTGCAGAATGAGGTCCCCAGAGGGTGAATTTAGTGACACTATCCTGCACAGCGGTCTAGCATCACCAAACTCACCATCTGGGGACCCCATTCTGCATGGCCTCATCTGCTATGGGAGACATAGACTCAGATTGAAGTTCCCAAGTGGTGAATATTGTGATGTACACCCATTGGGAACCTCTTATATGCAATGTATCGTCTGCCAATTTGGGGATATAGATAAACTAAACTGAAAAAGAAATAGAATCTACGTGAAGAAGTTTCTAACGGAATTTGATAACAAAGAAACATTCCAGAAGATGAGGCCTAAGCAGAATGGGGTCCCCAGAGGGTGAATTTAGTGATGCTAGCCTGCTGTGCGGGATAGCTAGCGTCACTAAATTCACCCTCTGGGGATCTCATTCTGCAATTGACAGGCACGTTAAAGTCAGGCCTGTCCTCGGGGGAGGGGGGGGGTGCTCAGACAGGAATCGTCAATATTTTTTGCCCACAGCTGCCCACAGTAGTTATTTTCATGATTAATTTTATATATATATCAGTGGCGGATCCAGAAAATTTGAAAGGGGAGGCGCTATGTATTGTTGTGTATATTATGCGTAGCATCATCCGAGCCGCAAAGCGGCGAGTGGGGGGAGCACGAGAGGGGGTTTAAACCCCCTCTCGTAGGTGGGGTCCGGAAAATTTCCCCCAGGAAATTTTGGGTATACTACATTCAAAACGACGCGTTTTCCTGTGTTATGGGCCCAGTTGATATTGCTTTATTAGCTCAACTTTACTTTGTAAAGTTTGAGCTATTGCCATGGCTTTGTCGTCCGTCGTCCGTGTGTACGTGTGTGCGTGTGCGCGCGTGTGCGTGTGTACGTAAGGCGTCAACAATAGAGGCTACAGGTCGTACCTTTGATCGGATCATTATGAAATTTGTCATAGCTGTTGACATCAACATTTGTACCGGAATGATTCATTTTGGGGTCATTCGGAAAAAAAACATGGCCGCCAGCGGCCATCTTAGATTTCAAAATTCAATCCATTAGCACGGGCTACAGGCCGTACTGTTCGTCTGATCGTCATGAAATTTTTCATGGATGTTAATATTGACATGTAGATGGGAACGAGTAATTTTGGGGTCATTCGGCCAAAAAACATGGCCGCCAGCAGCCATCTTCGATTTTACTCTTTGCATGACTAAATCATGTAGCACGGGCTACAGGTCGTACCTTTAGTCAGATCATCATAAAATTTGTCATGGATGTTAACAATGACATGTAGATGGGAATGAGTCATTTTTGGGTTATTCGGGCAAAAAACATGGCCGCCAGCAGCCATCTTGGATTTTACTCTTTGTATGACTAAATCCTTTAGCACGGGCTACAGGTCATACCTTTAGTCTGATAATCATGAAATTTGTCATAGCTGTTGAAATTGGAATGTAGATGGGAACGAGTCATTTTGGGGTCATTCGGACAAAAAACATGGCCGCCAGTGGCCATCTTTGTTTTCAAAATTCAATCCATTAGCACGGGCCACAGGTCGCACTGTTCGTCTGATCATCATGAAATTTGTCATGGATGTTAATATTGACATGTAGATGGGAACGAGTTATTTTGGGGTCATTCGGCCCAAAAACATGGCCGCCAGCAGCCATCTTGGATTTTACTCTTTGTATGACTAAATTCTTTAGCACGGGCTACAGGTCGTACCTTTAGTCTGATCATCATAAAATTTGTCATGGATGTTAATAATCACATGTAGATGGGAACGAGTCATGTTGGGGTCATTCGGCCAAAAAACATGGCCGCCAGCAGCCATCTTGGATTTTACTCTTTGTATGACTAAATCCTTTAGCACGGGCTACAGGTCGTACCTTTAGTCTGATCATCATAAAATTTGTCATGGCTGTTGATATTGGAATGTAGATGGGAACGAGTCATTTTGGGGTCATTCGGACAAAAAACATGGCCGCCAGCAGCCATCTTGGATTTCAAAATTTAATCCATTAGCACGGGCCACAGGTCGTACTGTTTGTCTGATCATCATGAAATTTGTCATGGATGATAATATTGACATGTAGATGGGAACGAGTAATTTTGGGGTCATTCGGCCAAAAAACATGGTCGCCAGCAGCCATCTTGGATTTTACTCTTTGTATGACTAAATCCTTTAGCACAGGCTACAGGTCGTACATTTAGTCTGATCATCATAAAATTTGTCATGGCTGTTGAAATTGGAATGTAGATGGGAACGAGTCATTTTGGGGTCATTCGGACAAAAAACATGGCCGCCAGCAGCCATCTTGCATTTAAAAATTTAATCCATTAGCACGGGCCACAGTTAGTACTGTTCGTCTGATCATCATGAAATTTATCTTGGATGTTAATATTGACATGTAGATGGGAACGAGTACTTTTGGGGTCATTTGGCCAAAAAACATGGCCGCCAGCAGCCATCTTGGATTTCACTCTTTGTATGACTAAATCCTTTAGCACGGGCTACAGGTTGTATCTTTAGTCTGATCATCATAAAATTTGTCATGAATGTTAATAATGACATGTAGATGGCAACGAGTCATTTTGGGGTCATTCGGCCAAAAAACATGGCCGCCAGCAGCCATCTTGGATTTAACTCTTTGTATGACTAAATCCTTTAGCACGGGCTACAGGTCGTACCTTTAGTCTGATCATCATAAAATTTTTCATGGCTGTTGAAATTGGAATGTAAATGGGAACGAGTCATTTTGGGGTCATTCGGACAAAAAACATGGCCGCTAGCAGCCATCTTGGATTTCAAAATTTAATCCATTAGCACGGGCCACAGGTCGTACTGTTCGTCTGATCATCATGAAATTTGTCATGGATGTTAATATTGACATGTAGATGGGAACGAGTAATTTTGGGTGTCATTTGGCCAAAAACATGGCCGCCAGCAGCCATCGTGGATTTTACTCTTTGTATGACTAAATTCTTTAGCACGGGCTACAGGTCGTACCTTTAGTCTGATCATCATAAAATTTGTCATGGTTCTTAACAATGACATGTAGATGGGAACGAGTAATTTTGGGGTCAATCGGCCAAAAAACATGGTCGCCAGCAGCCATCTTGGATTTTACTCTTTGTATGACTAAATCCTTTAGCACGGGCTACAGGTTGTACCTTTAGTCTGATCATCATAAAATTTGTCATGAATGTTAATAATGACATGTAGATGGGAACGAGTCATTTTGGGGTCATTTGGCCAAAAAACATGGCCGCCAGCAGCCAACTTGGATTTTACTCTTTGTATGACTAAATCCTTTACCACGGGCTACAGGTCGTACCTTTAGTCTGATTTCGGGGTCATTCGGACAAAAAACATGGCCGCCAGTGGCCATCTTGGATTTCAAAATTTAATCCATTAGCACGGGCCACAGGTCGTACCTTTAGTCTGATCGTCATAAAATTTGTCATTGATGTTAACGATGACATGTAGTTGGGAACGACTCATTTTGGGGTCATTCGGCTGAAAACATGGCCGCCAGCAGCCATCTTGGATTTTACTTTTCTCTTCATGTCTATAAACTAGTATTAGACATTCAACTTTCCACATTCCTAATCGCTCCATTGACTGTAATATATTAAATTATTCCCTTTCCAAGTTGAGCTACAGTGTCATTGACACTTTCATATTAGGCCTATATGGACCGAGTGAAAATAACATTCAGTACAATTATGGAAGATCAAAGCTTCTTTGAACAGTGAACTTATTTTCTGAAAATCTGTGCAAATGATAGTGCATTATCTGGGCGACATGGTAATTTTGGCGGGACGGACATGCCCATGGAATAAGCCCCCGGAATCACCGGGTCGCCTATGGTTTTGGGCTGGTGCATGGGAGAATATTTCAGAATGAATAATCGCAAAATCATGGCTTCTAGACAGTACTAGTATAGAGGTGTTTCGGCTGGCAATACAATGCATCTATCCAACTTACAGTTTTACTTCTAATAGCCATCAGCTTCATGATACACAAGCAAAATAAGTCATCAATACAAGCCAAACTGGTTGTCCGATCACACTCCAATCATGTACTCGTTTTCTTAGTATAAACACAGTTTTTCACCAAAAAATATCTGACATCGAACTGATTAACTATAGTATTCCAATCCTCTATTCATCTACATTCTGGTTGCATCCATAATGTTAATTAAACTATTGTATGTAGATTAATATCTACTGTGTAAATGTTTGGGTTATGAATAAATATATGTTCAGTCAATCAACTGACTAATGACGATAATGACACATGAATACCGATGTTTTGAAGGACTCGTGACTTTGTTTTATTAAACAATGGCACATGCGTATTTGTCGTGACCTAAAGATGTCTTGTTATGATTATCACACATTTGTTCCAATTAGGGTGGCACAACATGTGCTGGAAGATATAACCAATTTTAAATGCCATGCATATATACCATTGGAAACGAACCAGCAATGTATTTCTATAATAATTCGAAAATATACTGTGTATACGGTACAAGTATACGATAGTAGTATGGCGTATGTGCCTTTAGATAAACACTTCACGATGATACTGCCGCCAGTGCGTTTTATAGTCCGAGCGTTGATCGGACTACATTATATAACCTAGAGTGCACTGTAGACGACTCATGTTTATCATTCATTTGTTCATTACATATAGATGGAATTGTCTAAATTTTGACTCCACTTTTAGAATTGCTATATTTATTTTTGATAGAAATATTCAGTGTTGAAACTTCGGGCGCCGGGCGAGATATTTTCCGACACTCCGACACAAAATGTCGCAGAAATTGTTTGCTCTGCATGGCGAAAAATAGCCCGGGGGCCCTCATCTCGGGATGTTGGATTCGTCCCTTGCATGGCTATACATATCGAGTGGAATACCAAATTGAAGTCATTTCAACCCACAGTTAAAATAACTATACATTTGAGTAATGTAAAATATGTAAACTGCTGTATTTGCATGCATGTTAGCAATATTCAGTGCGGAATCTTCGGGCGCCCGAGACAAATGGCGCCAGGACACCTCGCAAAACTTCCTTGCTCTGGCGAAAATAGGGGGGGCGCCCCCTTTGGATCCGCCCTTGTATATCAGTCACGGGGGGGCTCACCACTCCTGCTAAATCCGTCCGAAATTGCATAATCGTCCAGTGCGCAATCGCGAGGCTCCTGTGTGTTTCCGGCAAGAGAAAGTCTAGTAGGCTTGGGGCAATTACTTGTGAATGTAATTAATTACAATTACAATTACTTCAACATTTTTCAATTACAATTACAATTCCCATTACATCTATTTCAAAATGTAATTAATTACAATTACAATTACTTTGAAATGTAATTCAATTACAATTACAATTACATTTCAGCACATCATTGAAGTAGGAACACTTTTTATTTATATAAACTCTATTTGATAACAAAACATAAATTTAATACAAGCAAGATGAAATACACAGTGAAGCACACTTGGTACAGAGCAGCCAATGTACTTAGTCTAGATTAGGTGTTCGTAGAACTGAGCGAATCATGATTTATAGCTGGCAATTCCAGCGTGTTGCATTGGCAGCTTGTAGTCGGGGTTGATCTTCTAGAAATTGGAATGATATCAGAGATTTATTAACTTTGCTAACTATCTTCAATGCTTTGGAATTCTTGACCGATGTTTTTGCATACTGAAAGATCCTAGTAGGTTGTTGATCAATTGCTGATGGTGCTTGTGTGACTGTGGATTCATAGACATCTTGATGCTTTCGCTATAAAATGAAAATAATAGAGTACTTTAGTAACACACATGTATCCATCATTTAATTATTAAGGGAATAAGACTATCTCAGTAAGTCAGACACACAGCCAGGCCAATTGTAAAGGACAATGAGGTAATCAACACTCTGATTGTTAATTAGAGTCATAAACTTAATTAGCCTTTGTGGCCACCAGCTTACTGGTAACACAATGCATCCAATAGACAGTGCTAATTGGGGGATTATTGAGGCAGATATCTGTCCCCACTTTGTCATTCAGTTGCAAATTAGAAGGGACAAGAAACAATGCATATACCAATACCACCATATGACTGAAGTTATATGTCAATGGAATTAAACAAACCTAATACATAGAAATGGAAACTTACCTTCAGATGTGTCACTTTTTTGGAACTGGATATTGTAGTTGGGCAAAGTTTGCACTTCGCTTTCATAGGACACGATGTGTCTTTCTGCAAATTAAAATGCTGCCAGATTTTTTGTAGACATGTTGATAGCATTAGCAATGGTTGGTATGAATTTCTACCATAGCATATATACCATAACAGATGGAGATAATGAAACATGATCATAAGAGTGATATATTATAGTGATCTAATGTCAATTATTTGAATTTGGTTTCTCTTTGTATTTATCAAAACAAGCCTTCTACCTCAAAGGTTAACCAATGCTTAAGCAAACAAACAGGAGGTGTCAACAGAATTCACCATTGAGACACAGTGGATAAAAACTCAGTGTTGTGACAACATAGTGATAGCCAGTCTTACACTTTGAAATTTAGTAAAAAAACATTTGAAGAAACCATTGGATGAATCATGAAAGAGAACTTTGAGAAGAAACAAGTACCTGTGATTTTGAAGTAATTGAAATTAGACCCTAATTACAATTACAATTACATCCTAACCAATTACAATTGCAATTACATGTAATTGAGAATAAACTCAATTACCAATTAAATGCAATTACTTGAAAAAATGTAATTAATTACAATCAATTACAATTACAAATTACAATTACCCCATGCCCAGAAATTGAGCTCAGGGAGCGTTATTGTGAGAAATTTATATAATAAAATTATGTTTTCCCCTTAATAAAAGGTCATTATGTATATGTAAAGCGGCTCTTGGTCCGCAGGATTCAATAAACCTGAATTCATTGTATTTTTTCCCAACCTCATCATTTCCAGTGATATTTACTATGACAAATCCGAAAGCATTTTGAGTGGAGAATGTGCTCAATTTTACTAAAATAATCAGTTTATTGTCATCTTGGTATTGTGGGGATCGTAAGTTTGTTAAAACAAGGTTTATAAAATATCACAAAATGATACGTTGCCTTTGCGATAACAAGCTATATAACGGATCCACATTCGGCGAAAGTGCACCAGTCCGAAATCGTCACCTCAGTGTGCTTTTATGTTGATTTTGATGCTTCACGGTTTCCATGAAGCTATTTTTTGCTGATATAAAGGGATGTGGCACGGGGATATTACCATAGTCGTGTATTCCACCACAGGGATGTGGTGATAGGGGGCGTTTGAGGGGGGGGGGGACTAACCCTCCAACTTTGATCAACATTTTCAACAGCTGGAAATATCATGCCTCACACAGCATTTGTTGGAAATTTTACACCACATATAGGTTGAAATTGTTAGTTATTTTCCAGCAACTAATTAGTGGGATATTTGTTGTTTTAGATCAACTCTAGCAAATATTTTCTATATATTTATTCCAATTTTTTGGTCTGAAATTGCTATCAATTGGAAATATACCATCATTATAGATAGTGTCAGGTTGGTTGGACATTTTCAACAGTTGGAAAGTTCAAACCCAGTGGTCCTCTATTTGGACCCCGCTGGGGCTTGGGCGTAGCCAGCTAGGGTTCGATGGGTTCGGACGAACCCCCCCCCCTCGTCGCCTGACTTCCAGGGTTCGACGGTTCGTTGGATCGGGCAACTTCGGTGGTTCATGCATTGAATTAACGAACCCCGAAGTTGCCCGAGTCCGTTTATTAATTAGTATGAAGTTCTGAATATGGGTTTGAATTTTGACACAGAATGGACCTACCATTATATTGGAATGGCACAATGTACTATCATCCCAAATTGTATCTGTGACCAGAGATAGTGTATATAATTAGCCCTTAATCCCAGCCTCATATTTTTTCAGTATGACACATATGTATTATCGGCACGCACAGTGATGTAAGAGTTTATAACACAATGATGTCGATGTCAATGCCGGAACTTTCATATTATGTTAATTAGAATATAATTATGAATGATATTCGATTTGTGTTGAGTTATTTAGTGTTGACTGTGAGATAAACATGGGTGCTAATTAAGGGTGGCTGAACAATTTTGTCAACATGAAAAGACACATTTAAACGGAAAAATATTTGTTCTTCAAGGTGTTGGAACTCCCTCTTTGGTTGTGATAAGGAAATCAATATTAATTTTTTTTAACCACAACCGTTTCGAGATCATACTTCCTTGCTAAAATGTGATTATGTGATAAAATGGATCTCAAATTTATTGCAATTTTATACGAAATTTAACCTCGTCCTCTAAATTTGATAATAATTTATTTTGTAGAATTGCGACTTTTATGAGATCCTCTATAGGCCATATATATTTCATTTTAGAGAATTCCAGTAATCATTCCATATACAGGATGCAGTAATCATTCCATATACAGGATGCAGTAATCATTCCATATACAGGATGCAGTAATCATTCCATATACAGGATGCAGTAATCATTCCATATACAGGATGCAGTAATCATTCCATATACAGGATGCAATAATCATTCCATATACAGGATGCAGTAATCATTCCATATACAGGATGCATTTGCAAATGAAAAATCCTTAACTTAATTTAGGTTCAATGGGGTGTAGCTGGAAATTCTAAGGGAAGATAGTTTCACAGACTTATGTTATTTCGCCCAACCCACATGAACCCACATGAACCCACTGTCAAGGTCTTGAGTCCATTTAACCCTTCCATGACTGGAGCTTCCTGAAATTTTGTGAAAACCCTTTGCCAATGAATTTTCTTATATATGCGAGTCTCCCATAGGGAGCCTGGCATATATAGAATACATTGGCCTAACAATATTTACCTTGAACTTGTAAGGCAATGTATTTTCTTATAAATGCGAGGCTTATTATGGGAGACTTGCATATATAAGAGAATACACTGGCACAGGATCTTTAATGCTGCACTAGCGCAGCTCCCATCATTTAAGTTTAAATTGAGACATTTTAAATGTTCTTGTTTCAGGTGGCCTGACGGCTGTGATATGGACAGATTTTATACAGACGATAATAATGATATGCGGAGCCATGTCTTTATGTGTAATATGTAGGTATATTATGTAGGTGTGTATGAGGAATAACAATTATGTATACAGTAATGCCCTAAGTAATCGACTCCTTAACCAGAGCAGAATTATGGGTAACTTTTCAGGATTTAGTCGGAAATATGGCTTGTTGCCATTCATCGGAAAGCTCTCACCGAAAAGTTACCCATAATTCTGCTCTGGTTAAGGAGTCGATTACTTAGGGCATTCCTTTAACATTAATACAATCATATAACGATAATACATGACATTTGTACATATCGTGACCCGCCATATCAAATCCAGTCGTAAGTCGGGATTTTGTTTACCCTGTGCCAATGCATTCTCTTATATATGCGAGTCGACCATAGGTCGCCTCGCATATATAAGAGAATGCATTGGCCTAACAATTTTTTACAA
Source organism: Siphonodentalium dalli (assembly GCA_032622095.1). Lineage (NCBI taxonomy): Eukaryota > Metazoa > Mollusca > Scaphopoda > Gadilida > Siphonodentaliidae > Siphonodentalium > Siphonodentalium dalli. The sequence goes on along the minus strand of CP136069.1, from coordinate 179,935,821 downwards.
TTTTAATAATTTTTTCTTGTATTCTTTAACAATTTTATAATTTCACCCATACAGAGCCCCAGGCAAACATGAGCAGACGACACTCTTCTATATGCTTCTATATATGTGTGGGGCTCCCTGCAGGGTAATGGATGTTTTTTATTTTATGTCCTAAAAATTGTAAGAAACATTTATTTAAAAAAAAAGATAAAAAATTGTTAGGCCAATGCATTCTCTTATATATGCGAGGCGACCTATGGTCGACTCGCATATATAAGAGAATGCATTGGCACAGGGTAAAAAAAATCCCGACTTACGACTGGATTTGATATGGCGGGTCACATTTGTACATATCGTCAGCAGGCTTCTAAAATGTCCTACCTGTCATTTTGGCGCGAAACTTTTTATTGCATTTTCAGAATCTACGGGTTCGATTACGTAAATTCATCAGATAACTTGTCAATATGTCAAGTATAAACTGCTATTTGTCACTGTTTTTCGAGGAAATTCGTGTCTAAAATGTCGTATCTGGGTTTCCCCATGAAATTTGTTCATTCTAAAATGTTGTAATTGATATTTTCGAAAACGTTCCTCGTAGGATAATTCTGATTAGATTGTTTTGAAGAGGAATGGCCGGAGAGCCTATCATCCTTATCCTGAGTGACAGAGTCCAACGAAGCCATGAAAATTGTCAAAACTAAAATGTTGTATCTCACAGATTTCTACTTTTTCCTTCTAAAATATTGTTTAATACAATAAAATCCTGTTTTCTCGTCAACTAGGAGATAAATGAATATGAAAGTTTATCTATTATAACAACTGTAATATATAGAGGATACATATGGTTTTGAGTGAATACCATAATTATTTCATGAGGGACTAGCAGTGGACATATCAATTGATATTTCCACTGCTAGTCACGAATGATATAATATGGGATTCACTCAAAACACCATAGGTCTCCTATGTAACCATGTCGATAATTATATAAGAGAATGCATTGGCACAGGGCATAACTGTAACCATCACAATGTGGTCAATGAGCCGGTTCCAATGATATCCATATTTGTATGGTTCTATTGAGACAGACCGAAGATATTTTAGGCTGTTGAATCTTTATTTGGCCGGTTTTGGCCGGTTTGTTGGGTAAAGGGTTATAACCATGTCGATAATTATTATTTTTAATGCTTAAAGTTGCTAAATGATGCAGCATTTCCACTTATAATAGCACAACAAATTTAGCAATACATGGAACCGATCAGCTGATAGGTAGCCAACCGCTTTCATATCATTTTTGAATAACAAAATTATATCTTTAAAGTCAGTCTAGACAATAAATACGATATTTACGTTGCGGCATTCCCACTATTTAATGGAGAAGCATATACAAAATTGAAGTATTATTGTGCAAATTAAGTTATTAGCGTATACTAATTCTAGTTCCAGAGATAAATAGTTATTTGAGTTGCCAAGCCTGCAAATAGCGTGTCTGTCATTTGCAGAATGAGATCCCCAGAGGGTGAATTTAGTGATGCTATCCCGCATAGCGGGCTAGAATGACCAATTTCACCCTCTGTAGACCTCATTCTGCTTAGTCCCTCAACTGCTATGGTAGACCTAGGATGATTATGTTCACCCATTGGGCGCCTTGATTATGCATTTTATCTTCTGCAAATTAGGGGATATAGAAACTTCTCAGAAGGGAAAACATAACTAAAAACAATGTTAATTTGAGACTACAAATGACAGACACGCTATCTGCAGGCTTGTGAGTTGCCCTACAATTTGATTTTCCTGAAGTATACAACATTTTAGAAGCCACCGATGTTATACTATTCACATCAAGAAATCCTGACACAAACTGTTAAATAGTCACACGAAACCATGTAGGCTACATTTGATCTTCAGTGAATTTTAAGGACTGTCACCTCCCAAGCCTGAGTTTAGTGTGCCTGTCATTTGCAGAATGAGGTCCCCATAGGGTGAATTTAGTAATTCTATCCAGCACAGCGGGCTAGCATCACCAAATTCACCATCTGGGGACATCATTCTGTATGGCCTCATCTGCTATGGGAAACATATACTCAGATTGAAGTTCCCAAATGGTGAATATTGTGATGTACACCCATTGGAAACCTTGATTATGCAATGTGTCAATTTGGGGATATATAGAAACTAAACTAAAAAAGAAATAGAATCTATGTGAAGAAGTTTCTATAGAAATTTAATAATAAAGAAACTTTCCAGAGAAGATGAGCCCTAAAACAGAATGAGGACATTTTACCGTAACCTTCGGTGATAAAGTTTGTTTTTAGACCAGAAATGGGACATTGCAATGGGCAAACCATAGTTTTCTGGTAAGTTTGTTATCGCCGGGACATAATTATGTAAAAATATACACGAAAAATCTTAACAGTGCTACAGTTGGCACATTAAAGGACAAGCACACGGTGGCTCCAGTGCAAAAAAATTATGGCTCCAGTTCGAAAACGAGCAAAAATGATAAGCTCCAGTGCGCACCCACAATAATTAATTTCGATATTGCACATAATTCATCGATAATTTAGTAGATTATAGGCGTTATAGCCGAGCACAATGACATTTCATCTAATATTTGACATTATTTGTGCTTTGCAGGGCAAACATATAGTTACCATTGCAAAATATCCAGCATGGCCACCGTACAGAGGGATTCAAATAGATAACCCATGCCAGTTCTCGGCCCTTTATCGATTTAGGTCGAACAAATAGTGATGTAGGGTTGCTCCCAAGACACCCCACATATTCACCAAACACATCCGATTCAAAATGGCCGCCATCCAGAGGGGTCCAAATAGAGGACCACTGGGTTTGAACTTTCCAACTGTTGGACATTTCCAACCAACCTGCATGACACTATCTATAATGATGGTATATTGCCAATTGATAGCAATTTCAGACCAAAATTTGGACTGAATATATAGAAAAGATTTGCTAGAGTTGATCTAAAATAACAAATATCCCACTAATTAGTTGCTGGAAAATCAACCAACTAACAATTTCAACCTATAAGTGGTGTAAAATTTCCAACAAATGCTGTGTGAGGCATGAAATTTCCAGCTGTTGAAAATGTTGATCAAAGTTGGAGGGTTAGTCCCCCTCAAACTCCCCCTGCCGCCAGGTCCCTGTGGTGGAATACACGCCTATGGTAATATCCCCGGCGCCACATCCCTTTATATCAGCAAAAAATAGCTTCATGGAAACCGTGAAGCATCTAAATCAACATAAAAACAAAGAGAGGTGACGATTTCGGACTCGTGCACTTTCGCCGAATGCGCACCCATTATGTAGCTTGTTATCGCAAAGGCAACGTATCATTGTGTGATATTTTATAAACCTTGTTTTAACCCTTTACCCAACATAAGGGCCCTTTGCCAATGCATTCTCTTATATATGCGAGTCGACCATAGGTCGCCTCGCATATATAAGAGAATGCATTGGCTTAACACATTAAAAATTATAAAATTGTTAAAGAATGTAAGAAAAAATGGTAAAAAGTGTTAAAAAAAGATTTTTTTAGGCCAATGCATTCTCTTATATATGCGAGGCGACCTATGGTCGACTCGCATATATAAGAGAATGCATTGGCACAGGGCATAACTGTAACTATCACAATGTGGTCAAGGAGCCGGTTCCAATGATATCCATATGTGTATGGTTCTATTGAGACAGACCGAAGATATTTTAGGCTGTTGAAGCTTTATTTGGCCGGTTTTGGCCGGTTTGTTGGGTAAAGGGTTAACAAATTTACGATCCCCAAATGACAATGATTTTGATCGGCAATATTAAAAACAATACCAAGATGACAATAAACTGATTATTTTAGTAAAATTGAGCACATGCTCCACTCAGAATGCTTTCGGATTTGTCATAGTAAAAAGCACTGGAAATGATGAGGTTGGGAAAAAATACAAAGAATTTCAAGTTTTTTAATCCTGCGGACCAAGAGCCGCTTTACATATACATAATGGCCTTTTATTGAGGGGAAAACATAATTTTCTTATATAAACTTCTCACATTAACGCTCCCTGAGCTCAATTTCTGGACATGGTCGACTTTCTCTCGCAGGAAACGCACAGGAGCCTCGCGATTGCGCACTGGACGATTATCCAATTTCGAATGGATTTAGCAGGAGCTGTGGGCCCCCAATGTATATATTAGCTTTGATTCTTCTTTAGTGACTTTGGAAACAGATCTAGATGTAATCATGAGATATTTCATACTTTAGTGACACTGATGGGGTCAGTTTTACTGACATGGTTACGGGTCTTGCTGCTTAAGATTTTCTATACTAAATGGATTCTCCCACCTAGTTATAAAAGTAAATATTTTAATGGTCTATTATTCATTTGGATGGGGTGATCAAACTCAGCAGACAACGGTATGTCGAAAAAATAATTGAAGTGCAAAAGTATTCATATTTTTTTGGTGGAAAATGTTCAGATAATAAGTTCAACAAACGACTGATGGTTGTTCGTTGAACTTATTATCTGAACATTTCCTAAGCGAACTACATGTACTCGTCAATGAGTATTTAGTATAGAAATGGTTAAGCGGTGATTTTCTGCTTTCATTTCCAGGTTTTATAAAGGTCGTTGGATTTAATGGCATGGTTATGTGACGATGTTCTTCTTTTGTTTACAGGTTTTATAAAGGTCGGTGGCTTTAATGGCATGGTTGAAAAGTATCCAAAGGCCATTTCTAATTGGACGATCCAAAACAATGAGACATGTGGTCGACCAAGGGACGATTACATGAATCTGATTAGAGATCCTGTGAAGGGAGACATTCCCTGGCCAGGGATCGTCGGCATGACAATAAACTCAATTTGGTATTGGTGTGCAGATCAGGTTTGTGTCTATAGAACGAGGTATTTACAATATATCTATACGGAAGAAAAACAAAGTTTTGGCACATTTTCCCACTGCGAAAGACTTGATTGAGTCGCTTTAAAATTTGTGTCAATAAGGAATTACTATACAGTAATGCCCTAAATAATCAACTCCTTAACCAAATAAGAATTATGGGTAATTTTTCAGGATTTAGTCGGAAATATGGCTTGTTGCCATTCATCGGAAAGCTCTCCGACTAAATCCTGAAAAATTACCCATAATTCTTCTGTGGTTAAGGAGTCGATTATGTAGGGCATTACTGTATGCCACCTCAATCAGGCAGAACACAAGTATACTACGTGGTTTCCACGCATACCTTATCTCCGGATGTGGAAAGGTTTGATAAACTTTTGTTCTGAGATGAGTTTTAGGTTATAGGTCCATAACCAAATTCCCTACTGACCCGGTAATATTAATTATGTGGCCTATTTCCATTGCTCCCTGTATTTCAGATAAGTAAGCTATACACTGATGTTGCCAAGTACTTAGACAAAATTAAAACATAATATAAAGTACAGGAATTTTGGCAGTAATGCTATTTAGTTTGCGAATTGGAATAATTCGCCGAGCGAGAATCATGGGAACTATATTTTTGCCGGAAAGGATGCGCGAAGCGGTTGTGTTAACTTTCTTTCCAATAAATCGATCGGCTTCACCGGTCGCTAATTTTGAAAACCCTCCCTTCCCTTTTTTTTTTGCATGGGAATAAACAGTTTTTGGCCTACATCTATATGCAGTTATTGTGCCTCACATGTTTGTATTTGTTACTACTACATTTATTGTATCGGTTTCCTGTAAATAATTATGTTTTTCTAAACAGGTAGCTATTTAACACATTTGAGTTGTTGTCTTTCAGTCTAATCATGTGGGATAAATGCGATTGTGAATTTCCCTTTGCTACTGTAGGTTATTGTACAGAGAGCCCTGGCTGCAAAGAATTACTCACATGCCAAGTCCGGAACAATATTATGTGGCTTCATCAAAATTCTGCCGTTGTTCATGATCGTCTTCCCTGGAATGATAGCCAGAATATTATTCACAGGTATAGTATAATACTCAATTTAAACCTTTTTCCAATCAGTTATGATATTATACATTGGAATTGTCTATTATTAGTTTGGAGGGATGTTCAGGAAAAGTAAGCAGATGACAGATAATAAAAGTGTAAAAGCATTCCATTTCATTTGTGGGAAATGTTCAGATAATAAGTTCAACTAGTCATTTGTTGAACTTATTACTCTGATAAATTTCTATGGGAACTACTCATCAAGGAGCATATTTAGTAAAGAAAGGTTTAACCCTTTCAGTGCCAGGGGCCGATCTCATCGGCCCTAATTTACGGTCTGTAGAGTGCCAGGGCCGATAAAATCGGCCTTAAAAAAAATTAAAAAAATTTGATGCCAATGAAAAACGTAAGATTCCCTGGCACTAAACCTACAAAATAAGTCTCGCACTGAAAGAGTTAAATAATGTAAGAAAAAAATACTAAAATTGTAAAAAATAAAAACAAATGATGAACAATTGTTAGGCCAATGCATTCTCTTATATATGCGAGGCGACCTATGGTCGACTCGCATATATAAGAGAATGCATTGGCACAGGGTATATGGGTTGATACAAAAATCGGACTTGGCATTTATTGAACTTATTACTCTTACTACTCATCAAGAAGTATATTTATTAAAGAAAGGTTTAAAGATGTATTTATAGGTGCTGAATTTTAAGTTTATCATTGCTGGTGCCATTTTCACCCAGCAGAATTCTTCGAAATCTGAGTATCATATTTTACCTCAAATGGGTGCTTGAAGCAACAAAATTTAGTTGTCAAAATGTAATTATCTTTGCTGTACCATATTTTTATAGTCATTAGAATTTCATTCAACTTCCACCCAAGATGCAATTTTCTGTATATATATAATATACCCTGCTATTGCTCTTAAACATTGTCTATTTCTTCCTAAATACTTCTTATATAGTTTCCATCGTATACAATAACAAATATGAGTCGAAGACACTGTGTCCGGAAATGCTTCTATCAATTAATATTCATTTTATATCAATATTTTCTTATATAATGCAATAATCAAGTGGGACATTTTGTTTTATTACTATTTTTAGAACAGACCATCATAAAACTCTCAGATAGAGATATAGTTCAGCTTCCTACACTTTGACCGTTTCCTGAAGCAGTACAATGTCCTAATTATATTATTCAAGAAAATTCCAAATAAAATTAATATTAATTGATAGAAGCGTTTCCGGACAGTGGTCTTCGATTCATATTTATTATTTTGTATAACATTGTTATAAGAAAAGATTGACCATCTTTTGATCATTATATACAGTTTTTGAATTGTACTAGTGTATTGATATCTGACGTTATATATAGGTACTTACTTATATTGGTCATGCCTGGCCCATGCAGGCACAATTTATTTATGCTGCACCACTCAAGTTCATAGCTCAGAGTTCATGTTTTTCCTTGGTGTCATAAATTAGAAGGATTAACTTTTATTTCATGTTAATCCATGATAGAATCATTAAAGCATTCAATAGCTTCCTTTTTGGCCATTAAAACTGATGACATGGTATATAATACAGCCATGATATCTAATACAGCCATAGCTGGTTAAAACGGTATGGAGCGAACTCCGCATAACCAACTGAGTCACTCAACCAAACATTTATAATTAACTCCACATAAGTAACTGAGTTAACAATTTTGACCTTCTTTCTCTTCAACAGAACAAGTTGCCTGTGCTGACCCTGAAGCTTGCCAAGCAATCTGCGGCAGTCAAGCTGGATGCTCAAATATTGCCTACCCTACTCTAGTCCTGAATCTCATGCCACGAGGTTAGTACATTATCAAATATATGGCACATATACCATATGTCATGTCTGTATACTTTAGTCTAGACAAATATTATAACGACCCTGCTCGGAGCACAGCGCAAAACTCGGGTTGTGTATAGGAAATGAGCATGCAGGCATGTGTGCTTGTGACATCACACATAATTTGTTATTTATTTTTATTTGCCAAAAATAGTATATTAATTGAAATAATTTTACAGCACAGAAAATAAAAGATATACAAGATAAAGTAGAAATTAGTAAAGAAAAACATGGCATTTTATCATTATAAAAGAAGAAGTTACAAAGAAAAGAGACAGGAAAGAAAAAGGGAGAAATCTGCAGAAAAGGGGGAGAATAACCTTTTGATCAGATGTTACCGTAATGCCCTAAATAATCGACTCCTTAACCGCAGCAGAATTATGGGTAATTTTTCAGGATTTAGTTGGAAATATGGCTTGTTGCTATTCATCGGAGAGCTTTCCGATGAATGGCAACAAGCCATATTTCCGACTAAATCCTGAAAAATACCCATAATTCTGCTGTGGTTAAGGAGTCGATTATTTAGGCATTACTGTATATCAAATTGTTTTCAGTCTGTCTTCCTAAAATCCTAAACCGAAAACTGAATAGATTTTCCATAAAAGCAGCTCATTAAAAACAGAACTCCATGTGGTTACTATCATGACATGATGAGATTTCATGTGGTTACTATCATGACATGATGAGATTTCATGTGGTTACTATCATGACATGATGAGATTTCATGTAGTTACTATCATGACATGATGAGATTTCATGTGGTTACTATCATGACATGATGAGATTTTATGTGGTTACTATCATGACACGATGAGATTTCATGTGGTTACTATCATGACACGATGAGATTTCATGTGGTTACTATCATGACATGATGAGATTTCATGTGGTTACTATCATGACACGATGAGATTTCATGTGGTTACTATCATGACACGATGAGATTTCATGTGGTTACTATCATGACACGATGAGATTTCATGTGGTTACTATCATGACATGATGAGATTTAATGTGGTTACTATCATGACATGATGAGATTTCATGTGGTTACTATCATGACATGAGATTTCATGTAGTTACTATCATGACATGATGATATTTCATGTGGTTACTATCATGACACGATGAGATTTCATGTGGTTACTATCATGACATGATGAGATTTCATGTGGTTACTATCATGACATGATGAGATTTCATGTGGTTACTATCATGACATAATGAGATTTCATGTGGTTTCTATCATGACACGATGAGATTTCATGTGGTTACTATCATGACACGATGAGATTTCATGTGGTTACTATCATGACATGATGAGATTTAATGTGGTTACTATCATGACATGATGAGATTTCATGTGGTTACTATCATGACATGATGAGATTTCATGTGGTTACTGTCATGACATGATGAGATTTCATGTAGTTACTATCATGACATGATGAGATTTCATGTGGTTACTATCATGACACGATGAGATTTCATGTGGTTACTATCATGACATGATGAGATTTCATGTGGTTACTATCATGACATGATGAGATTTCATGTGGTTACTATCATGACATAATGAGATTTCATGTGGTTTCTATCATGACACGATGAAATTTCATGTGGTTACTATCATGACACGATGAGATTTCATGTGGTTACTATCATGACATGATGAGATTTCATGTGGTTACTATCATGACACGATGAGATTTCATGTGGTTACTATCATGACATGATGAGATTTCATGTTGTTACTATCATGGCATGATGAGATTTCATGTGGTTACTATCATGACATGAGATTTCATGTGGTTACTATCATGACATGATGAGATTTCATGTGGTTACTATCATGACATGATGAGATATCATGTGGTTACTATCATGACATGATGAGATTTCATGTGGTTACTATCATGACACGATGAGATTTCATGTGGTTACTATCATGACATGGTGAGATTTCATGAGGTTACTATCATGACATGATGAGATTTCATGTGGTTACTATCATGACACGATGAGATTTCATGTGGTTACTATCATGACACGATGAGATTTCATGTGGTTACTATCATGACACGATGAGATGTCGTGTGGTTACTATCATGACATGATGAGATTTCATGTGGTTACTATCATGACATGATGAGATTTCATATGGTTACTATCATGACATGATGAGATTTCTCCAATTAGACCATCATGTATCAAAATCTCTATATTTTCAATAGCTGAAATATATCTTTCTTTCAATTAATATAATATTATTTTTATTCTCTCTGTATGTTAGTTATATTCGGTTGTACTTTTAGTCGAAGTCGTATTTTTATCAAAACTTGACTATCTCTCTGGTGAGGGATGGTCGGTGGGCTTTAGGGTGGGTGGGCGGGCGTTCGATCGGGCAGCCAAATGGGTGGCAACAAACCTATATAACATAGCCGTTTAATGATGAATTTTGACAATTTATGGTATGTGAGTAAAAATGTCACATGTTGACATCAGCAAAGAGAAAATAGGGTCCGCACAAACTTTCTAACCAGAGATATGCCACTTGTTTTATTTGTTTCTATGTAATTTGATCATACATCAACCTGTTTTAGATATTTCGCCTGTTATATACAAAACAATTACAACCTTTGTACTGTTTGGTAAAGCTAGCTAGGCTGAACACCTTGGTAAAGCTCTGTAAAGCTTGGCTGCAACCTCGGTAAAGCTTGGTTTCAACCTTGGTATAGCTCGGTAGAGCTTGGTTTCAACCTTGGTATAGCTCGGTATCTTAAAGCTTGGTTTCAACCTTGGTAAAGCTTGGTATCCTAAAGCTTGGTTGCAACCTTGGATGATGCTTGGAAAATCATGTTTCAAGTTTGGCTGCAACCTTAGTAATGCTTGGATAAGTTATGATAAAAAAATTTATAGCCTGGAAATCCTTGGATGTTAAATATGCCAAAGTATTCCAAGGTTTTCCATACTTGCAACATTCCAACACCGCCAAAGTTTTCCAATATCTACGATCCTAGGATGTCCTAGAAATTCCAAGGAATTTTCCTGACTATTCCAAGGTTTTATTCCTAGGATATTCTAGGACATTTATATCTCGATGGAGGTCGAAAACCAGGTTTGTCCGATTATTTTTACCTGAGTTATGGCCCTTAGTTTGGCATTTTTTTTAGCAATGTTTTGATATTTTAGGTCCATTAGCATGATAATTACTTGAACAAACGTCAACCAATTTCATTCATATTTGGTGTGAGGATCTTTCACAACAATATCTTGAATGTGTTTGAAAACCATATTTGTCCGATCCTGTTTACATGAGTTCGGCCCTTATTTTGTCTATTTTTAGTCATTTTATGACTGTTAGTGCAAAGAGACTGCATCTTAGATAAAACAAAATATGTAAATACCATTAAGATACCATTGATATTAAATTAATGGACTACTTAATGGACCTTTAATTGGCCTTCAACCTATATGTAGAACATGCATCATCGGTGAAATTATATCCTAGGACATTTTGGCGAGGGCAGTTTCATTCATATTTGGTATATCACAAGAATATCTTGATTGAGGTCGAAAACCAGGTTTGTCCAATTATTTTACCTGAGTTACGACCCTTAGTTTGTAATTTCATTCATATTTGGTGTATGGATCTTTCACAACAATATCTCGAACGAGTTCGAGAACCAGATATGTCCGATCCTGTTTACCTGAGTTATGGCCCTTATATGACTGATATTAATTTAATGGACTCTTTCATAGACCTTTAATTGGCCTTAAACCTATCTGTAGAATAGGCATCATCGGTGCAATTATATCAAAAAATTTGATTATTATATAGCTAAATTATTATGGGTATTTAGACTGAATACAATATTGCTGAACGACAATATTCCACAAACATTTTGACATTGATTTAATTTATTTCAACAGTTTTGGTTAATTTTCACAGGTGCTAAAGGTCTGATGTTATCTGTAATGATGGCCGCATTGATGTCATCATTGACTTCCATCTTTAACAGTAGTAGCACGATATTTGCGATGGATATCTGGACCAATATCCGGAAGAAAGCATCGGAGATGGAGGTGATGATTGTTGGAAGGTCAGTAATATCTCATCTCGCCATCAAGCATTGAATAGCGTGTCTGTAATTTGCAGAATGAGGTCCCCAAAGGGTGAATTTTAGTGACGCTACACCGAACAATGGGCTAGCATCACTAAATTCACTCTCTGGGGACCTCATTCTGCTTAGGCCTCAACAGCTATGGGAGACATGGGAACAGATTGAAATTCCCCAGTTGAAGTTGGTGATGTTAATTCACCCAATAGTCTCCTCCATTAATATGAATTTTATCTTCAGCAAGTTAAGGCATATAGAAACTTCCCAGAAGGGAGAGAGTAACTATAAAACAATGTTAATTTGAAACTATAGATACTTCTCGGAAGATGAGGCCTGAGCAGAATGAGGTCAACAAATGGTGAATTTGGTTATGCTATCACGCTCTGTGGGATAGCGTCAATGATTCACCCTTTTGGGACCTCATTCTGCAGATGACAGACACAATATTTGCAGACTTGCTAAAGATGAAAGTTTACCTCCTTCACATGCCTTGTGGTTTTGTTTGTTTAATTATTAAACACCAGCATTCAATATACTTTAGTATCAAATAATGGTTTGTTTGATTCCCATGCTAGTTAGTAATCTACTCAACACAACACGAGATTGAATTACATTTTGTAGTACCAGTCGGCTTTTCATGCATAACATCATTTACTTCATGCAAGCGTCGGGTGAAATCACCACACAAGCTGCAGTAACATAAACAGCCGAAATATAACATAATTCCATTAGAGGCAAATAGACATAACCACATTATTAAGAATGCACTATTAAACTATTATTTTCAAAATATTCAACGTTACATCGGTCTTAATGTATCTATAGTCTCAAATTAACATTGTTTGTATTTACTTTTCCCTTCTGTTCAGTTTCTATATCCACTAATTTGCAGAAGATAAAATGCATACTTAATGTGACTAATGGGTCAACAAACAACAACTTCAACTGGGGAACTTCAATCTGGTCCTAGGTCTCCCATAGCAGTTGAGGCCTCAGCATAATGAGGTTCACAGAGGATGAATTTGGTCACGCTAGCCCACCATGCATGCAGGATACCATCACTAAATTCAACCTCTGGGGACCTCATTCTGCTAATGACAGACACACTATTTCAAGGCTTAGTTATCCCCTACTTTCCACTTTCAGACTGTTTGTTCTAGTCCTGGTGGCCATTGCTGTGATTTGGGTTCCAGTTATAAAGGCATCTCAGGGTAGTGATTTGTATGTGTACATTCAGGTTGTGTCAAGCTTCATGCAGCCTCCCATCTGCTGTATATTCCTCATGGGCATCTTCTGGGAGAGACTCAATGAGAAGGTGAGAATCTTCAAATGATGCAAGGCTTTATTATTGATGGATCACACACTCCCCCATTGTAAGCGCGATTCTGATGTTTTTTATGATTAATATTCTCATGTTAATTGGTACTAGGGATTCATATTCCCAAATGAACTGGTATTCAGGTTTTGACAAAACAGCTAGTATACACAGTTTTTATATATCTAGCACTTGTGATTATTTGTTTGCCCTAATTACAAATTTCGATATGTTAAAGTTACGGAAGCTATACTTGAACAAGTGTGTGAAAAATAGCATATTATTGTGAAATGGTTTTTATTCCGTATTTCCTCAACTGGCACACAGGATTCTCCCCTCTATATTAACTGGTATGTAGAATTCATTCTTCTTGAGTGAAAGGCCAGGTCCTTATCACTCAAAAACTTAAACACACAAATCTTTATTTTTCATACATATGCATGCAGGCAAAGCAGTGAAATTCATAACTTTTCCTAACTGCATCTACAGAGCCGGGCATCATTAAAAGTTCCAGTTCTCACATCGAAGCTCATAATTAATGTATAGCGTGTTTAAAGCCAGGAGACAGTTTGTACCTAGTAATTCCTGCTTTTGTCACATTCTGATCCAGTTATACGTAAACATTTATAAATAGAAATCCAAAATACTTGTATAGAGACTTTATTACACGCTTGTTCCTATAATTACATTGTTCCTGCTGGTCCATATTCACAAATCCATATGGAACAGGCGGATTCAGGCCACTTCAGGCGGTACACGGGATTCATATACCAGTGTACCCAACTGTTAACAGTATATTCATGATTGATATCCTCGTCTTAAATGGTATAGGAACGTGGTTCTTACTTGAGAAGACGCAGGCCAAGTTCGATTATGGTCATGGTCCAATGATTTTTTATGGAGTTTTGCCACTTTTTTGACTGCCACATGTTTCGGGGGGACATGTTGTCTGTAACCATTTAATTTTATTGTAATCTTTTCTTGATTTTGTTACTTTCCTTTCCTTTCTAGGGTGCATTCTCTGGCTTGGTGGTTGGAATGATATTCGGTTTGATTCGATTCATCATTGAATATTCATACGATGTTCCTCTGTGTACAGATCACAAACCTGACCCTCGACCAAAGTTCATCACGGACTTGCACTATCTCTATTTTTCAGTTTTCCTCTTTGTACTGACAGGCGTGGTCGCGATTGTTGTCACATTATTAACGAAACCTGCCAACAAGCAATGTGTGAGTAAAATTAATAAATAATAATTAGTCTTATTATATTCATATATAGTCAGCAGCATACATGTTTGCTCCAAGTCACCCTATGCATATTATTACCCCGAACGTACAGCGGTATCGGTATGACACCGTTGTCATAGATACATCCCCATGGAAAATGCATGTAGGTATGCACATCAGGATTAGCATGCTTCCGCTGACTGCCAGCCGATAGGTACCCATCCGAGGCGGTGCCTAAATAACTTTTGGTTCTTTGTCAATTATGGTATTTATAGTATCAATTAAAGTTAGCCAAGGGTTGGGCTAACCTGCTGGAAGGGTGTGGTATAAATACAGAACATAATTTGCATCAGAATATCAATGTTGTATCAAACTTATTCCGGGTGACATATAGTTACAATTCACTCAATCCTTCAGCACTCACCAAGCCTGAGTTTAGTGTGCCTGTCATTTGCAGAATGAGGTCCCCAGAGGGTGAATTGAGAGATGCTATCCCGCATAGGGGATGGCATCACTAAATTCACCATCTGGGGACCTCATTCTACTTAGGCCCCATTTTCTCTGGAAAGTTTCTTTATTATAAAATTTCTATAGAAACTTCTTCACATAGATTCTCTTTCTTATTTAGTTTAGTTTCTCTATATCCCCAAATTGGCAGACGACACATAGCATAATTGAGGTTCCCAATGGGTATACATAACCATATTCACCATTTGGGAACTTCAATCTGAGTCTATGTCTCCCATAGCAGATGAGGCCATGCAGAATGAGGTCCCCAGAGGGTGACTTTGGTGATGCTAGCCACTATGCTGGATAGAGTCACTAAATTCTCCCTCTTGGGACCTCATTCTGCAAATGACAGGCACACTAAACATTGGCTTCGGCACTCACACAATATATCCTTGTGACATATGCATCTCAAAAAAGATTCTCGATAAAGATACATGTTGAGTTCTATTTCTATTATCTTTTTACAGATTGTGAGATTGACGTGGTGGTCACGGCACAGTAAGAAACCTCGAATGGACATCAACACGGGTACTTTCCCAGAAAACGTTGTTATGGTCGAGAATGAGGAGAAGGAGGACTGTCTTATTGCTCATGCAGACGACAGTGACAAGTTATCACCAAACAAGGAGGATGCAGCAGTAGATGATATGGTTATGGAGGACGTAAAACCAAATGGTACTTTAAAGATGTTAAAATATTTTTATAATTACAGTAATGCCCTAAATAATCGACTCCTTAACCACAGCAGAATTATGGGTAACTTTTCAGGATTTAGTCGGAAATATGGCTGGTTGCCATTCATCGGAAAGCTCTCAGTGAGAGCTTTCCGATGAATGGCAACCAGGCATATTTTCGACTAAATCCTGAAAAGTTACCCATAATTCTGCTGTGGTTAAGGAGTCCATTACTTAGGGCATTACTGTACATGTACAACCATCTCTTTATAATATTTTGCCATTGATTTCCAAATTGCTCATGTATTTAAATAGGATGATTATATCATAGGGTGGAATTGAATGTTGAATGCAGGAATTTTGTCATGGCAATGCATGAAATAATGGCAACATCAGCATAAATTTACTGTATTAGGGGCGGAACATCACTATAAATTTACTGTATTAGGGGCGGAACATCACTATAAATTTACTCTATTAGGACAGAACATCACTATAAATATTCCAATATTTAATGTTATTTCCAACTCAAAATGAATTTTCATGTTGATATTTTTCACTGAGATTTAATTATCTGTTTTCTGATATAATTGCACAGTTTAAAGGCCCTATCAATTTTTAAATCAGCAGATCACATTATATACAACATATTCCATATAATATACAATTTGAAAGATTAACCAAAAATATATATATTCCACCAGAATATAGAACAAAGCTGGGGCCTAGGAGTGTCCACCATGTTATAGATTATCTCAGATTCACCCCAAGACTTCCCCCATTATTTACCCCAGAATGCACCATAATTCACAACTAAGAGATAGGGTTATTCCCCTTCCATTGAGAATAATAAACTGGCAGTACAGAGCAGATCGAAATTAAGCACAGAACGCACCTCGGTACCTCCACAAAAACAAATTGTTCCCAGTTTTTATTTGACTGGATAAGTGGATAATACAATATTTTGGAGCTTCCTCTTTCAAATGGTATATAATATGTAATATGTCGTATATAATATGATCTGGTGATTCGAAAATTAGTGGGCCTTTAATGTTATCTGCCAAATAACTTTAATAATCACTTCATTAGGAAACCAAGATTATTGTTTAATGAAATTCAAGCATTGTTGAATGCATGAACTTAGTTACAATTTGTATGTATATATTTGAAGATTTTCTAGAATATAACAAAATTAACGTCCCAAAAATGTCCTGGTTTTGTCATCATCAACCCTTTCTTTACTAATATAGCAGCATTGGCATGTAGTTATTCCATTTAAAATGTATAGATAACAAGTGCAACGCCAAGTGTGGCATATATTCCCCCCGATGCTCCAATAGAGAGTGGGCAATGGATGGAATTTTTTTTATTTTATAAATCCAAGAAGTGGGTATCGTTTCCCCTTAAACTGGGCTATTCAATACACCGCAGCACAACCAAATCCGTCAATCCATGCCCAAGATACAAGCTGAAATGTTCATACAGAGACAAAATTAAGAAATTTCCAAGTCAAACAAGGGCTGTAACTCTGGTAATAACGAATGACGAAACCTGGAGTAAGTCGGCATCCTTTCCATCCGAGCTGTGCTATCAACATACCAAAGCACAACTGAATCAGAAGATCCTTGCCCAAGTTACAAGCTGAAATGTTCTTTCGGACACAAATTTCAAATTTCCAAGTCAAACAAGGGCCGTAACTGGTAAACATGAATGACGAAACCCGCGCATATCCTTTCTCCCAACCTGTGCTATCACCATGCCAAAGGACAACCAATTCCAAATATAAAGACATCCACAGCATAATGTTTGTTATGGACACATTTATGTGTTTTACACTCAGTAAAAAATGTACGGACAAAATCTGCACTATGTGGAGATTCTTTCCACTATGCTTGTCTACCGTCATACCAAAGAACATCCAAATTGAACTATCGATACTGTAGCTATGTTGTGAAATGTTTGTTTTGGTGGACAGACAAAGGTCTCCACTATATACCCCGAATCCTCCTTGGAGAGTCGAGGGCATAATAAGTTCAGCAAAGGTCGTTTGTTAACTTATTATCTGAACATTTACCACCAATGAATATGAACCATTCTGCTCTTGTGTTATATGTCTGTCGTCTGCTTTTATTACCTGAACATCCTTCAAATGGATATAAATCAACCGTTCCAATGTATCCTTTTATGGCTGAAATGGATAATAAATTTAGTATAGACAGAGTTAATACACGTGTTCAGATCTCCATTTAACACCCTGCCAACCACCTATCTGATATGCTATTAGAAATTGTTCCTATGCTATATTATTAGGGGTCCAAGGGTCCACGATTAGTTTCATGACAGTCATTTGTGACAGGGCCATTCTAAGTTGAATGGCATTCACAGAGATTTGTCGGTTTTATATGCATGTACATGTGCATGGGATCTTTGCACGGAGAGAGAGAATAAAGAACGATTTCACCCGAGTCTTCTGATGCTTTATATGAATGAGTACAGTAATTCCCTAAATAAGCGACTCCTTAACCACAGCAGAATTATGGGTAATTTTTCAGGATTTAGTCGGAAAAAACAAGCCATATTTCCGACTAAATCCTGAAAAATTACCCATAATTCTGATGTGGTTAAGGAGTCGATTATTTAGGGCATTACTGTAGTTGTATGGATCAACATCATCTGTGATTTAATATGCAAGGCGCGTTTAACATAGCTATCTTAAGTATGAAGTTCAACAATTATAGTTGTAGTAACGTCAATCTGTATAGTGAGTCTGTTCATATTCTGACATCATCATAGACTCAAATACTATTAACACAAAAATATTAAAATGATGCATATATTTGACTTTAATATTGATTTTATCACAGAAACTTCACTTTAATGGAACAAATCTACATCCATTTGAAAATATACCTTTTCTCCTGTAATTCCACATTTAAAACTGAGTTAAGCTTAGATTACTAAATCAATTATTATTACCACGTTAATTGCCAAATTAAGATCTATTTCTTGTGTTGAGGTATACGTATGTTAACCCTTTTATGACTGGAGCTTTGTGATATGTTGCATTGGCCTAACAATATTTACCTTGACAGCCAGTGCATTCTCTTATATATGCGAGGCTCTCTTTTGGGAGACTCGCATTTATAAGAAATTGCACTGGCACAGGATATTTAATGCTGCACAAGCAAAGCTTCCATCATGAAAGGGTTCAAGAGCAAGAATAAACATTATATACCATAAAATCCTTATCTTTTACATCACAGGGAGACGTTCCTTCCGCAGCAAGATATCCAATTGGTGTTGTGGCTTTGAGGATCACAGCAAGTTATCAACGCACACCGTTACTAGATACGACATGCTGTCCATCAGAGAGAAACCAAAATGGAAAATCTTCTCCAATATATGTGCTATTCTTGTGATGGTGATGGGGATATTCCTGACAGCGTTTTTTGCTTGAGCTTCCGATTTTATTAATACACATTGTGTTCCCGTCCTGTGCTATATGTTGATGATATATGAGTAATTTTAAATAGTGAACATTTGACTGTGAATCGAGCTGCATTAGCTCAGTCAGTTAAACCTTTCTATACTAAATACTAATTGATGAGTAGTTCCCTTAACCCTTTCATGACAGGAGTTACGCTGGTGCAGATTTAAAGATAGTCAGTACATTCTCTTATATATGCGAGTTTCTTATATGGAGCCTTGCATATATAAGAGAATGCACTGGCTTAAAAGGTCAAGGTAAATATTATTAGGCCAATGTAATCTCTTATATATGAGAGGCTCCCTGATGGAGACTCCCATATATAATAGAATGCATTGGCACAGGGTTTTCGCAAAATTTCAGAAAGCTCCAGTCATGGAAGGGTTAATAAATGTTCAGATAATAAGTTCAACAAACAACCGTATATTGAACTTGTTATCTTAACATATCCCACCAATGAATATGAATCAATCTGCTTGTATTATCTGTTTTCTGTCTGTCATCTGCTTTTATTACCTGAACACCCCTCCAAATGAATACTATACCATTCCAATGTATACTATTATAACTGAATGGGAGAATCGTTTTAGTATAGAAAGGGTTAAATAGGCTTGCTACTACCATGATGCATTTATCAACCACAAGTACACGTATATTACTATTACTATTGTTCAGTTTAAAGAAAATGTTTACACCATTTTTTTACTTCAAATTCAATTAATTTCATTATAACAACACTCCAAAGATGGAAAATTGCACATCAAGCCTCCATCATCAACATACTAATATACATGTACCACACACAGCAGCCAGGATTAATTACCGCTGAATTATCACTGAATATATTCAACTGTTTATCAACTGATTATAACACTGAATTTCCACTGACTTTCCAGTTGAAATTCAGCCTCATTTTATATCTCTGAATGTGCAACTGATTCTCAGTTGAATGTAGCGCTGAATTTTCAGCTGAATATACAGCAGAATTTCAACCTCATTTAACCCTTTCAGTGCCAAGTCCGATTTTTGTATCAACCCATATTTCCTTGATCATTTGTCAAATTTATTGATTATAATAATGTGATACATTGATGGAAAGAGCTCTAAGAGCTCTTTCCATCAATGTATCACATTATTATAATCAATAAATTTGACAAATGATCAAGGAAATATGGGTTGATACAAAACTCGGACTTGGCACTGAAAGGTTTAAATAATTGGAACTGCTGATTCTAGGCTGTGCATGAAGCATAGCGGTTACTCTGCTGATGTCCTATAGGATGTACATTGAGTAAATTGCAGCAGAGTGAATCAAGGCTAAAAAATAGGCTGGATTTACTCTGATTCTAGGCTAATAGCCTATAAATATGTTCAACAGTTACTGATATTCAGCTGTAATAACACTGATATTGCTGAATATACACTGGCTTTTGATCTACTTTCAAATGATTAATTTGGTAAAATGTGTTTGCAGACTTCTCTAATGGTTTACATGTTTGGTCTTTTTCAACTTTGGGAAATTCAAATGTCCTGTTTATGAAAATCCAATGCCCTAACCTAACCTAGCAAAATTTTCTACCGGATATATATAAGGACACGGTTTGCAGAGGGGGATCAAAAATGATTTTCAGAATAAATGACAATGAAAATTATCACCGGAAACAAATTGATAGTATCTTGTTATTCAATGCTGATACATAGGTATACTTATTCCTGATTCATGCTCTTTGACAACATGTACTCAGTTGGAAAATTTACACCTTGATGGTCTTCACACAATATGTGGTGCAGTTAGAGGTATCAGTCATAATCTAATATACAATGAAACTGGTTTTGCTCCCTTATATTTAAGACGAGAACGTAGAAAAACCATTATGATGTTTAAACTTATGAATAGGCTTTGTCCACAGTATCTCTATCTGAAGATTCCAAGACTTGTCTCTGATACATGTGATAACTCTTTTCGGGTGGATAAATTAATTGAATTCGAATGGAATCTGAAAAGTTTCTGTAACTCATTCTTTCCTTCTGGTGTGAGACTGTGGAACAATGTGGACACTGATATACTAAATACAAATTCTCTATCTAAATTAAAATTTGACCCGACTAGAATCAATGCAGTGTTGCCCAAAGTCTATTATGAATGGAGCAGATGTAACCAAATAATACATGCTAAATTGCGCTTATGCTGTAGTGATCTGAATGCTCATAAGTATGAAAGGTTTCTAATTGATGATCCAAGCTGTAGTTGTGGTTATACTTATGAGGATCCTGAACACTACATAGTCTTCTGTCCTTTATTGTATAGACAACGTGAATCCTTAGTATCAACATTGAAAGACCAAAATTGTGAAATTTGTATTAAAGATTTACTTATTGGAGCATCCCATGTTTCTAATACAAATTCAGCAATATGTAATGCACTTCATATTTACTTTGAATCTACTGAGAGACTGTGATTACATATCAACTGCAGTATATTCTTTCTGCTTAAGTTTAACTTGCAGATTGATACATGTGAATGTGTCATATCATTCAAATTTATATGGTTATTATATCATAACAACTTTAATTGAACATTGAAACATTTTAAACTCTTACTCATTGCCATCAACAGTATTTTCAGGACAACCTTGTTTTATTTAATCTTATTTAGTGACTTCATACGTAATGATTACTAGGAATTTCCATGATACAAGATATATATACACCATTAAATTGTCATGTGTCCTTGTTTGTCAACTTTTCGTATTTTTCTGTTTGGACCAAATTAAATAGGCTGTGCCTGAGTTTTGGGTCCAGTTCATTCAAGCGTTAATGAATAAATGTATTTAAAAGAGCGTTGAAAGGTTATTTCTTCGACTCAAATCAAGGAACACATTCTGGTTATAGGTTCAGGGTGCTTCCACGGCCGAATAACTTTATAACCTTGTGCTGACTCCAATAACATTCTTCAACGTGCACACACTGAGGTGTGTACACGTGTCAGCCATTAATGTCCGTGCCCAATCGGACAGTGTACTGCACCCACAACAACATACCTGGACAAATGTTGTAATGGGGGAAGTCGGTGTTTTGCATTCGGATCTTTATTCAGTGATCTTGAATGAGACTTTTCAGCCTGACAAAGTTGGTATCTGACCGAGTTCTGATTTTTGTCAGAATACCCTGAACAGGTTGCAACAAGCAATATACCTGACATTATATTATTCGTAGATAAACATGCCATATGGCTTGACATATTACAAATTTACTTGCCTGTCGTGATAACACGCACATGTGGATTTACAGGTAGAAGACAAAAACGAAACTTGCGTGTGAGAGAACAAGACATTCTATTGAAGTAGCCAAGTGATCTGCCCAATCTAACATAGTCAACCAAAGGCAACCAACCGCGGTCATCGTGATTCTGATTGATGAACTGGCAGATAGATTGACCGAAGTCGTTCAATGGTAAAGTAGTCTGCGCCATTTAGACACGAGAAATTATATTATGCATGTATCGATGCTAATTTAAAAGTACTAAAATGTTATCAGATTTAGGCGCTGCAATAATTTGCGAACCAGCTGTACACGAATAAACACATGTGTGAATTAGAAGATAGATGACATACCGGGGGTCCAACAATGTAAATTAGTGTATATACTATCATAACCACAAATATATCATCTTCATCACCATTATCATAATCTTCACCAACATCATCATCACCATGTAACTAATACTATTTGTTTGCTAACTTACTAATGCGCTTATGTTACATATTGAATTATTATGCATAATAAAACATTGAAACATAAAGCAATCCCCGGTCCACTAATAAAGAGAGACCAGTATGCTACCGACTTCCATGTTAACCCTTTCAGTGCCAAGTCCGATTTTTGTATCAACCCATATTTCCTTGATCATTTTTCAAATTTATTGATTATAATAATGTGAGACATTGTTCAGTTTAAAGAAAATGTTTACACCATTTTTTTACTTCAAATTCAATTAATTTCATTATAACAACACTCCAAAGATGGAAAATTGCACATCAAGCCTCCCTCATCAACATACTAATATACATGTACCACACACAGCAGCCAGGATTAATTACCGCTGAATTATCACTGAATATATTCAACTGTTTATCAACTGATTATAACACACTGAATTTCCACTGTCTTTCCAGCTGAATATCAGCCTCATTTTATATCGCTGAATGTGCAACTGATTCTCAGTTGAATGTAACGCTGAATTTACA
Organism: Siphonodentalium dalli; assembly: GCA_032622095.1. Taxonomy (NCBI): domain Eukaryota; kingdom Metazoa; phylum Mollusca; class Scaphopoda; order Gadilida; family Siphonodentaliidae; genus Siphonodentalium; species Siphonodentalium dalli. Next base: position 179,912,435 of record CP136069.1, on the reverse strand, counting down.
GCAGAATTTCAACCTCATTTAACCCTTTGAGTGCCAAGTCCGATTTTTGTATCAACCCATATTTCCTTGATCATTTTTCAAATGTATTGATTATAATAATGAAATCACCACCAAGTCACTGCTAAACACAATCTAGCATTATACCCCCCAAACTTTCATTGCGTAAAGTTTCTACAAAAATCGGACTTGGCACTCAAAGGGTTAAATCGGACAGGGCACCCTTAATCTACTCTTCAGCATCATTGTGTTCATGAGAAGTATTTTTGAATTTATAGTTTATAATGCATAATATATTACATGTATATAAAATCAGAGCTATCAACTGTTTCTCTGGCAATATATCTCACCCATAAATAATTGAGCTGTTTTCATTGGAATCATCGCTAATCAAAAAAATTAAGACCAATACATTCAGTGTTTCATGAAAACAGCTCTACAATTGGTATGTTTATATTTATTAAAGATAGGGTGTTTGTTCTAGGTTACCAGTCATAGCAAGAACATGGGCAGCTGTTTAATGAAGATTATACATGGTTCCCAAAGATCAGACCTAATTCAAGGGCATTTTGCTACAATTTTCAAGTCCCTCTCTTAAGAAATTCAAGGCAATTTATTTGACAAGTTAAAACACTTAACTTAATGTCGAAGATAGTGTCTCAAACAGGTGTATCAAGTCACGCCAACAAGGGAAAAGGTGTGTCGTACTATACATATGCACCACCCTTTTCGGCTGGTCCAATATTGGCATAGTAGCAGGGGCCCTTCCTATACAATTTTAACAGAGTTCCGTCCCTTTGTTTGTAATGTTTTGGCATTGCAATTTAAAATTTAAGCCCGAAGAAATAGTTACAATCTCAAACAAATATCAAATGATTTCAATAAACTTTTATCTTTGGGCACTATGGAACACGAAAATGCGATAAACTACTCATTTTTCATTTCTGCGACATCGATTTTAATAGAGTCCAATAGTAAAATTATGTGTTTATTGTTGCCTGTAATTTACGTAATATATTTTGTCCAACTTACTGTTTAGAATGTATGTTATTCGTTTTGTTAACTATATATTATCTTAACTCTTATAATAAATCAAAATGTTCAATCAAAGTATCTAAAATTGTCTTCTCTGAAACCACCGAAAACACAAATCAGCCCAAAAAACCCTAAACTACCCAGCTACACTACCTCAACACATGCGTAGTGGCATCTCTGTGAAGAACGGATTAGTCACACCTGACCCGAAATCCACGCCATCGGCGAAGTGGGAATCTCTCATTTGATTGACCCATTTTTTTCAACTTTCTTGAGGAATTAAAATGTGACTTGCCAAATGAAAATATGTTTTGCCAAATGTGAATTATTCTTGCCATTGACAAATTTGGCAAGTGACAGCGCGAACCCTGCGTGCGACTGCAGATGGGAATGGACCACAGGGTCTCGTCGTTTAATAAAGAGAGTACAAATAAAATTAAACAAATTATATAGACGAGAGGCCGATCACGATTGGCAGATGTTTAACCCATCCCTTGGCGATTATAAATTGCTATGAACGAAATCATAATCTATAGTTTTGACGTTGAATTATAGAGTATACTGTTATGTGCTAAAGTATTTTAGCCAATTTAAATGTACATAGTAACACAAATTTTGGAAATTGTGGCTCAAAAGAGAAGAATTAGTGTATCATTTAAACTAGATCCTGTCACTATCATAATGTATACAGTTATATTTAATATGCTGTTGCAAATTGCCATGTGATATATCAAAATGATATATTTATCTAATAATGGAAAGCAATAACAGACATTGAATGGCTAAAAGGGGTTAATATTTTCCAAATCGATCAACCGATATGTATCAAATACGATAGGGTGGGCGGTGCTTCATCATAAACCAGGAAATAGAAAATTATAAAGATTTATAAACTAGAGTTTTGATGATGAATGATAGAGTATACTATTTAATAAATAGTGCATGGCTTGGAGTTGATTACGGTATAGTCCCCATGGTGGGAATAGTTCACGACGCGAAGCGGAGTGAACTATACCCACAACACAGGAAACTATAACCGCATAGTCAATGACAATACATGCTCTATTTATTATACTTCACCGAACAATTCGTACTCTTGTAGCATGCATATATACTGAATAACCATATTCCGCAACACGCACCAACTGCTGGACTGTCAAATTCCCTTCACAAGACGTTAACCCTTTACCCAACAGAAGGGCCATGTGCCAATGCATTCTCTTATATATGCGAGTCGACCATAGGTCGCCTCGCATATATAAGAGAATGCATTGGCTTAACACATTAAAAATTATAAAATTGTTAAAGAATGTAAGAAAAAATGGTAAAAAAAGATTTTGTGTAGGCCAATGCATTCTCTTATATATGCGAGGCTACCTATGGTCGACTCGCATATATAAGAGAATGCATTGGCACAGGGCATAACTGTAACCATCACAATGTGGTCAAGGAGCCGGTTCCAATGATATCCATATTCGTATGGTTCTATTGAGACAGACCGAAGATATTTTAGGCTGTTGAATCTTTATTTGGCCGGTTTTGGCCGGTTTGTTGGGTAAAGGGTTAAAAGAAATCATGTCCAACTCGTTTACTGAGACCAAATACACTGTATGGTTATCGTCTTACCGACCAAATACACTGTATGGTTATCGTCTTACCGACCAAATACACTGTATGGTTATCGTCTTGCCGACCAAATACACTGTATGGTTATCGTCTTACCGACCAAATACACTGTATGGTTATCGTCTTACCGACCAAATACACTGTATGGTTATCGTCTTACCGACCAAATACACTGTATGGTTATCGTCTTACCGACCAAATACACTATGGTTATCGTCTTACCGACCAAATACACTGTATGGTTATCGTCTTACCGACCAAATACACTGTATGGTTGTCGTCTTACCGACCAAATACACTGTATGGTTATCGTCTTACCGACCAAATACACTGTATGGTTATCGTCTTACCGACCAAATACACTGTATGGTTATCGTCTTACCGACCAAATACACTGTATGGTTATCGTCTTACCGACCAAATACACTGTATGGTTATCGTCTTACCGATAACAAGTGTAAGAGTAACATCATCGTCGCAAGAATGTGTTGAAATCAAGTTCAATAAACCGAAACGCGTAGTATTTAGGTTTTGTTGTGAATGCACGCGAACCCGAAACTGTAATACAAGGTGAATTCAACAGTATGCTGTGAAATTATTCAAGGGTTGCAAGGAATGTCACTAGACCGAGGGTATGTTCGAAACCACTGGTATGCATACAAGCGATGATATGTCCTGTATACATATTGTGGAGTAAGATACAAGATCTCTAATGTTATGTCAACTAAAAGTAAAGAAGATAATTGGTAGCTTGGCGGTGGAGTATGAAATTTGATATGTTACTCACATAAAGGCTGTGTATGCCATGTGATAACTATGATGGAGTGCCTTGCAAGAGGTCCAAATATTAAATATAGTTACAATCACGGCAAAAACACCGTCATCACAGTTAACAAATGGGAGTACAAAGACCGTGACCTGATATTGGGCTATTATCAATTTAGAAAGTAATTTGGAGCGTTAGCAAAGGGCCGAATGAAATTTATAGCCAAAGGGTTTAATTAGGAATTTAATAGTATACAAGTATGTTGTCGGAGCAGAGCAATAAATAGTGCATGCATATGTAGTGTAAAAAGAAGTGTAATATGTTAAAATCAGAATTTCATCGATATCATCATCAGTTACAAATATCTCGGTGACGAATCCTCTAAGCGCAGGTTGACGTCGTTCATGTGAAAACTATTTTCATTTAATTTCATTTGTACACGCCTCAGTAAATTGGAGGACAACCATATATATATATATATATATATCTGTTTTCGAGACTGTTGCCCCTGTTCATGACTTTTTGCATGCTAGTTCGATATAGTAGTGTGCTAAATTTAGTACGCCACCTTACAAGTATAGTGGTGTGCTAAATTTAGCACACAATATAAAACACAGCTCTCAACCAATCAGAAGGCGCCATTTCTGGGTGAAGTGAAATATTATGTACTAGAGTAGTACAGACAAATATACATAATAACACATATTCTGAAACTATTGGAATTGATGGGTCCTAGTGCCAATAGTTCACTGGTAATATCAATTTAAGTGGCGTTTAATAACATTGGAATACCCCAGGACACCTAACCTCAGATAAATGAACACAGTTCATACCCTGGTGGTTAGTATACAAGAAGCTCTAAACTCGAAACAGATTGCCACTTTTGAAACAAAAGACAGTAAGTAGCCCTCAATAAAATTGTTTCACAGAACTTCCATATACTAAAATCCACAACCTTCAATGTTAATCGTCTAAGCTCTCTGGGACTGTCAAAGAATTTTGAAGTATTGCTCCTATTCTGAAAATATCCCTACGAATGTACAATGGACTATTCAAATTTATACTTTTAGAACTGATCGGGATAGTCCATCAGTCATGAATGGGTTACAGCTTACAATATAGTTAACATGATAGATAAAACAACTCATGTGGGTGATAAGACTTTTCTTTATTCACAGTGAGGAAATCTTTAGTACTTACATGATCACTTACATGATTACTTGAGTTATAATCAATAAACCGCAAATCTGGATAATTCGAAGTCAAAAAGGGCCATAACTCCGTAAAGCAATCAGTCTGTATTTTGGGCTGAGAAACTCACATACCAAATTTGGTGCCGATCAGATGAAACATTTTTGAGATATCGCAGCACGTGTGAATTCTAAGTCTAAAAAGGGCCACAACTCTCTTAAAATATATCGTATCTGTATTTTGGGTTCAGAAACTCATATACAAATTTCGTTTCCGATCGGATAAAATGTTTCAGTTATCCCACGATGCGTAAAGTTTCTACAGACAGACGCTAATTTCCAACGGATAGTAGTTATGGGGCTTCCAGTTGTTGGGACCTTCGACGAGTTATGGGACTTCCACATTGTCTTCGTGTACGAACTGCCTCTTCTGGGACTAAACCACAAAATACCAATTTTCAAGGCGACTGAAGATCCAAAACTAATGTTATCACCCAGATACCAAAAATAAAATGGCGCAAAAAAGGGCCATAACTCCTGACAAAATATGGAAAAATCCGAAATTGACCAAGCATGTTCTGGGACTTTTACCGGTTTATGGGCCTCTTTGAAGGCTCACATGTATCTGTCCAATAGTGTCCAAAAATGTCCACGTCAAGATATGTCCATGGGGTATTGGGACTTTTGTCTGAATCCAATTTGAACATGTTTGTGAGACTTAATAATGAGACAATATACATTAAATTTGTGGGACTTTCACAAAGTCTCATGAGCAAGAAAATATGTCCCGGAACATACCCACAGTGGATCAACGGACACGAACCAAAACCGGAAGTCGTAGATTTCGAGGTGGAGAAATATCTGTCGACAAATATTTGTTGACATTTTTTGACGGTTTTTTTGGAAAATAAACACTTGGATAGCATATCTGACCAACTGAAGGTGAGTGAATATTTCTTCGCTAATGTTCGGACACCGACGATCAATTTAAGTCAGTTGCCATTGTTCGATCGCGGAAAAAATGTCATTTAATCATCGCCGCGAGACGATTTCTTCCCCAAAATATCCCAGAAAATCATACTTTTCACATTCATCGCAGACAGCTGTCGCAACAACCTATATACCGGTCGAAAGGCCTGTTTTCCCCCCACAAATGCATATTTTGAGTATTTTCACGGACTGTCTCAAAATTCCAAATTTCATCTTTTGATGCAGGTACCCACCTCGAAAATACTGTCCGGTTAGTCCTGTACACCCCGGAATTTAGTTGCAATCCACCAGACCCGGCGGACAGTTTTTGTTGTTCAATCAAGAGTCGAAGTGGATTAGTTGGTTGGCTGCCTTTCGTTAACAGTGGCACGTTTTTGGGCAACTGCTTTTCTGTTGCAACTATAGTATACTGATCAAGTTTAGTTACCGAGTACAGTTTGCAATTTGTTCTCATATATTCGTTCAGATCGTGTAAGGTCATTAACCAAAGAATCATTTATGGAAATATTGTTAGAACAAGAATATTACAATGCCCTCCATGACCAAGGCCGTAGCAACAGGATTGTTTTGATGGTGGGAGGTGTAGATGTATTTTCCAATAGTTTGATATTTCAGCCAGTATATAGCGTGAAATTTGATACTTAAAAAACAATTAAAATTCGATTAATTTCAGAAAAAACAAATCGGGACCCATGGCTGTTCTTTTTCATTATGACCACTTTCGGGACCCACCACCCGAGTTTTTATTACGATTGTATAAAGTTTTAACTACATTTTTCGGGTATATATACACCCCTTTATTTTTATGTTTTAAACTACAGGCACCCACCCATATTTCGGAGAATTTTCGCTAATATTACATATTATAGCATAGCCATCGGATATGCAGATGTTTATTTCCATTTCTATGAGAGGCCAAATTCACATTTCATAATTAATTGCAGTTAAGCAATAGCACTTAAGCATAATTATTTGCGATTAAGCGCAAGTCATGGTTATACTGTATGTAACTATGTACCCCTGGTGAATAAATAGGTGTATCTATAACTAAACCTGAACTCATATTGACATATCACCTCCTTGTTTTCATTGCTTTGGATAGTTGGGATTGTGAACTAGCCTAAATTCTTTATCAAAATGGGTGACTCGCGACAGTATTACCTTCTGTTTTAGTCGAGTCGAGGAACCAACCCATCAAAGCTCAAGTGTGATCAGATATCGATTATTGAAGTTTGTTATTTCAATTGATTGCTGCCCAGAAACACGCCGTGCAAAGGGTGGTTTCGGTCAAAATTGCGGATGAAGATGGATAACTCTAAAACAAGTGGTAATACGGTAAAATTTCGTGATACTTTAGTAATTATACGGCCATATTTTGTTGAACAAAATGTTTATAAATCACACGTTTTTGGGAAATTTGATACCATAGTTGACAGTGGTCAGCATCATTTTTTGCAGTTAATCGATTCTGATAACTAAAGCTTATTTTGAAGAAATATTGTTGTTGTTGTTGTTGTTGTATCTTTATAATATGGGTCTTTCTGATAGGATTGAGGACCTTTAGTTTAAATTAGCCAAATGCAGATACACCCGGTCATGCTAATAGTTAGGTTATATGGGTAGTTACACTTACTCTCAAGCAACTCATAGCGCTTAATCGCAACACATAGCGCTTAATCGCAATTAATTGCACTTAAGCGCAATTCTGGTATGGGTGATGCCTGGAGAGGTGTACAAACCTCGAGATGAGATGAGTCTAGTGAAAGCATGATGTGATGGGATGTGGCTGTTTCTTATATACTATTTGGGATGCATATTAGATGAGGCGTTTGGCAATACACATCGGGATTGGTTCCGCCGTTATGGTCATTTCCCTTGACCATATTTGGGAGCCATCTTCATTGTGTGTATGTCTTCGCTGGGGGTAAGATGTGTAAGGTTTCGTTAAGAAACCGAATACGAATATTTTAGTTTGGGGTTCTATATATTGGGACATATGTATATGGCGTTATGTCACAGTATCGGCTTGTTTGAAAAATAGTGTAGCATATGCTCGTCGCTGCCAAAATACTATGAAATATGTAATATCCTAGTTTATCAGGGGGGGGGGGGGGGTGAAAAAAAATCCGGGGTGGGTGGGTGGACAAAGTCACCAACAAGCAATTTTTTCTGCAACTAAAATAAATTCCTGCTTGTTTTTTTGTGTGTTTTGGCAATGAGTTGGGCTTCAAAACCACTTTGAATGAAAGAAATAATGTAATTCTAACTGGTAAACTGACTGCAGGCAGTTATCGTGTTGTATTTTGTTGCAAATTTTGAAATCCAAGATGGCCGCCGAATGACCTCAAAATGACTCATTCCTATTTACATGTCCATGTTAACATCCATGATAAATAGTATGCAAAGAAATTCATATACAGCTGTTTACAGTGAATTCCCCCCCCCCATCTCTGTTTTAGTGTTAAAAGGGGGGTGGGTGTACAAAAATGGTCGGAAAAAACTGCCGAAAACGTAAAAACAATTGGCGGTGGAGGTGGGTGGGTACAAAAAATGATCGAAAGGGAAAAAATGCCATACGTGCGTGAAAAAAATTCCGACCCCCCCCCCCCCTGAGTTTATTACCTTTTTTCTTCGTTTCTTGTTGTGTTTTCTGTCGCCTCCGCCATCTTGAGTGCGTGGTACTCATCAACTCGAAACCATGTGATTCCTCACCGTGAACAGGTGACTAAGTAGAGTTCTCTCCCATCCATCAGTGAAGATAATAATTTTTTGCTACTCTGTGTCATTTATCACAGGTCCCCTGGTGCGATACCACCACTACAAGTATATATACTTGTAGTCAGAGGCGGACTGGACGATCGGGAGACCGGGAAAATTCCCGATGGGCCGGAGGCCTGACGTGGGCCGCCACATGTGTTGTTTAACCAGCCTAATTGGCTAATCGTAATTTTGTCATTAAATGAACTTGTCAGCATCATATAACACCATGTAAAGACCCCGTTAATATCGAGATTTTAACGGTAGCTCTCAGCTGTAAATCCCAATACAAATTCTCACGCACCCCTCCCGGATCCTCCGCAATTGAAATTTCCAACATAATAGGAACGCTTCAGCTGAGGCCAGTCTAGATGCTAGGATTAGCGATTTTCTTGTATAGTTTTCAAAATTTTCTCATCCCGGGCCGAACAACCATGGAGAGCCCGGTGTGTCCTTGTCACTTGTCCGTAGCTGTGAGCATTTGTCTGGAGTTAGACCGCCAGATGTTAGAATTTATGCAATTTTTCAGGTAAAAATATCTGAATGGTTTCATACCGGGAATATATTGAACCATGGTTTATGAATATATAGGATATTAGGCCAGAGCACTGATGTGCAAGGGGGTGCAAATGGAATTATGCAAAAATTTGTATTTGGTCTGATTTTGATTCAATGGGGGGAGGGGTGCAAATGGAATTATGCAAAAACATGTATTTGGTCTGATGCAAGGGGGAGGGGGTGCAGTTGGAATTTCCCAAGGTGGACACCCCCGAACAGAGACCCTCCCCCACTCGGCGCTCTGCACCTCGGCAACTGCCTTTGGCACATGGCCGGTATTATATTCATTTCCCGGGCCAGTTTTTTGGCCCAGTCCGCCTCTGCTTGTAGTGGTGGTATCGCACCAGGGGACCTGTGTCATTTATCACACCATAAAGATGTATTGAAATATAAATACACTAATGGTCAAAATTTTTGTTTGAATTGGCCAACATCAGTCGGAAATTTTCCAACTTTAGGGGTGTGATGTTCCAACTTTAGGGGTGTGATGTTCCAAATTTAGGGGTGTGATGTTCCAGTAATTGGAATTAAAGCTTGAGGTACAAGTTGGACAATTCCAACCCAAGGGGGCAAATGGAATTTCGCGGACTTGATACATTGTTTGATCTGGGTTAAGGATGTGCAGTTAGACATTTCAAGGACGACACCCCAACGGAGACTATCTCGCCACGTTAGTTTATTAGCAAAAATAGCTAATTGGATTGGGGCACAAGTTATTGCTAACTTATTGACGCCCCTTTCCAACAAACAATTGATAGTTAACAAAAGAGTTAGGCTTCCTGCCTGCAATACATATCTATATCTATATTTGCGAATGTATGTCTGTCTGTCTGTCTGTGTTCTATAGAAATTCACAGGGGACAACCTAGATGTCACAAAGGGGGTTTAATAGGGGTAACGTTTTACGAGAAAGATAATGGCGAGGGTTAGAATTTTCTAAAGTGACGCCGTTGTTGTCAGGGGCAGAAAAGGGGAGGGGCAGAAAAAAAATTGTCGCCGATTGCCACCAAACTGATATATAATCATTCCCATAATATGAGGAATCTAATGGTGTGGTTTAAATATGTCTAAAGTCGCGCCGTTCGCGTCAGGAATGCCCGAAAGGGGAGAGGGGCACCAAAATTGATCAAAATAATTTTAGCGCCGAATTCCACCAATTGATGCACATTCTTCTGAGATCTTCTCCATGATACAATGAATTGTATTGTGTGATTTAAAGACGCCAAATTGGTGTCGTTGGGATGATAGATTGTGGAGGGGGCGGTGGGTGGGTACTAAATCTGATAAGAATTGGTTAAGTCGCCGATTGCCACGAAACTTATGTAAATTTATCCCCATGGTATGAGGTATCTAATGGCGTGGCTTAAAGCTGTCAAAAGTGTCGTCATTCGAGTCAGGGGTGCACTGAAAGGGAGAGGGGTACCAAAATTTATACAATATTTTAGCGCCAATTTCCACCAAATTGATACACATTCTTATCCATAATATGAGGAATCTAATCGTGTGATTTTAAAGACGTCATATTGGTGCTGCTTTGGTGAGAGATGGGGGTGGGTGGGGTGTGCACATAATTTGAAAAAAATTTGTTTAGTCGCGGATTAGCACCAAACTTACAAATAATAATCTCTATGATATCAGGAGTCTAATTGTGTGGTTTAAAGATGTCAAAAGTGGGGCCATTCGAGTCAGGGGTGCCTAGAGGATGAGATGGACACAAACATTGATAAACAATATGTCTAGCGCCGATTTCCACCTGATTGATACATATTCTTCTCCGTGATCGAAATAATCTAATCGTGTGGTTTAAATGCGCCAAATTGGTGCCTTTTGTGTGAGAGATATGCAATTGTAGCCCTAAATTTGATACGAATTTGTATACTCGCCAATTTTCATAAATTTTATATATAATCATCTCTATAATGAGTCTAAGTGTGTGGTTTAATGATGTCAAAAGTGGCGCCGCTTGAGTCCGAAATAGGGACGGGAGGGTCACCAAAAACTTATAAAAATATGTTTAGTGCCAATTACCATCAAGCTCATACACGTTCTTCTCCAATATTTGCGAATATCTGGCTGTGTTCTATTATATCTATATATAACTTTAAGGGTGCAATCGAGATGGCACCAAGGCGGTCTAACAGGGGTAACTTTTTACGAGTAAGATAATGGTGCGGGTTAAAATTTTCAAAAGTGACGTTGTTGGTGTCAGTGGAGGGGCTATTTTTAGCCCAGATTTCGACCAAATTGATATATTATTCTTCTCCGTGATACGAGGAATATAAACGTGTGATTTAAAGACGCGAAATTGGTGCCGTTCGGGTAAGAGATGGGGGGGGGTGTAATAACTATGATAAGAATTTGTTTAGTTGCCGATTACCACCAAACCTATATATAATCATCTCCATTATATAATGCATGCATGAGTCTAATAGAAGTGGTTTAAATATGACAAAAGTGGCGCGGTTCAAGTCATGCATGAGGGGAGTTGCACCAAAGTTGATACAAATATATTTAGCACTGATTCCACCAAATTCATGCACGTTCTTCTCTAATGATATGATATGATGAATTAAATCACATTTGGGGTCATGGATGGCGAGAGGAGATTCACTAGCATTTACAAGATTGTTCAATTCGCCGATATCCAACAAAGTTGTATATAGTCATCTCCCAGGCCATCTACTTGTCGTTCTATGGAGTTTTTGGCATTCCAATATCACAATCTCGACAGATGGTGACCGAAGTAAGTCACTTGAACAATTATATCTTATCAACTGTCATATTTATATGGGGATGAAATCAGGGCATTCCTATACTGATCTAGCAACACAGATACATAGAAGATAGCATTAAAAGTATATTTATATCAATCTATTTAAGAGATACATATATTCATTCAAACTGAGGGACCTTGAATCGTCAGATGATTGCATATTAGAATGGCTCATGTATATATTATAATACGATTGAGTCTATCGCATTCAATATAGTTTCCACAAAAAAAGTTACAATTGCCAAGAGATATGGAAATGTAGAGCAGGCCTGTTCAAAAATAGTGGTCACAGTGTGCAGTCAAATATGGTTACTTCTGAGATAAAGAAAAATGCAGTCCGTAGCACATGACTTTTCAGGATCCTCCAATATTGACATCTGACAAGGGTATATATGCCCGATACAGAGGATTTCTTTCATTTTTTAGAACAGACTCGTCGCCTAACATAAACCACTCAAAATCTCGCTGTGTCGGCACATGCAGCTGCTATACATGCATAACATCAATTCTTTTAAACTGAAAATGATTAGCCAGTATATAGCACCAGAAAAGAGGAGCGCCTGGACATATCTTTAAAACATCGGTATCTAAATTCATGAAGATATGATAAACTAGATTGATTGATTGATTGATACATCTGTATGTAAAACACAATTGTCGTCTTCTATTTTTTCGAACTAATATGTTTATAATGTTCATGTTTCATTCTATAACGTCTGAAGTATACGCAGTTGTAAATAAATAAATACTTCTTCATTGGTGGGACGGATTAAACGCGATAAACAAAGTGATAATCGCTCCGACCTGACAAGGTGAGCCACTACTTATATTCTATGCGTAAGAATCATGTTTTGTGATGCCATTTGGATATACAATTTATGAGAATACGTGTAACACTTTGAGAGCAAGAGTATTCTCTATTCCCACCAAATATCCACAGAGGGTTTCACATCACTTTAACCTGGGCAACGCCGGGTAACCCTGCTAGTAATATATAAAGGTATACAAAGAACACTTGTATGATTTATAAATGAAGATAAATTGGGGATACACATTAAGATGTCAAAGGATATGTGTATTACTTGCGTCAAAATGGGTGAGGGTGTGAGATGTGAACCGTCGATCGATGATGTGATATTTGTTTTCCAAATGTATGTATTATTATTCGCTCGGTTTGATATATTATTAGTCATTAAATCGGTGTGTTTCTATAATATTCTTTTGAGCAGCAATGAACAACTTGTAATTTATTTGCTCAGTCTCATGAGTGGAGCCGAATAGTATATTTCCAATGGTCAGATGCAGTATGCCAAGTCTAGATATACTATCGAGGAGTTTTAGTCTTTCATAAATAAAGTAAGGTCATTCGAAGAAAAGTGGTACGCTGTTTCCTCGGGTGCACCACAACAGCATTTCGGCAATATGATTAATATGTTTATCAAAATTAAGATTACTACAATTGTTTCGCAGTTTAGCGTGCAGTATGTTCCTCTCTCGGCTTCCGACGAGGTAGAAGGGGGAGGTTTCAGTATTACATTCATCGCAACTAGTTTTTGCTCTATAGTCTTTTTGTTTATATTGTCTTTATTTTCTTTATTTTCACTCTTCGTGAGGTCATCAAGAAATTTGTTCCACTTGATAATCATAGAAGGAAAGAATGATTTGTTATAATATTCAGTCTTTCGGGATAAAGAGTTAAATCGGTAGGGATATCGGGAAGGGTAATTAGTGTTGTCCCCGTAACGAGGAGGTAATATATCTGTCAAATATTTCGGAGCATTTTCAGCTTGGATTCGGTTGAACATTTTTAATTTATGAAATTTTCTTCGACCTTGCAGTGATTGCCAACCCATTTCTGTAAATAATCTATGTGTGGGACATGAGCGAGTTAAGCCCGATACAATTCTAGCCGCATCTATGTGCAATTTGTCTAGCGTATTTAGAAGGGAATCGGGAGCATAGTCCCAGATAATATCTCCATATTCCATAAGAGGAAGAATGTAAGATATGTACATTAGATTTATGGATTTGCGACTAAGTTTATATTTCATTTTTTTAAGCATTTGATAATCGACCAGAAACACGATTTACTATTTCATTTATTTGTATATCCCCACACTAAATTTGATTGAAAGTTTAAACCGAGGTGTTTTTCAGTGAGAGTCCATTTCCTCAAGTTGGGTGTCACCAAAAAGAATTGGGAGCAATTTTGGGGAGTCTTTTTGGGGAGATACTTGAAATCGGATGAGAGTAGTTTTGGTGGGGTTGAAATTGACAAGCCATTGTAAACAAAGAAAATAAAGACAATAAGAAGAATATAAACAAAAAGACTATAGAGCAAAAACTAGTCGCGATGAATGTTATACTGAAACCTCCCCCATTCTACCTCGTCGGAAGCCGAGAGAGGAACATACTGCACGCTAAACTGCGAAACAATTGTAGTAATCTTAATTTTGATAAACATATTAATCATATTGCCGAAACGCTGTTGTGGTGCATCCGAGGAAACAGCATACCGCTTTTTCTTCGAATGACCTTACTTTATTTATGAAAGACTAAAACTCCTCGATAGAATATCTAGACTGGGCATATATACTGCATCTGACCATTGGAAACAAACGGATTACGTCCACTTGATGATAAGTCGTAAACAATTTGTCTCTTCGAATTATCGCATATATGTCGGTATAAACATATGTTTTCTTCGATTTTGATGGTATGATGAGTTTGCGGGGGTTATTCCGATTCCAATGATGTTACTAATTCGTTTGATCGTCAACCGAATGTTTCAACATGACCGAAAAAACTCTCGTATGTATACTCCATTCATCTGATTTTCCGTTATTGTTTTGTAAACGACGCCATGTTTGACGTGCCTTGTGTACCGTGATGAACTGTACTCACAATCTACGAGTGTATACTGGAGTCTTCGCCGTGTGAAAATGTCACGCTTCACTGATCATACTATAAACACTGAAGTTGTAAATGCCGTGCGGGAAATATTATTACTCACTGACACTCATGTACAGGTGGACCGTTACCGAATTCATCTGGTGATTGGCAATTATATTAATTACCTGTTCCAAACGAATATATAACAATGGGAGTAACTGACCACGACACCAGCGACAACGGTAACGACACTCGCACATTAATTAAATGCTTATCAGCATGGTATGACAGTATCGAATCGCAACAGTATACTCGAAAGAAAGAAGACATGATACAAATAACCGAAAATTTAAACCATGTCCTAAAATTTATAAACTCTACCACGCAGGAGATGTTCGTAGCGGCTATCGTTGAATTTGTTGCAAACCAAGAAAAACTTCTGGACACACTCAGGGACAATATATTTTCACATGTGAAGGAACTAGAATCTTTTCCGTTTGAGAAGTCCTCATGTATGAAACAAAGAGTTATCAGAAGTCAAACAGGTGATCACGTGGTGGACAAAAACAATAAACACAAACGAATGGCATGTGATGTATATAGACTCATGAAATTCATGGTTGATGGTCAATCGGACTTCATTGGTGACATTATTAGTAAAGGTGGGCGACTCAAAAGTGTTGGTCGACCATCCATATCAGGAATGATCAATGATGAAGAAGATGTCGGCATCAACATTAAATGTGCAATCGTGGAAATTCAAAAGGATATATCGTGCATGAAAACTGACAATGAAAACTTTCACCACACCTTTAATGACCGTATACCAAAATTCGACTCATCAATCGCCAGCTTAGATGCCAGACTCGAAAAAATTGAAGAAAAACTTAAAATCGTAAACGACATTGAACAGATGCAATCGGACGTAAAACAAATAAACAAAAAAAACAAAGAATTTGACGAAAGGATACAAAGCGACACACTAACAATTGAGAGAATCCAAGATGACAAATATTCGGGTGCTAGAAAACTAAAAAGTGAAATTGATGAAATCAAAGGTGACATCGGAAAAATAGTGAACGGACTTGAAGAATACAATGGGAAACAAAGAAGACTGGAAAATCAATTCGCAACACTCAGAGACATTGTTAATAAAAAACATGTGCAACCTACCCATTCTTGTGATAAGTTCGTCAACGAAACAATCAAACAAAATGTTGAAGTCATGAAAAATGAATTCAGGAACTTCACAACATCAGTTACAAACAATTTACAATTATTTGCTGATTCCGTAAACCAATCAATGGGTGAAATTTGCAAGACACAGCATGAATTGGTCGAAACCATAAGTAATATTACGCATCAATCATATGAGGAGGAAGTTTACACGGACGAATCGTATACCTCACACCCAAATGATGTCAGTGTAGAGTCAGACATTCCGCAAAAAAATCAGCAGACGAAAAGAACTCCCGACAGACCAGTTCAACCGAAATCAAATGACGATGACTACTTTTTTCAAATACACGACAGACCGATTAAGACATCACAAGTGTTCTTAGGTGCATTCGACGATAGTGTGACAATACATGACATTAAGAAATATCTGAATAAGTATGAAATCCGTTTTACAGTTATTCGTATGCTCAGAGGAAATACAGCCAGATTGAACATATGCGACAGGGACCTTGATGACGTATTATCTGGTAACTTCTGGCCGAAAGGCGCTGTATGCAGATTGTGGGTCCATAAGAGCGATATTTAACTCCAATATACATCTATATACAGTACTGAAATAGTACCATTGATATGGGCGTTCATTACTGCAATGCTCTTCTTCTTTTAGTTGTGTGTGTGTTGAACAATTGTGTATTTTCAGGTCACAAAGCGGATTATAGAATGGATAGTTCTGCTCTTAATCTGCTGACTTGGAACGCTACTGGTATCATGTCATCAGGTTCATATCTCAGTAAGATGCTCGACACGGGCTTGTATGACATAATTGGTGTTAGCGAACATTGGTTGTCTGCACACAATATTGACTTTATCGAATCACTTGACAAATCTTATGAATACCACGCGGCATGTGATTATCGTCAGAGAACACCAAAACTGCCTAATAAAAGAGGGAGACCATCGGGTGGAGTAGCTCTTTTGTGGAACAAAAGGATCTCACACTGTGTGTGCCCCTTGCCTATCAACAGTGATCGTATAATAGGCATTCAGATACATTTATATCAAAATACCTTCATTTATATATTTCAAGTATATCTTCCATCGACGAATTACACACCAGAATTATATGGAGAATGTATACAAATGTTATACGATGCATGTAATATCTATAAAGCACATGGTAATATAATAGTAATGGGGGACTTTAATGCTCGATTAAATGTCAGAGCTGACCGCGATATGGCGTTCACAAAATTTGTCAAGCGATTAAATCTATTGTCTACAAATGTTCAAATGTGCGGAATTATCCCGCCCGTTACTTGTGTTCCATTTGGAACTACTAATGATATGATACAAGGTTCAATTATAGATCATATTCTTGTACCGGAGACACTAAAAACATGTGTCAAAACTGTGAATGTTCTCGATGATGATTCTATTGATGTATCAAATCACAAACCAATTTCCTTGGGTATTAACGTTCCTATGCACGCCAAAGCTAAATCGTCAAACAGTCATCAACCTGTATCAATGATAGATTGGAAGCGTGTATCGCGTCAGTCAAACGTAATTGAAATGTATCACAATTCTTTAGATGCAGAATTAAGGTCGATCGATATATCCTCTAGAAAACCAAATTCTTCAGAACTATATGATACTATTATTCATGCTATATCCACTGCCACGGACAAAGCGCTACCAAAAAAGAAATTTAGAAAAAATCTGAAACCTTTTTGGAATGAACAACTGAAACAATTGCATGCAAATATGGGAATCTTGCGAAATAACTGGATAGATAAAGGACGCCCAAGAGCAGATTCTAAATCAGATGCCTATAATTTATATAAATTAGCCAAACGCGAATTCCGTAGAGAATATAGGAAAGCAGCAGAAAAACACATGACAGATTTAAATGATGAGATTGATGAACGGGCGCAAGTTGACAGGGACTATCTATTTCGTATTTTACGTAACAAACGCCGGCGTACACATCTGGATCGAAACCCGATCTACTGTCATGAAGGAAAAACACTCCGCACGGAAGAGGAAGTTTCAGAAGGTTGGGCAACTTATTTCGAAAAGCTATACTCGCCCCTGTACCACTATAAGTTCAATTCTGAACATTTTGATCTAATCACTTCATTTGTGTCGCGCGAGTCTTCTGAACATTCATGTAGACAAACGAGCGAAGTTGACCGTCGCATTCTGTTCCCTGTAACCGGAAAGGAACTTATTCCAATTTATCGTTCTCTCAGTCGAAACAAAGCTGCTGGGTGGGATAATATTACAAATGAACATCTAATTCATGGAAGCCCTCTACTAACGAAAGCTATCGCTGAACTACTCACGTCAATCTTTATGACACAAAATGTTCCCAATCAAATGAAACGCGGAATAATCGTAACACTGTACAAAGGAGGATCAAAGCCCAGAACAGAATTTGACAGCTATCGAGCAATTACTCTTATGCCTGTATTATATAAATTGTTTGAGAAAGTTATGCAATCTCGACTGGAATCGTATGCACCGAACATTCTTTCAGTACACCCGTTACAACATGGTTTCCAAAAAAGTGTAAGCGCAACAATGACATCATACCTTTTGAGAGAATGCATCTCTTACACTTCCGATTGCAATCAGAAATTATACTGCTTCTTTCTAGACGTTTGGAAAGCATTTGACACTGTTTGGGTTGATGGTCTATTATACAAACTACATAAACGTGGAATGCGAGGACAAACTTTTAAACTGATAAACCATCTACTCAAATCTGTTCAATGTTGTATCCGGTATGATGAAACATATTCGCGTTGGTTCGATGTACAGCAGGGTGCCAGACAGGGAAGTATTCTATCGCCTCTGTACTACATGATATACGTAGACGAATTGATAAAATTGTTAACAGAGTCACCATATGGTCTTACTATACTCGGCGTCAACTGTACTTGTCCTACACACGCAGATGACATGGTATTGCTCTCACTGAGTAGTACGGGGTTATCGGAGTTATGTAATATTTGTGAAAAATACAGTAACAAGTGGCGGTACAAATATAACTCCAATAAATGTTCGGTTCTGGTTTTAAACGAATCAAAAAATTAATTTTCTAATCGAGCAAAAAATTGGACTTTGTGTGCAAATCGGGTGGAAGAATGCACAGAAACTACTCATCTTGGCATACCCATTGACAAATATGATTTCAATACTGCTTTCGTTGAAAGTATTTGTGACAAACTAAGAAGTACACTCATGATGCTAGCAAACGCAGGAGTTTATCCAGGGGGAATAACGCCACAGAGTTGCACGATGTTATATTCATCGGTAGTCTTATCTAAAGGTCTTTATGGTTCTGAATTACTATGGGATCTCAATAGAAATTGTGTTGATCGACTTGAGAAAACTCATCGATTCTGCATCAAATATTACCAGGGTTTACATAGACGAACATCAACAAATATAGCATGCGGTTTGGTCGGTATGTCGCCAATAAATGCAATAATTGAAAAACGTAAAATGTCATTTTTTGGTTCCTTATGCAACTTAAAATTCAACAAAACCGGCAAACAATTATTCTTCACGAGATTACACCAATATCTGACGGGCCTCGTTAAATTTTCAGGGAATTTCATGGCCGATATAATTTTTATCTTTGACAAATATAAGTTGACAGGGGAACTGGAAGCGTTTATTCGTCATAGATCTTTTTTAAATCCGACAACATGGAAGCTAAAAGTCAGACAACGTTGGTCGGAAATAAACGATGCAGAATGGACACAAAACATATTAAGCGATAATAGGCTTATTCGGTTCCATGACATACATTCCAGTCGTCATATGTCCCAATTATGGCAAAATTGTCGAAAATTCCCCAAAAACAAAGAGTCATATTTAATTGTTGCGCGACTGTTGTCTATATTACCAACCGAACAAGCAAATTGCTCACTCTGTCGATTAAAATGCACAGATATAGTGTCACATGCATTAGTGGAATGCTCCTCGTTATATCGTGATAGGGATCTTATCGAATATGAACTACTAAATGAATTTCACGTGGACGTATATCTGAAATTTGACTCATTCGATACGGAATCTAAAACACGCACATTTCTATCTAGAAGTAATGATCTCGTACATGAATCCGCAGAAATTGAAATTTATCTAATTGACTTTTTTGTGAGGAAATGTGCTTATCTGTGGAAATTATATGTTGACCGAACAGCAGCTGAGAATGTCTAAGTATAAGTGTATGTGCATCAACAGTATAAAGCTGTCGCAAATATACATGACACATATACTATGAGCAGCGATGACATGAGTGGAATATATCGTATATCGAGGTTTTTGTCAGCCGCTATCGTAAATTGAATTTCATGCTACCTATATATGCTTTTAACGATATTTTGCATATTTATGTTACTATGATCATTGTATGCTGAATGTTTATGGATGCTTGTCATGTTGTATAATTATGTAAAATGTGATAACAATTGGATGTTTTGTGTGTAAATGTTGAGACGACAGTCTCTATAATTGTTATATATTTTGATATCTTCGGAAACGGAGGAAATAAAGATATATATATGTATATACTGCATCTGACCATTGGAAACATATTATTCGGCTCCACTCAGACTGAGCAAATAAATTACAAGTTGTTCATTGCTGCTCAAAAGAATATTATAGAAACACACCGATTTAATGATTAATAATATATCAAACCGAGCGAATAATAATACATACATTTGGAAAACAAATATCACATCATCGATCGACGGTTCACATCTCACACCCTCACCCATTTTGACGCAAGCAATACACATATCCTTTGACATCTTAATGTGTATCCCCAATTTATCTTCATTTATAAATCATACAAGTGTGCTTTGTATACCTTTATATATTATATGTATTGCATGCAGGAAGCCTAACTCTTTTGTTAACTGTCAATTGTTTGTTGGAAAGGGGCGTCAATAAGTTAGCAATAACTCTTGCCCCAATCCAATTAGCTATTTTTTCTAATAAACTAACGTGGCGAGATAGTCTCCGTTGGGGTGTCGTCCTTGAAATGTCTAACTGCACATCCTTAACCCAGATCAAACAATGTATCAAGTCCGCGAAATTCCATTTGCCCCCTTGGGTTGGAATTGTCCAACTTGTACCTCAAGCTTTAATTCTAATTACCAGGGGGGGGGGGGGTGAAAAAAAAAAAATTCCGCAACTAAAAAACAGATTTCCTGCTTGTTTTTTAGTGTTTTTGGCAATGAGTTGGGCTTCAAACCCACTTTGAATGAGAGAAATAATGTAATTCTAACTGTAAACTGACTGCAGGCAGTTATCGTGTTGTATTTTGTTGCAAATTTTGAAATCCAAGATGGCCGCTGGCAGCCATGTTTTTTTGGCCGAATGACTTCAAAACGACTCATTCCTATTTACATGTCCATGTTAACATCCATGATAAATAGTATGCACATAAATTCATATACAGCTGTTTACAGTGAATCCCCCCCCCCCCCGCAAATATCTGTTTTAGTGTTAAAAGGGGGTGGGTGTCAAAAAATGGTCGGAAAAAACTGCCGAAAACGGAACAAAAATTGGCAGTGGGGGTGGGTGGGTACAAAAAATGATCGAAAGGGAAAAAATGCCATACGTGCCTGAAAAAAAAATCCGACCCCCCCCCCCCACCCCTGCAATTACTGGAACATCACACCCCTAAAGTTGGAACATCACACCCCTAAAGTTGGAACATCACACCCCTAAAGTTGGAAAATTTCCGACTACTGTTGGCCAATTCAAACAAAAATGTTGACCATTAGTGTATTTATATTTCAATACATCATTATGGTGTGATAAAGCACTACAAGTATATATACTGGTAGTGGTGGTATCGCACCAGGGGACCTGCGATAAATGATACAGAGTCGCAAACATTTGGAAACATTTATTATCTCCACTGGTGGATGGGGGATAACTCTACTTTGTCACCTGTTGCGCAGGTGAATTGTTGACGTGTTCGCTAATTAGGCCACGCGCTGTGTGAAATATTGAGAATGGGCGCATTTGTGTTGGCCGCTCGATAATGTCCGGGGGTGGTGAAAGTAGCGCTTTTGGAGGCACTAACTTACACGTTGGTGATGTAGTGATTATTATTGTTTACTTCGTCCTTGTAATCTTCGTTGGATTATGGGTATGTACGATCTATTTTGCGTTGGTCTCGTCACTTAGACTGTTCACGCTGATGCCGTGACCTTTAGTCCAGTTATGTTGGTTGTTACCAGCAGGAACCACTATAGAACGATGGTTACTTGGGTATAGTGTTTGGTTTTAAGTTGAATATTGTATGTCTGATGTTGGTTGACAAAAACAAGCGATCGCATAACGGCGCACTGCAAAACTCGTTGGGGTGTAACTGCCGTCTTTATGCCGTCGAAATACCAAGCTGAGGAAAAATAAGGCGGAACATGACATGTAAAGCATGTTTTATGATGCATACTGTAGAGATAAAACAAAATAATGCAACATTACGTGATTTTATTCGAGTTTTAATGACATAGCAAGCCTAAAACTATACAGTGCGGTGATCGCGAAAACTTCAGCTTGGCATTTCGTCATGTAAATGCAGGTACTGCTTGGTACATACTACATTGCATGGTGATAGGTGATAATTGATGTTGGCGTACTATCATACCTGACCAAGTGGCCCTGCTAATATGCTGGTGGTTCCTGAATTGATATGATGCGGGTAGGGCAAACTGATGCCGTTACGAAAAAGTACCGTTATATTTTTCTAAAGTTGGCATTTTCGCGGTGTTTGGCTAATCCGAGCGATTTGAGAAAAAAACTGTGTGTTCAAGAACATACCGTATATAGTTTTGAAAAAATATAATGTCTGCGCTGGTTTTTCTAAAACTACATGAATAACCATCTTGATTGTAGTCAATTTTCAACAACTAATACAACCAGTATTAAAAATATTTCCCAATAAAATGTTTTTGAATGTTTGATACTCATAATGGCTTTTCCTGCATATGTTCAGATTATTGGAACACCGCGAAAAATACTTTTTGTTACCATCATCAGTTTTCCCTAACAGCATAATAGAATTTCAGCAGGACCCAACCGATTATAGCAGTACCACTTGACCAGGGTATGATTTTCGGAGAGCTGGTCGACTTAAGACCCATCGTATACCACTTCAAATCCAAAATCATATATCTCGGACATTGTGCAGTCCCTTCATGAACTTTAGCGTGAATGTATCCCTTGACTCGCGAATCGCGATTAGGTGTCACTTGACTTTTTTCGTTGAGTATCAGTTGGTTTAGGTATCACTTGGCCTGCACCCATGGAGGCGGAGACAGACAGAATATATGGGCGGCCATTCGGTCGGAAATTACATGAAATAAAAGTTAATGGTGGTTTGTGAAAACAATTACATGCATCGCGTATTCAATATAAGTCTATCCCGTTTTAATAGCAATCGATTCCAAACCAATAGTCTCCATTTTCAAACCAATAGTCGTTCTTTGATTCAATATTAAGAAACAATTCCGTTTTAATAGATATTGATTCATAACATAGATTCATGGTGGTTTGTGAAAACAATTATACATGGATCGCATATTCAATATAAGTCTATCCCGTTTTAATAGATATAGATTCATAACAGATTCATAAATAACGACACGATCGTCACAATAGTGGTTTGTTCTATCAATTATATGCGCCGAGTTGACTTAGTGCAAATCAAACGACGATAAATATTCACTATATATATAGATATATATGTCATCGTATACCAGAAGGACTCTTTAAATTTGTGAATAAGATAAAGAATAGTTATTAGATGTTATTTATTAAGTCAATCAAATAATATTATTCATTAGTTAGCGCCTATATATATACTCCCGGAGATTGCTGCTCGGGTGTCTTGATCACGCAAATTAAATCGCGGAGGTCCCTTATCTCGCATTCATAATTCACGGGAGTTCCTTCTAAATTGGCAACACGAACAACTTTAAAGAATGAAAGATGGACCTCCGCGAATTATGAATGCGAGTTGAGGGATCTCCGCGATATATTTGCGTGATCAGGACATCGGCGCAGCATTCTGCGGGTGTATATACTTATATGCGCCAGCTAATGAATAATATGATTTAATTGGCTGAATAACATCTATGCAGTATTTTTCATTCATTCACAAATTTAAGGGGTTCGGTGAGACGTATTTTAGTATAATATATAGTGCGATGGGGTCGACACCCATGCACACAGCGTTCTTCTTGGTATACATGTAGGCACTATAGTTAATGAATAATATTATTTAATTGACTGAAAAACATAAATATTCTTCATCCTATTGACAAATTATAATGGGACATCCGGTCATGCAAGGACACGTATTGTATATGGGGACTTCCTCAAATTTTGTATCTCAGCAAAGGGATATCCGCTAATATAATTGATGAATAAAACCATTATTATGTAATGTATTAATCGTTGAATATGTCTTACAGGTAGCCAGTAGAGACCACTTTCCTTCTTTAAAGTTTTGCCAATTTAGAAGGAAAGGAGAGTTTATGTTCCAACTCGGGTGGGGTGCATTTAGTATTTCGTAAACATTGGATTTTGGTCTGGTATAAGGGGTGTGGTTATAAATTTCCAAGGTGAATTTTTAACACCCCCAGCCAAACGGAGACAATTTAGCAATTAACACGTCCCTGAATTATGCACATGTTATCGCAAACTGAGACAAACTGGTACAAAAATAAATATGTTGGTCCCATGCAGTACAGTGCTGTGGCGATGTAACTTAACTTGGAGTGTCTCAATCGGAACTTCGGAAATTTCCAGCGTGAAGATATTTAGACCGTTAGACATGAACATTCTAAATATAAATTAAGGGGGACATTAATAAGGCATTCGCACTGTGTATAAATGTAAAAAGTCAAAATGGCTTATAAAGCCATCATTACGAAGAATTTAAACGTGGAGATAGATATATATAGGCTTTGCTCTTATTTGTAGTATTGATAACTCTCGCGTGACGAGATTTTCCTGTTGAAAAGCCAAAAGCAAAAGAATTGCAAACACCGAAAAAAACATATTTACTCGAGCTATATGATCCACCCGCCAACCAGACTTCCCCCGGTGTTTCTATTTTGTTTTCCTTTTGGATTTTCTTCACCTAATTATGTACAAGGTAATTGCCCAATGTGGTGGTTGTTTGATTGTATTATCTATTATATATTTTGGAAGATCTGTGTGTGTGTGTGTCTGTATGTGTGTGTGTTCGCGATGGACTCGATAACGGCCGACCCGATTTCGATGAAACTTGGTATGTGGGGGTATTTTCTGTCGGGAAGTGGCATAGGCCTATTAATTTTCAGATCCGAGCTCAACTTTTCACGTGCCGAGGTCAAATCTGTTTTTACGCCGTTTTGCGCTAATATATTTCAGTTCGGTGCTCACAAATCGATTCGATATAGCGCGAATAATAAATTGCCAGTCATATAATTTGCACGGTTAGAATCTGTGGCGCTTCATCTTTCCAATGATGTATCACACGCCTGTGTAAGTTTAAAGTTTCTACCTTAATTATCGGGAAGAACGCAGGACCATGCTTCGCTCATCGAAAAACATTGCGTAAATATATTACGCCATCAACAGATCGTGACGTGATCGCGTTAACTCTTAACCGGCCGATGTTACGTTAACTCATCACCGGCCGAGGTATCCGCAAATGACATTGGGCTATATATCTCGAAAACGGGTGGAGCTATCGACTTGAAATTTGGTATGTGAATGTATCTTGCCCCGGATACGAATTTTATCGGGTCGCCGAGCCCGTGCGATGCCAGCTTCGCGCATGCGCAGACCAGATCTCGGAAACGGGTGGAGCTATCGACTTGAAATTTGGTTTTTGAATAGCCCGGACGAAGTCGGGTCACCTTCTAGTGATCTATATAACACAAACATTATATGGCATACTCAGTGTACTAGATAGAGGTTACAGTGATCAGGTTGGCCAAAGAAAGTTGAAGTATTTATTGACTCTATCATTCAATGTGGCTGTTGTGTACCTGTATGATGCACAGCTTAGCTGATACCACAGGTAACCATATGAACTTAGTGACAACGCATTGCATATATATGTTGACATGAACAGGTCCAGTATATATTTACTGATTGGGTTAATGCTAACTAGGCTCAGTGCTGCGTAACTTCAATCGTCCGTTGGGAATCGAAGTCCGCGCCAACATGCAGTATCACGCACGTTAATAATTTACGTAGACAGCCAGTAAGTGTTGTTCACATTTTGCAATTGGCAATTTTTTTAATTTTTTTTTTGTGTGCAAATTTAGCGTCAACAAGTTTCCGAACCCTGTTATAGCGGTAGGGTGATATAACTGCTCATCTGTTGACCACGGCATACCAATATGTGACCCGCCATATCAAATCCAGTCGTAAGTCGGGATTTTTGTTTACCCTGTGCCAATGTATTCTCTTATATATGCGAGTCGACCATAGGTCGCCTCGCATATATAAGAGAATGCATTGGCCTAACAATTTTTTACAATTTTAATAATTTTTTCTTGTATTCTTTAACAATTTTATAATTTCACCCATACAGAGCCCCAGACAAACATAAGCAGACGACACTCTTATATATGCTTCTATATATGTGTGGGGCTCCCTGCAGGGTAATGGATGTTGTTTATTTTATGTCCTAAAAATTGTCAGAAACATTTATTTAAAAAAAATGATAAAACATTGTTAGGCCAATGCATTCTCTTATATATGCGAGGCGACCTATAAGAGAATGCATTGGCACAGGGTAAAAAAAATCCCGACTTACGACTGGATTTGATATGGCGGGTCACATATATCGGCCCAGATGTAACATGGGAAATTTAGTTGTGAGCAGCATGAGTGTTAATGGATGTGCAATTTATGTCACAAGAAAAGTAAGGTTGTTGTTTTTAATGAAAGTGTCCGGCAAATTAAACAGAACAGAACATGGCTGCTCGGAGGCCATAATCTCAGTGAAGTTACAGAATGTTCTCATCTCGGAATTACCCAAGGGAAATTCAACAATTCAGCCAATCGTTCGGAACAGATATCTCATAAAATGAGAAATACATACTTCGCTCTAGCAGGGAAGCCAATGACGAGATCTTGTTCTCCATCCGTAATGGCCAAGTTACTGAAATGTATCGTTCTCCCCAAAGCTCTATATGGGAGCGAATTACTTCCATTAGGACCATTAAACAACAAATCTACTCTGCTAACAATCGAACGGTCATTCCGTGTATGTGTGAAACATATGCAATCTCTTCCAACCAGGACGCCAACGACTGTGGCGCTTAGTCTCCTGGGATTGATTCCAGTCGAGATGGAAATTCATCTGCGGAAACTGTACTTCCTTGAAAAACTCATACACATACCTGTGGGCCACCAGACTCCGTTGAGGATATTTCTTTTCAAGGCACATCAATATCGGCTATTTGGTCGCTCCATGTCAGGATTTGTTAAAGACATTTTCACCTTATTAGAGGAATATCATCTTTTAACATTCCTCACTGTCTTCATGGACACAGGATTATTCCCATCGAAAAACGAATGGACGAGACTGGTTCGCGAGACAGTCGAAACAAACTATTACTCTTCGTGGTATCGTTCGACTGCGCTCAATGCCGAGCTCTCACTATTCATGTGCTGCCATTCCCATCCCAATCAAACATGGAAAATTTGGAATCTGTGCAAATCCCACCGATCATTCTCGAAGCCACTGAGACACTTAGCAAAGCTGCTCAACAAATCAACCTACGAAAATAATCTGACGTGCAGTTTGTGCGACACGGATTACAACCACGAGTTATACCATGTGTTTTGGTCTTGCATGTCGGCCACAGTGATACATTTAGTTGATCAGCACTGGGAAATGATACTAAATAAACACGGGATCGATGTGTATCTGTTCCTCGCATCTCTCGCACCAACAGATCTTATGTCAGTTTTCCTCGGAGGTCACATGCCGTCGCTCTCCGAACATATCTACGATGTTTTAGACTTGGTGATCATAGACACAAGTGTATTCTTGCTATATATATGTAATATGATCACAAACACCAATTCGGACCATGTTTTCCAGCGCTGTTCATAAATACACGAACATGTATTCTTGTGTGTGTCAGATTGCTATATAAATGATTCTGATAATGCATAGACTATCACAGAAATCGTGTTACCAATCTAGTTAAACTGTATATTTATATATGTATTATAACTCATGTAAATATCTACTCTCCCACGAGGAGGCAATAAAGATATATAGTGACAACGCATTGCATATATATGTTGACATGAACAGGTCCAGTATATATTTACTGATTGGGTTAATGCTAACTAGGCTCAGTGCTGCGTAACTTCAATCGTCCGTTGGGAATCGAAGTCCGCGCCAACATGCAGTATCACGCACGTTAATAATTTACGTAGACAGCCAGTAAGTGTTGTTCACATTTTGCAATTGGCAATTTTTTTTATTTTTTTTTTGTGTGCAAATTTAGCGTCAACAAGTTTCCGAACCCTGTTATAGCGGCAGGGTGATATAACCGCTCATCTGTTGACCACGGCATACCAATATGTGACCCGCCATATCAAATCCAGTCGTAAGTCGGGATTTTTGTTTACCCTGTGCCAATGTATTCTCTTATATATGCGAGTCGACCATAGGTCGCGCGCATATATAAGAGAATGCATTGGCCTAACAATTTTTTACAATTTTAATAATTTTTTCTTGTATTCTTTAACAATTTTATAATTTCACCCATACAG
This sequence comes from Siphonodentalium dalli, assembly GCA_032622095.1. Taxonomy (NCBI): domain Eukaryota; kingdom Metazoa; phylum Mollusca; class Scaphopoda; order Gadilida; family Siphonodentaliidae; genus Siphonodentalium; species Siphonodentalium dalli. Next base: position 179,883,841 of record CP136069.1, on the reverse strand, counting down.
AGCCCCAGACAAACATAAGCAGACGACACTCTTCTATATGCTTCTATATATGTGTGGGGCTCCCTGCAGGGTAATGGATGTTGTTTATTTGATGTCCTAAAAATTGTCAGAAACATTTATTTAAAAAAAATGATAAAACATTGTTAGGCCAATGCATTCTCTTATATATGCGAGGCGACCTATAAGAGAATGCATTGGCACAGGGTAAAAAAAATCCCGTCTTACGACTGGATTTGATATGGCGGGTCACATATATCGGCCCAGATGTAACATGGGAAATTTATTTGTGAGCAGCATGAGTGTTAATGGATGTGCCATTTATGTCACCCAATTTTGCAGACATAAATTTTGTGGTAATCGCTTATATGCACATATAATTATGCGGGGTTATTTATGTTTCATTACGTCACTCTGGCACTAATCTTTGGCGAGGATATATCTGCATACCATCATCGGATTTATTGATGTTAGATTCTGGTATATACATGCATATTTGTTGCTTGGTAGAGTCAATTGAAATGCGACTTTTGGGGTTGGGTCTCAAAAACCAGGGAGGAATATTATTTTTTTTGCACAAAGGGGGTGGTGGGTACCCGCAAGCCTTGAAATAGGGTGTCTGTCATTTGCAGAATGAGGTCCCCAGAGGGTGAATTTAGTGATGCTACCCCGCATAGCATAGAATGAGGTTCCCAGAGGGTGAATTTGGTGATGCTAGCCCGCTATGCGGGGTAGCATCACTAAATTCACCCCCTGGGGGACCTCATTCTGCAAATGACAGCCACCCTATGTCAAGGCTTGGTACCCTGAGTGCTGCAAAAAAAATAAATCAACCCTATGTCTGCTGTCTTCAATTGTTGTCCTGACCACACAGCCCCTGGTTCGACATGTGTTTTCTTGATCTGTTTTTATTGTTCTGACCTTGTGTAATATATTGTAGACCTTAATTTTTAGAGAATTTGCTCAACGTTTTGTTGATAAACGTTGACACTGTAACAAATAATGTTTACATAACAACGGTTCTACCTTGAGATGTTTCCCATTGGAGAGTTATCCTGAGTTATTAATAATATTTGTTCCATGCATCTTCTTCTTATATAGTCGATGAGTTTTCAAATTTACCCACTGCGAGTGCCTTATGTCCCTTATTGAAATATCATTGACATATGTCCTCCTTCTAGGATATACAGCACTGTATGAAATTCGTCTTTGGTGTTGAGAACATCTATATAATGTCCTATATATTGACTATATAGCCATACTTGCGAGGGGTACTATCGCACTCAATTGACAACACCGAGTATGCGACTGTGACAACGACGATTATGCGACCATGACATTTATCCGTTCACTTGTGTTCATTAGAAGTCGTTTTCTAATTAAATTCATGCTAGACATACACGTATGAGTCACACATTGTTATTTTGTCTAACATATGCATGGACTAGTATGGCAATATCATGGCAGGTCAATCGCGTGAGTTTACGAATACGAGATTAAGACTCTTTTATTGGGAGCCAACTGAGGAAAATAAAGTATGTGTTGAATCGTATATTGTACAGGTGAAATTCCATATCACGTTTTTAAAAAACAAAATAAATTTAAAAAATGTTTGGTCACACATCCCCCGAAACTGAGAGGCATGCACATTGTTGCCTCCCATATCATAGTTTTAGTCGGAATATCGATTTACTTGTATGCATTTGTATGCCTTAATTTTACTAACTCCAATGCAGAATGCGAAATCCCCCAGCATGTACAGCCATTTACTGAATTGTTCATGCGTTTTAATGCCTATATACACGGACGTATCTGTGCAAACACAGATTGCATGATTTAAATTGCCTTTTCCGCCTATCCATCTTTCCGTCCGTCTGTCCTGTACGTCTAACTAACTGCCGACTTCGCAATGCCTCGGGTCTTTTCTTATCGCCAATATATGTCTTATTATGAGTTGAGTAGTGGTCACGATACGACGGTGGGATGTTCGCCTTAGAAATTAACTCCACCCTTGAGTTGAAACGTAAATTCCACCTGTAACTTCAGGAAATAGATTATCAGTGGCGTCCGTTTTGTTGAGTATAATTCAATATTTTGACCTCCTGCCATAGGACATTTTATATGCATTCGTTATTTTCAGTTTCAGACACTCCACGCCCACCCCCTTCTTTCGAAGAATATTCGCTAATACTTGCATATAAAAACCTTTATCAAATTAACTCAATGGTCAATCATTTTTCGAGGATATCGTTATATGTAGGCGCCTACCCCGCTAATCAGAATATGATTTAAATAGTATAAAAACTCATGTTATGGTGAGTGGTGACCTTTTCAACAAGTCACGGCAACTTTCCAAAATTAAAAACCCACTGGGGTTCACTAAGGGGGAAAAGATGTTCAGGTAAACTGTCAGAATGTCATAATGCTCGGCTAGCGACAGGTGGACATCTCCTATATATGTGACTTCATCTAGGTCTATGGCATCACAGGTGGGGAACAGTCTATACACAGTATTGAATCCAGGATCTGATATGTTCATTAAACGAAGGCACGGTGCCCAACATTATTGATCTAGCATACATTGGCTTACATGCAGAACTAAGCTGCCCGATCAGTGTCAAACACATCGTATATACAAATGAAAATTACCGTTCAACCAGTCGCATAATCGTCCTTGTCATGGTCGAAGCCGGGCGTTGCCAAAATAGTCGACATTGTTATTGCATTTCTGCGTCGAGTTTAATCGAATATTGCGTCAACAGAGGTACGAATTGGACAAATCATACATTTATGCATACGAAAGCTTACGTTGGATGTTAATTTTCGCACGGTTAATGTCCCCTTGTACTACTTGTAGCCAAAGAAATGACGTTTTTACGATATGTTCACGGTTTGATCTGATGATCCCCGATTTGACCAAGTCGATTGTGACTCATTTTATGTATAGATCTCATTCTCGTATGTATTCCGTGAGTCAACTTGCATGGTGGACTTGCAAAGTTTACTCCATACAATGAACACAATGAGAAGCCAACTTATATCGTCGAATTCAGTTAAAAGATTTTTGTTTTATCTAAGTCTGTCCTAAAATATCATGTATAATATGGTCGCTGAATCGTTAAAATGCCGTTGCACGATGGTTGTTGGTTGTCAAGCCGAATTGTGAAATTGGTCGCTGAATCATCAAAACGATTTGTGAATAATAAATCTCAATCAAATCCAGATCAAGGAATCAACTTATTTATGTCAATTGTGTTGTATTATTTCAGTCCTCGAGGAAAAATCGTGGAGTGCGGGAGGGTACTTCTTGGCTGGGAGAAACATGCACTGGATCCCGGTGAGTATATATATATATACATATTAAAAAATCAGTATGTCAGTATATATGAACGTCCAATTCATATCCTCTAGACATATACCCTTTGTCATAATTATAAGCACGTATACTATTACCGGTATTGCTCTGCAACCCATCTGCCCGACACTACCTTTCATGTACAGCATCTCCACATCTTGTACCTTTATTTTCGGGATGATTGTTTTGTGCACATTCATTAACAACTGTGTACCATGCAGAGGAGATGGGGATTCCTACGTTTCATAACTTGTGTCACGATCCCCGGTGCATCCATGCCAGGGACGTGCAAGGCTAGATTCATATAGAGGGTCTCCCATGCCAGGGACGTGGCTATATTCATATATAGGGTCTCCCATGCCAGAGACGTGCAAGGCTAGATTCATATAGAGGGTCTCCCATGCCAGGGACGTGCATGGCTAGATTCATATAGAGGGTCTCCCATGCCAGGGACGTGGCTATATTCATATAGAGGGGGGGTCTCCCATGCCAGGGACGTGGCTAGATTCATATAGAGGGTCTCCCATGCCAGGGACGTGGCTAGATTCATATAGAGGGGTCTCCCATGCCAGGGGAACGTGCATGTTTAGATTCATATAGAGGGTCTCCCATGCCACGGACGTGATATATTCATATATAGGGTCTCCCATGCCAGGGACGTGGCTAGATTCATATAGAGGGTCTCCCATGCCACGGACGTGATATATTCATATATAGGGTCTCCCATGCCAGGGACGTGGCTAGATTCATATAGAGGGTATCCCATGCCAGGGACGTGCATGGCTAGATTCATATAGAGGGTCTCCCATGCCACGGACGTGATATATTCATATATAGGGTCTCCCATGCCAGGGACGCGGCTAGATTCATATAGAGGTCTCCCATGCCAGGGACGTGCATGGCTAGATTCATATATAGGGTCTCCCATGCCAGGGACGTGGCTAGATTCATATAGAGGGTCTCCCATGCCAGGGACCGCTGCATCCATGCCAGGGATGTGGCTAGATTCATATAGCGGGTCTCCCATGCAGGGGACGTGGCTAGATTCATATAGAGGGTCTATCATGCCAGGGACGTGACTAGATTCATATAGAGGGTCTCCCATGCCAGGCACCGGTGCATCCATGCCAGGGACGTGGCTAGATTCATATAGAGGTGGTCTCCCATTGAAAAAAAGTAAAAACTCCCAGGTTCGAAGAATTTCATGCGATTGTTGCAGTGTTTGCGTGTTTTTCATTTTTTTGACCCAATTGTAAACTATATATATTTCGGCAAGTATGCTGATTTTTAACTTTCGACCCTTGTTGGGACCCACCCCACCCCGCGTCCAAAAAGGCAGTTTTTTCCGACCATTTTTGGACACCCACCCCCCCCCCTTTTAACACTAAAACAGATATTTGCAGGGGGAAATTCACTGTAAACAGCTATATATCAATTTTTGTGCATACTATTTGTCATGGATGTTAACATTGACATGTAGATAGGAACGAGTCATTTTGGGGTCATTCGCCTAAACATGGCTGCCAGCGGCTATCTTGGATTTCAAAATTTGCAACAAAATACAACACGATAACTGTCTGCAGTCCGTTTTAGCAGTTAGAATTACATTATTTCTATTCCTCTAAGGTGTTTTAAGCCAAACTCAATGCAAAAACAGTCAAAGAAACTTGCAGGAAAAAACATTTTGAGTTGCGGAAAAAATAGCTTGTTGGTCCCATCGACCACCCACCCACCCCGGCATACGTGCCCGGAATTTTTTTTGCCCCCCCCCCCCCCCTGATGGTATATCATATTTCCAATACGGAGTTTGGATAACACTTTTACTGTTGCATCTTATCTCATATCCCACAAAATACATTTTTAGCCAATCATATCCGAGGTTTTCTTATTTTTATTATTATATTTTTTTATTTTAAAACTAAAATGTTTTGATATCAAAATTTTGGGAAAAAAAACTATCGCCGTTATAACCCCCGCCAGGGTACCCCGAGTCACCACACCAACTTTGTTTGAAATCGGACCAGCCGTCTGGGAGAAAATGCGGACAGACAGACATACGGACGGACAGATCCTACTCTTTTATAATCTAGACGATACAGACCCTACTTTCTTTTGTTCTGTTGGTGGCTCTTAATCACTGTGTATATCCGACACCGGAAATTATGCAGGAAAATTTCATTTGTTTACATAATATGTCCATATTTTTGACCCGAATATTCATGATTGGTAAAAACTAGGACACACCAGGAAGTTAATATTCCTCTGAATAATAGTAGAGTATAATATACTTCTAAAATATACTATCTATACATTCTGGATATAAAGTACGTTCTCAGAAATCACGATTATTAGGTTAAATTCTACGGATCGTCTGCAACTTGGTCTGATAGACATCGATTTTCAAAATCGAAAACGTCTGTATGATTACACATTGCTATGCACATGACGTAAGAAAGGTCCACAGTGACTTACATAGCACCAAACCAGAGTTGTTCGTCTGTTTGTTCAAGACGTAATTATTTGGTGTCGTGCAAATTGCAATTCGCAGGTTTGTCACTATACGCCATATATACTGCAAGCCCAAAACAATATCTGCCTATTGTAGGCAAATAATTGGGTCAAAATCGAAGTCATATCATTACACTTCATTATGTTGACGATTGCGTCATTTTGTTGCTTTCCAGTTCATTGAAACACCACGTCTATGCAAATCCAATGGGGACTTATTTTTTAGCTTTAAAATCACATCAGAGGAGGCTACCTATCAGAACTCTAGTTCGCATGCTAAATTTTAAGGTCTTCCTTGAAAATTTAACAACAAACTATAATATTTGGCGATGGTTATGATACGTATTGCCCCGAAACGCCAACCATTGAAATGAGCATTAATGATTATAGACCTCCCATATACACATGTTCGAAGTCAATCTTAAATTACACCAAGTCTGACTTCACACATCCCATCACTGGTTAGTAAATGCAAGCCAACAATGGTTTTATAAAAAAAAAATAAAATGTGCTGCTAACTATATGAATTATGTCTTGGTGTCATTTTAATGTCATCATTGTATCATCTGCATTATACATGTAGCTCGATAAAAGGAGTAAGCAGATGTCTATATTTAAAATTATATATTGCCTGCATAAGGAGAGAAAGTGAAAATGCAAAACATTTATTTTTGATAAAACCTCACTTTCACTTTTATTTAACACCCCACCCCCTGATAATTTAGGAGAACTTTTGTAATCAGCGGTGTCAGTTCGTTCGCGCGTCCGTCCGTGTGTCCGTCCGATTTCTTGCCAGGCTGTTAACTCCAGTTCAAAAACAACCCGTGCAGTAGTGCAATTACAACCCTCCTTATTTAAATTGTATAGGAGTTCCGAGGAGTTGGAGCATCAAGAAAGGGCTTAATAAGTTTGAAAAAATTTCCCCCAAACACCTTTTGTATATTATAGATTTCAAATAAATTTCAAGTCAAGCTGGAGCAATTGATCTCCTTAAAAAACCTGGCCTGACTTCGTTTCAGCACATTTCATTGTGGCGAATAACTACCAGGGGATCGGATTATAAGTTAGTTATATCTTAAATGTAGTCAGTCGATCTTATTTATCTCGATTGTCGACCTTTTTAAAACAAAACACACAGAATGTGTCGATTTCTATAGGCTCGAAGTTCTTTCTTTGTGGAAGGCGACAGCGGCAATTCACGCAACAGCAGTAAGTATATTGTGATTTGTAATTTGCCTAACGCAAGCATCTAACTTTTAAGTATGAGTGTGTGAGGTTGCGCTGGCAATTGCCATACACATTACCACCCCTTTCTTCGTTGTTACAATCTCTTCAGGAACACATTGATGACTCAAGAAAACTGAAGAGGGTGTATTAATTAAGAGGCGTTTTAGCTCTCATTATTGATATTTTCCCGTGCAGAACGCGCTATCATTGAACAGTACTCCGATTATGCTGAACCGTTCAACTCATCGTCCTTAAATCCACCAATGCCGTTGTATAGCGAACTTATATTCAGCGAGAGACTTTGTCAAAATTATTACGCATTATAAATGAAATTGATAAAATTCTAACAGCGGTATTTCTATCAAGAAGACAAAATTGGCAAAATTCCTGCATAATTTCCGCTGTCGGATATATACACAATGTTAATGGCCAAGACACTCCGCTTGTGTTGTCTTACCAAGAAATCAACGAACCAGCATTCGAGCATTGAACAGCAGACAACGGTGCGAGTTGTACGGACGCTCGGATTATCAGGTTGTCTGTTGATTGCTTAATTACATAACGCAAGGGCGACTGCCTCAGCCACAACACGAAATTATTGGAATTGACATTATTCTGTATGGGGAATGGGGGTCGAACAAAATAAAACTTATTTCGATGAAAATGCTGTATACCTTACCTTATGTAACCTTATTTGCTACTGGACGCTGGCTTCTAAAGATGCCACTATATCCACCTCTTATTCTTCTTCTATTTCTCCGAATTCTCCTGCGTTTTTAATTTTGGTTGACTGATCGTATCAGGGTCTGTCAGACTCAACTCAGCCTTGAAATTAAATTAACTTTTTTGGTCCTGCCAATGGTAATCTAAATTTTTGTTTAATGTTTTCATGTTTTTTGCATAGACCACTTTTTCTGTTAGATGATTCCACTCTTAGACTGAATGGGTATTTCCTCACACCCCTTCCAGAAATAGCTTGTATTTATGGCCTTTGGTTCTGAGTTCGGTGCTTCTTTTTATAAATACGTCATTTACTTCCGGATCATAGGTGTTAACTATCTTGAAGCATTCTATCATTCTATCATTTATCCTATTTTTCTTCTGCAATTCAGTGTTGGCATATTTAGTTTCTTTATATGGTATGTCCTTCATTTCTGGTATTTATTTTGTGAATCGTTTTTGGACTTTATCCAGCATTTCAATGTGTTTCGTTAAATGTGGACTCCAAGCCGGTTGGGCATATTCCAGATGTGGTCTCATCGGGCTTTTGTACAGTTTCAACATTGTTTTAGTGTCCATGTGTGTAAATGCTCTTCGTGTGGCTCCAGTGACTTATCTGACTTGAGTTCATTAACTTCATCAATGTCATTCTGTAGTGTATACACATCTGATATATCCTTTATTTCTCTGTAAATTTTAGTGTCGTCAGCAAACATCGTGACATCAGATTTAACGTTAGAAGGTATCTCATTGATGTAAATAACAAATAATAAGGGTCCGCTTCCTTGGGGGTATTCAACTTATTACTTCACGTGTTGTTAAAAAACACCATTTATCACCACTCTTTGTTGTCTTCGCTGTAGAAAGTGATCTATCCATTCCAGTATGTTCCCCATTTATGCCGTAACTTCTTGCCTTATATAATAGCATTCGATGTGGGACAGTATCAAATGCTTTCTGGTCTATATAGAACCAATTTCGTCAATGTCACTTCGTTTTCTCACGCAAAATTAATACAAATGGGCTGAACAATATAGTAAGTGGGCACACTCCTCCATGCAACTTACATGGATGCTGCGGCGGGAGAAACATTGCAACATTGACGAAATGAGTTTTATATACGCACGGATGCGGTGACACGCCGCTCTCCAACCGTTGGTAAAAATATTCAACATTTGATTGGAAGATGCAAGCCTAACACACTATCAGTTGGAGATTTCGCATCGGAAATAGGTTGCAAATGATTTGATAGTTTAATATTTCAACAACTCTTTATAGTGGTTTGAAATTGGTCTTGACTAAATTGGCATCATTTGGAAATTCATAACCTTACAGTTGTGCCCGGTTAGCGATTATAAATTTCCGACAGGTGGATAGAGGGTGCATATAGAATCTCCCAAGTTAAGGAAATTATTCAAAGGAGGGGCCGTTATAAATTCCAAGTATTACACTTCAACAGACATTCCAAGCACGTCCCTGTTAAGACGTTTTGAGAATAACTGCTCACCGAAATTCTGATATATATGGGTCAGCTCTCTTCTCTTCATGTATTCGTTCCAGCCACTATCGCAGAATTTGGCGTTTTACTGTTGACAGTCCAGGAGTTTACCTTCGACAGAATGACTTGTACACTGGCGAGTTCATATCAATCCCGTGCATAATTTCAATTCCAAACAGCGAAAAATCCAACAATTGCACGTCGCCCAACGCGGCCAATTAGCCACATATGTGCATGTGAAGACTCGCTATACAGACCAGCGACGCGCTGCGAACTCATGTCGATGTGTTTACAGCTAATACAAGGCCTACACACTAACCACGTTGTATTTAAACCTTCCTTTAATAAATACTTGTTGGCGATTTTCCCCTTATGAAATATTCAGACAACAAGTTTAACGAACGGCATATGTATGTATCATACTCTTTCATATATAGATTAACCAATTACTTACTCTAACATGCTTTTAAACATTACAATAAAAGCCAACCAATGAACCGGCTGCTCAAGGGTCACAACTTGACGCGGGATTTGAAACAGCGAATAATCCAACAATTGCACGTCGCTCAAAGCGGCAATTAGCCCCAGCTGTGTTAGACTCACGACAGACCAGCAACGGGCTGCGAACTCATGTGCTAATACAAATCCGACACGCTAACCACAGAGCTCCTACTGTATTTAAACCTTCCTTTAATAAATACTTGTTGACGACTTGTTTCCTGAAGAAATATTCAGATAATAAGTTTAATGAAAAAGGTGAAATATTGACAATTTCAACGTATTTCCATAATTATGGGAAATAGTGTTATAAATAATGACAATAAGAAGAAATTCGATCTATTTTACATGTAATTGTGGGAGATAGTTGTTTTACATACTTTTATGTTAATTCGCACGAACCCACTTCGAATGCCTGTGGTCCTTTTAAGTATGATGATGTGATAATTTCCAACTTGATTGTTTGTAACATATTTATTGTGTCTCCCAATATATACAGTATTGAGAATTCAGTGATGGTGTGGAGTTAATGAATGATGAGGGATTAACCACTGGGGATTGGAGCACAAGTTATGCAACTTAGATTATAAAGCTCCTCTCCTCTCCTCTCAAACTTGATAGTCATACTGCATTAGATACAATCAGAATATTGCATTTATAAGTGGGGAGGTGGCGACGACAAGGGGGATAAGTGGTATCTTACCCACCCATAACTTTGATCGAAATTTTCAACAGCCGGAAATTTAATACCTGAAGTAACATTAGTTGGACATTTAATACCTGTGGTAACATCAGTTGGAAATTGAATACCTGACGTAACATCAGTTGGAAATTTAATACAAGACGGAACATCAGTTGGAAATTTAATACATGACGGAACATCAGTTGGAAATTTAATGCCTGGCGTAACATTAGTTGGAAATTTAATACTGACGTAACATCATTTGGAAATCTAATAACTGACGTAACATTAGTTGGAAATTTACTACCTGACGTAACATCAGTTGGAGATTTAATGTCTAACGTAACATCACATGATCAGTTGTAAATTTAATGCCTGACGTAACATTAGTTGTATATTTAATACCTGACGTAACATCAGTTGGAAATTTAATACCTGCCGTACATCAGTTGGAAATTTAATACATGACGGAACATCAGTTGGAAATTCAATGCCTGGCGTAACATTAGTTGGAAATTTAATACTGACGTAACATCATTTGGAAATCTAATACCTGACGTAACATTAGTTGGAAATTTAATACATGACGTAACATCAGTTCGAAATCTAATACCTGATGTAACATCAGTTGGAGATTTAATGTCTAACGTAACATCAGTTGGAAATTTAATACCTGACGTAACATTAGTTGGATAGTTAATACCTGACGTAACATCAGTTGGAAATTTAATACCTGCCGTACATCAGTTTGAAATTTAATACATGACGGAACATCAGTTGGAAATTTAACCTGACGTAACATCTGTTTGAAATTTATTGTCTGACGTTACATCAGTTGTAAATTTAATTCGTTCGAAATGTAATACCTCACGTAAAATCAGTTGGACATTTAATGCCTGACGTAACGTCAGTAGGAAATTTAATACTTGACGTAACATCAGTTGGAGATTTAATGTCTAACGTAACATCAGTTGGAAATTTAATACCTGCCGTAACATCAATTGGAAATATAATACCTGACGCAACATCAGTTGGAAATTTAACAATGCGATAATCATGACCTGTTTATATTGTCAATAATGCGACCAGTCACAACGTACGACCCGGGATTCTCGTGATATATTATGGCAATACAGGTATAAATGCCAGGTAATATGTGGTGGAAATTCAGTTCGTTGTTATCATGGATGACCTGATAGACGTTATGCTGATGGGGGGAGAGGGGTTCCTAAATTTGGACCTCACATCAACCACGACTGCCACCACTTCAAGACCCTTTCAGTCCGCAATTTCATTTCAATGCGAATTCGGCAGGAAGACAGTCTTGCCAGATTATGCCGTCCCCCACAGTTTACGACAAAATTATCCACAATTGTCATCATTATTATGTAATATGTATGTGCATGGACGTGGCTAGAGGGTTTCCGTCGGGGTGTGCACACGACTACGGGCAATAGACCAGGACCATGGTTGTTCGGCCCGGTGTGAGAAAATTTTGAAAACTAAACAAGAAAATCGCAAAATCCTAGCATCTAGACTGACCTCAAGCTTTTCTAGTGTTGGAAATTTCAATAAATTGTTTGAAAATCAAACTACAAGAACATTTTCAACCTATTGTTGGTGTGAAATTTCCAACTAATGTTTGACCAAAGTTGGGGGGTGAGACACCCCAACCCCCTCCCTGTCACCACGTCTCTGTGTATGTGTATTGGAAATAAAATATCCTATCCTATCCAGGCCTATCACCTCTTTGATCCTCTTTGGGTTTAGGAAATCCGACATAAGACATAAGGCTTTGTGCTCGCTGATGTGCATCACTTCTGATTTGGTCCTATCAAATCGAAACAAAGTCGACACGGTGATGTCGGTGGGTGTGCCAAATATTATTTTAGTACCACCAAATCCATGCCAGTCGTGTATTTTTGGCGACTGGTTTCATAGTGCACTTCTATATATTACTGCAAAGTTTTGTGTCGCAGCCAGCGATGACTATCCGTTGTGAATAGCGATCTTATTTCGCGGGAAGCTCGAGATTCACGACGACGAGTACAGTGATTGACAATCTTAACAGCATATCGAGGTCGTAGCTCAATACAACTGGATGGTTTACATGATATACACATACAGTCTCGAACGGAGTAAAGTGATATGTTGCAGAAAATAAAATTCAGGTGTTATTTAAGCTTATTAGAAACCATGAAATCGTAACCGTTATTGCGGATAGTATAAAATACGACAACGATTAGAAAGTACACAAATGTTGGTGACGTGGTGCCCTATCCGTATCCGTAATCGTAAACGTGAGTTTTGCGAAAGGTCTCTAATAGAGACCTTTCGCAAAACTCAATTGATTGTCAATCACTGTACTCGTCGTCGTGAATCTCGAGCTTCCCGCGAAATAAGATCGCTATTAGAGACCTTTCGCATCCTCACGTTTACGATTACGAATACGGATAGCTATTCGTAGTCGTAAGTCTATCCGTATGGCCAAAAAGTCCTTTCGCAAAACGACTACGCGTAAGAGTTTTGACGAACACGTACCATCATTATTTCGTACCACTTTTACAACTCAAAGCGTGTGTTTGGTATACAGTCCCTTAATACTTCACTTATCGTCTCATTTGCAACAATGCGATAATCATGACCTGTTTATATTGTCAATAATTCGACCAGTCACAACGTACGACCCGGGATTCTCGTGATATATTATGGCAATACAGGTATAAATGCCAGGTCATATAAATGTGGTGGAAATTCAGTTCGTTGTTATCATGGATGACCTGATAGGCGTTATGCTGATGGGGGAAGAGCGGTTCCTAAATTTTGACCTCACATCAACCACGACGCCACCACTTCAAGACCCTTTCAGTCCGCAATTTCATTTCAATGCGATTTAGGCAGGAAGACAGTCTAGCCAGAGGATGCCACCCCCCACAATTTACGACAGAATTATCCATAATTGTCATCATTATTATGTAATATGTATGTGCAAGGACGTGGTTAGAGGGTTTCCGTTGGGGGTGTGAACACGACTACGGGCAATAGACCAGGACCCACCGGGCCGACCATGGTTGTTCTGCCCGGTGTGAGAAAATTGTGAAAACTAAACAAGAACATCGCAAAATCCTAGCATCTCGACTGACCTCAAGCTTTCCTAGTGTTGGAAATTTCAAACCTCATACTCTCCCTTAGTTTGGAAATTTTCTGTCAACGATTTTAACCAAATGTAGTAAAATATTGCTTTCTTTAACTCATTAGCAGTTTTTTATTGGCCACGGGGAGGGACCAGGACACACCGGGGGAAAGTTTTTTTTAAACGTGAACAAGAAAATCGCAAAATCCTGGCATCTAGACTAGCCTCAAGCATTCATAGAGTTGGAAATTTCCAACTGATGACAATTGCAGTGTCAATTTTGACCAAATGTAGGACAATATTATTTTCTTAAATTAACCAGAAGTTTTTGACTTGACACGGGGGGGGGGGGCAGGACACAGGCTTTCCAAGTGTTGGAAATTTCCAACCTGACACCCCTAAGGTTGGAAAATTTCTATCTGATGGCCATTTCAGTCCAAAAAATTTATCAAAAGAAGGAAAATATGCAAATATTGGTCCAAAAACAATAAATTCCTCACAATAAGTTGTTTGAAAATCAAACTACAAGAACATTTTCAACCTATTGTTGGTGTAAAATTTCCAACTAATGTTGTGTCAGGTATGAAATTTCCAACTGTTGAAAATTTTGACAAAAGTTGGAGGGTGAGACACCCCCAACAACCCCCCCCCCCCCCCCCTGTCGCCACGTCTCTGTGTATGTGTATTGGAAATCAAATATCCTATCCTATCTAGGCATATCACCTTTTTGGGTTTAGGAAATCAGACATAAGGTTGCTGTACTCGCTGATGTGCATCACTTCTGATTTGGTCCTATCAAATCGAAATAAAGTCGACACGGTGATGTCGGTGGGTGTGCCAAATATTCTTTTAGTACCACCAAATCCATGTCAGTCGTGTATTTTTGGCGACTGGTTTCATAGTGCACTTCTATATATTACTGCAAAGTGTTGTGTCGCAGCCAGCGATTACTGTCCGTTGTGAATAGCGATCTTATTTCGCGGGAAGCTCGAGATTCACGACGACGAGTACAGTGATTGACAATCTAAACAGCATATCGAGGTCGTAGCTCAATACAACTGGATGGTTTACATGATATACATATACAGTCTCGAACGGAGTAAAGTGATATATTGCAGAAAATAAATTTCAGGTGTTATTTGAGCTTATTAGAAACGATGAAATCGTAACCGTTATTGCGGATAGTAAAATACGACAACGATTAGAAAGTACACAAATGTTGGTGACGTAGTACCCTATCCGTATCCGTAATCGTAAACGTGAGTTTTGCGAAAGGTCTCTATTCACAACGGATAGCCATCGCTGGCTGCGACAGAAAACTTTACAGTAAGAGGAGTGTACTATGAAACCAGTCGCCAAAAATACAGTATGTAGTGTGCGATGCGCATGAGGAGTTTTGAGTGATTATTATGTGCAAGATAGTATATAGTGACATTCAACAATTATTTAATTCAACAACCCATGGTGGTGTCCTAACGTGTGCAGTTATAGAATGCCTCAGGAGCCTAAAGAATGGCATAACCCTATTAATGAATAGTGAAAGATTTTGTGTTCTCTTCCCCTTTCCCGAATTGAATATAGTTCATTCAATTTAATAATATTCGGTTTTCGGTAGAAGTTGGGTTTTATATATCTCTCTCGTAGAGTCTGTAATGCAGGGCATTTTAAAATTACATGGAATTCATAACCGATTTTAAAATTACATGGAATTCATAACCGAGTTCTAAGTTACATAAAGTACTCTGTCTGAGTAATCTGAACCTACCCTGGATCCCGATTCAACTGGTAAGTAGTGATTTCTGCTCCTGAACCCGTAACTAAAAGAATATTTGGCACACCCACCGACATCACCCAGAGCTCAGCAGTGTCTGTCAGGTTTGTTCTTTGCATTTAGTTTAATTTAAAAAACACGCACAAATGCGGCATTTAAAGGTACTCAATCCGATTAGATGTCCCCATATCATCAGATTCCAACAACAATTATTTTTTGAAATGCCGCTTCTGTTATCAGAATCGAGTAATTGCTCATAATTAATGCTAACCCACAGTCCAACTATATATAAAAAATTGCCCAAAACCTGTTATTTATCAACATTTTGTTCAACGAAATTTTGCCGGTTTGTCAAATATCTGACAAAAAAGCAACTTAATGCACATCGCTTCTACCGTGTCGACTTTGTTTCGATTTGGTAGTAACAAATCAGAAGTGGTGCACACCAGCGAGCTCACCAACCTTATGTCGGATTTCCTAAACCCAAAGAGGTGAAGCCAAAATCGCATTGAAATCAACTCGCGGACTCGAAGGGGCTTGAACGATGGCATCGTGGTTGATGTGAGGTCCAAATTCAGGAACCGCTCTTCCCCATCAGCATAACGTCTATCTGGTCATCCATGCTAACAACGAACTGAATTTCCACCACATATGACCTGGCATTTATACCTGTGTTGCCACAATATATCACGAGAATCCCGGGTCGTACGTTGTGACTGGTCGAATTATTGACAATATTAATAGGTCATGATTATCACACTGTTGCAAATGAGACGATAAGTGAAGTATTAAGGAACTGTATATACCAAACACACGCTTTGAGTTGTAAAAGTGGTACGAAATAATGATCGTACGTGTTCGTCAAAACTCTTACGCGTAATCGTTTTGCGAAAGGACTCTTCGGCCACACGGATAGACTTACGACTACGAATAGCTATCCGTATTCGTAATCGTAAACGTGAGGATGCGAAAGGTCTCTAATGTCCATATTCAGTCCACATTTACGTGTCATTGGTGCTTGATAAAACATGCCCGACCATTCATCGCCAACTCCTTATAATATGCGTATAACCATGAACTTCACTGTGTACTATACTGGCTGTACACATCCGGAAGGGTAGTCTGGCCAATGTGTTTAGACTGATAATGTTATGTGCGGCTCACATAGTATTTATTCTCGGTCAACACTGTCATAAAGTTTATATACAAATATATATTCAAGGTCGGTAAAAAGAATAGTACATGTCTCATGGGTCTATTATTATTAGTGTACGCTCGTTTAAACACTTCTTCAAATATTTCCGTTATTTCGTCAAAGACACTTCTTTATATGATTCGCTCTTTAAAACACTTCTTCAAATGTCTCCGTTATTTAGTTAATAAAAATATTTTCTTATTTTAGGATCACATATCAAAATGAGAGGATATGGTGATCCCCTTTTCATGTGATCACCATATCCTCTCATTTTGATATATGATCCTGCCTTCATTGAGCCACGAGTGAATCCTGAGACGAGGATCACATATTATATGATACCCTATCCTACGGAGGATCACATATCGTTTTATATCTACACCCGTGCGCATGGCCTGTAATGTTATAGGCTATAGCCCTAAAAGTTGCCAATACATGTATATAATATTTATTTTAGTGCTATGGCGTGTTTTATCATATACATATGCGTGCATGCAATAAACAATACATATATAGGTAGCTCCTCTGTAGGAAAATAAATTCCCTGTAACAATTGCGATCTAATATCAATATTATATTTTAAAATAACGTATTTGAGTCGACGATGTCTACTGAAAACGTTCCGGTTAACAGGCTATCATAAAAGTCAAATTGAATTATTTAATATAAATGAATTTATGGCTGGAGTCATAAAAAGGCGAATTATGCCATTACGAGTTACCGTTCTTGAAATATCACATGTTGGGTGTCTGTTATCGACGGCCGTTTACGACGAACATTATTGAGTTGCGAACAAAACATGTTACATGCAAAAGGAAGTCCCGCTATAACCAATTTGGAGAAAAAAAGAGAAGATACAAGATTCATAAAGCGTCAAGTGTTTTTATAGGGGGTGAGATTGTTCGATGGACTAGATTGCAGGCATCAATTGAACTTCCGGTTCATCCTGCAACCTGCGTCTTCTCCGGTGAAGGTCAAAAACATGGCGCGTAGATTGAAATCGTAATATTTTTATTTCCAAGATCAATATTTTCGTCGCTAAATTAGGTTTATACGAAACTCATATAACACGAACACAATCTAACTTGAAAGTTATGTCAATGGGAGTAAATAAAAAAATTGCCTATCTCTGTGTACAGTACCCTTTTAATCAAGATAAGTTGACTTGACTAACTGTATTAATTTTTGTTTTATGAAACTTAGTTATGTCGAATTCTTCGTCGTCTTTTGTTTGATATTGGACATTGAACACTTAGTGGTGCAATATTGCTGTCAATCATTGTATTGTGACTCATCTCAATGTGTCATAACTATCGATACAAAATGAGAATTTATTCATTCACGCTCATGCACTGAAACAAATACATTTGACACAATGAACACGCATATATTGCGGCCGTGCCTCCATAAATGTGATATATATTATATTAGTAAGCATTTGATAGTGGATCCATCAGCGACGAAATAAATTACAGTCGTTACCACAATATGAGAGAGGAGCTATCAGACGGAAACTCTCCAGCCAACTCCTATACTGTTATACACATTTAAAGGTACTCAATCCGATCAGACGGTTCCCCTTACCATCAAGATACAATAACAACAATATTTATTCAAAATACGCTTTAGTTATCACAATCGATTTATTGCAACAAAATAACGCAAACACTGTTAACTATGGTATCAAATTTCCCAAAACTTGTTATTTATCAACATTTTGTTCAACAAAATATTATCACTAAAGTATCACGAAATTTGACCGTATTACCCCTTGATTTTAGAGTTATCCATCTTCATTCCGCAATTTTTTTCGAGACCCTCCGTTTGACCACGTGTTTTTGGACCACATTTTATTACACATCTCGAGAATTATCTAACTTCAAAAATCGATATCTGATCACTCGGAGCTAAGTGAGCTTTGATGGGTGGGTTCCTCGACTCGACTCAAATATTTTTTACCCACGAAGCCAAAGAAATAGTAATTTAGGAGCGTCTGATCGGATTGAGTACCTTTAACATGTTATGAATTAACCCTTTCGTGATGGGTGACGCGCTGGTGCAGCATATCCTGTTTCAGTGCATTCCAGTACGAGTCTCACACAGGGAGCCTAGAATATATAAGAGAATGCACTGGCTTACAAGGTCGAAGTAATTATTGTTAGGCCAATGTATTCTATTATATAAACGTGAGGCTCCCTATGGGAGACTCGTATACATAACATAATGCATTGGCACAGAGATTCGCAAAATTTAAGGAAATTTCAGTCATGAAAGGGTTAAAAATGAATTTATGTCCTAAATGTTATAAAAACTTAAAGTATGTTAATTACAACATGTTCTTTTTTTGGTGATTAATCATTGTGTAACAAGACACATCATGTTACACCATCTTATAGTCATGCATGATTTATCATGGTAAATATCTTAAAACATAGATGTATGTGATTATTGTTATAAGGGACACAGGAGGTGTCAGGCTGGATATTCCAACAGTTGGAAACCTTGATGTCCAGTTGAAAAAGTTCCAACAAAGGCAAGGGGTGTATTCCTGGAAAGTTCGGTCTGGTTAATTTGGTGAAGTTTTAAATTCTAAGTCGCGGACATCCCTCCCTCAACGGAAAACATCATAGCCAAGTCTATGCGTTGATTCCAGAATAACGCGCAATCCGCGAAGATGACTGAACCCACACTGGCATAACCATTATATACTGTAATGTCAAACACGAACACACGTGCGTGTATCTATCTATACGTGACCATCCTCGTGGACACAATAAAACATATTCAAGCGATATAACGCTGGATAAGATAACAATTATTCCAGAAATAGACAATTCATCTTACAATTCATCTTACATGCCAACTCAATATTTATTATATTATGTATTATGTATAATATTTGTTTTACCCTGTGCCAATGCATTCTCTTATAGATTCTGACAAAATCAAGATTCACAACTGGTGGGAAATCGAATTTAGTGAATAAATGTAGTGACAAACGATGTGGGACATGCAATTATATCCATACAGGCGAAAACCTAAAATTAAAAAATGGTATGAAAATGTATCCGAATGTTTCTATGGACTGTGGGACACGAAACTTAATCTATTGTATCGTCTGCCATGGATGTTCAGAAAGTTACGTCGGAGAAACGGGAAATACACTGCGAGAAAGAACGAGAATTCACAAGCAGCAAATTAAACAACCAGAATATCGAAAAATTCCGCTCAGTGCACACTTGGATGAATGCGGGGGTAGGAACTTTTCGATTTTCCCGTTTCAAAAACTACAGTCCGACAGCAAAATACTCAGACAGCAAAGAGAAGACTTTTATATGAAACATTTCAAGTGTAAACTTAAAGGTACTCAACCCGTAAAGAGGGTCCCCATCTCAACAGATTCCAACAACAACAATCCGATCAGAGGGTCCTATATTACTATTTCTTTGGCTTTGGGGGTAAAAAAAATTTGATTCGAGTCGAGGAACCCATCAAACAAAGCTCAGAGTTATTAGATATTGATTTTTCAAATTTGTTATGTTCTCGAGATCAGTACTAATAACTGCCGTAATCTGCTCTGGATGTGTACTCCAAATCTATTCAAACAGACAAGGATGAATAACTCTAAACTCAAGTGGTAATTTTAACGCAATTTAGACTGAGTTCTGGGCCAGATAGTATTCCCGGTAATGAAAAATAATATATTTCTAAAATCGATATCTAACAAATCTGAGCTTTGATGGGTGACTTCCTCGACTCGAATCAAATATTTTTGACCCCCGAAGCCATTGAAATAGTAATTGAGAGGAGTTTTATCGGGTTGAGTACCTTTAATGCACTCAGGAAATGACGTTCTCTCTAAATTGAGTTATCTCCCTTGACGCTATGACGTCATAATCATTATTGTCGTCTATTGAAAAGTGGCAATGCCACGAAAGGCCTATAGACATTTTAATTAAATGAATTATTTTCTATAGACATGTCTTATATCAATCTTGGACCATATATATATATATATATATATATATTTCTTTATTTCTTCCATTAATGAAGAGCTCACAGATATATACATGTAACATATACACAGTTCAAAAGAAAAACACAAATCATACAAGACGGAGCATAATGATACAGTCATATGAAATACAGAGTATTAAGACAACGCATCGCACTTGTTATGTACAATATGTATATGATATATTTAACGAGATCGTACACCCAATCACACGTACAGCGTATTCGCAGCACTCAGACAGGTATCTGCGGATCCGCTATACGCATATACACCTCTCTCTCTCTCTCTCTCTATCACACACACACGCGCGCACCCTCGCACACACACAAACACACCCTCTCTCTCTCTCTCTCTCCTCTCTCTCTCTCTCTCTCTCTCCTCTCTCTCTCTCTCTCTCTCTCTCTCTCTCTCTCTCTC
The DNA here is from genome assembly GCA_032622095.1 of Siphonodentalium dalli. NCBI lineage: Eukaryota > Metazoa > Mollusca > Scaphopoda > Gadilida > Siphonodentaliidae > Siphonodentalium > Siphonodentalium dalli. The sequence continues at coordinate 179,862,825 of CP136069.1, read as the reverse complement.
TCTCACACACACACACACACACACACCCTCACCACACCCTCGCACCCACACTCACACACATACAACCTCACCCTCCCTCACCCCCCCCCCCACACACACACCCTCACACTAGCACACCACACCCACCCACCCTCACATACCACCACATACTCCCCACGTGCACACGCACACCACACCCCGCGACAGTTCACGCTCCTTTACATAGTTATAGGCTTGCTTGAGATCCCGCCATTCGACGCATAGGTTTACCTATTTTGTTGAGTGACTTCGACCTCATAAAAGTTCTGTATAGAGTTCAACGCCAAATCATGCATCATTGCTGAAGCGTACATGTGACAGGCGAAGACCGAAGTGCTAGCTGTTGGCTATAACTGGAGCTTGGCCATGTAAAATATCCTGTCAAAGAGTTGACACCATCGTACTGTATGCCTTCCAAAGTAAATGTGTGTGGTGCACCATGAAAGAAACGAAACACATGGGCTCGTCGATGAATGAATAAAGTTCGCCAGGTAATTTTGTTAGATGAAGAAGTACTAGTTCATCATCATCGAGTTCATCTGTCCAGAGGTAGAACAGTAAGCCAAATTTGTCAATTAGCTGGTACCACATACCATTTCGAAGGATGCATAATGTACGGTGATTACAGTAAATTAGAGCATGCTTAATTACATCATGGTGAGTCATATTGTATAACATACATACAGTAGGTTCACATGCATGTACAGCTGTGGCAGCTACTAATTGTGCAACTGTGAAAAAGGCACCCTTTCTACATGGGTAAATGCGACAGCATCGCCACAAAATTGACTTCAGTTTTGAGTATACGGGACCATTCTGATTTTGTTGGAAACATGCTGCGATAGGAGAATTGGTACAAGTGTTGAACAATGTTATATGACCTGAGAATACGTTCAATATCGGAGAAGAACGAGTGTGGGTTGACGTACTCCACATAGAGTTGCGAGTGTAATCTTAAGGTGAAGATTTCTTTGCACGCTTTGGTAGGTGATAATCGACAAAGACTACCAAAGAGGCTGATTTACGAGCATCTATGGTTGAGCAGATAGAGCCTAAGCCCATAAGACCAGATACGATGTCAGTTCTAGCTCTCATCGGCAATGCTTGAACTCGCTTCAAACAAAATCGGTGAATTTTCTCGAGATCTGATATGTTTGCTTGAGACATACCGCAAAGGAATTCTGTCCCATACAAGCCTTTTGGCAACACAATTGATTCATATATGATTGCACAACTTGATGGTGTGATACCACCAGCATAGAGCCCGGCGTTGCTCAAACGAAAGTATGTAGATCGGATTTTATCTACTACCACTTCAACAAATTCCTTTACAAAATTGACTTTACTAATGTGAATACCCAAATGTGTGATTTCATCAGTTTCGGATACAATTCCATCCCCAAGATACCATTTTCGATTTAAGGCACCGCTTTGACGTACGTTTTCGTTGAATACAATGACTTTGGTTTTCTTTGGGTTATACCTGAATCTCCACTTTTGGCTGTAAGATGAGCATATATCTAATAGGCGCTGTAAACCATAGTTCGATAGCGACAGCAACGTCATGTCATCCGCCTGTGTGGGAGAGGAACAATTTGTGGAGATAAGCCGGAGACCACAGTTGGACGCCTCGATTTCATATAGTAACTCGTTGATGTACAACATGTAGAATAAAGGGGACAGTATGTCACCTTGTCTTGTTCCTTGTTTGATTTCGATTGACCTTGAGATGACATCTGAATGTTTGACTACACAAGATATACCGCTAAGAAATTCGCATAGAAGTAGCCAAATTTTACCTTGGAAACCACAGCTGTGTAATTTGAGAAGCAAGCCATCAATCCAAACTGTGTCAAAGGCCTTTTTAACATCTAGGAAGCAAGAAAAAAGCTTGTTCTTTTGTTCACTGGTATAACTTATACTTTCGTGTAACACATATGACGACATCAAGCAACTGACCTCTTTTTGAAACCCGTTTTGAAGTGGGTGTACTTTGATTAGATTTGGTGTGTTACGTTCTATGCGACATAAGATTACTTTTTCTAAGGTCTTATACACGACTTGGGGAAGGGTTATTGCTCGATAGCTATCAAAATGTGATTTCGGCTTATCTCCACCCTTATAGAGAGACACCATCATGCCTTTTTTTGCCATCTGAGGTATGTGTTGAAGTTCTATCATTTTGCTGAGAACATAAGATATACATTTATGTAAAGATTCTCCCCCGTATACAATATGCTCATAGCAGATCATATCTGGACCCGGGGCTTTGCCCAAGTTCATTGATTTGAGGACAGATATGAGCTCATGTACTGATACGGGATAGAGAAGCCGTTTGTCAGATGCAGTACCAACATTACACCCATGTGTGTTAGAAGCAATATCATCAACAGAATTAGTGACATAATCGTAATGAGCTGCATAAAATGTGGTAGATTCAAGAGGGTGATATAACATTTCATAATAATCGGCCCATGCATTTGTGATTTCTTCCGGGTTTCTAAGTGTGACATTATTGACTGCAAACAAGTTGTTAGTTAGTGCCCTACAGTTGGACTTCCGTTGATTAAAAAGTCGGAAAAACTGCCCCTGGTTAAGTTCGGCTGCATGATCGACCATTTCATTTTGGCTACAAAGAAATCTGAGGTTCGACTGACGCAATTCTCTGCGGAAGGCACATTTGGCTACTTTATAATTCGTGTAAGATGAATTTGTGTGCCCTCTAGGGCGACCTTCCGCGGTCCATATCCGTCTAAAGCCTGCATTTCACTATGAAGAGATTTTAGACGTTCGTTCCAAAACGGTTTAACGTGTGGTTTTGAGGATTTTGTTGGAACAAAACTCTTAGACGCAGAATCAATAGCTTTGACGACATTCGAGTAATAAGTGTCTAGACTTGCGTTGTCTGAGACAGGTGCACAACTATCTGGCAAAAGTGTATCTATATAGTTTTGATAAGCTAGCACAGATGAATCTGACTTAGTAAATTTCTTCCAGTTGGGACTATAATTGCGAATATCACTTCGGCGAGTGTGACGAGATCCAAGATCAATGCGCAATTTGACTGGTCTTTGATTAGAAAAATCTGTAGCAGAGTCAATAATCACCTGTATATTATTCACAAATGGTAAGTTAGCTTTGTGAACCAAAATGTGGTCAATCGTTGTACCAGAACCGCCAGTAGCAGGCACATGTGTTGCGACTAGACGCGCGGACGGATCCTCTTGATTAACAGAAACAAGATTTCTGCGTGATAGTAGTTTCTTAAAGTTACGATTTCTTGCGTCAGATTTCTGAATGTTGCCTGAATTATCTTAATATATTATTAAATAATTGATAAAATGTAAACCTGTATATAATTATCATGAATTTCCTTCTGTAATTGACTTAATTTACATACTCACATGATGTATTCTTTCTTAGAGCACAATCCCATTGTTACAATCGCTCCCTGCTTATTGGTAAAGCACACCAATTCCCAAGGCTGGCAAAGGAATAATTCAGTGATGATCCCCTTGTTCGGCACATGCCACCCATAACAGACAAATCGCACGGGCGCTTCAAAGGGGCCATTCATCGGGGTATGAACAGCGCTCTGTACCCCTCACACACACTGCCATTATACGCCGTTACAATACAGGGGAGAGCGGGCATGTTGGAACGTTTTTTATTCAATCACACATACAGGGAAATGTGAGCATGGGCCCCTTCATTTTTTCAACTTTTATTATAAAGTATATCAACGACTTGAAATGTGGTATATCATTATGTATGATCTATTTCGCTTTTACATGGAAAAGTCGAAAATAAATTCGTTCCAACATGCCCCGGGTTGTTTGAAACCAGGGGCAAATTGGAACATCGACCGGGGTAAGTCAGAACACTGATCGTATAAGGAACACATATGAAATCAATGTATAATAGAGGTAAAACGACTAATATATTCCAAGAACAATATTCCAAGAACTATATTGAATTGCTAGTATGAAACATAATAGCTGAGTCCGGTAAATAAAGTATGTTTGAGAAATCGTCATCATTGGAAAACGCAACACATCCAATGAAAACGTCGTTTCACATACAGGAGGGACGTAGCAAGGCAAAATTTGGAAGGGGTTTTAGTGCTATCGATACAAACTTCCCCATTTGCCACACAAATAATTATTCATCAACGAAAACGTATTGAAATCATATTTAGGATATGGTTGCAAGCAACTGAGATGCATTCATCCATAATTCCATCTGATTTTTTTCATAATGGTTAGTTATACTAGCTCAATGCATAATTTTGATGGGGTTTTCCCGTAAGTCGCACTATGGGGACACAATGGGGTGTTCCAACATGCCCCAAACTTGGAAAAATGGTATAATGGTACACGATCTTGGAAAGACACAAATTAATCGGCAATTTTTTTTATTTATGACTGAAATGAAATGAAACTGGATCAACTGACATAATTTACACCCTTTACGTCTCGAAATTTTATCTTGAACATTGATGAAACCTGAAAATCGACAAAATTACTTGATACCCCCCAAAAACGATTTGTTGGCATATCTCTTACACCATTCCGGGAATAGTCAGAATTTCTTTGTGTTATTTGTGCATACAAGAGTGTTTTCCACAAATAAGTGGCAATTGTAGATGCAGTTTTATTTTCTAACAAGAGAGGTGGGGTGTTTGCCCCGGTCTCCCCTACGCGCCTCTAGTATACTATACCATGATGCAAGCAGGCGCATATATAGGGACGAAGTATATATAAGGGGGTGCGGGTGAGGACAGCGTAGCTCACATGAATCTCTACTCTGGCTGACGCCCGTATAGAGATCATATTCCACCAGTACAAAACCCGGAAACTTTTTAACGTTTTGACAGGTAACCTTATAAAGTCTAAAAAAAATAACGCGGGGAATGTATTTCTTTGTTAATACCTGTTTCTTAATAATTTATTCATCGGTACGTGAAGTTCCCAGTTCGAGATTCCATTATTTACATGACTTTTGACACCCGATTCCAAGATAAATATTTATTTTATTCCCATTCATCAAAGTCAACAGAATATATCCAAAGCTACCCAACGCGGAAGCAATTCTGATTGGTCGATCGCCAAGCTGCGGTTTCTGTCCACGAAAACGGGTCATTCTCTCCCTGCGTATTTTACTAAACTGTATACCTCTGGCGATCTAAAAAATTTAATTTAAAATAAATTTATGTTAGTAAAGTGTATCTCAACTGTCACTAATACTGACTTGGCTATAGCACATAACAGTATACTCTATAATACAACTGTCACTAATACTGACTTGGCTATAGCACATAACAGTATACTCTATACTGTCACTAATACTGACTTGGCTATAGCACATAACAGTATACTCTATAATACAACTGTCACTAATACTGACTTGGCTATAGCACATAACAGTATACTCTATAATACAACTGTCACTAATACTGACTTGGCTATAGCACATAACAGTATACTCTATAATACAACTGTCACTAATACTGACTTGGCTATAGCACATAACAGTATACTCTATAATACAACTGTCACTAATACTGACTTGGCTATAGCACATAACAGTATACTCTATAATACAACTGTCACTAATACTGACTTGGCTATAGCACATAACAGTATACTCTATAATACAACTGTCACTAATACTGACTTGGCTATAGCACATAACAGTATACTCTATAATGCAACGTCAAAACTATAGATTATGATTTCGTTCATAGCAATTCACTATCGCCAAGGGATGGGTTAAACATCTGCCAATCGTGATCGGCATCTCGTCTATATAATTTTGTTTAATTTTATTTGTACTCTCTTTATTAAGCGACAAGACACTGTGGTCCATTCCCACTTGCAGTCGCACGCAGGGTTCGCGCTGCCACTTGCCAAATTTGCCAATGGCAAGAATAATTCACATTTGCCAAAACATATTTTCATTTTGGCAAAAGTTTTGGCAAGTCACTTTTTAATTCCTCAAGAAAGTGGAAAAAAATTGGTCAATCAAATACCATTCATTTCAGGAAACTCTTACAACATAATTATGTTGGTGGTGTTTTATAAGGTTTAGGAAAAGGTAACACCTGTATTAAGATGCAGTTAATCTCATAGTATTAGTACCGATGGTTGTAGGGATTACTAGTATTTAGAGTGATCGTGGTGTTTACATAGCTAATCATCCTGTGTTGTGCCCTTCTGATGAAGCAACCGTTATACCATTGTATTGTTCTGTGATTGGCTTATTGTTGTATGATAAACCACAATAGAGATGCGTGTATAATTAATTATTAACTAACTGCTTTTCTATCGATATCAAAAGTCGTTCAAACCGTGATTGTCGAAACATAAGACTTAAGGTTGCAGAAAACGATACTATCAGGGATATCATTTGGCAAATGCTAAAATAATTTGGCAAAACATATTTTCATTTAGCAATTGATTTGACAAATTAAATTTTAGTCCAGCACGGACCCTGGTCGCACGAGTTACAGAGACGGTTAGACGTGGACATTCTGTCACCATACGTAGGGTGTCGATCTTCTCGTTTGTTTGTTTGTTTTTTTTTTTTTGTTTTTTTTTAAACATATTTTATTTGTAGTATAATACAAAATGGATTGGGGCACAAGTTACAAAACTTAATGAGCCCCTCTCCGGTATACATTGATACAAACAATTTGTTTAACAAAATGGCACAATAAGTAACTTATTTACAGCTGCACGTGGTGAATGAGAAAGGTGATGATGGCAGATTGTAACAATTCATTGAGGAAGGATGAGAGTGAGTCAGTGAGAGTGATTGGTGGGGGGGGGGGGTGCCAACGCCGAGTTGCATTCTATGGTGAGGCGAAAGGAAAAGGAAAACATGTGATAATTGATAAACTAATTTCTTATCTTGAAATTTAACTAGAAACGTTTAGTCTCCGCGATAAAATGCTGCACTATTTTGAACAATTTCACATTTTGTTTGTTATGAGCATTCGGGAGGCCAGCAAGTAGATTGTTCATGTGCGTTAATTTAATTCCTTCTCTGTGTAGCATATGAAACATCTCAGTTCGTTCTGACTGGTAGTGGGGACACATAAAGAAGTAGTGATAGGCATCTTCACACTGGTTGCCACACGTACAACGTGGGCTTCCTGCAATATAATTCTGAAATTTGTCAGACTGAAGATCACTACAATAGTTTCTTAGTCTGGCGTGCAATACATTATATTTCCTACGACCTGTATAGAAATATATTGGAGGTCTAGCGGTGGGATCAATTATTCTAAGATAATGCGTCTTCAAGTGGCAAATTGGCAGCAAGTCATCACATAGTAAATAGTTAATATGTGGTCGTTTTCCACAGGGGACTGTAGGCTCATTAGTCCAACACACGTCGAGTCAATGGCACTGAAATAGCATTTTGACTACAATGTCCATCCATATTCCATACGTTATGTGTGTGTTTTGTATGATGTAGAGTCTTGTTATATAATACTTCATACTTTATATTTCCGCTCTACTATGTTGAATTTGAAGTAGCCGTTCTGTTTGCAACGAATGAACTTGGCAATGTTGATGGATTCCACATCCGATAACTTCGTCTATCTCCGTCATAGAAAAAAAGCACGAAAACACTCCAGTAAACGCACTAATCGCTTCGCTTAATTAGAAAAACATCCTCTCCTTGTGATTGATGCCTTGTCAATACCTCAGTGATAGTATTTGTGTACTAATCGAGCGTCGGCGCTGATGTTGCATCGCTCGCGTCGCCGTCTGAATAGTCTGGCGACCTTTAAATACAATGAAACCGCTCTGTATTGTAACCATTCGTACATGACTGAATCCCATATCTCTCATCTGCTGACCGCCGTTTCTTTCTACAATGGTGGTTGGTTCACTACCCAATGGTTAATATTTTTAAAGCCAATGGCAACACCGTGGCATCAAAACATGTTCGGTATCAAAATTCGCCCTTAAAAGGTACAAGCGTTTCATTTAAATATATCAAATACTTGATATTATAGGCTATAGCCCTAAAAGTTGCCAATATATAATATTTATTTTAATGATATGGCATGCTTATCATATATCATATACATGAATACTCCATGAACACTCCGTGCCTCCATAAACCTGATATATAATATATTAGTAATCATTTGATAGTGGATCCATCATCAGCGACGAAAGAAATTGTTACCACAATATGAGAGAGGAGCTGTCAGACGGAGACTCCCCAGCCAACTCTTATACACATTTAAAGGTACTCAATCCGATCCGACGGTCCCCTATACCATCACGATACAACAACAACAACATTTCTTCAAAATACGCTTTAGTTATCAGAATCGATTTATTGCAACAAAATAATGCTAACCACTGTCAACAATAGTATCAAATTTCCCAAAACTTGTTATTTATCAACATTTTGTTCAACAAAATATGGCCGTATTATCATTTTAAAGTATCACGAAATTTGACCGCATTACCACTTGATTTTAGAGTTATCCATCTTCATCCGCAATTTTGTCCGAGACCATCCGTTCGACCACGTGTTCTGGGCCACATATTATTACACATCTCGAGAAATAACAAACTTCAAAAATCGATATCTGATCACTCTGAGCTTTGATGGGTGGGTTCATCGACTCGAATCAAATATTTTTTACCACCGAAGCCAAATAAATTGTAATTTAGGAGCGTCTGATCGGATTGAGTACCTTTAACATGTTATTCAGTAACCCTTTCGTGACGGGAGACGCGCTGGTGCAGCATATCATGTCCCAGTGCATTCTATACATGCGAGTCTCATATAGGGAGCCTCGAATATATAAGAGAATGCACTTGCTTACAAGGTCGAAGTAATTATTGTTAGGCCAATGTATTCTATTATATAAATGTGAGGCTCCATATGGGAGACTCCGACTCGTATACATAACATAATGCATTGGCGCAGAGATTCGCAAAATTTAAGGAAGTTTCAGTCATAAAAGGTTTAAAACATGGTTTTATGTCCTAAATGTTATAAAAACTTAAAGTATGTTAACCCTTTACCCAACAAACCGGCCAAAACCGGCCAAATAAAGCTTCAACAGCCTAAAATATCTTCGGTCTGTCTCAATAGAACCATACAAATATGGCTATCATTGGAACCGGCTCCTTGACCACATTGTGATAGTTACAGTTATGCCCTGTGCCAATGCATTCTCTTATATATGCGAGTCGACCATAGGTCGCCTCGCATATATAAGAGAATGCATTGGCCTAAAAAAAACACTTTTTACCATTTTTTCTTACATTCTTTAACAATTTTATAATTTTTAATGTGTTAAGCCAATGCATTCTCTTATATATGCGAGGCGACCTATGGTCGACTCGCATATATAAGAGAATGCATTGGCACATGGCCCTTCTGTTGGGTAAAGGGTTAATTACAACATGTTCGTTTTTGGTGATAAATCATTTTGTAACATGATACAGTAACATGATACATCATGTTACACCATCTTATAGTCATGCATGATTTATCATGGTAAATTATCTTAAAACATAGATGTATGTGATTATTGTTATAAGGGACGCAGGATGTGTCAGGTTAGATATTATAACAGTTGGAAAGCTTGATGTCCAGTTGGAAAAGTTCCAAAAAAGGCAAGGGGTGTATTCCTGGAAGGCAAGGGGTGTATTCCTGGAAGGCAAGGGGTGTATTCCCGGACTTGGGAAGTTCGGTCTGGTTAATTGGGTGAAGTTTTAAATTCTAAGTTGAGGACATCCCTCCCTCAACGGAAAACATCATAGCCATGTATATGCGTTGATTCCAGAATAACAAAGGACTTCGCGTATACCGGCCGGTCATGCCCAGTTCCTGCGAACAAACTGTAAATCATGCATGCCATGAATCCCTATACTCTGGCTTCACCTGTAGAGATCATATTTGACCAGTTTGAATCCAACATGCGATATTTTTGCATTTGTTACTTGGAACCTAAACATTGAAAACATATTGAATGTAATATATTAATTTATCTTACAATTTAGCTATATTTCCTCAAATACACGCGAAAACGCCTAGGCGGTTTCCGATCTTGTATCCTGGATGGCAACAAGGATATCGTGGATGGCAACAACGAGTGCACGTGCGTTTTGACAACTGGCTTGTTTTCAAAACAAAGCGTCTAAATAACCAATTTAAAGCCGTAAAATAACATCAGCGTTCACTACGAACGTAACATAATAAATGCTTGTGTTAACAAAGTTGAAAGAATGTGGAGAGAGGACAGGACAGGACCGAAAAAAAACTAAAAAACGCACCGCAAAATGTTTGGAAATAAAAAAAGCAACACATTGTTTACAGCGCGGCGAGCGCGCACGAATACGGACTATTTCGACAATTTTTATTATAAGCGAAGTAGGGAATTCCCCGTAATTCAGTACGGTCTTGATCAGAAGCTGCTGACGGCAATTTTTATTCGATAAAATACAGAAGGGAAATTGAAATAAATTATATTTTGTTAAGGATACAAGAGAGATTACTTACGAAAAGTCCGTAATTTCATTGCATTTCCCATGAATTAATTTTAATGGGTGATTTAGATGCTTTTAAAGTTTTAAAGCGTCGTCTGCATTTGCAATTTCTGCAGAGTACACAACGTAAATCGATCGATTCTTGCGAATGTACATGTACGTAAATTTAAAACAATATGGAATTTAACGAGGTATCATACGATGATCTAATGCAGCTATTTCGAGAAGATGACGATTTGCATGATGTTGTGAGCAGAATCGACAAAGAAAACAGTTATAAAACTAGTGAAAGAAATGTTTTAGTTGAAAGTCAGTGTACTAATTCTCAAATGTTGCCTGCAGATGCCACGATCTCAGCCAGTGTTTCTGATTATGGGTCCTCAGTTCCATTATGGTGATGGAGAAGGAAGAACAGTGAAAATAACAACATTATCAATACAACTGCAAGTACGTCAACTGCTAATAGATCTACTACTGTTGTTACATCACCACTGACAGAAGTAAGTGCTCAGCAGACTAGACCAACAATGTCAACATCCAAAGCACCAACATTTGTTAATGTTCAGGGCTCTGACAAAGATGACTTTGTATCTATTATGCAGAATGAAAACACGGTGAAGAAAACCCAAGTTGTAATAAGGGAATTTACAAGATTTCTGTCCCAGAGGAATGAATTTCGGGCTATTGAAACGATTGACCCAATTCACATGGACAACTCTATAGGGTCCTTCATACTATCTGTCAGGAAAGCAGATGGATCTGATTATGAGCCGGACTCATTGACATCCTACCACAGCGGTATCGATAGATATTTGAGGGAGAAGAAATATCCATATCGTATATGTATGGACCTCGAATTTGAAAGTTCCAGGAAAGTATTGGCAAGCAAGAGGAAACAGTTGAAGAAGCAGGTAAAGGAAATCGGCCAAATGCAGCTGAGCCGATAACCGAGAGCGAGGAAGTTATTCTCAGGGAAAGAGATGAGTTAAGTGTTGACTGCCCCTATGGTTTGCAAAATCTAATGTGGTATAACAATGTGAAATTGTTCGGAATGCGCACTGGAAAAGAGCAACATATAGTTTGCGATGGTGTGACATTATGCTCGAGAAAGATGCAAATGGAATAAAATATTTGAAACACAACGAAAGGACGACAAAAACTCGAACAGGAGAAAGTGACAGTATTCACCAGTCACCACCGAGCCTTCAGTCCAAAGCTTTCGCAATCCCTGGAGTTCCAGCTACAGAATGTCCAGTTGCAGCCTACAAGGTTTTTGCATCAAATCGTCCATTGAACACTTTGTAGTTTGCAGTATGATTCACCATTCTACATTCAAGTGAATCATAATCGGAAACCAGATTCACCTATCTGGTATAAGGCTCAGCCTATGGGTGAACACGCCTTAGCCAAAATCATGAAGAACATGGCAGAGAAAGGTGAACTTCCTGGTAGAAAGACCAATAACTGCTTCCGGAAAACAACCTGTACTCGACTCCTTCATAATGACACTACTCCGAACACAATAGCACCGCTTTCGGGACACAGAAATATTGCCAGTGTCAATAATTATTCTGTTGCGTCAGTGGAAATGCAACGGAAAATGTCGGATGTTCTTTGCAAAGCACCGAAACAAACATCAACCTCTGATCCCATTGACAATTCGAATTCCGCTCCAACTAGAATTGTTGATACACGTGACACTGATAGTGCGAGTCAGAAATCGATTGTTGAAGTGTCGGAAACTTCGAAATTCATAAATACTGTGAATGGACAGTCATCTTCTGCAATGCCTCTCGCCAACCCTATTATCATCCAAGGAGATTGCACCATAAAATATTACAATTATCCTGTGAAAAGTGACAATTATGTCGAACATTCGAAACGGAAATATCGTCGCCTCATCAGAATTTGTCTTCTCACGACGTCGCGTGCTGAGAATTGTGTACGTTTTGTGTTGCGCGTAATAAAATAGTTCCTGTTTTAAATTCAGTTTTATTGCTTTTTATGGGACGAATTGTAAGGTAAATTGGTTATCACCACCCAGTGTGTTTCCGAGATCCGTATTCAAGTCTCGCTGCCTTCTCTGGGCTGTCTATCGACTCGTCCTACGGACTCGTCGATAGACTGCCCAGAGAAGGCAGCTCGACTTGAATACTGATCTCGGAGACAGATATGGTGGTGATAACCAATTTATCTTACAATATATATATATAGTATCACTCGCAATCCGCGAAGATGACTGAACCCACACTGGCATAACCATTATATATACTGTATTGTCAACCACGAACACACGTGCGTGTATCTATCTATACGTGACCATCCTCGTGGACACAATAAAACATATTCAAACGATATAACGCTGGATAAGATAACGATTATTCCAGAAGTAGACAATTCATCTTACAATTCATCTTACATGCCAACTTACTATTATTGAGCGTGTTATCGATATAGTTCTTGTATAAAGCATCTTGTTGCGTTTTCTCCCAATATTCAGAAACCCCATACTCACGCACTGAACAGGTACGTCGTCTATATGCACGTGTGCCTGAATTCTCTTAATATAGTATTACATAATTGGTAAAATGTAAACCTGTATATAATTATCATGAATGTCCTTCTGTAATTGACTTAATTTACATACTCACATGATGTATTCTTTCTTAGAGCACAATCCCATTGTTACAATCGCTCCCTGATTATTGGTAAAGCACACCAATTCCCAAGGCTGGCGAAGGAATAGTTCAGTGATGATCCCATTGTTCGGCACATGCCACTCATAACAGACAAATCGCACGGGCGCTTCAAAGAGGCCATTCATCGGGGTATGAACAGCGCTCTGTGTCCCTCACACACACTGCCATTATACGCCGTTACAATACATGGGAGAGCGGGGCATGTTGGAACGTTTTTAATTCAATCACACATACAGGGAAATGTGAGCATGGGCCCCTTCATTTTTTCAACTTTTATTATAAAGTATATCAACGACTTGAAATGTGGTATATCATTATGTATGATCTATTTCGCTTTTACATGGAAAAAGTCGAAAATAAATTCGTTCCAACATGCCCCGGGTTGTTTGAAACCAGGGGCAAATTGGAACATCGACCGGGGTAAGTCAGAACACTGATCGTATAAGGAACACATATGAAATCAATGTATAATAGAGGTAAAACCACTAATATATTCCAAGAACAATATTCCAAGAACTATATTGAATTGCTAGTATGAAACATAATAGCTGAGTCCGGTAAATAAAGTATGTTCGAGAAATCGTCATCATTGGAAAACGCAACACATCCAATGAAAACGTCGTTTCACATACAGGAGGGACGTAGCAAGGAAAAATTTGGAAGGGGTTTTAGTGCTATCGATACAAACCTCCCCATTTGCCACAAAAATAATTATTCATCAACGAAAACGTATTGAAATCATATTTAGGATATGGTTGCAAGCAACTGAGATACATTCATCCATAATTCCATCTGATTTTTTCCATAATGGTTAGTTATACTAGCTCAATGCATAATTTTGATGGGGTTTTCCCGTAAGTCGCACTATGGGGACACAATCGGGTGTTCCAACATGCCCCAAACGTGGAAAAATGGTATAATGGTACACGATCTTGGAAAGACACTAATTAATCGGCAATTTTGTTTTTTTTTATGACTGAAATGAAATGAAACTGGATCAACTGACATAATTTACACCCTTTACGTCTCGAAATTTTATCTTGAACATTGATGAAACCTGAAAATCGAAAAAATTACTTGATACCCCCCAAAAACGATTTTTTGGCATATCTCTTACACCATTCCGGGAATAGTCATAATTTCTTTGTGTTATTTGTGCATACAAGAGTGTTTTCCACAAATAAGTGGCAATTGTAGATGCTGTTTTATTTTCTAACAAGAGAGGTGGGGTGTTTGCCCCGGTCTCCCCTACGCGCCTCTAGTATACTATAACATGATGCAAGCATGCGCATATATAGGGACGGAGTATATATAAGGGGGTGCGGGTGGGGACAACGTAGATCACATGAATCTCTACTCTGGCTGACGCCCGTATAGAGATCATATTCCACCAGTACAAAACCCGGGAACTTTTTAAAGTTTTGACAGGTAACCTTATAAAGTCTAAAAAAAATAACGCGGGGAATGTATTTCTTTGTTAATACATGTTGCTTAATAATGTATTCATCGGTACGTGAAGTTCCCAGTTCGAGATTCCATTATTTACATGACTTTTGACACCCGATTCCACGATAAATATTTATTTTATTCCCATTCATCAAAGTCAACAGAATATATCCAAAGCTACCCAACGCGGAAGAAATTCTGATTGGTCGATCGCCAAGCTGCGGTTTCGGTCCACGAAAACGGGTCATTCTCTCCCTGCGTATTTTACTAAACTGTATACATCTGGCGATCTAAAAATTTTAATTTAAAATAAATTTATGTTAGTAAAGTGTATCTCAACTGTCATTAATACTGCATTCAGCATAAATATGACTGTATTAGAATTTATAATCAACAATTTAACTCTACTATAACCTAATATAATTGTATTAGTTTTCATAAGTTATAAAACCTACTATGTTTTATTCATTTCGAATGCGCTGTTTACGATCTAGCGCCCTGCAATAATATCATTAATATGCTTTCAATTGTGACTAGAAATAGTTGCAGAGCATGGTCATCGGCTACGAGTTACATAATATGGTACATCAGGTAAATGTCGAGCACAGTTTTGATATACGTGTTTCATGGCTGGGCGCCCAAACTCTAGAAGCCCAATTGTCTAGTAAATCTGTGTAAATTATAAACATGCAGTAACAATGCAGTTCCATGTTTAACTGTCTGGCTATCGGACATATTATGTCATCTGAAAGTATATGGGAATATATATTCCGTCGGTCGTTTAGATTAGTCGCGGATTGTTTTTTTTTCTTCTTTTTTTTATATACGGGCTCGAGCTGTTAAAGCACAAACTTATTGTGTATAATGACCAACATGTAGGCCTAATGTAATATGCACTTAGTATGTGCTACAATGTCAGTAACTGGTGAATTTCCGAGTCCAATTGAACGTTTGAGTTGTTAAAAACAGCCAGGTAACTTCACCAAATATTAAGATGGTGTAATTATCTTTGTCTTCGCCAAATTGCCCGATGTAAAGCAAGGAAATTAGGATTTGTGAGACAAGACTCGCGGAGTGATATAACAAATAATTAAATAAAAACAAATTGAACACACGACGAAAAAGAAAGTTAAAATCACAAAGTTATAATAATTGCGAAGAAATCGGTATCCTGCGGCCCGCAGTGTCCCCAATAACAGCGACAACGATTGCATTGGATTGTGTAATAAGACAGCGCCATTGTTATACAGGGGGAGCTTGACCAGTTTTGCGAACCGGTTGCGGGAAGTTATACTTTTGGCGACCGACCAATCAGAATTGCTTCCGCGTTGGGTCGCTTAGGATTTAATCTGTTGACTTTGATGACAGGGAATAAAATAAATATTTATCGCGGAATTGGGTGTCAAAAGTAATGTAAATAATGGAATCTCGAGCTGGGAACTTCATGTAACGATGAATAAATTATTAAGCAACAGGTATTAACAAATAAATACATTCGGCCATATTAGGTGAACACCCCTAACAGCTAGGGACCCTCTAGCTACGTCCCTGCTAACTCACGATTTACACTGATTTAATGTTTCCATTCGTTGTACAGTTCCGGGCCTATAATGTCGAATAACACAAATATCCTATACTATTAATATGACAATAAAACATAAAACACAAACAAACATACACGTTTTCACCCTTGCACATGCACCCCACCATAAAGATGATCCATGTGCCGGCCTGTCCGAATGATAATTGGGATATTTTCACGCAGAAACGGTCAAAATGTGAAGCATATCATTCGCATCTTTGACATCCCAGCTCTGGTTTGGCGACATCTCATCACAGGATCGATCTGCGGCTTTGATACCCGAAATTATGGTGGGTACCCACACTTGGACGCAGATAGTATTTTTGCGAACCGCTCTGCAGTCTTGACAATTGTATGGTTAATTAAACATATAGTTTTCTATTGATACACGCAATATCCGCCATATATGACTGATAATTATGTTTCAAACGAACTACCTAACGTCGAAAAGTGTCTACTATTTATGATAAGATCGGAAATGAGTCGGAATGTCTATTAAATTTATCGGGGCGAGAGCAAGCTATAGCCGCTATCCCATTGAGGGGACAGTCCGCTTTTCGAAATTATGTTTTGAATAGTGGATATCACCATTTAAAGACACGGTTGGCCTTGGCGGTGGGTATCCTGTGAAAATATCTCCACCCGTCAAAAACCGCCACAAACAGAACGAACATCAAAATGTAGATAGACTTTGTCTGTATACAAATAAGAAATATCGCATAAACAGTATGTTATGGTCATATATTTGACCATTGTTATGTAAACAAAAGCATAAAAAGTTACTTTTCTGGTGTTTGTTTATATTATGATGGTAAACATAAAGAGCGTTCTTTGTTGGTGAATACCTTATATGGAACTAATAAAGAGCGTTTATGCCATTTGTGTGTGATTAGCCAGTAGCATTGTGCTGTCTTCTGTAACACAATCAGACTCTTGCTTAGGTAAAATATAGTAGGTCTTTATGATAACATGCTGTTTACGCGATGGTCATGGTATATATGAACGGAACTGTATGCGTTTTAATGTTTTTTCTGTTTACGGTGTTTGGAACAAATATGAATATTTTCGACAATTAAGGCCGCACGTGCCTTTAACTGGGAGATATATAGCTTCATCTGGGGGGAGATATGTTCATTTATCTAAACCGCATGGTCTGGTTTGGTGATACCCTCGGGTTTGGCGATACCACGTACACGGGGGTGATTAACTTTGGCAAAACGTAAGTTGGTTGTTGTTAACATGTCCAACGCTTGAAGATCGAACTCCTTATCATCTGGCAGACCGTCTTCTTCGTAATGCATGATCCACTTGTAATATGATAGTATGACGCATGCGACTACCACATTCGACTTTCCAATGTGGTTAACCGGCTATTGTGTTCAATCTTGGCCAGCGCACTGATTATGCGTCGTTGTCAACACACCATCAGCGACGCATTTCCAGTTAATCGCATTATATGGGATAATTGTGCTCTAAGTCGGCCTTCGGCTCGATTGATTCTGGTAAAGAACTATTCCCGTGCTCTAACCCTCACTTATGTTATATTGTTCATTTGTATCGTTATTTGTTTAAATTTATTCTAAGCTCTCCGTTATATGGAGGAAATAAAGGATTATATATATTTATTTTTTTGTGGGGTCTGAACTCAAAAATGTTCCCAGGTTTTGACCTCTATGCGATCGTATAGCCAGAGTCGAAATTGAATCATTGACCACCATCGGAATTTGGGGTCAGACACCCTGCGGAATTAATTATACGGCGTCCGTGTTTTATTGTAAAATAATAGATCAACGACATGTCTGCATATTCATGTTAGGACAGATTTGCAGAACGTTGTGTCCTCTCAATCCGGGAGAGTCAATTCAATAGCACTCAACATGAAGGTTTCAACAATAATATGTCAACATCCCATGTGCACAGCGCAAATATCCGACGGGCTCGTGTGTCATACACAACGATATGTCAACATCCTATGTACAAAGCGCAATTATCCAACAGGATCGTGAGGCATAGGAATCGTCAACAAGGAACTATTTCCATAAGTGGTCACACTTGCGTATTGTCGCGGCGAATGTTGAGATCGAGACGCGTTATTTATAATATGCACCATCCCTGAGTTCAATTACTTCTCTTTCATATGATGCACAGGCCCCTGGGGATAAATAGCAAATACAGTAATGCCTTAAGTAATTGACCCCATAACCACAGCAGCATTATTGGTAACTTTTCAGGATTTAGTAGGAAATATGGCTTGTTGCCATTCATCGGAAAGCTCTCCCCGAGTCGATTACTTAGGGCATTACTGTATACCAATATATACTATAACAGTGACAAGGTTCACACGTCCGATTTTGTGAAAAACACACCATCATTTTCCTCACATATCTCAAAATCTTTCTTCTCAGTCACAATATATTTTATTGTGTCTTATTGGCCATGAAATTCCCTTTCTTTTGGTGTACAATGCGATAGTATCAAACGAAGGGAAGTCGAGATATCGTATCGAAAACTAGCTAAACCTACAGACGAAAAGCGGTCGTCGGTCTCCCTGTCCGGTAAGTAGTGATTATACACGGATACTAATTTAATTATTATACGATCACAATTACCGAACTTTCGAATTCCCCGTGCGATATGTCGACATCGCTTAAATAGACTTCGTAAAGTTATATATCAAGCGAAAGAAAATTGTATGTCCTATAACATACACTAGGGTACATTTCGGCTGAGTTGACAATTTTTTAGAATCGTTGAATATATTAGGCGGACAGGGAGACTGATGACCCGTTTTACTCAAAAATTAACAGTAGATATTGCAAGTTTTCGGTACGATGTCTCGACTTGCCTTCTTTTAATATTATGGAATTATACATAAAAAGAAAGGTAATTTCATGGCCAATAAGATACACTGAAATATATTGTGACTGATTTGAACGATATTCAGAATATGTGAGCAATATGATAGATGGTGTTTTTTTCCCCAAAATCAGACTTGTGAAACTTGTATAGTATATATTGGAATATCTGGTATTTCCCCAGGGGCCTGTGATATGATGGTAACCATTTCTGTCATCGATGGTGGATGGTGGATGATCCACTACTATACTATAAAAATCAAATACATACCAATAGAGAGCAAATGGGTTGTAATATATTTTGCAGGATGGTATGCCGGGGTGGGTGGGTGGTCGAAATGCCAAAAACACATTTTTCACACCATCTCGTAAATTGTTTACTAGATACTTTAAGATCCCAGATAAAATCCCAGACTGTGTGATCAATTCTAAACATATATTAACTGCAAAAAACACCATATTTATGTTACTGGGACCTCATACAGCTGTATGTGTAGTTGACATCCAGTTATGACATGTTGCGTAAGATGAACAACTTCCTTCCCAATGCTCTTCAGAAAGAACTCGGCATGGACATTTTTATAAAAACTTACTGAGATCTAGAATCATATATTTTCATAAAAATAATAAGTAAAAATGGACTGGAGATCAGTGTGGAAACTTCAACAATCTTGCAAATAAAACACTTAAGAGAATGTATAACTAAAATAAATTAGGGTTTTCCTTGATGACCTTATGATACAACATTGAGTCTAGAAACTTCAGCAGTCTTGTAAAAATAAAAAGCTTTAAATATATTTGAAATAAACCTAATCTTTCTTGATAAAACTTAACATGATATTATAAAACAACACTAGTGCATCAAATAGACTGGAAACTTCAACAGTCTTTCAGATATAAAAATCTTCGAGAAATATAAAACTGAAATAAATATACTTTTCCGGATGTAACTAAGACCTAAGTCCTAGATCATAATAGATTGTGTCACTTGTGTGCATGGGAAAAAAGTGAGCCACTGTCTGAAATATTTATGTGTAATATGTGATGCCATCAGTGCATCGAGTCAATCGTTGCGTTATATATTTGCATATCTATCAACTCAGATGATATGACTGCCGCTGCTGTCGGTTATAAACAACTAAATAATTGAAAGTATGCCCCTTGGCATTTGTGTAGTGAAACTCGAGTCAGCATAAACAAAATACCGGCAGCTGAATTGTGTATAATATATTCGGTTGTTTAATTTGAAAGAAAAAAAGAAATTCATAGGCTATGTTAATTCCTCGGCCATTTGTGTGCGATTGTTCGTCACGCGTCTACGTTGGTGGCCAAATTCGGTAGGAGTGGGGGTATTTTTCTATATTGAAATTTTGTGCACAAAAGGGGGTAGTTGTGGAAATGCCAATTTATTTCCAGGAATAAGTATGGTAAGGCACCATTTCTTTTTCGTCCGACGTGGAGTTCTAAGCGCCAAAATATTCAAGTTTGGCTCAGTACCGTAATTAATCGTGGGCTTGGCTTAAACCTAACACTGTCGCCAATCAGGGGGGGGGGGGCAGGATAACATTTGCATACACAACGGTGAAATTTTTTTTGCAGCACTTTGGACCCCCACCCCCCCCCCCCCCCCCTCTTTGTGCAAAAAAAATATTGTTTTCCACTCATGGTTTTGGGACCCCCCCCCCCTTTCCAGTCACATTTGAATGAAATTTATCAACCTGGAGAGCCATTATAGGCAAAAACATCAGGGTGTAGAATGTCCAGTGAAGGTGGCTGATGTTGAGAAACAGAGAATGGTTAAATTAGAATGAACATATATAATAATTGTCACTCATTCGTAATTTGACCATTCTGTTTTTTCAAGCATCATCCAACTTTGGTGTACTTTCGCCACCAGTTAAACTCAATACTAATAAATTATAACTATGAGCACAAGCAATACACTCATGAGATTAAAAACATTTATCATGAAAAACTCAACACAACCAGCTGACACAACCAGTGAAACAACTTTAAAAAAATATTTTATCTAATTATTTATTCCAGACTTTGCACTGGACTTTGTGTAATGTGCTTTTATCCATGAAATGCACTCGTTTTACTTTATATATATTTTAAAGTTGCTAGTTAAAGTGAAGTTGTAAACACACAACACACCCTGACACACCGGAAAATGATATGCTGCCCAGGTTGAGATGGGGTTTTCTAGATAAATGTTTTAAATCTCATATGGGTGTATTGCTTGTGCTGAGACAGTTCAGCTCTTTTTGTTATGCAGTATTTCATAAAGTGTATGTCCTATATATTTCCATTGGAAGTGTGTCCTTATAAGTGTTTTGATTGGTGGTATTAATATAGTTTCCTATGAACGATCCACTCCGATCTTATTGAATTTAATGGAGGCAGATGTAGCAGTGACTTTCGATGCAAAATGTATCAGATATATTCATTTTCATTTTATCATCGATGTCGTTCAACAGACATTTCTAAATTGAATTTTGAAAAACGTTAAAGCTGATTGAAGAATTATTTAAGTTAATTTAAACTCAGGTGAAGTTTCAATTATCGTTGTGCAAAGTGACTTACAAAATCTTTATCTAATCTGGATTAAGAAAATGAATGAGTTTAACAAGAAACTTTGGTTACATTTTCTTGTACAAAATTACCCAAGTATTTCAGACTAGACACTTATCAAACTGTTTCTTGCCTGTTTTACAATATGCAGTGTACGTGGTTAGATGGATCATTTTAATATTAACAATAGCTAAATGGTTGTAGAATAGCGCATATAAATAAATAATATCTCATTATTTCACAAGTGAAAGACAGTCATGTTTTACTAAGAAAATGCTATTGAGACTGATAGAGATCCATGTGAATGTCTGTTCATTAATAATTGGGTATGTAACACTGTAGCACTTTTGTCTTTTATAGTATTAGTAACTTTGTGCCAGAAACATGTTTATATTAGGAGTGCCACGATTAATCGTATAATCAATGAACCGTTGATAAAGCCGATAATCGATTACCATTTCCATCGTCGATTAATCTGCATTATTTATTTCGATGTCGGAAAATGCCGGGTATTATTGAATACTGTGTTTGTTTTACACATACTAATCTACACCCGAAGGGTTAACAACCTTTGATTGCGAATAAATGAGATTCCGAAAACGTGAGTACTACTAACTTATGTTGCAAACAGTAGACAGTTCATTTGATGATGCGATATGGTTACTATTGGCTTATGGCGATGTCATTGTATATTTATACTTGAAAGGTGGCACTATGTCTTTGAAATGTGCAGACTGTCATCGTGTTCAATGAACTGAATGCACTCGCCTTGAATCTGATTGGACCAATGGGAAGTTGATTAACATTCTCTGAAAACCAGGGAACCTACGGCATTTTAGTCAGCGATGTTCTCCGCGATGTCATTTGCGAGTATACTTTGTTTGCATACGTATACTTAGATGTTACTAGTACAGGTTATCGCACATCATGCGGTGAATGCTGAATGAAACTCCATATTATCAAATACTTAACTGCAATTTGCAGGTGGGGGCACACCTTTGTGATTGTTATCCACACTCTGGAAGTTTGATGAAATTTATAGTTTCCTTGTTTTAGGAACCACTGGTCATCCATCGTGCATTCCTACTTTTATATTGTTTGTATGTTTGGCTTTTCATAACACTCAAATTAATCGTTACGTTCGTTCTAATGAACTCAAAAATATTATAACCATAAACTCGCCGAGAACTGTGCTGATATTGAATTCATTGTGTTCATTAACAGTGGTTTATCATGCACTTTATTAACGTACACATTACATAAGCCGCATGCCTCAAGCAACCAGCGACAGTGCAGTTAACTAGCATGTAGCCAATATGCCATATTATGGAATACTTCCACTTATGTTATTAGGTACGATTAATCGATTATAGTCGATTATTGACGACCGATTATCGATTATCAAAATCAATAATCGTGGGACCTCTAGTTTATAGATTAGAGAACAGGCATGTTCTACATTTATATTACACATTATCTCAGTTTCATATCAGACTTGGAGAGTTGAATTTCAGTTTGATACCACAGATAGTGGTAATGTGATATTTTATTTTACTTACTGAAGTTTATGTGGTTTATTTGTCTTTAGAGTTCATTATAATATATTTACATACCAAGTGGTTATCCAACCCAGGTGGGCCAGCACAGTTAAAAATTTCACGAAGGTTTACTTAGTATTAGAAGGGACCAAATAATCAAAACATTCTGAGGCCAACCTGACCACAGATAACTGTACCTAGTATCTTGTGTGTACACTACATGTGTTATTTAGATCATAACACATCAAAACAATCATTATATAGGCTAAACAGCTTGTAAGTAGGTCAAAAAAGGGCAAAAGGAAAACATTTGCAAGCACCAGAAAACACCGGAAAAAGGCTGCGACCCCCCCCCCCCACCCCCACCCCCACCCCCACCCCGGCCTTGTGTCGGAATTTTTTTTGCACGACCCCCCCCCCCCCTGCGCCAATGGGAAATAATTAGTTGATTGTAACCTGTTACCCCCATAACACCCGACGTATCAAAGTCTGGTATAGTGACTGCTTGTCATTTAGTATAATAGTATGGGGCGCCGTTCTTCTATTTATTACATATTTTGCGATATCAATAGTTCATTTTGTGATATATTTATTACATATTTTGCGATATCAATAATTCATTTTGTGATATCACAAAATGAATATATGATATCACAAAATCTAATATATGATATCATATAATTGTAAATATGTAGTGATGTCACATATTCGATTTTATTTTATCAATAATACGGATGAATGGACTTTTTATTGATAAAAAAATAAATTTAGTGATATCGTATAATATTGTTATTGATATCATACATTTTATGGTATCACAAAATCGAATTATTGATATCGCTAAATGCTTTCTATTTTTGATATCAAATATTCGATTTATGATATCTTGAATTCATTTTTTGATATCACAAATTCAAATTAGTGATATATATTCGTTTTGTTTTATCGATAAATACCACAGGGGCCTGTAACGCGCTCCGCTGTCCGCCCCCTTTTACGCTGCCCATATACGCGGCCTCTATATACGCGCCTGCTTCACGTTAATGGTAGTATTATAGAGACAATGAATATTAAAATGAGGAGCTGCGTGGATCGTAAAAAAAATAATGAAAAAAAGTTGGAATTATGGACAGATTTCTCCTCTATAGAAATTGTTTACTGACGATGTGTTGATTTGTATGAGTAAATAAATTATTAGCCGACAAGAAATCCCTGAGCGCTAGATGTTTAGTTGGTCGTTTGACCGATTTTTAATTATAGTAAGCCGTGCGGTGTGAATTTAGAGGAACATATCGTCCATTGTTTTTTGAGACGGATCAAACTGGAAATTTACGCTCTCCGGAGACAATATTCGGTGGTTAAAAATTTATCAAATGCTATGTATATGAATGGTTCTGATGGAAGTTTGTGGTATTGATTGAAAGATGAATTCTTCGCCGATACATCCGTGGCTATATCGTTAGCATTACTGGTGTGAATTGGCTAAATTTGTCCGATTGCCGAGCGATGGTAAAAAGGTGAATTTCTACAGTTCCCCTTGTCTCTATAATACTACCATTAACGTGAAGCAGGCGCGTATATAGAAGCCGCGTATATGGGCAGCGCAAAAGGGGGGGGCGGACAGCGGAGTGCGTTACATGCCCCTGTGATAAATACTAGTTAGTATACCCCCGCAACGAAGTTGTTAGGGTATACTGGAATCAGCTTGTCCGTCCGTCGTCCGTCCGGAGTTTTTCTAAGTCGTTTTTTTTATCATTTTCCGTGAAGCTTGGCACAGACATCGACCACCATGGGAGCTTATACACCTGCGATTACGACGTCTGTCGGACTTTTTTGGTGGAGTTATTTATCCCCCTTTTTCGACTTGGAAACTTTTCGCTAACATATATAATTTTGTCCTAGCTTTATTCCTACAATTTTAGGTCAATTTTTTTTATATTGGCACATATATTTAGTACCATGGGAACCTGTGCACCTGCGATTATGACATCTGTCCGACTTTTTTTGTTTGGAGTTATTCCCCTTTTTCGACTTTGAACATTTTCGCAACATGCATAATTTTGTCCGAGCTTTTATTCCCTCATTTTTCGCTCAATAGGTTTAGGATTAGGGTTAGGGGTTAGGTTTGTGCACCTGCAATGGGAATCTGTTATTTTATTATTTTAACTAAATGTTTACTGACATGTGAAATCTCTTAGTGTTTTAAAAAAACAAGGGGGTATCCTTAGTCCCATTGGGACAGTCACAGTTGTATACTAGCACATAATCAATTTTTGACGTCACCAATTCACGGACTCACTGGCGCCGTGCTTCTATTTACTACCTATTTTGTGATATCAATAACTCTTGTTATGATATTAACCCTTTACCCAACAGAACGGCCCTGTGCCAATGCATTCTCTTATATATGCGAGTCGACCATAGGTCGCCTCGCATATATAAGAGAATGCATTGGCTTAACACATTAAAAATTATAAAATTGTTAAAGAATGTAAGAAAAATTGGTAAAAAGTGTTAAAAAAAGATTTTGTTTAGGCCAATGCATTCTCTTATATATGCGAGGCGACCTATGGTCGACTCGCATATATAAGAGAATGCATTGGCACAGGGCATAACTATAACCATCACAATGTGGTCAATGAGCCGGTTCCAATGATATCCATATGTGTATGGTTTTATTGAGACAGACCCAAGATATTTTAGGCTGTTGAAGCTTTATTTGGCCGGTTTTGGCCGGTTTGTTGGGTAAAGGGTTAATACCTCATGTTGTGATATCATAAAATTAATATTATGATATCACAAAATCGAATATATGATATCATTAAATATTTTATGATAGCACAAAATCATTTTAAGATATCACTAATTCCAATTTGTGATATCATAAATTCATTTGTGGATAACACAAAATCTAATTATTGATATCACAAAAAAGTATTTAGTGATATCAATAATTCGATTTTGTGACATCATAAAATGTTGGGGAATTTGTGATATCACAAAATGATATTAAAGGGGTACTGTACGCCACATGTTTGTTGTTGGTTTCTATAGTCTCCGAGTCGGAGAATAAGGTAACAATTTTTCCATTATTTGAAAGTATGTTGAGTACGAAGTCATGTTACGGATGACAAATTTACCGGAATGCAAAAATACCAATTGTCGTTGTCGAGTTATTTTTGTAAAGTTTTCAACCAAATGAATCAAATGAAAGTTATATTATATGCATACTAGTCCCATATAATCATTTAAGTTATTGTATCATCGCTAGTCAGTGAGTGGCTTGAGTGTTCTCCCCGTATCATCATAATATTTTAAGCGATCGTGTGTGCGATCGGTTTAAAATCCAGTATCCCTCAATTACTGTTTTTGATTACGGTAATTCGTAATTTAATTGACGCCATTTTATGGCTCCAGTCATTAATTCAATTTATATCAAATTATTAACTTTTAAATTATTAAATTTTAAGATAGCCTATTAACCTGAGCGTTTACATAATACATCTTCGACTCAAATTACTTATGTTTCTATATATTATCGATATTAGATCGTTGTTGTCACTGGAAATGTAATGAAAATGGCGTACAGTACCCCTTTAAGATAACACCCAATGGAATTAGTTATTTCATAAATTATTTTTTTTTATATCACAAAATCGAATATAATATCACAAAATAAGTAAGCATTTAGTGGTATCAATAATTCGATTTTATGATATCATAAAATTAGTTAATGATATCACAAAATGTTGAAGGAATAGTTCAACTATGCCATTTACTATTTGTTGATATCACAAAATGAATTAGTGATATCACTAAAACACTATTTTGTGACATCAATAATTCGATTTTGTGATATCACAAAATGAATTATTGATATTACAAAATAGGTAATAAAGAGAAGAACGGTGACCCCATATAATAGTAGTTGCCCCAGTAGACTAACAGAGGTTATATGGCATAATCTAGTTGAAATAGTTAGAATTATGGAATTTTGTGTAACTTGCACAATGATCTAGGTTTTGCAGATATCCGGCAGCAGTTAATCTAATAATATTTCCAGTTGCAGCTACATAAATCTCCTTTCTGTGTATCTAATTTTAAAATTTCGAACTCTTGTTGAATTGGCGCTTAACAACTGATATGTCATGGATATGTCAACAACATGTCAGCAGTGACTCGAAAGTTCAGCTCAAAATCAGTCAATTATCAAAACACATGTTCGGTTGATATAATAGCTAATAGCATGCAAGGGGGGATGATATCTCACTGGATAATTATATAATTTTTGTTTGTGTGAAATTGGATGCATGTACCTTATACTGGTGCTAATATGTGCAGCTATCAACTTCTGATGGGAAATTTTACCACCCAGGTTGACCTAGCATACTCTCACCACACACTGACCTGGAAACTCCAATGCATGTATGTGGTAGAAAATACGCCGGTATTTGCAATTTTTCATTTTTCAATTAAAACATGCATGGCTGCTAAACTGACTAAACTGTCATTTGGACTAAAGGAGGTAATTTATCAGTGGTATGAGCTATATAAGTACAATTGTATGCGGTTTCAGAACAAAATTATTAAAATTGGGGGGGGGGGGGGTGTCCATTTTTAGCTCAATTTACTTTGTAAGTTTGAGCTATTGCCATGGGTTGGCGTCCGTGTGTCCGTCAATAATTTTCTTTGGCGTGGGCTACAGGTCGTATCTTTGGTTTGATCTTTATGAAATTTGTCATGAATGTTGACATTGGCATGTAGATGGGAACGAGTCACTTTGGGGTCATTCGGCCAAAAAACATGGCCGCTGGTGGCCATCTTGGATTTCAAAATTAAATCCATTGGCGCGGGCTACAGGCCGTACTGTTAGTGTGATCATCATGAAATTTGTCATGAATGTTGACATATACATGTAGATGGGAACGAGTCATTTTATGATCATTAGGCCAAAAAGCATGGCCGCTGGTGGCCATCTTGGATTTTACTCTTTGCATCACTAAATCCTTTGACACATCCTACAGACCACATCTCTGATCCGATCATCACCAAACTTCATATGTATCATAGGGGTGATCTCTAGATGGGAACGAGTCATTGGGGTCATTTGGCCAAAAAACATGGCCGCCGTCAGCCATATTGGATTTTACTCTTTGCATCACTAAATACTTTCACACACCCTACAGACCACATCCCTGATCTGATCAGTAAGTCCATGGTGGTAAGGCCATGAACATTCCAGATGCCAAAAAAACGGCATACCTTAATCCTGTAAATATTTTACACCCACCCCCTGTGCACGCGCAACTTTTGACGAGAATATACCTGTATCCCAACAAAACTCTGCAGTATTGGTGACCTCCACTATGATATCCAGCACCAAGCTCTCCTATGATATCGGGGTCAGTCCCTTTACCCCCTGAATCGTGAATAGCCCACTTGAGATTGGCGGAGGGGTTTATAATGCTGCGTATACTAATTAGATATGGCGTGGCGACAGATGGTTACAGATTCATAATCTGAATTAACGCTCGAAAATTACTATTTCCATGGCTACAGGGCTACAAAATATTTGATTCGAGTCGAGGAACCCACCCATCAAAGCTCAGAGTAATCTCTGACTCATCAGATATCGATGTTTGAAATCTATTATTTTTCACCACCGATAATTTTAAGTGGGCCAGTAAACAGTCGACGAGAAGACTTTCTCTGACCAAATTGCGGATGAAGATGGATAATTCTAAAATCAAGTGACTTTTTTGTGTCAAATATTTGACAAACCGGCAAAATTTCGTTGAACAAAATGTTGATAAATAATTGGTTTTGGGCAATTTTATACAATAGATTGACTGTGGTTAGCATTATTTTTGGGCAATTACTCGATCGGACGGTCCCCATATCATCAAGATACAACAAAAACAACAACATTTCTTCAAAATACGCTTTCGTTATCAGAATCGAGTAATTGCAACAAAATATTGCAATCCACTGTCATCTATGGTATCAAATTTCCCAAAACGTGTTATTTATCAACAATTTGTTCAATGAAATATGGCCGTATTATGATATGAGTATCATGAAATATGGCCGTATTACCACTTGATTTTAGCGAGTTATACATCTTCATCCGCAATTTTGTCCGAGACCGTCCGTTTGACGACGTTTTTTCTGTGCCACAAATAATTGCACATCACGAGAAATAATAAACTCCAAAAATCGATATCTGATCACCCTGAGCTTTGATGGATGGGTTCGTCGACTAGAATCAAGTATTTTTTACCCCCGAAGCCAAAGAAATAATAATTTAGGAACGTTTATTCGGATAATGCATCTTTAATGGGCGTTATATTTAAGCACCATACATCTGCAAAACATTTCGTGCCGATAGCCTTTCCTCTTGCTGGTTTATAAGCATTCACCGAAGATACAAGCCTTACATCACTAAATTCATCCTCTGGTGACCTCATTCTGCAAATGACAGACACACTATTTCAAGGCTTGCGAAGATAACTCAAATCCAATTTACGATGACTGAGATATATATTGTAGAGCCCAAACGTCCGGACGAAACCCGTCCAAACTCCATGATCATTTACGGTCGATAATATATAACAGCGATAGTGATAAATGCAGTGACTACAGTCTCATTGTGGATCAATTTTGTGGAATATCTTGACTATTTCCATGTCTGTGCCTCGTTATTCGCTTGTTACGCCCACAAGGGTGTATACTGCGAGGTTATTCTGACAATGTCATAGACAAGCTCCATGTAGAGTTCAGTCCCCTGCGCATGACTTCAGACATCGTGTAGCGAGGGGACTGAACTCTGTTTTGCAGCTTGTGTCCTAGGAGCTATGGGGTCTCTTTGATTACTTGCTATGTTACGTACCGGTTAGACTTTTTGCAGGATGTATGTATTCGCGGATGTATCTTCGCGGATGTCTTATTGTTGCAATATGTAACTTTTATTACCACGTTAATTGCTTTCGATATTTAGATGTGAACAATTGCTGGGCACTCTTGAAGATGTTATTGTGGGAAAACAAATTGTGTTACGGAATGCATGATATAACAGCTAACATTGCTGATGCAGTATGTCTCAGTTGGGATGTAGACTAAAGGTCGTATTGCGAAGTATCGGGGGTGTTGTTAATCCGATTAATAGATTTTTTGTCTGCATTCAGAGGATTTCTGGTGTGGTGAATGAGAAACCTTCAGTGATAAACAGCAGTTGTTGTAATAATTTAAAGTATTAGTTGTTTTACCGGAATTCTGAGGTGGTGCATTCATGAAACCAAGATATTTTATATTATATATATGGCTAATAATATGATCGTGAGGGCGTTACCATATCTGACTATGGTTTTCTTGTAATATAGGTAGTATACACTTTGTGGTGCTAGCCCAGATGGGCTTGTAACGCGCTGCCCCACTATGTCATTACGTAAAGCAGGTGCGTATATATAGGGCGGCGTAAATAAGGGCAGTGCGTGGGGGACAACAGAGCGCGCATTACAAGCCACTGGGCCTGTGGGGTCATCATGCACCTGATTTTCACCATTTTATTATGTTTTATGAAACAACTTGACTAATTTTCAGGTCGGTGCCTCGTTATTCGCCAGTAATATCGGTAGTATACACTTCGTGGGGCAAGCTGGCTCTGGAGCACTGGCCGGGATAGCTGTTGGAAATTTCGAAATAAACGTGAGTACCTATTACTTGTCATTTAATGACCTACATTCTGTCATCTGCGAGACTAACACCCTGAACCATCCCATCTTTTCGTTCCGAATTCCGGGTGCTTTGGAGTCGTGTAGCCAGGGACGTGGCGATTGGGATGGTGTGGATATACATCCATCCCCAACTTTGGTCAAAATGTTCAACAGTTGGAAATTTCATACCTATAACACAACATATTATAGTTGGAAATTTTACACCACATTAAGGATGAAATTGTTCTCATTATTGGATTTCAAATAAATATACTTTAGATATACTGTTGGGACATACTGGCATATCAGATAGAAGTCACTTCTCCCTGAGAAAAAAATAAGGGAAAGTTGTACGTTTTATGAAGAAAATTTATCCCAAGTGGCCCGCTATTAATAGTCTGATCCCTGTTCATAATACACTAATATCTTTGCAATGTACTTCATCTGGAATATTATACTGGCATTGGCGTATATTGTGAATGTATGGGTGGAGGCACTGCGTGGCTCAGTATAATGGTTTGGAGACATAGATCTTGCCATGAATCTCTACTCTGGTTAACGCACCACTATAAAACCTTTTGAAGTTTTGACAGGGAACCTTATAAAGTCGAAAAAAATAACTTGAACATGGGGAATATATTTCTTAGTTGTTAATTGTTCCTTAATAATGTACTTCGCTGTAGGTGAATGTCCCTAAATTGTATGTTTTTCTCTTACTTTTGTGAGCCGATATCACAATAAACATCGAATTCGTGAAATTTTGAGTCAGGACCTTCACCTACAGATAATAACTAAGAAATATATTTCCCGCGTTATTTTTCGACTTTATAAGGTCGCACGTCAAATCTTCTGAAAGTGCCAAGGTTTGAGTGAGGGGATATATGAATATGGTCTTGGTTATTATCGATTAACTCCATTGATAAGGCTTCCCATTCGATTTGGCTATGTCGGGTAGTTATAATCAGTGTTATTCATGGTGTCATCAGCTTTTTATCAACGGCATTGGTGTATCAATGCAATGGACGTTGCACGTTTACCAATGAACCTTTCAACCAATTGGAATGTACATATGCACCCTTGTGAACATATATTATATGTGATGCATGGTGTTTAATTAGTTCGTAATTATCAGAACTTTAGTTTGGCACATACGATTTTAAAAATGTTTCCACATGCTTCATCACCAAGCACACACCATTTACACATACGAAAACAATTACATATTAAAGCTCTAATATATTTGACATATGCCTAATAATATGATCTTCAGAGTATTACTATTTCTGACAATGGTTTTCTTGTTTTACATTTTGCAGGCGATGTTCGTGAACCTGCTATTAGGCTATATTTTTATACCAGTCTATCTCGCATCAGGGGTAAGTCATAGCAGAGATCGTTGATGGTATACATATATATACAACAGTACATAGATGTGGACAACGTATGTTACTGTGTGGTCTTGCTTGAGCACAAATTATATACACCCATATCACAAGGAGGCATACAAACAATATTCGATATTGGTGGCAGAATTTGGGACATATATATGATTAACTTAAAGAATTTCAGATAGTCTTGCTTCCATGTAGGAAATTGTCACCCTGTACTATTATTCACCCCATACTCATATTGGCTTTAATATAATTGTCCACTCTAGCTGTATTATTTAGCACTGTATGCTCATTTGATTCCCGAGACTACTCTGACTACTTATGCTCAAAGAGCTAGCCATATTTATGATCTAATATATATTTTGGAATTTATGTCTGTCTGTTTGTCTGTCTGTCTGTCTGTTAGCAATGGCCGGGAAAACTGATTTCGACGAAATTTGATACCTAGGGATACCTTTGTCCGGGGAGTGTTTTGGACGGGTCAAATCGTGACCCCGACCTGACCTTGACCTTCAAAATGGTCAATTCAAGGTCAAATCACGCCTTTCGGCGGATGAAAGCAGAGAGGAAACAGCCCGGACCACCAGCTAGTATTATATAAGTTTAAAGCCTGGGAACATTTTTATGTTTAGAACTGTCCTGGTTGGGAAAACCTTGAAAAAATAAGGCAGGTAATATATTTCTTAGTTAATGTTCCTTAATAATATATTTCACACCATGTGAAGTTCACGTTCGAGATTGCATGATACAGCGACTTCTGTGAGCCGATCTCTCTCTAAGCTACATGGCCATTTCGGTAAGAAATGAGAATATTATCGCAGTCGATCACTGTGTGCCAATATATAGCCCCAGAAGAATACTGGTTATATGGGGGAGGGGTGGTGGTAGAAAAAACTCCAGGAATAGGATACAAGGTGTGGCTGGGTGGGTGGATCTGAGCGCCGATAGCAGATTTTTCCAATGCCATGTAAACAAAAATCCAAATCCATGTTTAAAGATAAAATATGTCTAGTAGAATGATTTTAAATGTACAGGCTAAATATAAACTGGACCAATCTATAGAGCATTAGTCAAAAGAAGGGAGCTCCTAGTTTCAATATTTACCCACTAATTGTTCTTTTATAACACTATATCACGATGTGGGTCCCGCTTCTTACGGGGAAAAAATTGCACTGAAAAAATAAGGATTTTCCATCTGTTTTCGTATTTGTTTTTGACATTCAATTGTCGCTGCGATGCCAACCTCAGCTCATTTAATTCTTCTGGTGCTTTCAGTAAATGGTACGAATATTGAAAGATAAACATATTTCCTGTATTATTGTATGATAAGTTCATCATTGGGTAGATGGGACCTTGGATTACTCACATATACCGATATATTAATGAAAGCTAATTATTACAAAATAAGTATTCAGCTTTGAGGTAACAACATTATATTTCTGGATTACTGTTTCTGCCACATGGGCTTGTAATGCGCTCCACTGCCCACAACCCCTCCAAACCAGCACTGCCCTTATGCACCGCTCCTAGATATGTGCCTGCTCTGTATATTATGATAGTATATACAGGGGCGCCGGAAGAGGGGGCAGAGTGGGCAGCTGAGACCCCCCCCCCTGCCCTTGACCAAGGGGGGCGAGCGGGGGCAGGACTTGCCCTTTTTCTGGAGACAGAAACTTTTTCTGGAGACAGAAAATGCTTTTTGTGTGTTTAATCTCGTGTTTTTATAGCAAAAATGTGACTTTTTTGGTCCAAATACAACCAATATCACAAGGAATATTATTTATTTGTCAATTTTATCACAAAACGGCCATAAAAACCGACAAATACCTTTAAAATATGGATTTTTGCCACAATGAATTTATGGTTATTTTCCCAAGTTTGCGGAGAAAATTCCCTTTTTGCGGAAAAGTTCCCTTTTTGTAGGCTCTGCCCCCCCCCCCCCTGCCCTTGGATGCTTCCGGCGCCCCTGGGTATATATGTGACTCATGTACATATACAAATACATATATTTTGATATAAAACACAATATACATGCCCACTTTACTTACGCACCATGATTGTATAAATTACTTACGTATATAACTATATATAGAGCTCAATATTATTTTTTTCTCTCCAGATATTCACGGTACCTGACTATCTCCGCCAGAGATTTGGAGGGAAGAGGATGCAGATTTCTCTCGCAGTTATTGCTCTTCTTGCATATATTTTCACGAAAATCTCGGTGAGTTCAACAGTTAATTATGCAGTTACTTTTAATTTTATTTGGTCTGCTAAATTACCCAATACAAGAAAGTGCATGTGAGTTGCATATTTATGGTGTTTTGGGGGGGGCCTAAATCGGTCAATGGGCCGAGTAAATTAATGGCGTGGGTTCCCAATTTGAACCCCTCTGCGTGGCAGCCATTTTGGATCAAGTTGGGGTGTGTGCATGGGGTGTATGGGAAGTGTGTCTTGGGGGCTGACCTTACAATTTAACACCTTTTGTGAGAGTGAAATTTAACAATTTTGAATAAGGAATATAAGGATTGGAAGTCACCTTCATCCATAATCCCACCAAGAACTGCAAAATTAATATAAAATATATCACTAGATACAGTACACTTTGTGGGAAATAGATATACTGAAATACCGCTAACTGAACTTGAAGAGTATAACTGATGATTGTTGTCAAGCCTGGTTAGCGTGCCTGTCATTTGCAGAATGAGGTCCTCAGAGGGGGAATTTAGTGACAATATCCCGCATAGTGGGCTAGTATCACCATATTCATCCTCTGGAGACCTCATTCTGCTTACAGTATGTCTCATCTGCTATGTGAGACATAGACTCAGATTGAAGTTTCCAAATGGTGAATATTGTGATGTACACCCATTTTGAACCTCGATTATGCAATGTTCCGTCTGCAAATTTGAGGATATAGAGAAAATAAAAAAAGAAATAGAATCTATGTGAAGAAGTTTCTATAGAAATTTGATAACAAAGAAACTTTTCAGAGAAGATGAGGCCTAAACAGAATGAGGTCCTCAGAGGGTGAATATAGTAATACTAGCCTGCTATGCGGGATAGCGTCTCTAAATTCACACTCTGGGGACCTCATTCTGCTAATGACAGACACACTAAACTCAGGCTTGTCTCATTTATTTAAAGATGCGTAATCCGATAAAGCGTCCCTCAATTTCTATTTATTTTAATTTGGGAGTCAAAAATATTTTATTCAAGTCGAGGAACCCACCTATCAATGCTCAGAGTTATTAGATATAAATCTGTTTAATCTATTATTTTTCACCATCAAGAATTATTTGTGGCCCAGTGAATAGTCAACGAGCTGCCAGTCTCGGACTAAATTGCGGATGGATATGGATAACTCTAAAATCAAAAGGCTTTGTGTTGATAATAAGGCCAAATTTCGTCGAACATGTTGATAAATAACACATTTCGGACAATTTTATAGTATAGTTGACAGTGATTAGCATTAATTTTCGGCAATTAATCAATTCTGAATGAATGAATGAATATTTTATTTGTGCAATAAATCATGTCAATATACAAATAATCACAAATAACATAAATTATTATTGCACAGGGGGCGACATGGCCAATATAGGCCGTCTTCCTGTTGTCCCCTGAGTTCATAGATGAATATATTGAATTGTATATAGCGGTTATCCTTATTGGTTCACGCATTCTGATAACTGAAGCGGCATTTCTAGAAATGTTTCTGTTGTTGGAATCTGATTATATGGGGACCATCGAATCGGATTGAGTACTTTTAATATACCAACTACTTTATGTAATGTTACTACTTTTAGAACATGAATAGACAGTTTGGTATTCAAATGGTTATATTAGTTCGTGAAATATTGTCGGTGGTTTTATACAAAACTTGAAGATTATATTGGTCACTTTAAATTCCACTGAGTAAAAATCAATTAAATTGTAGAGGATAAAAATTATGAATTTATTTCATTGAAATCCTTAGATTTTTAGTGCAGTTGATAAATTTCAACCATATATATATTGCAGTAAAATTTGATTTCATTGCAGTGAATTTTTTTTTAATTTAGTTAAATTGAACTAATTCCACTGTTCTCATATAGTGGCAATTAATTCCAGTCCAGAGTATTAACTGAAATTGAATTTGACCTCCCATAATTTTTGATTGTTCGAATGCTTTGACCACCAAATCTTCATACTTTGTTTCAGGCGGATCTTTTTGCTGGTGCTATTTTTGTAGAACAATCACTAAATCTAAACATATATGTTGCTATGTTCTTATTGCTGGGAGTAGCAGCATTATTCACCATTACAGGTAAGTTGATTTGGTTGATATGGAACACTCCTCGGGGGTGAAAATAAATGTAAACAAAACTGTTATGGTGATTTGTCAACAAATATTGCTAATCGTGTAGTGTGTTCAAATAGTTTAGTCTGAATATGATTTTAAGAATAATTTTCAATGCTTTGACATTTTCCAATGATTCCCTTAAAGTTTTTTTTTTATTAAATTTTGGTATCTGATTGGACTAATTTTACTTTTATCATAATTCCACTGTAACAGTGATGTTTACACAACAATGGTTTTGACATGCGAAATCTCATTATTGAAGAGTTATTAGCGATGAAAATAAGAAGAAATTTCCCTCTATTTTTCATGTTCTTGTTGAAGATAAATTCACAGAATTATGTTATTTCGCATGAACCCACATGAACCCATATGAACCCACATGAACCCACGCACACGAACCCGCTTTGGCATCGAGTCCATTTAACCCTTCCATGACTGGAGCTTCCTGAAATTTTGTGTAAACCCTTTGCCAATGCATTTTCTTATATATGCGAGTCTCCCATAGGGGGCCTTGCATACATGTATATAGAATACATTGGCCTAATAATATTTACCTTGACCTTGTAAGCCAATGTATTCTCTTATATATACGAGGCTCATTATGGGGGACTCACATATATAAGAGAATACACTGGCACAGGATCTTTAATGCTGCACTAGCGCAGCTCCCATCATTTAAGTTTAAATTGAGACATTTTAAATGTTCTTGTTTCAGGTGGCCTGACGGCTGTGATATGGACAGATTTTATACAGACGATAATAATGATATTCGGAGCCATATTTTTATGTGTAATATGTAGGTATATATTATGTGGGTGTGTGTGGGAATGAATAATTATGTACATGTGTATATCGTTAATACAATCATATAACGATAATACATGGCATTTGTACATATTAAACTAAGATCTATTTGATCAAACTGGATAGCTTATCACGTGAACATGTATGGAGCTCTTCGTACAATAGCATGACCATGATCGTGTTCTGCTGAAGTTAATATATATATATATATGCCACATGGTTGGGGTAGATTATCACGATGCATGAATGCGGCATGGTATATACAACTTGTGGGATATATCCAGACTGATCTGATAACTCCTAGTCGAATATAACTGTAACAGTTTGTGGCATTATGATATATATGAATCGGCCTATATAATATGATCTGAAAGATGCCATTATTATAGTGAACCATGGCCACCTCCCGTAGTTAGTAGTTACGCGTGCTAATTAAACTTCCTTCATTTCCGCATTTCATTCGGTTCATAATAACGTTCTAACCCAGCATCAACATGGCACGTCACGAGCTGTTATTAACTCCGACTAGTACTTCGCATTATGCTGTAAGAAGTTAGTGGACTGTGTTGCCCACAATGACATTCCGTATTCAGAACTTGGATTCCAGAGTATAGTGGACATAATAAATAAAACTGCTGGCATGACATTAGATGACCCATCACTACCAAACGACGCATCACTCGTTTCCCACCGCCTCACCCGTTTCCCACTGTGTGGTCATATAGTTCGTCAAAATACAGGAATTAGTCTTATAATAAGTATCGCCTGTTCATTTTTGGCTCGTATCTACAATTCTGCAATTCACATTCTTTCGTCATTCAAGCTGAAGGGTTGGATGTGCAGAGCAGTTGCGCAGTCCCTGTTGATTTCTATAAACTTCAAAATAATCACCAATCAAGTGCGACCGGCAGCGCGATAATAACCATTGCCAAGAACCACTTTCCTATTGAACTGATGTAAAATGCAATGCATTGTCTCACTAAACTCTTCACATGCCTACATCATAGAAATCAGTATGGGATATTAGTTGGCTGTATACTATCACTGGTCCATATCAGCCTACTGTGTTCATGCCAAGGCAGATTTCGTCTACTGTGCGAATCACTTTGTGTGACTATCACCAATTAACTCAACACGAGGAAAGCCAAGAACCAGACACACAATTTCGCCTGTTTTCGGTGATCTAGTCTGGTGTATGATAATGTTCATTTCAACTGAATAAATATGTCCTGGGAGGTCAATAACTTATAGTAACGTCTCAAAACTCCACATATGCTATGAAAGTGGTTGGACTACTTTGTTGAATACCATCATCCAGATTTCAGAATCTGGTATACACAATATATCACTTTAAGCTTGATATGGGACACTAACCCTTATACTGATATATTCCCCACCCATGGGGTCTATTCTATTTTAATCTGCCGTTGTTATCAATGCGATTGAAACCTGCTAAGATCAACTAAACGAGGTACAAATTGTGAAAGTAGCCAATTAACCTAATTCCCCATGACGGAATGCCAGGGCGATATTTGGTGGTGTAACGAACACTGACTTTTGTATTTTGACTGCCATTTTGGTAACCATCTTGGGTGAAATTGAACAGTTCTGTTGAAATGTGATAACAATTCCGTATGTGGCACGAATATTTCGTTCCCATCACTGAATTCCGCTTAATTCTTTAAATCTATTGCTACAATATCGGAATTGATTTTTGACAAGAAGCTATAATTCGGTTGTCTAAAGTGGATTTTTGACATATCGAGCATGTTTTGTACAGTACAATGGGTGCACTACATTACCGAATCAACAAGTAATCACATAAGTGTGACAATTCGCAGTCGCTACCAATCGGAAGGAAAGTTACATGATATTCTTGAAAATCGCAAAATTGTTGATTTTCTGGTGCCATTTTGGCAGCCATCTTTG
The DNA here is from genome assembly GCA_032622095.1 of Siphonodentalium dalli. Taxonomy (NCBI): domain Eukaryota; kingdom Metazoa; phylum Mollusca; class Scaphopoda; order Gadilida; family Siphonodentaliidae; genus Siphonodentalium; species Siphonodentalium dalli. The sequence continues at coordinate 179,823,403 of CP136069.1, read as the reverse complement.
ACTGGAATAACATTTTCCCGTAAATTTGGGTACTGTACTTTGAGAACTACTATTACTGAATTGCCCTAACTGAAAAAAATATATCTAACAATTAAAAATATGCGCATAATTCGTCAGTTCTCAGGACAACCCTACGTCTAAACTGAACTGACAATGACGTCATCTTTGTGACGTCATAATTCTACCCAGTTGCGGACCCATGAAGTCTAACAAACTTTTTCTGACAAAGTAAGTGATACCCTATCATAATATCATAGTCTCTACATTTGTTAAAAAAAATTCCCACGAAAGTACATAACGACTCTACTATATCGTCAGAGGGCTTCTAAAATGTTGTAGGCCTACCTGTCATTTTGGCATGAAACTTTGTATTGCATTTTCAAAATCTACGGGTTCTATTACGTAAATTCATCAGATAACTTGTTAATATGTCAAGTATAAAATACCATTTGTCGCTATTTTTCGGGGAAATTTGTGTTCTAAAATGTTGTATCTGGGTTTCCCCATGAAACTATTTTGTTAATTCTAAAATGTTGAAATTGATATTTTTGAAATAATGCTGCTATTCCTTGTAGGATCATTCTGATTAGATTGTTTCACGGGGGCCTGTAACGCGCTCCGCTGTCCGCCCCCCTTTTGCGCTGCCCATATACGCCGCTGTTGTATACGCGCCTGCTTCACGCTAATGGTAGTATAATATGACGTATACTACCATTAGCGTGAATCAGGCGCGTATACAGAAGCGGCGTATATGGGCAGCGCAAAAGGGGGCGGACAGCGGAGCGCGTTACAGGCCCCTGTGGATTGTTTTGAAGAGGAATGGCCGGAGGGCCTATATATCTCATTATCCTGAGTGAGAGAGACCAACGAAGCCATGGAAATTGTCAAATCTAAAATGTTGTATCTCACAGATTTCTACATCTTCCTTCTAAAATGTTGTTTAATACAAAAAATCCTATATTCTCGTCAACTAGGAGATAATTGAATATGACAGTTTATCTATTATAACAACTGTAATATATAGAGGATACCTATGGTTTTTGAGTGAATACCATAATTATTTTATGAGGGACTAGCACAGTGGATATATCAATTTTCAACGAGCGACCTGAAAATTAATATTTCCACTGCTAGTCACAAATGATATAATATGGGATTCACTCAAAACACTATTCTATTTAACCATGTCGATAATTATTATTTTTAATGCTTAAATTTGCTAATTGATGCAGCATTTCCACCTATAATAGCAAAATAAATTTAACAATACATGGAACCGATCAGCTGATAGGTAGAAAACGACTTTCATATCATTTTTGAATAACAAAATGATATCTTTAAAGTCAGTCTAGACAATAAATACGATATTTACGTTGCGGCAATTCCCACTATTTAATGGAGAAGCATATAATAAATTAAAGTATTATTGTGTAAAGTTATTAGCATATACTAATTCTAGTTCCAGAGATAAATAGTCGCCTGTACAATTTGATTTTCCTGAATTATACGACGTATTAGAAGCCACCGATGATACGAAACCATGTAGGCTACATTTGATCTTCAGTGAATTTTAACCCTTTGAGTGCCAGGTTGATTTTTGTATCAACCCATATACCCTGTGCCAATGCATTCTCTTATATATGCGAGTCGACCATAGGTCGCCTCGCATATATAAGAGAATGCATTGGCCTAACAATTTTTTTTTTTACAATTTTAATAATTTATTCTTATATTCTTTAACAGACTTATTTTGTAGGTTTAGGGCCGATGAGATCGACCCCTGGCACTCAAAGGGTTAAGGACTGTCACCACCCAAGCCTGAGTTTAGTGTGCCTGTCATTTGCAGAATGAGGTCCCCAGAGGGTGATTTTAGTAAAGCTATCCTGCACAGCAGGCTAGTTTCACCAAATTCACCATCTGGGGACATTATTTTGTATGGCCTCATCTGCTATGGGAAACATAGATTCAGATTGAAATTCCAAAATGGTGAATATTGTGATGTACATCCATTGGGAACCTCGATTATGCAATGAGTCAATTTGGGGATATAGAGAAACTAAACTAAAAAAAAGAAATAGAACCTATTGCATGTGAAGAAGTTTCTATAGAAATTTGATAATAAAGAAACTTTCCAGAGAAGATGAGGCATTAAAGCAGAATGAGGTCCACAGAGGGTGAATTTAGTGACGCTAGCCCGATATGTGGGATAGCATCAATAAATTCACCCTCTGGGGCCTCCTTCTGCAAATGACAGGCACCTTATTCTCAGGCCTGTCACACAACATGGCTAGGGTTTACATTGGGGGTGAGCTTTAGCGAGTGCGGTAAATCATCTATCCCACTTCTGAGGTAAATTTAGTATTCAAGAACACTACCAGTGTAGTTTGTTTATGCCATGATCCTACCGATAAGAATAATATTAGAAAGTTCGAACTTAAATCATCGAAGAAATTTGTCAATCCTCCATTGACCCCATGGTAACTCATTGCATTAACCCTTTACCCAACAGAAGGGCCCTGTGCCAATGCATTCTCTTATATATGCGAGTCGACCATAGGTCGCCTCGCATATATAAGAGAATGCATTGGCTTAACACATTAAAAATTATAAAATTGTTAAAGAATGTAAGAAAAAATGGTAAAAAGTGTTAAAAAAAGATTTTTTTTAGGCCAATGCATTCTCTTATATATGCGAGGCGACCTATGGTCGACTCGCATATATAAGAGAATGCATTGGCACAGGGCATAACTGTAACTATCACAATGTGGTCAAGGAGCCGGTTCCAATGATATCCATATTTGTATGGTTCCATTGAGACAGACCGAAGATATTTTAGGCTGTTGAAGCTTTATTTGGCCGGTTTTGGCCGGTTTGTTGGGTAAAGGGTTAAGTGAATATAAAAGCTATTGAAATTTATGATAACATTGTATTGATCACATAATGTCACAGATGTCCCATCACATGTCCACAACAGATGGTTTCACATCAATTTAACCTGGGCAATGCTGGGAAACACTGCATGCTTGATTGCTAGTATCCAATAAGCCCCCCAAAGCAAGCCTTGAAATAGTGTGTCATTTGCAGAATGAGGTCCCCAGGGGGTGAATTTAGTGATGCTACCCCTGCTTACACCTCAGCAGAATGAGGTTCCCAGAGGGTGAATTTGGTGATGCTAGCCCGCTATGCGGGGTAGCATCACTAAATTCACCCTCTGGGAACCTCATTCTGCAAATGACAGACACGCTATTTCAAGGCTTGCCCCAAAGTGTTCTCCACATACTGGCTGCATGCATGTATAGTCATAGGTGTAATAATCATGGACTGATGTCAATATCATTAGTGTAGATTCTATGGGTAAACATAATTTCATTGAAAAAGTTGAATTTGATTAGAAAAAAATACATGTAAATGTTAGCTTTGGTTCTTCTTTAGTGACTTTGGAAACAGATGCAGATTGTAATCATGAGATATTTAATCAAGCCTGCAAATGGCGTGTCTGTCATTTGCAGAACGAGGTCCCCAGAGGGTGAATTTAGTGATGCTACCCCGCACAGTGGGATAGCATCACCAAATTCACACTCTGGGGACCTCATTCTGCTTAGGCCCTCAACTGCTACGGTAGACCTAGGATCAGAATGAAGTTCCCCAGTTGAAGTTGGTGATGTTCACACATTGGGCACCTCAACTATTCATTTTATCTTCTGCAAATTAGGGGATATAGAAACTTCCCAGGGAGAGAAAGAAACTTCCCAGAAGGGAAAAGGTAACTAAAACAATGTTAATTTGATACCATAAATACTTCCCAGAAGATTAGGCCTAAGCAGAATGAGGTCCCCAGAGGGTGAATTTGGTGATGCTAGCCTGCTGTGCTGGATAGCATCACTAAATTCACCTACTGGGGACCTCATTCTGCAAATGACAGGCACACTATTTGCAGGCTTGTATTTCATACTTTAGTGACCCTGATGGGGTTAGTTTTACTGACATGGTTACAGGTCTTGCTACATTGTACTTGACCCTTTCTATACCAAATGGATTCTCCCACCTAATTATAAAAGTTAATATTCGAATGGTCTATTATTCATTTGGAGGGGTGATCAGACTCAGCAGACAACAGTTTGATGAACAGATAATTAAAGTGCAAAAGTATTCATATTTTTTTGGTGCAATCTGTTCAGATAATAAGTTCAACAAACGACTGATGATCGTTTGTCCAACTTAATATGTGAACATGTCCTAAGGGAACTACATGTACATGTCAATGAGTATTTAGTATAGAAAGGGTTAAGCGATGATTTTCTTCTTCCGTTTTCAGGTTTTATAAAGGTCGGTGGATTTAATGGCATGGTTAATTGACGATTTTCTTCTTTTGTTTACAGGTTTTATAAAGGTCGGTGGATTTCATGGCATGGTTAATTGACGATTTTCTTCTTTTGTTTACAGGTTTTATAAAGGTCGGTGGATTTCATGGCATGGTTGAAAAGTATCCTAAGGCCATTTCTAATTGGACGATCCAAAACAATGAGACATGTGGTCGACCAAGGGAGGATTACATGAATCTGATTCGCGATCCTGTGAAGGGAGATATTCCCTGGCCAGGGATCGTCGGTTTGACAATAAACTCAATTTGGTATTGGTGTGCAGATCAGGTTTGTGTTTATGGAATGAGGTATTTACAATATATCTATACGGAAGAAAAAAAAAGTTTTGGCACATTTTCTCCCCACTGTGAAGGCCTTGATTGAGTCACTTTAAAAGTTGTATCAATAAGGAATTACTATATGCCGCCTCAGTCAGGCAGAACACAAGTACAGTAATGCCCTAAATAATCAACTCCTTAACCAAAGAAGAATTATGGGTAATTTTTCAGGATTTATTCGGAAATATGGCTTGTTGCCATTCATTGGAAAGCTGTCAGTGAGAGCTTTCCGATGAATGGCAACAAGCCATATTTCTGACTAAATCCTGAAAAATTACCCATAATTCTGCTGTGGTTAAGGAGTCGATTATTTAGGGCATTACTGTATATTAAGGGGTTTCCACGCATACCATATCTCCGGATGTGGAAAGGTTTGATAATCTTTTGTTCTGAGATGAGTTTTAGGTTATATGTCCATAACCAAATTCACTACTGACCAGGTATTATTAATTATGTGCCATAAAATGTGGCCTATTTCCATTGCTCTCTGCTAGATGGGACAAGCCTGCATACCAACATTTATATTCATTGGGCTGAAATATGTGTGTCTACTTTGTTCTTCATTGTAACTAGAGCCCGAAGCCGCCATCGCACGCCGCTGCCGCCAGCCATATTGGCCACAAGCCGTCGCCAGCCATATTATCTCTAACGCCAGCCACATTTAAAAATCTCCGCCACCAGAATTGTAAAATGGCTGAGCCATGTGCCTGGGCTTATATGTCAAGCACAACTGTACTGTGAATCGCAAAGAACTAAACCGCATTTCCTAATATTGGCATATACTCGCATGGACACGGCATGGTTGTTATATTATCAGAACACCGGGCCCCTTAGTGTGGAATAGACTACCACAATGCATGCTTTCATATAACTGAATGGGCGCATCCATTCGGTATTGAAAGGGTTAAAATATAAATTGTTTATATCGACAACACCCAGTCTCGGACATCGCTGGCATTTGTCAATATATATTACACATAAGAATAGAAAATAGTTTGAAATATTATATATCATTACTATCGGGTTCATCATTCAATGATGCATGCATATATCGCAAGATGGCAGTGATGGTAGCAGTCTGAAGTCGACAGAAGTCCCAAATGTAACTACTTATACCGATTAGATGGGAAACTACATAGTATATCCATACCAGTCCTTCGTGAATTTTCGCCATAATGGAAAAGCCCAACATCAAAAGATTACATGTGGTCTGGAATTCTACGGGTTCACCACAAACGCTAAAAAAAAACGGCGTCTATAACCCGTAACAGGGGATTAGGAACATTTCGGAAACGAGAATACACTGAATGACAACATCTCAGCCGGCTCTGCCGCCATATTTCGTCAGCCACGAACGTCGTGACTGAGCCGGCTTAGCTAGCTAACCAGCCACGAAAATCGGTTGAGCCAGCCATGAAAACTATTTGTCGTGGCTTCGGGGTCTAATTGTAACAGTTCTTGCAAATGGCTGCTCACAATTTTCCAGCACAGAACTAACATTCTGTTAACATTATTGAACCAGTGTTGCTCTCAATTAAATAGTCATTTGAGCCTTCCACTAGCTCAGATCAACAGACTGATGAAAAGATAATACAGTACATAATTAAGATCCCTATTCACTAGTGGGAAATGGTCAGAATTAAGATCCCTATTCACTGGTGGGAAATGGTCAGAATTAAGATCCCTCATATATATTCACTGGTGGGAAATGGTCAGAATTAAGATCCCTATTCACTGGTGGGAAATGGTCAGAATTAAGATCCCTCATATATATTCACTGGTGGGAAATGGTCAGAATTAAGATCCCTATTCACTGGTGGGAAATGGTCAGAATTAAGATCTCTCATATATATTCACTGGTGGGAAATGGTCAGAATTAAGATCCCTATTCACTGGTGGGAAATGGTCAGAATTAAGTTCCACTGTGGTCATTTGTTGAACTTATTATCTGAACTTTCCTAAGGGAACTAGTGTCAATGAGTATTTAAAGACATATTATGGACTTGTTCGGGTGCACGAAATTGATAAGTTAGTACAAAAGCTCTATGCCAACATGGGGAGTGTAACATTCAAATAACATCGTAGAAAATTTCAAAGAAATCGACCATACCACTCCATAGAATATATCATCTGAACTACGCTCAATTGTAAATATTTACGTCTCAATTCGGGATGCAAATATTAGTGATAAACTAACACAAATGATCTCGCCATCGAGTGTCTTTGCATTCAATTAAAATATAATTATGACCGTGTGTGTTGTCAATTTGGATTAATATTCATAAAAAATAACTACTTTGAGCAAGATTATTCTAAATTTCTATTTGATCACCCAGGGGAGTGATTTACATCACTTTAATATAGAAAGGGTTAATATGAATTAAATCTGATTGTGAATTTCCCTTTACTACTTTAGGTTATTGTACAGAGAGCCCTGGCTGCAAAGAATTACACCTATGCCAAGTCCGGAACAATATTATGTGGCTTCATCAAAATGCTGCCGTTGTTTGTGATAGTCTTCCCTGGAATGATAGCCAGAATATTATTCACAGGTATAGTATAATACTCAATTTAAACCTTCTTTTACTAAATGGATTTTTCCAATCAGTTATGATATTATACATTGGAAATGTCTATTATTAGTTTGGAGGGATGTTCAGGAAAAATAAGCAGATGACAGATAATAAAAGTGTAAAAGCATTCCATTTCATTTGTGGGAAATGTTCAGATAATAAGTTCAACTAGTCATTTGTTGAACTTATTACTCTGATAAATTTCTATGGGAACTACTCATCAAGGAGCATATTTAGTAAAGAAAGGTTTAACCCTTTCAGTGCCAAGTCCGATTTTTGTATCAACCCATATACCCTGTGCCAATGCATAGGTCGCCTCGCATATATAAGAGAATGCATTGGCCTAACAATTTTTCATCATTTGTTATTATTCTTTACAATTTTTTACAATTTTAATAATTTTTTCTTATATTCTTTAACAGACTTATTTTGTAGGTTTAGTGCCAGGGAATCTTACATTTTTCATGGGCATCAAAATTATTACTATGAATACTTGGTGATAGTTTTGAGTTATAACATGCCCCTAAGGTTGTATCCAGTTTGTTTTTAAATTCGCAATATCATGCTTAAACATACCCAAAAACAATTCAACCCAAACAAATATAAAAAAAAAAAAACATTTAATTTAAGTTTATCATTGCTGGTGCCATTTTCACCCAGCTGAATTCCTCTAAATCTGAGTATCATATTTTACCACAATTGTATCACAAATGGGTGCTTGAAGCAACAAAATTTAATTGTCAAAATGTAATTATTATTGCTGTGATATATTTTTACAGTCAGTAGAATTTCATTCAATTTCCACCCCAGATGCAATTTTCCGTATATATATAATACCTTGCTTTTGCTAATTGCTCGGTCTATTTCTTCCTAAATAATTGTTAAATAGTTTCCGTGGTATAAAATAACAAATATCAGTCGAAGACGCCTGTCCAGAAATGCTTCTATCAATTAATATTCATTTTATATCGATAATTTCTTATATAATGTGATAATCAAGTGAGAATTTTTTTTTTTTACTATTTTTAGAACTTTCAGGCAATCTCAGATAGAGATATAGTTCTCCAGATTCCTACGCTTTGACCGTTTCCGCGAGCAGTAAAATGTCCTAATTATATTATTCAAGAAAATTCAAAATAAAATTAATATTTATTGATAGAAGCGTTTCCGGACAGGGGTCTTCGATTCATATTTATTATTTTGTATAAACTTTGTTTTAGGAAGAGATTGACCATCTTTTAATCATTATATACAGTTTTTGAATTGTACCAGTGTATTGATATATGATGTTAGGTACTTACTTATATTGGTCACGCCTGGCCCACGCAGGCATAATTTAATTATGCCGCACCACTCCAGTTTTTCCTTGGAATCATAAATTAGCAGGATTAACTTTTATTTCATGTTAATCCTTGATAGAATCATTAAAGCATTCAATGACTTCCTTTAAAGTGATAATTGGTTAAAGCGATATGGATCGAACTCCGCATAAACATTACTGAGTCAATCAACTAACCATTTATAATAAACTCCACAACTGAGTTAACCCTTTCAGTGCCAGGTCCAATTTTTGCATCAACCCATATACCCTGTGCCAATGCATTCTCTTATATATGCGAGTCGACCATAGGTCGCCTCACATATATAAGAGAATGCATTGGCCTAACAATTTTTCATCATTTGTTATTATTTTTTACAATTTTAATAATTTGTTCTTATATTCTTTAACAGACTTATTTTGTAGGTTGATGGGCATCAAAATTATTACTATGAATACTTGGTGATAGTTTTGAGTTATAACATGCCCCTAAGGTTTTATCCAGTTTGTTTTTTAAATTCACTTTTTTTTTTTTTTAGAGCCGATTTTACAGACCGTAAATTAGGGCCGATGAAATCGGCCCCTGGCCCTGAAAGGGTTAACCGACCAAAACATTTATTATTAATTTTGACCTTCTTTCTCTTCAACAGAACAAGTTGCCTGTGCTGACCCTGAATCTTGCCTAGCAATCTGCGGCAGTCGAGCTGGATGCTCTAATATTGCCTACCCTACTCTAGTCCTGAATCTCATGCCACGAGGTTAGTACATTATCTAATATTGCCTACCCTACTCTAGTCCTGAATCTCATGCCACGAGGTTAGTACATTATCTAATATTGCCTACCCTACTCTAGTCCTGAATCTCATGCCACGAGGTTAGTACATTATCTAATATTGCCTACCCTACTCTAGTCCTGAATCTCATGCCACGAGGTTAGTACATTATCTAATATTGCCTACCCTACTCTAGTCCTGAATCTCATGCCACGAGGTTAGTACATTATCTAATATTGCCTACCCTACTCTAGTCCTGAATCTCATGCCACGAGGTTAGTACATTATCTAATATTGCCTACCCTACTCTAGTCCTGAATCTCATGCCACGAGGTTAGTACATTATCTAATATTGCCTACCCTACTCTAGTCCTGAATCTCATGCCACGAGGTTAGTACATTATCTAATATTGCCTACCCTACTCTAGTCCTGAATCTCATGCCACGAGGTTAGTACATTATTAAGTATGTAGCCCATGTACCATATTTCATGTCTGTTACAGACAGTCAGAACAAATGTTATAATAATCCTGCTTGGAGCACAGCGCAACGTAGACCCCGAAGCCACGACAAATAGTTTTCATGGCTGGCTCAACCGATTTTCGTGGCTGGTTAGCTAGCTAAGCCGGCTCAGTCACGACGTTCGTGGCTGACGAAATATGGCGGCTCAGCCGGCTGAGATGTTATCATTCAGCGTATTTTCGTTTCCGAAATGTTCCTAATCCCCTGTTACCGGTTATAGATGCGTTTTTTTTAGCGTTTGTGGTGAACCCGTAGAATTCCAGACCACACGTAATCTTTTGATGTTAGGCTTTTCCATTATGGCGAAAATTTACGAAGGACTGGCATGGATATACTATGTAGTTTCCCATCTAATCGGTATAAGTAGTTACATTGTGTTCTGTCGACTTCAGACTGCTATCATCACTGCCATCTTACGATATATGCATGCATCATTGAATGATGAACCCGATAGTAATGATGTATAATATTTCAAACTATTTCTATTCTTATGTGTATATATTGACAAATGCCAGTGATGTCTGAGACTTGGTGTTGTCGATATAAACAATTTATATTTTAACCCTTTCAATACCGAATGGATGCGCCCATTCAGTTATATGAAAGCATGCATTGGGATAGTCTATTCCACATTAAGGGGCCATGTGTTCTGATAATATAACAACCATGCCGTGTCCATGGGAGTATGCCAATTTTAGGCAATGCGGTTTAGTTCTTTGCGATTCACAGTTCAGTTGTGCTTGATATAAGCCCATGCACACGGCTCAGCCATTTTACAATTCCGGCGGCGGAGATTTTTAAATGTGGCTGGCGTTAGAAATAATATGGCTGGCGGCGGCTTGTGGCCAATATGGCTGGCGGCGGCGGCGTACGATGGCGGCTTCGGGCTCTAGCGCAACGCTTGGTTGTGTATAGGAAATGGGCAGGCATGTGTACTTGTGAAATCACACATAATTTTTTTTGTTATTTTTATTTGTCAAAAATAGTACATAATTGAAAAACATTTTAAAGCACAGAAAATAAAAGATATACATGTACAAGATAAAGTAGAAATTAGTAAAGACAGAAATGGCATTATATTGTTATACAAGAAGAAGGTACAAATACAAAAGACAAGAATGAATAAATGAGAAATCTGCAGAAAAAGGGGAGAGCTCGAGGTAGATGAAAAGCAGAATAATCTTTTGATCAAATGTTATATCGAATTGTTTTCAGTCTGTCTTCCTAAAATCCTAAACCGAAAACTGAATAGATTTTACACAAAAGCAGCTCATTAAAAACAGAACGACTTGTGGTTACTATATCATGACATGATGAGATTTCTCCAATTAGACCATCATGTATCAAAATCTCTATATTTACAATAGCTGAAATATATCTGTCTTTTAATTATTATAATATTCTTTTAATTCTCTCTGTATGTTAGTTATATTCGGTTGTACTTTTTAGTCGAAGTCAAGTTTTCATCAAAACTCGACTATTGCTTTTGTGAGGGGTTGGCGAACTTTAGGGTGCGCGTTCATTCGATCAGGCAACCAAATGGTCGGCAACAAACCTGTATAACATAGCAGTTTATTGATGTATTCTGACAACCAGACAATGACATGTACAACCTCGGTAATGCATGGTAAACCAAGGCTGAAAACCTTGGTAAAGCTTGGTTTCAACCTTGGTATAGCTCGGTATTTAAAGCTTGGCTGCAACCTTGGTATGGCTCGGTATTTAAAGCTTGGCTGCAACCTCGGTAATGCATGGTAAACCAAGGCTGAAAACCTTGGTAAAGCTTGGTTTCAACCTTGGTATAGCTCGGTATTTAAAGCTTGGTTTCAACCTTGGTATAGCTCGGTATTTAAAGCTTGGCTGCAACCTTGGATGAAGCTTAGAAAAGTTATGTTTCTAGTTTGGCTGCAACCTTGGTAATTAACGCTTGGAAAAGTTATGATTCAAATTTGTTAAAGCTTGGAAATCCTTTGATGTTAAATTTGCCAAAGTATTCCAAGGCTTTCCGAAAATGAAACATTCCAACACCGCCCAGAGGATTTCCTAAGTTTTCCAATGCCTATAATCCTAGGATATCCTAGAAATTCCAAGGAATTTTCCTAACTATTCCAAGGTTTTATTCCTAGGATATGCTAGAATTCCTTGGATATCCTAGGACATTTTGGCAAGGGCAATTTCATTCATATTTGGTATATGGTTATCTCACAACAATATCTGGTCGAGGTCTAGTTTACCCTTAGTTTGTCAATTTTAGTAACTTGTGGAAACTTTATGTCCATTAGAGCGATAACTTGAACAAACATCAACCAATTTCCTTTATATTTGGTGTATGAATCTTTCACAATAATATCTCGACCGAGTTCAAAAACCAGATTTGTCCTAAGTTACCTAAGTTACTACCCTTTAATATTTTGTATATTTGTTTTTGTCATTTTATGACCATTAGCACAAAGACTGCATCTTAGATAAAAAATATGAAAATATTAATATAATGCAGCTCTATAATGGGCTATTTAATAGACCTTTAATTGGACTTAAACCTATGTGTAGAACATGCATCATCGGTGAAATTATATCGAAATTTTGTATTATTATATAGCTAAATTCCGCAAACACTTTGACATTGATTTAATTTATTTCAACAGTTTTGATTAATTTTCACAGGTGCTAAAGGTCTGATGTTATCGGTAATGATGGCTGCATTAATGTCGTCATTGACTTCCATCTTTAACAGTAGTAGCACGATATTTGCGATGGATATCTGGACCAATATCCGGAAGAAAGCATCGGAGATGGAGGTGATGATTGTTGGAAGGTCAGTAAATAGATAGAACCTAGAACCTGTTGGCGGAACTCGATACCTCTCGTGCGGGACTGCGTCCCGCACTCGAGGTATCGCTCCGCCTACAAATCTCGTGCGATAATTCGTCAAAATCCAGACACTCATGCGGTTCTATTTTTATTACACATCTCCGTATCATAGTAAATTGACTCACAATCGTACATCTCCAGTACAGAAAATGTGAATTTAATTGAGTTTTAACACTGAATGAAATTTTCTGTCGACAGATTGCACTAGTGCGATTCTGAGAATTATCACACGCCTGGAAACTCGTGCAATCATGCGAATTACGTTGATAGATACATGTATGTAATAATATCCCATCTCACCATCAAGCATTGAAATAATGTGTCTGTAATTTGCAGAATGAGGTCCCCAAAGGGTGAATTTAGTGACCCTACCCCACACAATGGGCTAGCATAACTAAATTCACCCTCTGGGGACCTCATTCTGCTTAGGCCTTTACTTTAGTGTCAAATAATGGTTTGGCATTCCATGCATAACGTCATTTACGTCATGCAAGCTTTGGGTGAAATCACCACACAAACTGCAGTAACCATGGTAACATAAACAGCCAAAATATCACATAATTCCATCGGAGCTAAATAGACATAACCACACTACGAAGAATGCAATATTAAACTATTATTTTCAAAATATTCAACAACATCAGTCTTAATGTATCTATTAGTCTCAAATTAACATTGTTTTTAGTTACTTATTCCCTTCTGTTCAGTTTCTATATCCCCTAATTTGCAGAAGATAAAATGCATAATCAAGGTTACTAATGGGTGAACATCACCAATTTCAACTGGGGAACTTCAATCTGATCCTAGGCCTCCCATATCAGTTGAGGCCTCAGCATAATGAGATTCCCAGAGGATGAATTTGGTCATGCTTGCCCACCATGCAGGATATCATAATTAAATTCACCCTCTGGGGACCTCATTCTCCAAATACAGACACGTTATTTCAAGGCTTAATTCTCCCCTTCTTTCCACTTTCAGACTGTTTGTTCTAGTCCTGGTGGCCATTGCTGTGATTTGGGTTCCAGTTATAAAGGCATCTCAGGGTAGTGATTTGTATGTGTACATTCAGGTTGTGTCAAGCTTCATGCAGCCTCCCATCTGCTGTATATTCCTCATGGGCATCTTCTGGGAGAGATTCAACGAGAAGGTGAGAATCTTCAAATGATGCAAGGCTTTATTATTGATGGATCACCCCCCCCCCCCCCCACATGGTATGCAGGATTCTGATGTTTTATGCAGGATTAATATTCCCCTGTTAATTGGCACTTGGAATTCATATGCCCAAATTAACCTGTTTTCCAGTTTTGACAAAACAGCTTTTATAGCTAGCAATTACAAAATTTGATGGAATTCATATCATATCTATTGATATGTTAAAGTTATGGAAGCTATACTTGAATTCAAGTGTGTGAAAACTAGAATATTATTGTGAAATGGTTTTTATTCCATATTTCCTTAACTGGTACACAGGATTCAACCCTCTATATTTTAGATTAGGCTATTTATTAGTAATGATACATATCTATACAATTTATACAAAAATTGACACATGTATAAAATTGAATTAGCAATATTAAATAATTTTGGATGGAACTGCGGTTGACATTAACATATTTCTGTAATCTCACTATTTAGATGTATATAATCAACAAGAGCTACGCTGGGCGTGCAATATACGCCCTATCTTGGGTCGGCGGAAACTGGTAAAAAAGGGGCATAACTCTGGTAAAAATTGGCGGACGGAACTCAAATTTGAACTTGACCTGTGTTTTAGTGGGAGAAAGTAATATACCAAATTATCTTTGAATCCGATAAGCTCTAGTAAATTTATCATCCGGACAACAAATTTCAGGGATTTTCTAAGTCAAATTACGTCAAATAAGGGGCATAACTCCGGTGAAAATTGGCGGACGGAACCCAAATTCGAACATGAGCTGTCTTTTCTCCTATTAAACCCACATACCAAATTTGATTGAAATCGGTTCACTCTAACTAAAGTTATCATCCGGACAACAAATTTCAGGGATTTTCTAAGTCAAATTACGTCAAAAAAGGGGCCATAACTCGCGCAAAAATTATCGGATTAAAAAAAAATTCGGACTTGAGCTGTATTTCGATATATGTAATCCACAAAAAAAACGGGTTTTGCGTATAAACATTCCAAAATCGAGTTATCATCCGGAAACCAAAAAACATAAGAAAAACTGAATTTTCTGAGTCGAAAAAGGGGCATAACTCTGCCAAAAATGGTCGGACAGAACCCAAGTTCGAACTTGACCTGTGTTTTAGTGGGAAAAAGTAATATACAAAATTTGGATTCATTCCGATAAACTATACTAAAGTTATCATCCGGACAACAAATTTCAAGGATTTTCTAAGTCAAAAAACGTCAAATAAGGGGCATAACTCCGGTGAAAATTGGCGGGCGGAACCCAAATTCGAACTTGAACTTACTTTTCGGCTAATAAACCCACATACCAAATTTTACTAATTTTGGTTCACACTAACTAAAGTCATCATCCGGACAACAGGTTAACGGACGGACGGACGCCCGTCCGCCCGGACGGACGGACGGACCAATATACTATAATACTATAATACGGCCTTTTTTTCAAAAGGGCGTATAAAAAGAGATTTAACCAATAAAGTTTTAAGATGGTTAGTCGGTGGTATTAATATTAATAAATTTTATTATTAATACTGGTCAGCCTCTATTATTAAATATATCATTACCAGGGAAAACACTTAACCCTTTACCCAACAGAACGGCCCTGTGCCAATGCATTCTCTTATATAGGTCGCCTCGCATATATAAGAGAATGTATTGGCTTAACACATTAAAAATTATAAAATTGTTAAAGAATGTAAGAAAAAATGGTAAAAAGTGTTAAAAAAAGATTTTTTTTTAAGCCAATGCATTCTCTTATATATGCGAGGCGACCTATGGTCGACTCGCATATATAAGAGAATGCATTGGCACAGGGCATAACTGTAACTATCACAATGTGGTCAAGGAGCCGGTTCCAATGATATCCATATTTGTATGGTTCTATTGAGACAGACCGAAGATATTTTAGGCTGTTGAAGCTTTATTTGGCCGGATTTGGCCGGTTTGTTGGGTAAAGGGTTAAAGAAGGAAAAAAATCCCTCTTATTTCCATAGTGGTCCCTATTAACTAGTATGTAGAATTCATTCTTCTTGAGTGTGAGGCCAGGTCCTTATGACTCAAAAACTTAACTCTTTCAGGGCCAGGGGCCGATCTCATCGACCCTAATTTACGGTCTGTAGAGTGCCAGGGCGGATGAGATTGTTTTTTTTGTTTTGGGTTGAATTTTTTTGTGGGTATGCTTAAAGGCACGTGAGGCCTTAGTTGTCGAAAATATTCATATTTGTTCCAATCACCGTAAACAGAAAAACATTAATATGCATAAGGTTTCGTTCACATATACCATTCATGTAAACAGCATGTTATCATAAAGACCTACTATATTTTAACTAAGCAAGAGCCTGATTGTGTTACAGAAAACACCACAATGCTACTGGCTAATCACACACAAATGGCATAAACGCTCTTTATTAGTTCCATATCAGGAATTCACCAACAAAGAACGCTCTTTATGTTTACCATCATAATATAAACAAACACCAGAAAAGTAACTTTTTATGCTTTTGTTTACATAACAATGGTCAAACATATGACAATAACATACTGTTAATGTGATATTTCTTATTTGTATACGGACAAAGTCTGTCTACATTTTGATGTTCTTTCTGTTTGTGGCGGTTTTTGATGGGTGGAAATATTTTCACAGGATACCCACCGCCAAGGCCAACCGTACCTTTAAGCATGCCATAGCGAATTTAAAAACAAACTGGTTAAAACCTTAGGGGCATGTTATAACTCAAAACTATCACCAAGTATTCATAGTAATAATTTTGATGCCCATGAAAAACGTAAGATTCCCTGGCACTAAACCTACAAAATAAGTCTGGCACTGAAAGAGAGTAGAATATAAGAAAAAATTATTAAAATTGTAAAAAATAATAACAAATGATGAAAATTTGTTAGGCGAATGAATGGTCGACTCGCATATATAAGAGAATGCATTGGCACAGGGTATATGGGTTGATACAAAAATCGGACTTGGAACTGAAAGGGTTAAACACACAAATCTTTATTTTTCATACATATGCATGCAGAGGCAAAGCAGTGAAGTCCTAACTGCATGCACAGAGCCTGGCAGCATTAAAAGTTCCAGTTCTCATATATATCGAAGCTCATAGGGTGATCAGATAGAAATGGAGAATAATCTTGTTCAAAGTAGTTATTTTTACAAATATTATATCTAAATTGACAACACACATCGTCATTCTTATATATTAATTAAATGCAGTGGCTACTGATGGCGAAATAGTTTTCGTTAATTTATCGCCGATAGAAGCGTCCCGATTCGAGTAGTAAATATTTACAATTTAGCGTAGTTCAAACAATGTTTTCTATGGAGTGGTACGGTCGATTTGATTGAGTTTTTCGGTGATGTTAGTAGAATGCTACATTCCTCCAGTTGGCATAGCACCTTAATACTAACTTGTCAGTTTCATGCAACCGAAAAAGTACATAATATGTCTTTAATGTATAGCGTGTTTAAAGCCAGAAGTCAGTTTGTACCTAGTAATTCCTGCTTTTGTCACATTCTGGTCCAGTTTTACATAAAAATTGATTAATAGATATCCAAAATACTTGTATAGAGACTTTAATTATTACATGCTTATTGCTTTAGAATTACAGTGTTCGTGCTGGTCCATATTCACAAATCCATATGGAACACACGGATTCAGGATGCTTCAGGCGGTACACAGGATTCATACACCAGTGTACCCAACTATTAACATTATATTCATGATTCATACCCCCCTCTTAATTGGTACTCAGGAACATTGTTCTTACTTGAGAAGGTGCAGGCCAAGTTCGATTAATCATTATGGTCATAGTCCAATGATTTTTTTATGGAGTTATGCCCCTTTTTTGACTGCCACCTCTTTTGAAGGACATGGGGTCTGCAACCATTTATTTTTATTGTAATATTTTCTTGATTTTGTTTCTTTCCTTTCTAGGGTGCATTCTCTGGCTTGGTGGTTGGAATGATATTCGGTTTGATTCGATTCATCATTGAATACTCCTACGATGTTCCTCTGTGTACAGACCACAAACCTGACCCTCGACCAAAGTTCATCACGGACTTCCACTACCTCTATTTTTCAGTTTTCCTATTTGTGCTGACAGGCGTGGTTGCAATTGTTGTCACACTGTTAACAAAACCTGCCAACAAGCAATGTGTGAGTAAACTTAATGAATAAAAAATTAGTATTATTATATTCAGCAGCATTTATGTATGCTCCAAGTCACTCTATATTATTACCCCGAATGTAGAGCAGTATCGGTAATTCAGTATGACACCGTTGTCATGGATACATCCCCTGTGGAAAATGCACTTTGTAAATTGGATCAAGCTGCAAAACAGAATTCAATACCCTCGCTATGCCAATCTGAACACTGCCATCATGTGTATTTTCTTAAATAAATATAATATTTTTTATTGAAGTGTTTTGTCAGTTACAATCATTCTGGCTTGATCTAGTAAATTTTCAAATTAATACGGACAGTTCAGTTTCGCAGAATAATGCAGAATGAATTGTAACCTGCAAGTCTCAAATAAATAAATGTGACATTCCTTCACATTACGTGTAGGTGCGGGCAGTGGTAATTTAAGTCCTACATGGGGGACCGAACTCTGCATGGAGTTTTGAAATTGGACAAGAAGTTGGATAACAAAAGCGCAAACCTTTTTTGTAAGAGCTGAATGTTTGAATTTTATTGTTAGGTCAGAAACGAACTGTTAAAATTACCTTCTTTAACCCTTTACCCAACAGAAGGGCCCTGTGCCAATGCATTCTCTTATATATGCGAGTCGACCATAGGTCGCCTCGCATATATAAGAGAATGCATTGGCTTAACACATTAAAAATTATAAAATTGTTAAAGAATGTAAGAAAAAATGGTAAAAAAAGATTTTTTTAGGCCAATGCATTCTCTTATATATGCGAGGCGACCTATGGTCGACTCGCATATATAAGAGAATGCATTGGCACAGGGCATAACTGTAACTATCACACTGTGGTCAAGGAGCCGGTTCCAATGATATCCATATTTGTATGGTTCTATTGAGACAGACCGAAGATATTTTAGGCTGTTGAAGCTTTATTTGGCCGGTTTTGGCCGGTTTGTTGGGTAAAGGGTTAAATGTCAATATATAACTGACAGTTATTGTCTTAAGAGCAATGACGAACATGTACATTTAAACTAAATTCTGTCAAATACCCATCTGAGGCAATGCCTGAATAACTTTTGGTTCTATGTCAATTATGGTATTTATAGTATCAATTAAAGTTAGTCAAGGATTGGGTTTGCTGGAAGGGTGTGGTATAAATACAGAACAAAAAAGCCTGAGTTTAGTGTACGTGCCTGTCATATGCAGAATGAGGTCCCAAAGGGTTAATTTAGTGATGCTATCCCGCTTAGCAGGCTAGCATCACTAAATTCACCATATGGGGACCTCATTCGCTTAGGCCTCATCTTCTCTGGAAAGTGTCTTTCTTTATTATCAAATTTCTATAGAAACTTCTTTACATAGATTCTCTTATTTAGTTTAGTTTCTCTATATCCCCAAATTGGCAGACGACACATAGCATAATTGAGGTTCTCAATGGGCGTACATCACAATATTCACCATTTGGTAGCTTCAATCTGAGGCTATGTCTCCCATAGCAGATGAGGCCATGCAGAATGAGGTTCCCAGAGAGTGAATTTGGTGATGCTAGCCCACTATGCGGGATAGCGTCACTAAATTCACCCTCTGGGGACCTCATTATGCAAATGACAAGCACACAAAACTCAGAATTGGCACTCACACAATATATCCTTGTGACATATGCATCGCAAACAAGATTCTCGATAAAGATACATGTTGAGTTCTATTTCTATTATTTTTTTACAGATTGTGAGATTGACTTGGTGGTCACGACACAGTAAGAAGCCTCGAATGGACATCAACACGGGCACGTTCCCAGACAACGTTGTTATGGTCGAGAATGAGGAGAAGGAGGACTGTCTGATTGCTCATGCAGACGACAGTGACAAGTTATCACCAAACAAGGAGGATGCAGCAGTAGATGCTATGGTTATGGAGGAAGTAAAACCAGAAGGTACTTTAAACTTTAAAGACATATTATGTACTCGTTCGGGTGCTAGAAACTGATCAGTTAGAATTCAGTTGCTACATGTATGCCAACTTAAGGAATGTAGCATTCTACCAACATCACAGAAAATCTCAAGCAAATAGACCATAGAAAACATCGTCCGAACTATGCTAAATTGTAAATATTTACTACTTGAATTCGGGACTCATCTATCGGCGATAAACTATCGAAAACATTTCGCGATCGGCAGCCACTGCATTTAATTAATATATAAGAATGATGATGTGTGTTGTCAATTTAGATATAATATTATAAAAATAACTACTTTGAACAAAATTATTCTCCATTTCTATTTGATCACCATACCGGAGTGTTTCACATCACTTTAAAGACGTTAAAATATATTTATAATTACAACCATCTCTTTATTGTATTTTGCCATTGTTATCCAAAATGCTAATGTATTTAAATAGGATAATTATATTAACCCTTTCAGTGCCAAGTCCGATTTTTGTATCAACCCATATTTCCTTGATAATTTTTCAAATTTATTGATTATAATAATGTGATACATTGATGGAGAGCTCTTAGAGCTCTTTCCATCAATGTATCACATTATTATTATAATCAATAAATTTGAAAAATGATCAAGGAAATATGGGTTGATACAAAAATCGGACTTGGCACTTAAAGGGTTAAAGAGAGGAAGTGAATATTGAATGCAGGAATTTTGTCAAGGCAACACACATAATAATGGCAACGTCACTATAAATTCCTAATATTTAACAATATTTCCAACTCAAACATGACTCAAAATGCATTTTCAGGTTGATAATGTTCACTGAGATGTATTAATCAGATTACTGATATAATTACACAGTTTAAATACATCTGCCGAATAACTTTATTAATCACTTCATTAGAAAACCGAGATGATTCTTTAATGCTGAATGCATGAAGTTATAATTTGTATATATAATTAAAGATTTTCTAGAATATAACAAAATTGACGTCCCAAACATGTCATGGTTTTGTCATCAACAACCGATTCTTTCTAATAGAGCAACATTGACAAGTAGTTATCCCACTGAATATGTATATACAATGTATAACAGGTGTAACACCATATGCCCCCGATGCTCAGTTCAGAGAGTGGGCAATGGATGGAATTTTTTTTTTTATTTTCTAAATCCAAGAAGTGGGTATCGTTTCCCCTTAAACTGGGCTATCGATACACCAAAGCACAACCAGATTTGTTGATCAATGCTCAAATTACAAGCTGAAATGTTCATTCAGAGACAAAATTCATAAATTCCTAAGTCAAACAAGGGCTTTAACTCTGGTAAAAACTAATGACGAAACCTGTCATAAGTCGGTATCCTTTCCTGCCAAGCTGTGCTATCAACAATCCAAAGCACAACTGAATCAGAGTAACAATAAACTATATTCATCGACCACATTGTGATGGTTACAGTTATGTCCTGTGCCAATGCATTCTCTTATATATGCGCGTCGACCATAGGTCGCCTCGCATATATAAGAGAATGCATTGGCCTAAAAAAAATTTTTAACACTTATTACCATTTTTTCTTACATTCTTTAACAATTTTATAATTTTTTCTTACATTTTTTAACAATTTTTGTAATATTTTTCTACATTCTTCGACAATTTTATCATTTTTAATATGTGTTAATCCAATGCATTCTCTTATATATGCGAGGCGACCTATGGTCGACTCACATATATAAGAGAATGCATTGGCACAGGACCGTTCTGTTGGGTAAAGGGTTAAGCCCCACTGCCCCATGTGATGGTGAACATTTAACGTGACGTAGTCATTTAGAATGCCTGTCACAACTGAATGCTGGGACAATTAAGTGAATGATGGGAGACTCGCATATATAAGAAATTGCACTGGCACAGGATATTTAATGCTGCACGAGCAAAGCTCCCATCATGAAAGGGTTCAAGAGCAAGAATAAACAATATATACCATAAAATCCTTATCTTTTACATCACAGGGAGACGTTCCTTCCGCAGCAGGATAGCCAATTGGTTTTGTGGCTTTGAGGATCGCAGCAAGTTATCAACGCACACCATTACTAGATACGACATGTTGTCCATCAGAGAGAAACCAAAATGGAAAATCATCTCCAATATATTTGCTGTTTTTCTGGTGACGACGGGGATATTCCTGACAGCGTTTTTTGCTTGAGCTTCTGATGTTCCCGTCCTGTGCTATATGTTGATGATCAATGAGTAATTTTAAAATAGTAAACATTTTACTGGGTATCGAGCTGCATTAGCTCATCAGTCAGTTAAACCTTTCTATACTAAATAATATCATTGATGAGTAGTTTCCTTAACCATTTCATGATAGGAGTTGCGCTGGGAGCCTGGCATATATAAGAGAATGTATTGGCCCAGGAGTTGTGCTGGTGTAGCGTTGAAGATCCTGTATCAGTGCATTCCTTGTATATGCAAGTTTCCCATAGGGAGCCTCACATATATACGAGAATGCACTGGCTTAAATGTTAAGGTATATATTGTTAGGCCAATGTATTCTCTTATATATGTGAGGCTCCCTGTGGGAGACTCGCATATATAACATATATAAGAGAATGCATTGGCACAGGGTTTTCGCAAAATTTCAGGAAGCTCCAGTCATGGAAGGGTTAAGAAATGTTCAGATAATAAGTTCAACAAACAACCGTAGGTTGAACTTATTATCTTAAAAATTCCCACCAATGAATATGAGTCAATCTGCTCTTGTATTATCTGTTGTATGTCTGTCATCTGCTTTTATTACCTGAGCACCCCTCCAAATGAATAATATACCATTCTGATGTATACTATTATAACTGAATGGGAGAATCCATTTGGTATGGAAAGGGTTAAATAGGCTTGCCACTGCAGCCACTACCATGATGCATTTATCAACCACAAGTACATGTATATTAAGAGACATTGTTCAGTTTAAAGAAAATGTTTACAGCATTTTTTGGCTTCAAATTCAATTAATTTTATTATAACAACACTCCAAAGATGGAAAATTACACACCAAGCCTCCCTATACTAATATACATGTACCACACACAGCAGCCATGATTAATTACCGATGAATTATCACTGAATATATTCAACTGTCTATTCCTGCTGACTTTCCAGTTGAATTTCAGCCTCATTTTATATCACTGTATGTGCAACTGATTCTCAGTTGAATGTAACGCTGAATTTACAGCTGAATATACAGCAGAATTTCAACCTCATTTAAATAATTGGAACTGCAGATTCTAGGCTGAAGCATAGCGGTTACTCTGCTGATGTCCATTAGGATTTACATAGAGCAAATTGCAGTAGGGTGAATTAACCCTTTACCCAACAGAAGGGCCCTGTGCCAATGCATTCTCTTATATATGCGAGTCGACCATAGGTCGCCTCGCATATATAAGAGAATGCATTGGCTTAACACATTAAAAATTATAAAATTGTTAAAGAATGTAAGAAAAAATGGTAAAAAAAGATTTTTTTTAGGCCAATGCATTCTCTTATATATGCGAGGCGACCTATGGTCGACTCGCATATATAAGAGAATGCATTGGCACAGGGCATAATTGTAACTATCACAATGTGGTCAAGGAGCCGGTTCCAATGATATCCATATTTGTATGGTTCTATTGAGACAGACCGAAGATATTTTAGGCTGTTGAAGCTTTATTTGGCCGGTTTTGAACGGTTTGTTGGGTAAAGGGTTAAGGCTACAAAAGAGGATGCATTTACACTGATTCTAGGCTAATAGCCTAATATACAACAGTTACTGACATTCAGCTGTAATAATGCTGAAATTGCTGAATATACACTAGCTTTCGATCAACTTACAATTTAATAATTATTTTGGTAAAAATTTATTTGCAGACTTCACTAATGGTTTACATGTTTGGTCTTTTTCCACTTTGGGAAATTCATTTGTCCTGTTTATGAAAAGCCATTGACCTAACCTAACCTAGCAAAAATTCTACGGGAAATATATACGGACATGCCCAAATGCCATAATGAGACTTTGGGAGGTCACGCAAGACCACGGTTTGCAGTGCGAGATCGAAAATGATTTTCGGAATAAAAGACAATGAAAATTATCACCAGAAACAAATTGATGTTGTCTTGTTATTCATTGTTGATACATAGGTATACCTATTCCTGATTAAGTAATCATGTTTTATTCATGTAAATAGACAGGTTATAATACAATGCCGATCGCAAGTGAAAGGCTTGATGTTTGTTTACATATGTGATGACACATGCTGGGGAATTCCCGTTTGAACCAGGCATCACCATATGTGAAATTTGTATTGGCATGAAGAAAATAAATAGATTTCAAAAATAAAAATCTAATTACTCTTGAGCATTGAAAGGCTATTTCTTCGATTCAAATCATATATTTTTCACTACCCCCCCCCCACACCCCCCCCCCCCTTCTATAACACTGTGGTGACTCCTGTAATATTCTTTAACATCTCGGTGTGTACATGGGTCAGCCATTATCCCTTTACCCAACAAACCGGCCAAAACCGGCCAAATAAAGCTTCAACAGCCTAAATTATCTTGGGTCTGTCTCAATAAAACCATACAAATATGGATATCATTGGAACCGGCTCCTTGACCACATTGTGATAGTTACAGTTATTCCCTGTGCCAATGCATTCTCTTATATATGCGAGTCGACCATAGGTCGCCTCGCATATATAAGAGAATGCATTGGCCTAAAAAAAATCTTTTTTTAACACTTTTTACCATTTTTTCTTACATTCTTTAACAATTTTATAATTTTTAATGTGTTAAGCTAATGCATTCTCTTATATATGCGAGGCGACCTATGGTCGACTCGCATATATAAGAGAATGCATTGGCACAGGGCCCTTCTGTTGGGTAAAGGGTTAATGTCATTGTCCGATTGTACTGCACCCATGACAACATACCTGGATAAATATTGTAATGTGGGGGGGGGCTTGATTCTGTGATCTTGAATGAGACTTTTCAGCCTAACAAACTTGGTATCTGACCACGTTATGATTTTTGTCAGATTGCGATCCCTGGTCTACTAGCACAAGAGACCAGTGCGCTACCGCTCGGCTACCGACTTCCCTGTTAAATCAGACAGGGCACCTTTAATCTACTCTTCAGCATCATTGTGTTCATGAGAAGTATATTCTGATTTTATAGTTTATAATATAATATATACACACAGAGCTATCTGTTATATTGTTTCTCTGGTAATATATCTCACCAATAAATAATTGAGCTGTTTTCGTTGGAATCATCGCTAATCAAAAAAATTAAAACCAAAACATTCAGTGTTTGATGAAAACAGATGTACAATTGGTATGATTATATTTATCAAAGATAGGGTGTATGTTCTGGGTTACCAGTCATAACAACAGCAACAACATGGGCAGGGGGTGTTTAACCCTTTACCCAACAGAACGGCCCTGTGCCAATGCATTCTCTTATATATGCGAGTCGACCATAGGTCGCCTCGCATATATAAGAGAATGCATTGGCTTAACACATTAAAAATTATAAAATTGTTAAAGAATGTAAGAAAAAATGGTAAAAAGTGTTAAAAAAAAGATTGTTTTTAGGCCAATGCATTCTCTTATATATGCGAGGCGACCTATGGTCGACTCGCATATATAAGAGAATGCATTGGCACAGGGCATAACTGTAACCATCACAATGTGGTCAATGAGCCGGTTCCAATGATATCCATATTTGTATGGTTTTATTGAGACAGACCCAAGATAATTTAGGCTGTTGCAGCTTTATTTGGCCGTTTTTGGCCGGTTTGTTGGGTAAAGGGTTAATGAAGATTATACATGGTTCCCAAAGATCAGACCTAATTCAAGGGCATTTTCCTACAATTTTCAAGTCCCTCTCTTCAGAAATTCACGGCAATTTATTGGCCAATTTTATCACTTAAGTAGATTAATAGACTATTCCAATATATGCTTTTATAGAAAGGGTTAACTTTACTCAAATAACATATTTGTCACCCCCCCCCCCCCCCCAAGTCTTAAATCAGATAGGGCATCTTTAAAAACAGATGTTTTATATCTGGCTTTTGCAGTATCCAAGATGATGTGGGGGGGCCTTGTTAGTATCTTTGGAAAATATAGAAAAAAACAAATGTTGAAATAGCCAGCAGTTATAGTCCAGTGCATTTATGAGAAAAAATGCCAAACCCGGAACTAATTGCAACAGAATTTTTTTTTGCTGGAGTAAGTACATAAACCCTCCATAAACAACATACTAAAAATCGGCAAAAATCGGAAAAAGGGAAATTGGTGAATTTCGTGAAATAAATTTGGGGAAATTTGGTCAAATAATCAATTTATGGATTTTCATGGATGTTTATAAAAACAATACAATTCACAAATCCTACAAAAAGGATTTGTATTGTGTCGTCCTCAGTTTCCTGAACCCAGTACTGAAAACCAGTCCCAGATTCATTACGTATTTTTCGAGTTGTGTGCCTTCAAAAATTCAAATTTACCTGATTTCGGCCCATTTTCGGGGCCTCACTTTCGAAGAATGAGCCAAAATGCCTTATTAATGATTAATTATTTTTAAAAACTAGAGCAAACTGAAGGGATTTTTCACTGTTTTAGTAATTTCCTCACTAGATTAAACACAAAATATGATTAATATGTACATCTATAATTAAGAAGAAGATTATATTCTCAAACAAAATGTGTGTTCCAATGTATGGACTTAGCCAATTTTGCCTCTGACACTGAACGTGTGTGATGAAATGCAATATTTTAGGTCATGTAACTCAATAATTTAATACCCATATGCCATGCGTTTCTTATAACCTTTTAAGTATGTTGGATTGAACAAATTGTAAAGGTATTAACAGGACATTATTTAAGAAAATCAACTTATGGCCCTTTGAATACTTAGTCTTAGCTTGTTTCCAAAGAAGCCAGTTTGAGGCATTTTTTTCCATTCTAAAAGGATTTGGGCCATAAAAACAAAAAACAATGGGTGTTTTAATGTGTAAAATTATTTGAACTTTCCTCCCACAACACTTAAGTGATACAAAATTAGCCTTACATTGGTTATGCCATAGTATGTCACTAGATTTCTTTCATTTTTCAGGAAACTGACTCCAAATTTTAACGTTGGTATAGGGGTAGGAAAAATCACAAAATGCAATCTTATCACCAAAGTACAGCCATTTCAGACACAATGTTGTTTCCTTCCAGTTTGTGTACATTCCTGTTGCATTATAAAACTGCTTAATACGTTATCGGACGTTGATTTAGAACTTTATGGTTATGTTGTATAAAAACAATCTCAAAATGCCAATTTGACATTTCACTGCCAAATTATGACAACAAATATTATAGCTCTGTCAACAAACATAAACAAAGGAAATATGAAATTATGCATGAAAGAACAATGTAAGCAGAAGCTGTCAATATAAAGTTTTATGCTTCAAGATGCATAATTTTGAAGTTTTTGTTCATATGCTTTCCCCTACCCCATTGTTCTGCCGTTCAAATTTGGAGTAACTTTCCATAATGATGAGTGAAATCCAGTGATATTCATTGGTATAACCATTGAAATGCTATTTTCTCAACAAAAAAATGATTTAAGAGGACAGATCACATAATTTTACACAATAAACTTTCGTTAATTATTCTTAATATGCCTAAAATCCTTTTAAAATTGACAAAAACGCCCCACAATAGCATTTTCGGAAAAGAGGCTAGACTAAGAGTTCATAGGACCATAATTTTATTTTATTCACCAATGTATTTGGAAATTACTTCACAATTTCTTCAATCTAGTATTCTCAAAATGTTATGAGAAAAGCAGAGCATATGGATATTAATTTATTGAGTTACATGACCTCAAATATGGCATTTCATCACACAAGTTCTGTGGCAAGGCAAATTTGGCTAAGTCCATACAATGGAACACACATTTTGTTTGAGAATATTTTATTCTCCTTATTCATAGATGCACATATTAATCATATTTTGTGTTTAATCTAGTGAGGAAATTGCTAAAACAGTGAAAAGGTCATTAATTTGGCACTAGTTTTTAAATAATTAACCATATAATACGGCATTTGGCTCATTCTGCGAAATTAAGGCTCCAAAATCAGGTAAACTCGCGTTTTTGAAAGCACACAACTCGAAAAATACTTAAGGAATCTGGGAATGGTTTCCAGTTCTGGATTCAGGAAAATGTGGTCGACAAAATAGGCATGATATTTGTAGGACTTGTAAATTTGAATTTTGTATATACATTCATGAAAATCCATATATTGATGATTTGACCAAATTTTCCCAATTTATTTTCCACGAAATTCACTAATTTCCCTTTTTCCGATTTTTGCCGATTTTTAGTATGTTGTTTACGGAGGGTATATGTACCAATTCCAGCAAAAAAAAATTCTGTTGCAATTAGTTCTGGGTAAAACCATAAATGCACTGGACTATTATATCTTGCCACCATTTTCAAACAAATTATGATGTTGGTTTCTGGCCCTGAAAGGTGAAAAACTCTTTCTCACCGATTCTTAATAAATTGCCAGAGAAACAAAAATTCAGTATATTTAACTCTGTTTGCATTATATTAATCAGGGTTTTTAAAGGATACAAATTTATTTTTATGAAAATTTTGTCTTTTAGTATATATTATATAATCTTTCCCAAATAAAAGCGTTACTCTCTTATTTGAGTTTCATGTTCCTTCATAATACACAAGCTTCTACATCTTGCCGATTGAGTCCTTTTATGATTACTATGTGTAGTTAAGAAACCTCTTACAGGGTTCATACAGGTTCCCAAAAACTAAATTTAAGCACCTTATAATGACATTTTAATGACTCGCCCGTGTCCCATAAATGTGGAGTCGAAATAGCCACTAGACACTAGATTTGTAGAGGTATCCATGAATCTGATGTGTATGTCCATTTGTTTGTTTTGTAGGGCTGAATTTAAACTTTCGTCAAACAGGAGGACGTATGTATCGGCGTCCTTCAGACGTGAAGTCATTTGCTGTCTGAAATATGGCGCCAAACCATATTTGGTGAGATATGCCGTTTTTCAATCGCCACATGAAAACGATTTTGCTATGTTGGAGTCGGGAAACATCTTCGCAAACAGTTCTGCGGTGTGTGTCGAACTGTTGTAGCTATAATGTGACTCAACAACTTTCATCGTCCACAAGATTTCAGATTTGACCACTTCCTCTGTTCTCACAAATGGTGTCACTGTTGGGCCTCTGGATGTGGATGAAACTGATGTCGATGTGGAGTTTGTGGACATTGTGGGCGTGGCATTCGTCGCATTGTTCATAAACACCGAAATGTCATTCGACTTTTGACTCCGGTCGATGTGTCTTTTCGACAAAATGTGGCTTTTCAGGGCCGCCTCGCCCATACTGGCTATTGTGAACGTTTTTGCGCATATTACGCATTTTGCCGAATGAATGTCTTGATCGGGCGACAACCACTGCTTATACTTTGTTTGTTTACACCATTCGACATTGAACTTGCACTTTCCCGGCATATTTATTTGTTCAGCCGGTTAAATTTTCTATTAACTTACATGATTGGCTGGTGTAAATTTTCCCTCCAATCAGAGCGAAGCTTACATATGCTTTGCGGAGAGCACAGTTTCGTACTATTGAAAAATCGTACGTACTGAAACGATGCTATTTTTAGCAATTACGCGATGTCTCTATCACTTCCGCCGCAATGTTCCGTTCTATTTTTACGATCATATCAGCGATGTAACAGTTTTATAGGTATAAGACCGCCCATGCCTTGTTGTTTATTCCCCAGGCCCGGTCTTATACCAGAATTTAAGCACTTTTAATGACCTGAGTGGTATTAGGGAGAGAATTTAAGCAGTTTTAAGGGCCTTGAAAATAGAAAATCAAATTCAAGCACTTTTAATGACTTTAAGCACCTGTGCGAACCCTGCTCTTATATTTAAAATGGAGATTTATAAATTATAATAAGGAATCGGGTAACAGTATAATTTATAAACAAAATAAGGAATTTACACAATAAAAATCGCCTGTACAATTCTCAAACAAATGGTATACTGATACAAAAATATATCTCAATAAATCAAAACACAACCTCTAATCAGTTCACTTGAGTTGCAACGATGCATTCCAATTTCAATGCATTGTGATTCTGTCTCTTCATCGTCAGAATGTTAGCACGTTGCATCATGATTCATGTTTTGAATAGCAGCAGCAGTTTCCAACACTTCACTGTCAGGACAGACACATCCTGAATTCTACTATTATAGTGGTATTCTACTGTTATAGTGGTATTAACTGGTGTAGTGGTATTAACTGGTATAGTGGTATTCTACTGTTATAGTGGTATATCACCATAACATATTCATGTTTCCTTTATTTGCGTCGGGAATAGAAGACGGTGCATACCAGTGCACAGCCAAATTTCAATATCGCAGCGAATGGATATGTTATGGTCATATACCACTATAATAGTGGAATTCAGGATGTGCCTCACCTGTTGATATGTAAATAAATTATATAACTGGAAATCTGCACATGCCATGCTATATTCTTTCAAAATACTTGGCTAGGGATAAACATTTCAATCAAATTTGAGGACCTACGCTATGCAAGCCTGAGTTTAGTGAGCCTGTCATTTGCAGAATGAGGTCTCCAGATGGTGAATTTAGTCATGCTATCCCGCATAGTGGGATAGCATCACCAAATTCACCCACTGGTAACCTCATTCTGCTTAAACCTGAACTGCTAACTGGGAGACCAAGGATCAGATTGAAGTTCCCCGGTTAAAGCTGGTGACAATGTTCACACGGGTAGGGTTCTCTATTCCGAAGGTTCGCTATTCCGAAGGTTCACTAATACGAAGGTTCACTAATCCGAAGGTTCACTAATCCGAAGGTTCACTATTCCGAAGGTTTTCTATTAGCCAGAAATGAATCAAAATTTGCGCCCCCGTACATTTATACACCCCAATCTAATATCTAATTTGTCCCAGATGTCGGTTATTAATAGCAAGAAGACAGTATCAGTTTATCATTTTAATATTATAGAAAGTTGAAAACACAATGACTGAAATAAACTACGAGTTAGAGATGCATTCTACCCGAACTGGCAATCTGTACTTGAAAGAAACATCAACATTAAAATCAATACAAAGTCAGAATTGCAGTTAGGTCCATTCAGCGGTATTCTGCTATACAGTAAGTTATAGCTCTCCAGTATTGATTGACTGTAAGAGCCCCACTGTTATAGTCCGCCTTTAGAATTTGGGACATTATATTAATCAAAATAACTCCTATGTAAATCATTTATAAATCAGATGATTTATTGAAGTTATGTCTAGATAAAATAACACTTCCTAAAACGACATATATATGTTGTTTTAGTCCTCAGCCGATAGACGACATATATGTCGTTCTACTCGCCAAAGGGTTAAATCTCAAGGAAACCCACGAAAACAAAAATCACATTTATTTTTTTAATGTTTTAAGTTATTTTCTTCATAAAAAGAGTCTTCGTACTAAAGAACCCTCTCAATACTTTAGAATATAGAATTAACTTTTAAAATAACAAAAACCTTCGGAATAGCGAACCTTCGGAATAGTGAACCTTTGGAATAGTGAACCTTCGGATTAGTGAACCTTCGGTTTAGTGAACCTTCGGAATAGCGAACCTTCGGAATAGAGACATGTTCCTGTTCACAGAGTTTTAGTGAATTTAGTGATGCTACCCCCGCATAGCGGGCTAGCATCACCAAATTCACCCTCTGGGGACCTCATTCTGCTTACAACTCAGCAGAATGAGGTTCCCAGAGGGAGAATTTGGTGATGCTAACCCGCTATGCGGGGGTAGCATCACTAAATTCTCCCTCTGGGGACCTCATTCTGCAAATGACAGGCACACTATTTCAAGGCTTGCTTCTAGGCATACTAAACTCAGACTTGACACTATGCACTGGCGGCCAGTTCGATTTGAGATTCAATTCGATATCGACATCAGCTTCTGAATCAATATCAGATTTCAAATATATGGGAAAATGCCGATTAGCAGGCAAGCCTTGAAATAGGGTGTCTGTCATTTGCAGAATGAGGTCCCTAGAGGGTGAATTTAGTGATGCTACCCTGCATAGTGGGCTAGCATCACCAAATTCACCCTCTGGGGACCTCATTCTGCTGAGGTGTAAGCAGTATGAGGTCCCCAGAGGGTGAATTTGGTGATGCTAGCCCGCTTGTTAGCAGGGCACTATATCCTATGTAAGTATGGACAAGGAAACTTGGTTTACACTCAGAATATAATGGCTCTCAGGTTTAAAAAAAAAAAAAAATGGAAAGGTTTCGAACCCAAATCATATTGCATAATCCAGTGTAATGAACTGGAGTCCTCATATGTGGTCACAATAATCAGTCTGTGGACGTGGAACTAGATGTTTGTTGTCAGTGCAATTAGATATCTCTCACTCGACATGGAACAGTGGTCAGTGAGTGCAATCATCAGTCTATGCCATGATGGATGCAGAACCAAAAGATTCAGTGTAAAAGTCAGTCACCATACACATGTGATTGCGATTTGCGATCATCAGTTCGTGGACGCGTAACCAAACATTGATTGTGATGGTGCATGGAAAGCGATACCAGTCCATGGATGTAGAAACAAAACATTGATTGTGATGATGGTCAGTGGAGTCGGACATCAACCTGTGAATGATGAACAATCAACTCGGTGTGATAGCAGTCTGATCAGGTAGGGGCACATCCTCAATTCCACTATTTTTGTGGTATATGACCATTACCGTTTTGTGAATTTGATAAAAGAGGGATAATCCAAAATCATATTTCACACAAATTATTCAAAATCAGTGTTGCACTTATTTGGTATCATACACATATTTTGTACCTAAGAATAATTAATCATGACGGCACATGATAAGAAACTCAATTAGCATTCAACTAGTTTAAATGTTGTTATGAATGAGCGATTGAGTCATTTAGAAAGGCATATATTAGTAATATTATTGAATAACAAAGCTGGTGCAAAAGATTGCACAGCATATTTTGTCGGAAGACTGTTCATTCGCTGCGATATTATTAAGAGTGAAATTTGGCTGTGCACGGTATGCGCCGTCTTCTATTCCTGATGCAAATAAAGAAAACATGAATATGTTTATGGTCATATACCACTATAATAATGGAATACCACTATAACAGTGGAAATCAGGATGTGCCTGACCTGGTGATGTGGGTCCTCACTCCACGTAACACACGACATCTCGTGAATAGTGAATCATCTGCTCATGGTGATGGCACTCAGTGAAATGGGTCGTCACTCCACGTAACACATGACATCTCGTGAATAGTGAACCATTCACTCAGTGTGACAGTAGTCCATGATATTAGATATCTTCAGCTTGGGTCCTCTTCCCTCATTTCTTCCGACGTCTCTTCCCTCAGCTCTTCACGACAAATGGGACAAGTTGCATTTCTCTGTAAGATATACAGATACAGATATATTTGACTGGCCTAAGCGTGGTTGAATAGTGTGTCTGTCATTTACGGAATGAGTTCCCCAGAGGGTGAATTTAGTGATGCTGTCCCGCACTACGGACTATCATGACCAAATTCTCCCTCTGGGAACACCTCATTCTGCTTAGGCCTCAACTGCTATTGAATTTTCTCAGTTGAAGTTGGTAATGTGTTCACCCATTAGTCACCTCTATTATGCATTTTACCTTTTGCAAATCAGGGGATGAAGATGAGGCCTAATCAGAATGAGGTCATCAGAGGATGAGTTTAGTGATTGCTAGCCACCTGTGCAGGATAACATCACTAAATTCACCATCTGGGGACCTCATTCTGCAAATGACAGACACACTATTTGCAGACTTGGTTGATGGGCAATTATTTATGCTGATCAAAGACACGTGAGTGTTATTTACTAAAGCCATGTAAAGCTTTGAAATTTTCATTCAAACCAAAATTGTCACAAACTTTTATTCAATTTGGAATCATCAAGAGACATTAAATCAAACTTCGGGGGTTTAAATATTTCCAATCATGAGCACTTATGAACTTTGAATGATCGCCATTCTCATTATAAAAATGATGCCTGCTACTTTCCTTTCCTCAGAAATTGTTAGCCAAAAGGCCACATGACTGTTTATCCTAATGCGAAAACAAAAGCCACAGGAAGTATCTCTACACCCAATAATACACTAGAGGCCCCTAGCAGCAAACGCGAAAGTGAGAACCATAGTATTTGCCAAATACATATCGGACAAACCTGGTTATTGATCTCAATGAAGATATTGTTGTGAAAGATCCATATACCAAATATGAATGGAATTTGTTCAAGTTTTCGCATTTATGGTCATAAAATTGCTAAAAATAGACAAACTGAGGGACGTAACTCAGGTAAAATAAATTGGACAAAGCTAGTTTTTTAACTTGATCATGATATTGTTGTGAAAGGTCCACACATCAAATATGAATGTAATTGGTTGAATTTGTTCAAGTTTTTGTGCTAACAGTCATAAAATTGCTAAATATAGACAATCTAAGGGCCGTAACTCAGGTAAAAAGGATCGGACAGATCTGGTTTTCGATATGCTTTCGAAATATTGTTGTAAAAGATCCATAAATCAAATATGAATGAAATTAGTTGACGTTTGTTCAAGTTATCGCGCTAATGGAGATAAATTTTCCTAAAATTGCTAAAAACAGACAAACTAAGGGCTATAACTCAGGTAAAAATTAGAAGATCGGACAAATCTTGTTTCGACCTCGTGAAAGATCCATATACCAAATATGAATGAAAAGTTCAAGTTATTGCGCTAACGGACATAAAATTTCTGAAAATAGATGAACTACAGGCCACAACTCGGGAAAAAATAATCGGACAAAACCAATTTTCAAACTCGATCAAGATATTTTTGTGAAAGGTCCATATACCAAATAAGAAAGTAATTGGTTGATATCTGTTCAAGTTATCATGCTGATGGACAAAGTTTCTATAAATAGAAACAAGTGACATAACTCTGGTTAGAAAGTCGGGGCAGACCTGATTTTATTGTGAACAGCTGTCGCATATGACAAATTACTCACATACCAAAAACTGAACTGTCCATATTCATTTGAAAATTGCCAGAATGAATTGTAACTGATAAAACACTTCAATAAATGAAAGTGTCAATGACACTGTAGCTCAACTTGTGAAGGAGTTTTTGTTTAGCAAGGAATAGAATGATACAGAAGAAGGAAAGTAAACTAGAGGTCACCCCAAAGATCCATATAAAGTTTAGTAATGATCGGATGAGGGATGTGGTCTGAAGGGTGCACCAAAGGATTTAGTCATACAAAGAGTAAATTCCAAGATGGCCACTGGCAGCCATGTTTTTCAACGAATTTTGATCAAAATAGGAGGCTCCCATCTAGAGGTCACCCCCGAAGATCTGTATAATGTTTGTGGATGATCAGATGAGGGATGTGGTGGTCTGTAGGTGCCAAACGTTTTAGTCATGAAAAGAGTAAAATCCAAGATGGTTGCCAGAGGCCATATTTTTCATAGAAAATCGTTCAATTTGACAGCTCCCATCTACAGGTGATCACAAACATGCCTGCAAAATTAAAAAATACTATGGCCATAAATACGGGTTGTAGGGTGTGCCAATGGATTCATGTTTTTCATCGAAATTTCGGAAAATTTGTATAGCTCCCATCTATAGTCAGCCTGGAGCTACATATGAAGTTTGGTGAAGATCGGATGAGAGATGCCGAAGGAAATTGTTGATGCACGGATGGACGATGGACACCAACCCATGGCAATAGTTCAAACTTTACTTTGTAAAGTTGAGCTGAAAATGTTAAGATTTAATTAATTAGATTAATACACATTTCAGCAGCAGTTAGACATAGCGTAGCGAGGGGACTGAACTCTGTTTTTCAGCTTGGGACAAGACTACACTGTCAATGTTGGCATGTAGGAATATCAAACATTGGGCAGTGAACGGACTACACTTTGCAACATTTTATTGCTTATTGACCCCCCCCCCCCACACCGGCAAATCTTGGATGTTTCAGGGGCATATTGGGAGCAAGTGCATGAGAATTGTTAATCTATATATAAAAGAGTATGATCTTTTTGTTTGTGATTTTTCTCCCAGACCCCTCAATGCTTTTCAACCACATTTTGTGTGTAATTCGGGGTACATGGGTGGATGTTTAAACAGCTTTAAGTTTTTAAAAATTTGTAAATTAAAAAAAAATTATTTAAAAAAATAACAACTAAAATTTATTGAAAAAAATATTATTTTAATAATTGCAATTTAAAAAAAAATGGAAATGTTTAAATGATCAAAATGTGCGAAAATCGCGCAAAGGGGCTACCACTGAATAAAGGCTCCCTCATTTAGCCTGTCTGAGCTCAAAATGTGAGCTGCAATGACTGTTTCAGCTAGTATAATATACATGTATATTCAAACTTCAATATATCTTTCACCAACCTTGAGCCAGGTGTCAACACAGTCTCTATGGAAATCATGGTTACACTTGAGATGCCGAATTTTCTCACCATCCTGTAGGTCCTCCATACATATCCGACAGTCGGCTGCCTCACGATTTTTATTATCTTTACATCGATATGTAGAGACAGGGATTTTCTCTATATCATCCTCCTTCAACCCTTTACTCCTCACTTCACCAACACGTTCTGCTAGATCCCACAGAGCCTACAAAAGAGGTAGAGTTCATTTTAAACTAAAATGGAGTTTAATTGCTGGCTAGATAAGTATTAAAATATACATAGTATACATGTAAACTTGAGAGATAATTGATAATTGCTGGTTTTGCTTTTTTACACTAGCCCATCTTCAGACATTACTTGATTTCCTGTATCACGATACACATGACACGATACGATATGTGTATCATTTGAAAGTGTATCGCAATACATTGAATTCACAATGAATTGTTGCAGCCCTAGGGTTGATACTATTTTAGACCTAGTCCCATCCCATTAGTTTTCTATAACTGACTTTATGCCCAGAATCTTGCTTAACCCTTTCAGTGCCAGGTCCGATTTTTGTATCAACCCATATACCCTGTGCCAATGCATTCTCTTATATATGTGAGTCGACCATAGGTCGCCTCGCATATATAAGAGAATGCATTGGCCTAACAATTTTTCATCATTTGTTATTATTTTTTACAATTTTTTACAATTTTAATAATTTTTTCTTATATTCTTTAACAGACTTATTTTGTAGGTTTAATGCCAGGGAATCTTAAGTTTTTCATGGGCGTCAAAATGATTACTATGAATACTTGGTGATAGTTTTGAGTTATAACATGCTCCTAAGGTTTTATCCAGTTTTTTTTTTAATTCGCTATAGCATGCTTAAGCATACCCAAAACAAATTCAACCCAAAAAAAATAAAAAATGTCTTTTGATTTTTTTTTTTTTTTTTTAGGGCCGATTTTACAGACCGTAAATTAGGGCCGATGAGATCGGCCCCTGGCACTGAAAGGGTTAAGTATGTCTTCGGATTAGGTCAAATGCACGATTTGCATATATGAACATGGAGGACAGCCTTTCCCAGGCATGATATCAAACATGGATATATCATTGGTCTGCTGAATGTCGAAGCAACAGGATTTATATGTAAACAAAGCCTTATTTTCCATAGAATTTTGATTGTTGCACTATCAGAAAATGTATGTAAAAAGCATATTAAACGATGACATCATCACTTTACATATTTCGATCACAGTAACTCCACATATGCTTTTGAAGACAGGTTAATCACGGAGATATCAGATGATTAATCACATTCAGGGGTTCATAACAATGCCCAGGCTCCACATGCAAATGTAGTGCTTCTTTTCAATGAAAGTCCATTATAGAAGACTGACGGGGCGTAACTCTGTCCAAAACAACATCAACCCAACCGATATCCCAAGGCCAAGCTGTTGTTGACCGAGAAGACTTGGTCTATACATCGATATGTAGCTATATATAGAGAGATTTTCTCAATATCATCCTCCTTCAATCCTTAACATTTCACCTCTCCAACAAGCTCAGCTTGATCCCACAGAGCCCACAAAAGGAAAGGCAACATGGTAGCAGCTATGGGTGCTTTGATATGTTTCACAGAGCCTACAGAATACCAAAGACCAAATTAGCCTATTTTGCCCATCGTGGTGATCAGTCCCCTTAACCATGGGGTCCATGACGGGGGTCCATGACGGGAGCAGTGCTGGTGCAGCATTAAAGATCCTGTGCCAGTGCA
This sequence comes from Siphonodentalium dalli, assembly GCA_032622095.1. NCBI lineage: Eukaryota > Metazoa > Mollusca > Scaphopoda > Gadilida > Siphonodentaliidae > Siphonodentalium > Siphonodentalium dalli. Next base: position 179,785,043 of record CP136069.1, on the reverse strand, counting down.
TTCTCTTATATATGCAAGTCTCCCATAGGGAGCCTTGCATATATAAGAGAATGCACTGGCTTACAAGATCAAGGTGTGTAAGGGTTAAAAGATAAAAACAAATTGGTTACATCCACAGGGCTTTCAAAATAAAATGGTCATTTATAAGTAACGGGCAGGCATACGTACTTGTGATTTCACACATAATTTACAGTATACCATATCTATGAAATTTTTGGCAGGTACACTTTTTCGAGAAAAAATCACGTGATTTAAGGCATTGTTTGAGCAAAACAATATTTCAAGTTTGTTACAAAATGACAGTGTCAATGATACTGTAGCTCAACTTGGAAAGGGAATAATTTCATGTGTTACAGTTAATGGAGTGATTAGGAATGTGGAAAGTTGAAAGGCCTAGTCATGCAAAGAGTAAAATCCAAGATTGCCACTGGCAGCCAGGTTTTTTTGCCAAATAACCCCAAAAAGACTCGTTCCCATTTACATGTCATTGTTAACATCCATCACAAATTTCATGATGATCCAACAAAAGATACGACCTGTAGCCTCATGTAAAGAGTAAATTCCAAGATGGCTGCTGGCGGCCATGTTTTTTGGCTGAATGACCCCAAAATGACCCGTTCCCATCTACATGTCATTTTTAACATCCGTGACAAATTTCATGATGATCCGACCAAAGCTACGACCTGTAGCCTGTGCCAAAGGATTTAGTCATGCAAAGAGTAAAATCCAAGATGGCTGCTGGCGGCCATGTTTTTTGGCCGAACGACCCCAAAATGACTCGTTTCCCATCTACATGTCAAAAGCCGTGACAAATTTCTTAATGATCCGAACAAAGGTACGACCTGTAGCCCATGCTAAAGGAAATTGTTGATGGATCATGCACACACACACAGACGACAAAGCCATGGCAATAGCTCAAACTTTACAAAGTAAAGTTGAGCTAAAAATTGTAACATGTAAGCTAATTAACATAAGACACAGAACTCTAAAATTCAGGTTGAACTTACATCATAATTGTTTAGATCGACGTCTTCTGGAATTATCATTGTGGGTTGCCGCTCCATCAGCATCCGCATTAACATCATAGGATCTCGCTGAAAAAGTCCATATCAATTCCAATAGAATTATATTGGCAAGATGAAGATGAGAACCAAAAAATGGTAACCCGCCGCCCATGTTCTGAACCCCTTACAGTTTCCGTTTTATTGCCGGTAAATATTGTGTCTCGGAACGTACAGTAGTACATGTACGCCTGCTTAAATAGAGTTGTTCGGATACAGTCCTCCGCCCCGTTGTTATGCAGCCATATGCTTTGGAAATTCTGCAAGTCTACTAGAATACTAGTTAACTATCTTTTCTATTTGCATTTATTCAGCCCATTTATTTGACTGATGCCTGTCATGTAAATAAACATTACTTTTACTCACCAAAATGGATAAGAAGTTCTCCTCATCACCAGCATGAACATTGAACAGTGACTCTTCTGGGTCCATTTCTGGAAAAAAAAGAAATTCAATGACTGTTGAGACGTCCTAAGACTGCAGAGACTGAAACAAGGGCAACGCCAAGCATGGGCCAAAGCCAGACTGTACGCTCAATATTGGCTATATCTAGACATAAAATGAAGTAATAGTAATACGGAGCCTCAAAGTCGAATATACAGTATAAGAGAATACACTGGCTTACAAGGTTAAGGTCAAGGTAAAGGTAAAGATTGTTAGGCCAATGTATTCTCTTATATATGCGAAGCTCCCTATAAGAGAATTCTCGGTACAAGGTTTGCGCAAAATTTCAAGAAGCTTCAGTCATGGAATGTTGTTTGACTCTGGGTTCACGATGTTGGTGGCCAAATGGGCTGAAGGAAGGCCAATTAATCACCTCTTAAATGAAACCCTTAATTTGTTAACATGTAATCAACAGTTGCTCGCCTGTATATGAATAACAATTTATCAAAAGTCACAGATGCTTACTTTAATATAAAAGCGACGCTACCCCCGCATAACGGGCAAGCATCACTAAATTCATCCTCTGGGAACATCATTCTGCTGAGGCCTAAGCAGAATGAGGTTCCCAGAGGGTGAATTTAGTGATGCTAGCCAGCTATGCGGGGTAGCGTCACTAAATTCACCCTCTGGGGACCTCATTCTGCAAATGACAGACACACTATTTCAAGGCTTGATAGGTTCTAGAATGGCAAAGTTTCTTAATCAAGTGACAATACTTCACTGCTTTATGGTTTCAAAATAATATAATGTACAGTAATGCTCTAAGTAATCGACTTCTTAACCACAGCAGAATTATGGGTAACTTTTCAGGATTTAGTCGGAAATATGGCTTGTTGCCATTCATCGGAAAGCTCTCGGGGAGAGCTTTCCGATGAATGGCAACAAGCCATATTTCCGACTAAATCCTGAAAAGTTACCCATAATTCTGCTGTGGTTAAGAAGTCGATTACTTAGATCATTACTGTAGGTAAATCATTGCTCATTCATATTAATATACAATGTTTTTTATACATTGCGAGCTAGACCAATTTCAGTTTTTATGGTTTCCCATCTGTGCATATTATCACTTGTGTCCAACTCAAAATTTATCAGTTATTTTTGTGCGTGTTAAGCCGTGTTTCTAACTATTGTTTTTTAGTTTAGATTTTCTCAATGATGATGATCCCACATTTAGGTTATTCGATTTGGCCAAAGTTTTTGAAAAGTGACCAAAAAACAATTCTAAAATGGTCAAAATATATTTTCATTTTCCAGTCAATGTGAACCAAGCCTGATTACAGTGTGGCTGTCGTTTGCAGAATGAGGTCCCCAGCCCCAGCACAGCAGGCTAGCATCATCAAATTCACCCTCTGTGAACCTCATTCTGCTTAGGCCTCATCTTCTGGGAAGTAGCTATTGTCTCAAATTAACATTGTTTTTAGTTACTTTTTCCCTTCTGTGAAGTTTCTATATCCCCTAATTTGCAGAAGATAAATGCATAATTGAGGGGACTAATAGCTGAACATCACCAACTTCAACTGGGGAACTTTAATCTGAGTCAATGTCTCCCATAGCAGATGAGGCCATGTAGAATGAGGTCCCCAGAGGGTTAATTTGGTGATGCACGCACGCTATGCAGGATAGTGTCACTAAATTCACCCTCTGTGGACCTCATTCTGTAAATGACAGGCACACTAAACTCAGGCTTGGTGTACCGGTATATAGATTTAGTTTATACATGTATGTCACATTTGGTTTTCAACTATTCAACAGAACAAAGCAGAAAACGATGTTAAATTAAATTTGTTATGTTGTTGTTGTAACTGGAGGTCTGCAACCCTGAATACATCTTTAAAATCAGATGGGTCATTTTTATAAAGGAAAATAACTTACCTCTGGGAGCGATGTCATCATTCCCATCAAAGATACCGGCAATCATCTGACTATGGAAAAAATCGTCATCAATTCCAACTGGATCAGTGACTGGATTTTCAAAATAAGGGGACTCGTACTCCACAGGATCAAGGAAATCCGGTTCAAATCCAGGTCCCGATACATTATTAATATCTTGTGTATTCCTTTGACTATCTGTATTATTGCCAGTTCGTCTGGGGTTTGGAAAACCACTAAAGTTGCCCCTTCTATTATTATTTCCAGCTCTCACAGAGTTCAGCGGAGCATTACCTCGTGAGTTTGATGAAGCAGATGGCTCATCACTAGACGGGTTAAGGTCAATCAAGTCAGTTTCATTGGACGGAGAATGTGATTGCTGAATATTTCGTCTCAATCTTGCGTTATCTGATCGAAAATTTGAATTTACTCCTCTTCTGGGATTTGAATTTCCTCTTGTAACATTCCGACGAGGTTCATTCAATGCAGCTCTACTAGTCCTTCCTCTGTTTGTTGAGTTAGGATATCGCCCTAATGACACACGGAATCGAGAGTTTTGACGCTGATTTCCACTTCGATTGGCATTCTGGTTAACCTGGACAACATCCATCAAATCTTCATCTGACTAGAAATACAAGCAACATGATGATTGCGATAGTGGATCAAGGTCCATCTAATATTATTGGATGTTAGGAACATTGCATATTAGGCCTAAAATAAATAAGTGTGTTTTCCCTAATGGGCCCAAAAATGAAAGTGTCAATGACACTGTAGCTCAACTTGGAAAGGGAATAATTTAATGTTTTACTGTCGATGGAGTGATTAGGAATGTGCAAAGTTGAATGTCTAATACTAGTTTATCAACATGAAGAGATATATATATACATGTATATAAAAATAAAATCTAAGATGGTTGCTGGCGGCTATGTTTTCCAACAATTCAAAAACATTTGATAGCTTTAGTCATGCAAAGAGTAGAATCCAAGATGGCCACTGGCAGCCATGTTTTAATGCCGAATAACCCCAAAATGACTCGTTCCCATCTACATGTCAATGTCAAAAGTCAAGACAAATTTCATAATGATCCGACCAAAGGTACGACCTGTAGCCCATGCCAAAGCATTTAGTCATGCAAAGAGTAAAATCCAAGATGGCTGCTGGTGGCCATGTTTTTTGGCCGAATGACCCCAAAATTACTTGTTCCCATCTACATGTCAATATTAACATCCATGACAAATTTTATGATGATCAGATGAACAGTAAGACCTGTAGCCTGTGCTAATAGATTGAATTTTGAAATCCAAGATGGCCACTGACGGCCATGTTTTTTTTCCGAATGACCCCAAAATGACTCGTTCCCATCTATATTCCAATTTCAACAGCCATGACAAATTTTATGATGATCAGACTAAAGGTACGACCTGTAGCCCGTGCTAAAGGATTTAGTCATACAAAGAGTAAAATCCAAGATGGCTGCTGACGGCCATGTTTTTTTGGCCGAATGGCCCCAAAATGACTCGTTCCCATTTAGATGTCATTGTTAACATCCATGATGATGATCATGATGATCTGACCAAAGGTACGACCTGTAGCCCGTGCTAAAGGATTTAGTCATGCAAAGAGTAAAATCTAAGATGGCTGCCAGCTGCCATGTTTTTTGGCCGAATGACCCCAAAATTAATCGTTCCCATCAACATATCAATATTAACATCCATGACAAATTTCATGATGATCAGACGAACAGTACGACCTGTAGCCCGTGCTAATGAATTGAATTTTGAAATCAAAGATGGCCGCTGGCAGCCATGTTTTTTGGCCGAATGACCCCAAAATGACTCGTTCCCATCTACATGTCATTGTTAACATCCATGAAAAAATTGATGATGATCAGACTCAAGGTACGACCTGTAGTCCGTGCTAAAGGATATAGTCATACAAAGAGTAAAATCCAAGATGGCTGCTGGTGGCCATGTTTTTTGGCCGAATGACCCCAAAATGACTCGTTCCCATCTACATGTCATTATTAACATTAATGAAAATTTTTATGATGATCAGAATAAAGGTACGACCTGTAGCCCGTGCTAAAGGATTTAGTCATACAAAGAGTAAAATCCAAGATGGCTGTTGGCGGCCATGTTTTTCGGCCGAATGACCCCAAAATGATTCGTTCCCATCTACATGTCATTGTTAACATCCATGACAAATTTTATGATGATCAGACTAAAGGTACGACCTGTAGCCCGTGTTAAAGAATTTAGTCATACAAAGAGTAAAATCCAAGATGGCTGCTGCGGCCATGTTTTTTGGCCGAATGACCCCAAAATGACTCGTTCCCATCTACATGTCAATATTAACATCCATGACAAATTTCATGATGATCAGACGAACAGTACGACCTGTAGCCCATGCTAATGGATTGAATTTTAAAATCAAAGATGGCCACTGGTGGCCATGTTTTTCGTCCGAATGACCCCAAAATGACTCGTTGCCATCTACATTCCAATTTCAACAGCCATGAAAAATTTCATGATGATCAGACTCAAGGTACGACCTGTAGTCCGTGCTAAAGGATTTAGTCATACAAAGAGTAAAATCCAAGATGGCTGCTGGTGGCCATGTATTTTGGCCGAATGACCCCAAAATGACTCGTTCTCATCTACATGTCATTATTAACATTCATGAAAATTTTTATGATGATCAGAATAAAGGTACGCCCTGTAGCCCGTGCTAAAGGATTTAGTCATACAAAGAGTAAAATCCAAAATGGCTGCTGGCGGCCATGTTTTTCGGCCGAATGACCCCAAAATGATTCGTTCCCATCTACATGTCATTGTTAACATCCATGACAAATTTTATGATGATCAGACTAAAGTACGACCTGTAGCCCGTGCTGAAGAATTTAGTCATACAAAGAGTAAAATCCAAGATGGCTGTTGGCGGCCATGTTTTTTGGCCGAATGACCCCAAAATTACTCGTTCCCATCTACATGTCAATATTAACATCCATGACAAATTTCATGATGATCAGTCGAAGAGTACGACCTGTGGCCCGTGCTAATGGATTAAATATTGAAATCAAAGATGGCCGCTGGCGGCCATGTTTTTTGTCCTAATGACCCCAAAATGACTCGTTCCCATCTACATTCCAATTTCAACAGCCATGACAAATTTCATGATGATGAGACTAAAGGTACGACCTGTAGCCCGTGCTAAAGGATTTAGTCATACAAAGAGTAAATCCAAGATGGCTGCTGGCGGTCATGTTTTTTGGCCAAATGACCCAAAAATGAGTCGTTCCCATCTACATGTCATTGTTAACACCCATGACAAATTTTATGATGATCCGACCAAAGGTACGACCTGTAGCCCGTGCCAAAGGATTTAGTCATGCAAAGAGTAAAATCTAAGATGGCTGCCGGCGGCCATGTTTTTTGGACGAATGACCCCAAAATTAAAATTACTCGTTCCCATCTACATGTCAATATTAACATCAATGACAAATTTCATGACAATAAGATGAACAGTACGGCCTGTAGCCCATGCTAATGGATTGAATTTTGAAATCCAAGATGGCCACTGGCAGCCATGTTTTTTTCACGAATGACCCCAAAATGACTCGTTCCCATCTACATGTCAATGTCAACATCCATGACAAATTTCATAATAATCGGACCAAAGGTACGAACTGTAGCCCGTGCTAAAGGAAATTGTTGACGAATCATGCACACGCACGACGATACCAAGCCATGGCAATAGCTCAAACTTTAAAAAGTAAAGTTGAGCTAAAAATTGGTAGGTACTACTGTCGGGCTCCAAATAAAAGTGCAGGCCCAAATAATAGTGCAGGGAGGGGGGGGGGGGATTCCAATGACAGTTAATAAAAGTGCAGACCAGATAATAGACCCATATAATTGTCAACTTTGACAAATCATGTTTTGGAGCCAACACAGCGGTGTTTTATTCAATATTTAAATGTTCACATGTATGCCATATACTTCAATATGTACAAGTACATGTACATGCATCTGGTGCTATCAGAGTGTTTTGAGAATTGTCTTCAGTTTTTCGGCTTTACTTTTATTCTGCCCCATACTCGTATTTTATTCTGGGATATTTTGCACCCCTTACTTTTATTTCACCCCCTTCTTTTATCTGGATGTCTAGAATAGATTTATTAATAATGAAAATAAGAACAAAGACAATCTATTTGTTCATGTACTTGTTGATAGTTGTTTTACCAGCCCCCTTAATTCAGATTGTTTGGAAAATCAGATTGTTCGGAAATCCGCTATGTCAACCCTTTGCTTTGCTGATTGCAGTAGCCAATTGTGAGGGATGTTTTACAGACTGCTATGATATTTTACATGAACTCACTTCTAAGGCCTTCAGTCCCTATAAGTAAATTTATGAGCTACTTTAATTTATCGGGACATACAACTCACAAGAAAATTTCAAAATACTTGTACTAGCAGGTCAATAAATATGAAATACTTTTATACTCTTTTGTTGATGCTAGCCCACTGTGTGGGGTAGCGTCACTATATTCACCCTCTAGGGAACTCATTCTGCTAGCCCACTGTGTGGGGTAGCGTCACTATATTCACCCTCTAGGGAACTCATTCTGCAAATGTCCGGCACCATATTCTCAGGCCTGATTGGAAAGTAATTGCAACTTTGATCAGAATAAACGAAGACTTTTTTGGTCTTTTTAACTCTTCCATGACTGGAACTTCCTGAAATTTTGCGAAAACCCTTCGACATTCTCTTATATATGAAAACCCTTCGACAATGCATTCTCTTATATATGCGAGTCAACAATAGGTTTCAGTTTCATGCAAATCTGGCTGTATCCAGTGGAATTCTGAGTATTTTAACTTAGATTAAAGGGGTAATGTACACTAAATTCGGCCATTTATGGGACCATCTCCTTTTATAATCAACAGAATGTATGCAACAAATGAATGAATTTGAGCCATGAATTAATGCAAAATTCAATAATTTGATCTATGAATGATGCAAACAAGATGGTATTTATAATGAAAATTAATTTATGACTCCAGCCATTTATTCATTTTCATTATATTTACCATGTTGTTTGCATTGTTCAAGAGCACATGAGTGTATTTTGCACTAATCCATGGCTCAAATTCATTCATTTGTTGCATACATTCTGTTGAGTATAAAAGGGGATGGTCCTGTAAATGGCCGGATTTAATGTATAGTACCCCTTTAAACAAAGTGTCTGCTTCTTTATCTTTAACCCTTTGAGTGCCAGGTCCGATTTTTGTATCAACCCATATACCCTGTGCCAATGCATTCTCTTATATATGCGAGTCGACCATAGGTCGCCTCGCATATATAAGAGAATGCATTGGCTTAACAATTGTTTTGTTTTGTTTTTTACAATTTTTTACAATTTTAATATATTTTATTATATTCTTTAACAGACTTATTGTGTAGGTTTAGGGCCGATAATATCGGCCCCTGGCACTCAAAGGGTTAATAAATGGTGGTGGTCTCTCAACATAGGTGGAATTTGTGTTTTGAACCGAAAATTAGGTGGTCACAGTCACGTATAACAGGTGATCGCCCATTGAAGGTGATATATAGAATAAACCAGTCGGTGAACAGGAAATGACGAGGCAAATTGTAGGTGGTCCCTCCCGCAAAAATCTCCCGGATGGCCATTTTCAAAACTTTACAGGTCTGAACCCAACACACCTGGGTATGTTCCAGGAGTGATAACTCTATATTTTTGTCAATCGAATGATTTTGGGGATTTAAATAGAGGTGAAGGTCGCAACGCACATCGTGTTCGCTGTTTAAATACATAATTATAAGCAACGTCCGCAGACCTTACAGGATTCAATGATTTCAATTTGTTAATATCAAATCCAGTGAATATACTTCTCCAGACACTTGTGTGTATATTCTCAGGTGCAAGGAAATGGGGGAGTTTTCAGATACAAAATTCAAAATTTGCATAGCATATGGTCGGCCCGTCCTATCCTACCAAGTTATATGGACCCAACATTTAGACCATAGTGGAAACCTTGGTTTAACCCTTTCTATACTAAATGGATTCTCCCACTCAGTTATAAAAATATATATTAGAATGGTCTATTGTTCATTTTGAGGGGTGTTCAGGAAAAATGAGCAGACAGTACATGTATGACAAAAAGATAAAACAAGTGCTGAAGTATTCATATTCTTTGCTGGGAAATGTTCAGACATCATATTAATACATGTACTCTCGGGCTCCAAATAATAGTAGGGGGCGGAATAATAGTACAGGGGGGAGAATTGCTTTGAAATTAAATAAAAGTACGGGGGCGCAATAATAGTACGGGGGTATAATGTAAAAAAAATTATCTACTACATGTACAAGTAATATAATAAAGGTTGATTGGAAGTAGTGAAAATTGGTGACAAGAAATTTTCATCCTAAATCATTACAAATAAATTTGTATTCAAAATTTCTATTCAAGGTATGAGGCATCTGGACACATTTACGTCTCAAAAATTATCTCATTTGCTCGAAATATCCAAGAGTTGATGTTCTGGTGTCACCGTGTCAACCATGTGCTCACAGTTTCTCAGATTTTATTTTTCTTCAAACTTCCCCCATTAGGTCTTGACAGTGATATTATTTATTATATTAATTTTCCCACCTGCTGTAGAGCTGATACTAATGTGAAATTTATCATAGTAATTTCCATTTTCTGATGATATGGCACTTGAACAATAAATTCTTGTCACCTTGTTAATACATACAGTTAATTCACGCGCAATTGACAAATTAAATAAACCATCTCGGAATTCCATGCTAAATATCTTTTTAAATTGGTCGCGACGCATTATTATCTAAATATTTCGAAGAAATAAATATGCGTTCTATTAATTATCCCATTTATGTGGCCCCAGTATACCCCGGTGGCCGTTAAAAATAGATCGCATTATTACTAGTACTCGATGAATGAAAACAAACGGCCACCGTCTTGACAACGCGTCATTCAATCCGGGCACCTAATGATATTGACCAATGGGACAGTCGGAACACCAAAGAGGAATCAAGCGTCATCATTTAAAATAGGCAGCTAATATTATCGACCAATGAGGACCCGTGTTGCGTCATGTAATCGCCACAGTTGATAATATCGGCCAACGAATGAGCAGTATCACGAAATCGGAAACTTATTATTATCTGCGCATTTTTAAATCGTATTTTTGCAAGGGACATGCATTTTTTGTGTGTGGAAAATTAATAAACGAAGGGGTCCCTAATAAGCTCGTACAGGGGGAATTTTTAGCTGAAAATAAATAATTGTACCCGTACGCTTATTTGGATCCCGAGAGTATTAAAGTTGAAGTTATTACTGAACATTTCCTAAGGAAACTACTCATCAATGAGTATTTAGTATACAGTAATGCCCTAAATAATCTAATCCTTAACCACAGCAGAATTATGGGTAAGATTTCAGGATTTTGTCTGAAATATGGCTTGTTGCCATTCATCGGAAAGCTCTACCAACAAGCCATATTTCCGACTAAATCCTGAAAAATTAGCCATTATTCTGCTCTGGTTAAGGAGTCGATTATTTAGGGCATTACTGTAGAAAGGATTAATTTTGGAGACTTACATCAGGTGACTGAGGAGAACGCTCTCTAAATGCTCTGGCAGTTGAGTTGAGACGCATTTCTTCCAATAGTGACTGCAGCGGATGTGCTCGCTGACCAGTTGGAAGAGATGGATTCCTTACTGGATGGCTTGCATGACGCGGTTGAGATCTAATCGAAGTAGGTCCAGGCACTTGAAAATTAGATGCGCTTGTGCCAAACATCCAATCAGTCTCGTTAATCTGATCCTGAAGCTGTCTGGCTAGCTGTTCGTCATTACTACAGATGTTCTCAGCTTCCTCTTGCATCAGCTGTTGGGCCAGAACCTCATCCCTCGCAGCTGTGGTCGGTCGAGGAGGGTTTTCATTATTTTCCTTTGGTCGGACTGGAGGCCTGGAATTTCTCGACATACTTGTGACCTGAAAATGACAGGTGCAACATACATGTACATGTTGGTTCATGCTAAGATTGAACAGTGAATAAAATACATTTAACTTAGTCGGCTAATGTAAATGATAAAAGGTATGATGCGCATAATGATAAGGCCAAAAGGAAGAATACCTGAGTTTAGGGTAACATGAGGGAAAAAAACAGGGGCGGGCGGGCGGTACTTCATTTTATTTTATTTTTTCATTTTATTTTTCACGGGGAATAGTATTTAAGTATTCGTGCCTTCTAATCGTCTGCAGGTGTCACTCGTATATAGCTTGGGCAATTCATTGTCACACTAATCAATGTCATGGTAGCTTTAATAAGTTTAATGGTGTTGCAGAAGTTCAATGACATGTATACAGCGTGATATTAAATTATATTACCGTATATATAGAATAAGTGTTGGAAATTAAACGGTTTATGTTCACGCTGAATCTCGGATATTACAGGCCAAATCCTATGAGTGTGGACATATTACTTTTCAATTTCCCACACAAGACACTTATGATATTTTGTTTATCCACCGACTCGAATACTAAGAAATTTTTTGAAATATTCAACTCAGAAGGTGAATTTAACAAGAGTTCCTCCATTGGAAATGGCACATACATGCGGCAACGCCAATGTGACGTACATAACATAATCAATATGTAAAGCGGTGGTGGCATTAACACCTGTAAAACAAAGTAAGCACCAAGAACAATATATGTGCATTGATTACCCTATGACTGTTGCATTCGGATCAGGGCGACACAGAAGATGTTGATTCATCAGGTCCGGCTTTCTGTAGAACTAATGAATATTTAATGAGAAATAGTTCTACTAGGAAAAAATGAAGTTCTACCAGGCACATACCTCTCCTACTGCATGGGTACATACTACCAACAACAATGGCGGCACTTCTGTTTTTCGCGAATTCCTAATTACAAAAAATAAAATGAAGTCGGAGGAAATTTTTGAAAAACGATAAAATGGAATTTGGCGACAGGTTTTGAGTAGGGGCGGGCGGGTTACCCTAAACACGGGTATTCTTCGTTTTGGCCTAAAGAGCGTTTATGAACTTTTATTCAGAATAATGGACTCAAATCATTCACAATCAGAGGGAAACAAGGGAGTGTTAGGTATTTGAGCTTACTAGTAAGCGCAAATGATTTACGCTTTAAGCACAAATGATTTACGCTTTAAGCACAAATAAATTAATAGACATTTTTGTGCTTAAACGCAAATGATTTGCACTTAATTGCAAATGATTTACGCTTAAGTCAATAAGTGCAAATGATTTACGCTTAAGTGCAAATATTTGCACTTACCCTTAAGCGCAAAAATAATCAAGTGTGAAAAGGGCCTCCCGAGACCTAGTCCAACAAATTAGACTTTCGGATTAATAGGAATTTTAATATTTGGACATTTATGGACCTTTTAATCCTTAATACAATCGTAAATGTCCAAATATTAAAATATGTATTAATCCGAATAGTCTGATTTGTTGACTACCCGAGACCTATACGATTAACCAACATTCTGCAAAAAGTGCAACTGCTGAACCAGTGCGTCTATAACCGGAAGGTTCCTGCAATGCAATATTTACAGATGCAGAGTATAGAGATAGAAAGATAGATAGAAGACAACAACCTGAAATTGCTGAATCCTGATAAAATTTCAAAGTCATTGTCAGGTCGGGCACACATCAAAAACGGTCTACGTAGCTTGTTTTGTCTACTGTAGCCCGATTGAGCTACATTTTTAATGTGATTTACACGCCTCCTGCGATTATCGCCATACCACGACAAAAGCGCATTTCAAATTTTCATGCATTAGTTGTGTACCACTATCACGTCTACAAAGAAGCAAAAAACTCAACGACTCACCACGACTTTAAATTCTTTAATACCTTTTGAGCGATTCAAAATCGATTTGTTTTGGTCAATTTACCATGAAAAACCGTAAGAAATGATCATCAAAATCTCTTGATCAAAATGTAAATCTTCATCAAATCTGAGGTAGTTCCGGTCGCAATTGTGTTCGTAAACATCCGTGTGCAGGCGATAATCTGATTGGTTGCATTTAGCCAGGGATTAATGGTACGTTCTTAATGGGATTTCAGTGCAACATCTATCTGTTGGAATGTACGGAACGACAAATGGACAACCATATTTGTATAACTGTAATGTTACGCGAGGTGCTTCCAAATTTCAAAGTAGAGTTGTGAATAGTGTTTCCGTAGTTGCCTTCTCTGAATGGCGGTCGCCAAACATTTAACAAATACTCGTCTCTGAGTGAAGCTGTTCGCTTTATCCAATCACTAATCAGGTGAGCCACATAAACTGGACGTTCTCGACCTTCAAAAATAAATATCCTGCAAAAACAAATGGATTGTTCCCTACTTTTTATGGGAAAATCTGATATTTTCGGAAAAGTCACTACCAAACGCTAACAACAGGTCTTAATTAAAACATCGTTAATTGCGCCTAAGCCGCGGTGAGTCGTTGGGTTTTTTGCTTCTTTGTAGACACAATACAGAGTATAGCACCTAGTGAATACAGCACCAGCAGTTAATGCACCAGTGACATTAATCAGCTATGTACAGATGATTATGATGCCAAGTTGCCAACAACAACAACAATAGTGGTACACAACTAATAAACGAAAATTCGAAATGCGCTTTTCTCGTGGTATGGCGGTAATCGATGGAGGTGTGTAAATCACATTAAAAACGTAGCTCAATCGGGCTACAGTAGACAAAACGAGCTACGTAGACCGTTTTGGATGTGTGCCTAGCTCCAGGGAAGCTCTAAAGATTTACACTCTTTAGAGCTTCAGATTGGGTCAGTAGTGGCCGGATCTGATGCTCATACCTTTTCTAATTACAGGCGACAAAGGACTCCTGGTCGCAGATTCTGCTTGGTTCTCTTATTATGGTGACAATAAAGACAAGATTCCACCAAAAGTTCTGAAATCCGCGCCTTCATGAGCTAAAGAAATTGTTGTCTGTCTGTTTACGGAAGCGATATTTCACCACATGTTAATGCTGTTTGTCATGCGCAGTTCAATGTTTCATGATGGTCAATAAAACGTGTACTCCACCCCGAAGACGACTGTTGGAAATGTGTACTTGGAAGATATTATGGAAAAACTAAATTCTTTTGCTAAATGTTATGCTACTATGGCAATTTATTACATATGTAATAAAAATATTACCGAAAAATTATCAACATATACTTTTTAATAGAATTGTTGCTTCGAAAATATACTATTTAAAACGTGTACTCCAAGCCAGAATGAGAAAAAGTGTAGCCGAGTTAGATCATGCTTTATTACCCACTTCTACAAAATGTTGTATTATACTTTCAACAAGTTGTAGAAATATATTGGTGATATGAAGTAATTATTTTATTCAGTGAAACATAATCAGTTCTCACATTTGTCATGCATGGTGTCAAAAATGACATAATCACATCGTCGCGCATTGATAGCTGCGCGAACTGTGTTTGTATTCTAACACCCATAAGGTTTGCTTTCGTGTGCCTATTGCGTATATATATACAATAACAACATTTGTTCAAAATAAGCTTTAGTTATCAGAATCGATTTACTGCAACAGACTAATGCTATAAACCAGTCTTTTGAAACTGCATGTATGGTAAACAAAAGTCTCAAAACTTGTTAGGCCTATTTATGAACAATAAAATGGCGATATATTATCACTAAAGTGTCACTAAATAGGTTATTATAATTAGCGTTTGTTTCGCTAATATGAAAACATGTTACACCTAAAAATATTTGCTTTTGGAAAAGAGCATTCCGTGTGAGTCTATTCCTGATATGGTATAAATAAATAGCGTTTGTTTCACTACTGTGCGAACAACGGACGACCAGATGATGGTGCAAGTTTGTAGCTGTTAGTGCAGGGGGAAAACCAGGACAAAGAAAACTATAACAAAACGGCTACCATGAAGTCTGCTTATCCCAATCCCAGATACAGGACGAGAGTAGGTACCGTAATTAAACTGAACAAATAGACACTGAATGAAAAAAAAAAACCCGATATTGGCCAAATGTATGAGTCGGATCCGGAGTAGGGCAGTAAACGTATAGGCCTACACTTTTTAATGCTATTTCGATGTACACTTTATTATAATAGGAGAATGATTGTTTTGTTCAACTTTTAATGAAGTTAACAATGGTATAAGTATATATACCGTATAGTGATGCAATTATACCATATATCTTCCGAGTACCGGTACCGGTATACACACAATTTCCCCGAGTCGGCGTCAGGGCCGGAGTATGTCATTTTTTGACACCATGACAAATGTGAGAACTGATTATGTTTCACTGAATAAAATAATTACTTCATATCACCAATATATTTCTACAACTTGTTGAAAGTATAATACAACATTTTGTAGAAGTGGGTAATAAAGCATGATCTAACTCGGCTACACTTTTTCTCATTCTGGCTTGGAGTACACTTTTTAAATAGTATATTTTCGATGCAACAATTCTATTAAAAAGTATATGTTGATAATTTTTCGGTAATATTTTTATTACATATGTAATATATTGGCATAGTAGCATAACATTTAGCAAAAGAATTTAGTTTTTCCATAATATCTTCCAAGTACACATTTCCAACAGTCGTCTTCGGGGTGGAGTACACGTTTTATTGACCATCATGAAACATTGAACTGCGCATGACAAACAGCATTAACATGTGGTGAAATATCGCTTCCGTAAACAGACAGACAACAATTTCTTTTGCACAAAAGTCTTTATTTTAGCTCATGAAGGCGCGGATTTCGGAACTTTTGGTGGAATCTTGTCTTTATTGTCACCATAATAAGAGAACCAAGCAGAATCTGCGACCAGGAGTCCTTTGTCGCCTGTAATTAGAAAAGGTATGAGCATCAGATCCGGCCACTACTGACCCAATCTGAGTCTCATACATGTGTATATCATGTATGTGACTCAACTGGGTCTAATGTGTGCCCGACCTGATTGTCGTGATTGTCTTATTAAGTTATATAATTTCTACACCAGTGAACCTTAGTAAAGTTAGTCTTTATGCTGGGATAATAAAGTATTTATAACTTAAAATTACTTCAAATTCAACTAAAGAAGCTGAATTATTCAGTCTCAAAAATGTGTAGATCTTTCTGGAAATCTTATTCCTCAAAATTCCATGGGCACTTCATTTCCGCAAACGAGAAAAAACAGGAAGCCACCGACTAATTATCGATGGTCACTAAAAAGTGTACTCCGGCCCCGGCTCCGACTCGGAGAAAATATGTACTCGGAAGATATATGTTGCATATCTTTTCTATTTTATGGAAAAACAAATTTCTTTTGCTAAATTATATGCTACTATGCCAATTTATTCAATATGTGATAAAAAATTTACCGAAAAAATTACTAACATACTTTTTAATAGCATTTTTACTTCGAAAACACACTAAAAAGTGTACTCCAAGAAAAAGTGTACCCGAGTTAAATCTTGAATTTCACGCTTCACTATCCACTTCACAAACATTAAATGTTGTACAATACTTTTAACAGGTTGAAGAAATATATTGGTGATATGAATTAATTATTTTATGCAGTGAAACATATTTAATTCTCACATTTGTCGTGGTGTCAAAAATGTCATACTCCGGCCCGACGCCGACTCGGGGGAAATTGTGTACTCGGAAGATATATGATATAATAGCGAACTTCATTCAAACAATACTTTTAACAGGTTGTAGAAATATATTGGTGATATGAACTAATTATTTTATTCAGTGAAACATAATCAGTTCTCACATTTGTCGTGATGTCATAATCACACCGCCGCTATGATGTATGGTATAATGACATGATGAATCCTACACATGTGACTGCATAGTTCTATTGACGTGTAGTCACAGACTAGTGTAATTCTACTGATGCCCAACTCACCTCGGATCGAGTCACCATTAGTGACCCGCGCTGAACGTGGACATCCTTGGTATAAAATATCGGAAAACGAACAAGACATTGATCAGTAAGAATATGATCATGTCATTATAAATGATAAGCCTGTATATATTCTTAAAACAATGTTAATTTCACGTTTAATTTCAGGTGGAGCTATTAATCGTGTTCAAGTTTCTCATTTCAGATGAAGAAGATGAAAGTCTAAACCAAGATTAAAAAGGCCCTTTTCAGGGCCACACGCTTTCTCCTTAAGAGTATTATATAGAGTAATCCCTAAAATTTAGCTTTATGTAATCTACCACTGACGGTAGTTATGATGTTTTAAAGTAACACTTTTCCCGTAGAATATATTTAAAGCTCTTGCTGTTATTCTTGTCCTCCGATGTTCAGTAATGAGAACTCTAGCTGGTACTCCCAGCATAGTATAAATTATAACGTGTAACAGTTCGATGACACATGTGTCTTTAAAAAAAATAAAAAATTAAATCCGCCTGACTTCCACGAAGTCTGCTGGTCCCAAACCCAGATAAAGGATGAGAGGAGTTAAAATGAACCAAAAGACAGTACTGAATGAAAAACCCCGACGTTGGCCGCAGACGTCGGAGTACGCTTTTTAATGTAATTTGGATGTAAAATTTATTATAATAGAAGAATAATTTGTAATGGTTGAATGATGTTAACATTTAAAAAAAAATTTTTTAAATCCGCCTGACTTCCACCAAGTGTGCTGGTCCCAAGCCCAGATAAAGAGGGTCCTACTATACGCAGCAAGTCCCTGGATATGCAGCAAGTCCCCGGTAAATGCAGCAAGTCCCTGGTAAATGCAGCAAGTCCCTCACACCTAGGGTGGATTAGTGGAGTTGTTGGTGAGTTTAATCAGGGGAGGGGAGTTAAAAAAATGAACCAAAAGACACTGAATTATAAACCCCAACGTTGGCCGCAGACGTCGGAGTACACTTTTTAATGTAATTTGGATGTAAAGTTTATTATAATAGAAGAATAATTTGTAATGTTTGAATGAAGTTAACATTGGTATAACTATGACTTCGCTGACTTATAGTTCGTTGAAATAATAAATTATTCGTATAATAGTGATACAATTATATCATATATCTTCCGAGTACACAATTTCCCCCCGAGTCGGCGTATGGCCGGAGTATGACATTTTTTGACACCACGACAAATGTGAGAATTGAATATGTTTCACTGCATAAAATAATTAATTCATATCACCAATATATTTCTACAACCTGTTAAAAGTATTGTACAACATTTAATGTTTGTGAAGTGGATAGTGAAGCGTGAAATTCAAGATTTAACTCGGGTACACTTTTTCTTGGAGTACACTTTTTAGTGTGTTTTCGAAGTAAAAATGCTATTAAAAACTATGTTAGTAATTTTTTCGGTAAAATTGTTATCACATATTGAATAAATTGGCATAGTAGCATATAATTTAGCAAAAGAAATTTGTTTTTTCATAAAGTAGAAAAGATATGCAACATATATCTTCCGAGTACACATTTTCTCCGAGTCGGAGGGACACACTATAATAGTTGGGGAGCCCGCATATGTTCTATTTACACTTTTGCGTACAAAAGGTTTGACCCCCTAAAGTTGGTACCAATAATGGAATATTCTGAAAAACCGATTTCTTAAGTTGCGCATTCCTGGGGTTTAGGGGCTGCTGAACCCCAAAAAGTGCCAAAAATCACTTCTATTTACACTTCCGCGTACATCGATGAATTTTGGTTTGATGATACTCCTAAGTGTACTCATTAAGAAAACACAACTTAAGAAAGGGAACTTTTCCTGGGATTTTAAGATAAGAAGGGGGTCATCGGGTCACCCCTCAAAACGTAAAAAATCACTTTTATTTACATGATTGCATTCGCCCAACGTGTGTATATGTGCGTACACCCCTGGAACGTTGCACTATTACAACCAATACATCCCTAAATCGATACGATCAACTTAAGAAATATATATTCATGTCGTTTTCTGATAAGAACGAGACTTGTTACCCCCCCCCCCCCCCCCCACAACCCGATCCATTTTCTAGAACTATAAGTGAGCCAGTTTTATGAAAATTATAGCGGGAAAATCTAGTAAAATGTATACAAATGTATATATTTTCGTGAAGCTAAGACATAATGACACTTTTTTGGGCCAAAATTGAAACTCACCATCCAAGATGGCCGCCAAAATGGCTGCCGGAAGTTGAAAATATGACATTTTTTCACAAATATCTTCTAGATCAATTCATGCTGTTTGGAACTGGTTGAGTAATGCAACTTTATTTTGTGTTTTTTATATTAACTGATCATTGGAGCAATTAAATATGCAATTATTGGGGTCCTAACCCCTTCCGATCCCTCAAAAATTCGATTTTACAGAACGCAGTACAAAATTTTACAAAAAAAATCACAATTGAGATTCTAGTCATATTTCAACAAGAAATGAAAAGAACATTGTAATGTAAGTGAGGCATATCATTACCTATGAATATTCCAAATCACTGGAACCATAAATCTTACCTTGGCTCAAAATGGCTGCGAAAATGGCCGCTAAAATATGGAAAATGGTAAATATTGCCCAGGGTGTCCTGCAATCGCTTACAAGTTGTGGTTGATGTACACAATTGGCTAATCTGTTTTCTATACAATGCATACTAACATGCCTGATGCACCATGGATCATTTTTACTATGTCACCACTGACATTTACCAGAAATATTGGACATAAATATCGGCAAGAATTAACTTTTCGGGGTTCGACCATTTGTTCAAGTAAAATGTAACTATCTTTGGATTGAAAGGTGTTTATTGTTTTGGTCTATCTTAAATGTGTCACACTACGGTGTTTATAGACTAAATTGCTCAAGATGGCTTCCAAAATGGCAACCAAATTTGTAAAAAGTTAAAAGTTAACATATCCCGAACATTATTCTCTGCGTTATCCGAAAAAAGTGGCAAATTGTGACTCACTTGGTTATTGTACGTGTTAGTTACAATGTAATTAACTGACAACTACGTTCTATTATGTTTGTCCCAGTTCCGTATGGGGCATGACAAATTCATTTTAAAGTTGCAGTATGGAATTTTGCGGAGAACCATATTATTGAAAGGAAATGGGCAGAACTTTGAGACTGAACTGAGATGAACCATGATATGTGGGTATTCTGGCCCATTATGATAAAAATTTATCAACTGGATACAGGGTGGAAGCCAAGATGGTAGCCAGGGAGTTATGACCATATATGAGGACAATAGGTATACAGGGAGTTATTGTATGATCATGAATGGTGTGTGGGTATATAGGGAGTGCCCTGTTGGTAACGGTGGGGCGTATATTTATATATGTTGTGGATGTGTTATCATTGGTGGTGTATGGGGAGTAGATTTATTATCATGGATGGCGTGTATGAGTATGGCATGTATGGAACTTATGAGTGGTCGTATGTGCGGATATTGGTATATCTGGACGGGCTCATCATTGGTGATGTGCATATGTAAACCTGGATTTACTCCATGGTCATGGGTATGGCGAATAGGTATACATGCAGTGGCTGTATGGTCCATGTGAGGTGAATATGTATACATTGAGTGACTGTATGATCGTGAATGTAGTGAATATGTATACATAGAGTGACTATATGGTCGGGTGTAGGTGTTCATGCATGGTGACTCGTGGCTGTATCGTCATTTGTGGTATGTACGGGTATAACCAAATATGGCTGTATGGTCAGGTGTACTAGTACATGTACGTGTATAAAGTGGGTGACTATGTTGTCATGTGTGTGGTGTTTATGTACACATGGAGTGACTGGGGTAATGGGTTGGTTGTACATATGTACCTTGAGTGGCTATCGCTTTCCACAATAACTCAAGGATATGTTAATCAATAGAGAGGTCTTGTCATATCGTGGAAAGCGATAGCCACCCATTAACACACAGTCATTACATATATATATAAACACCACATACATAACAATATAGTTACCCACTATATACATGTACACCTGACCCATGACCACGGATGACCATACAGCCACGCGTCACAATGCAGGCACACCGGGTATACTCCTAAACATGACCCATAACCATATAGTCACTCCATGTATACCCATTCATCTCACCATTTGCCATAAGGCCATCCCCTGTATACCTATTCTCCAAACGCATGGTCAAATGAATACTCAATATATACATCAACACCACAACAATGACCATAAAGTCATTCCGGTATACATATGCACATCACCAATGGCCATATAGCCACTCGCTTCATACACATACCCTCACCCATGTTACCTGGTATACTCCTTCACCTGACCTATGGCCATATAGTCACCCCGTGTGTACCTATTCAAAACATTTATACACGATCATGGTCAATCCTTGTATTCATATTCACCCCAACAGTGGCCATGTCAATCCATGTATTCCTATTTGTCACACCATAGCCGAATAGCCACTCAAGATATACTAATACACCCCAGCCATGTCAGTATAGTCACTCCATGTATGCATATGCACCTCATCCATGGCCATATAGCCACTCGCTATATACACACATCCCTCGCCCATGACAATAAAGCAACACGTGTGTGTACTGGTATAACCTACACATGACGATACCGACACGAGTCACCAAACAGGAACACCAGATACATGTATACTCATACGCCTGTCACCCCCTGTATAGATGTTCATTACATTTATGATCATACAGTCACTACTTGTATACCTACGTGTACTCATCTCACCATTAACCATACAGTCACTACATGTATACCTATTCGACACATATAGTCATATAACCACTTGATATACGTATGCAGCCCATCACATACCATAGATTCACTCCAGGTATACATGTACCGCTCACTAATGGCCATTCAGCCCTTCCAGATATACAAAAAACCCGCACATACCACCACTCAAACAATCCATACTTGCATATACACCTCACACATGACAATTCAGCAATTCACTGTATAATCATACACGCCATCCATTATAATACAGCTAAGACCTATACACCCACCAATGATAATACATCCACGATATATATAAATATACATCCCACCCGCTACCACAAGGACACTCCCTATGTACCCACACGCTCGATAATGTCCACCAGCTTACTCCAGGTATTCATATTCAATCATGACCGTACAGTCATTCCATATATATACCTATACACATTACCCGTGACCATAAAATCACTACATATTTATCCACACACCCCATCCATGATCATACAGACAACACATGTACATCCAACCCATGACCTTACAGTCACTCCATATATACATAATCAACACATAGATGACCATGTAGATATATCCATACACCACACCAATGACCATACAGGCACACCGGATGCACCGTACTGGATATACACAATCATACACCATACAGTCACTCCATGCATACCGATTCACCTCACACCTGACCATGACCTCTCCCTGTATACCTAGATGCATCTTACCATGGACAACCCACTTATAACCATATAGTCACTTATTGTATACCTACTCACATCAGTCATGACATACAATAACTCCATGTATACCTATTCACCTCACATATGATCACAGAGTAACTCCCTGGCTACGATCTTGGCATCCACACTGTATCCTGTAGACATTTTTTGTATCATAATGGATCAGAATAGCCAACGATTGTGGTCTGTCTCAAATGTCTGCCCATTTCCTTTCAATAAATATGGCCAAAATCACAAAAGAGGTTCTCGGCAAATTACATACTTTAAAATGAATTTGTCATGCCCCATACGGAACTGGGACAACTGGGAATAGAACATGTAGTTGTCAGTTAATTAACTAACACGTATAATAACCAAGTGAGTCACAATTTGCTATCTTTTCGGATAATGCAGAGAATGTTCGGGATATATGTAAAAAATTAGCATTTTACAAATTTGGTTGCCATTTTGGAAGCCATCTTGAGCTTTGAGAAATTTGGTCTATAAACACCGTAGTGTGACACATTTAAGATAGACCAAAACAATAAACACCTTTCAATCCAAAGATAGTTATATTTTACCTGAAAAAATTGTTCAAACCTGAAAACTGAATTTTTGCCAATATTTATGTCAAGTTTTTTAGAGAAACGTCCAATATTTTTGACGATGTCAGTGGTGAAAATAGAACAATTAACCATGGTGCATCAGACATGTTAGAATTCAATGTATATAATGCAGAATGGCCCATTTTATACATCAACACAACTTGTAAGCGATTGCAGGACACGCTGGTGTAATATTTACCATTTTACATGTTTTGGCGGCCATATTGGCAGCCATTTTTTAGCCAAAGTAAGAATTTTGGTTCCAGTGATTTGGAATATGCATAGGTAATGATATGCCTCACTCACATTACAAAGTTCTGTTCGTTTCTTGTTGAAATATGACTAGAATCCCAATTGTGATTTTTTTTGGTGAAATTTTATACCGCATTCTGTACAATCAAATTTTTGAGGGATCGGAAGGGGTTAGGACCCCAATAATTGCATATTTAATTGCTCCAATGATCAGTTAATATAAAAAACACAAAATAAAGTTGCATTACTCAACCAGGTCCAAACAGCATGAATTGATCTAGAAGATATTTGTGAAAAAATGTCATATTTTCAACTTCCGGCAGCCATTTTGGTAGCCATCTTGGATGGTGAGTTTCAATTTTGGCCCAAAAAAGTGTCATTATGTCTTAGCTTCACGAAAATATATACATTTGTGTACATTTTACTAGATTTTCCCGCTATAATTTTCATAAAACTGGCTCACTTATAGTTCTAGAAAATGGATCGGGTTGTGGGGGGGGGGGGGGGGGGGGGGGTAACAAGTCTCGTTCTTATCAGAAAACGACATGAATATATATTTCTTAAGTTGATCGTATCGATTTAGGGATGTATTGGTTGTAATAGTGCAACGTACAAGGGATGTACGCACATACACACACGTTGGACAAATGCAATCATGTAAATAAAAGTGATTTTTTTTACGTTTTGAGGGGTGACCCGATGACCCCCTTCTTATCTTAAAACCCCAGGAAAAGTTGCTTCTTAAGTTGTGTTTTTATAATTAGTATATATCAAAGTACTTTGAGACCAAAAATTATGGATGTACGCGAAAGTGTAAAAAAAAGTGAAAAATCACGTTTTGGGGTTCAGCATGGGACCCCCTTTCTTATCTGAAAACCCCAGGAAAATCCCTTTCTTAAGTTGTGTTTTCTTAATGAGTACACTTAGGAGTATCGTCAAACCAAAATTCATCGATGTACGCGGAAGTGTAAATAGAAGTGATTTTTGGCATTTTTTGGGGTTCAGCAGCCCCTAAACCCCAGAAATGCGCAACTTAAGAAATCGGTTTTTCCGAATGTTCCATTATTGGTACCAACTTTAGGGGGTCAAACCTTTTGTACGCAAAAGTGTAAATAGAACATATGCGGGCTCCCTAACTATAAAGTGTATGCCGAGGCCGAGGCCGGCTCCAAATAAAAGGTGTAAACGGGGTGTTATATGGCGTTTGGTCCGTTGTTTCTATATGGATATTAATGAAATTTGGTGTATATGTCCGGGCTGGGACATGGAATACAATAACGTTTGAACTGTTTTTAAATTCACAAATTTGTTGATTTTATTCAACTTTTTCGTTCCGAAACACACTATAAAGTGTAAACGGCCGGCTCCAATTAAAAGGTGTAAGCGGACTTGATGTCGCATTATCTTCTTTGTTTATAAATGGATATGACTGAAATTTAGTACATATGCCCGGGTTATGGCATGGAATACATCAAAGTTTGAATCGTTTTTAAAATCACAAATTTGTTGATTTTATTCAACTTTTCGTTCTTTCGTTCTATATAAAGTGTAAGCGGCCGGCTGTAATTAAAAGATGTAGGCCTAAGCGGCTTATGTGCTTTAGCGTTATAGGTAATCGGATTAACTAGTTGGCGACTCTAGACTGTTGTGTTTTGGGGCATTTGAGGTTTTGGCGAAATAATAATTTTAATACTTTTATTTTAAATGATAACTTCATTTAATCACAATGCATATATATAATAAACACATAAAATATAATAACATACATGAGACATACATGATTATGATAACAAAAGATATCAAACTCAATACATGACAAAGATATCACACAATGCTTTTCTTGTATGTGTGTGGATTTGAGTGAGCAAACCCTTGTAATTTGGTTCAGCGTGCTAGATATAGGACGAAAGAATAAGTAAGTGAAGAGTAAAATACCCCAGAAACAAGTCCTATAATTTATGTGTAGCAAATGTACGCTAAGTTTACTAAGACTGGTGCCAATAACGTTGACAAAGCAATGGCAACATTATGGAGACGATACCGAGACAACTACATGTATCTGAATATTTATGTCACAACTATGACATAGGCCTAATAGCCTACATAAAATGATAAAGAATATCAAATTCAACGATATTCCCTATACAGGTTATAAGCCACAATCAACGGAATTGGTTTGCTGTTGCACTTGGGGGACATGAATTGTCGTATCGATATTATTTTATGCGTTGTGATTAAATTTATTCAATCATGTAGGCCTATTTCACTTTATAAATTATTAATTCCCCAAAAACCTCAAATGATACAAAACACCCAATACTAATAGTCTAGAGTCGTCAGTTAGTTAATCCGATTACCTATACCGCTGATCGAGCACATAAGCCGCTTACACCTTTTAATTGGAGCCGGCCGTTTACACTTTATAGTGTGTTTCGGAACGAAAAAGTTGAATAAAATCAACAAATTTGTGAATTTAAAAACAATTCAAACGTTAATGTATTCCATGGCCCAGCCCGGACATATACACCAAATTTCATTCATATCCATCCAGAAACAACGGACCAAACGCCATATAACACCCCGTTTACACCTTTTATTTGGAGCCGTCCTCGCCTCGGCCTCGGCATACACTTTATAGTGTGTCCCGAGTCGGTTCCGGGGCCGGAGTACACTTTTTAGTGACCATCCTAATTATCTCCTTATTATCTCCCCTATCCCACTCCCAGTGGCGGTTCGGGTTAGCACGCCCCTTCGGCTGCAAACTCCCATTTCGATCTCTAATATTAAATGAACGAGGTCTTAAATAACGATTATTAGCAACACTAGCGCCAATTAAAGCCATTGGATCAATTATAGTGCGAACGAAATGAGTAAGCAACGCATACTCGTTAACGTTTTGTGTGAACAGTACGAACCTTCGAGGTACGAAAAAGTTAACTACTTCCCGCCGTTTTTTCCGATGCTTTCTTTTGATTTTCTTTTCTATTTTAATTTCGAGATGCTGTAACTACATCTACATTTCAGAATTCAACCCAATCAAAAGTAAGAGCTTCACGCATTTCAATTTCCACTCCCATTTTGAAGTCGCGATCTCATCGAAACAAATCCGCTTTGGACATAAACACTAGACCAGGTCGGTCACACATCCAAAACTTGCAAAAGCGAAAACGGCTACGTAGATCAACACGAACGCTTTCGCAGATTGCTGCTTCCATTGATTTGCACAATTGGCAACATCTGATTTGTGTAGAAGGATATGCACTACGTTCATGACTGAACTACGGTCTACGTAGCTCGTTTTGACTATCATTGTCAGATTGAGCTAATTTTAAATGTTACACGTCTCGACCGAGGTTAGAAGGAACTAAATAAGTAGAATTACGTCCCTTTT
Organism: Siphonodentalium dalli; assembly: GCA_032622095.1. Taxonomy (NCBI): domain Eukaryota; kingdom Metazoa; phylum Mollusca; class Scaphopoda; order Gadilida; family Siphonodentaliidae; genus Siphonodentalium; species Siphonodentalium dalli. The sequence goes on along the minus strand of CP136069.1, from coordinate 179,757,931 downwards.
GTAAATAAATAAATAGCACTGTTTTAGACTGTTTCTGTAAGCCGGTTGGAAAATGAGTGTTTGAAGGTTGAATTACAACACAGTCCTAGGAATCACTGTCCATGTAATATTAAATTTGATTAAAATATAACAAATAGATCTAGATATTACCTCTACTATATAGATATAAGCTACAGTTAGGCAACTTCAGATTTTGTTATTATGTAAATCATCACCTCATTGGCTGCAGACCACCCCCTGTGCTCTATCACTAAAACGAACAATTCGATTTTTCGTTCGAAAAAAATGCATTTATCTCCCCACATTTGACATGTGACAATTAAGTTAATTGTTCTTAATGTGCTCGTCGGGTCATATCAACTGTACCTTGTCTGAGTTGTACATAAATCGTAATTTTCCATCCAATATTCACATTGAATAACTGTCGGCTAAATTATCAAGTGACGTAATTCTGCAAAATTGTTTAAAACGGGAAGTTATCAATCCAGTTCCCTATTACACATTACTTTTGCAGCCAAACCCAGCACGAGTTATCTCCCATTGCCATTCTTGAGATGCGGAGTTAACTGGGAGCTTGGAATATAAAATTTGCTTTCACATCTCAAGATATCAACCACCCCCAGGGCCCTACTTGAAAATATATAGATATATTAATTAGTTTGAGATGGTCATTTCTACATTTTTCTAGTAATGAGAATGAGTTAAAATGTGTACTTAGTAGTGTACAACAGAGCCAGTTTTAACACACCCGACGTCTGTTTACTCACATCCGTAATCCCTTTTATTCGGATTATCACCGGTTGGCTATACGCGAACGAACTATTTACAGATTGGGTGGTTTTCTCAGAAATGATTAGGAATCTCCGAGAGTTGGACTTGAATGAATATTCGAGGAACTAACAGACATTTTTCTGGTAAGTGGGTAAAGATAGAAACAATCTGAATACACCAGCGTTTCAAGAAAAAAATACGGAATATGATGATATAAACTCAGAAAGCGAGAATGTTTGTGTGGCATAAAAATTTGTACTCTTGTAATTTCGTTCAAATCATCTACCAATGAAAATGCAGAACACAAAATTTTTACTTGCCAAACTGGTATATATATTAATATAATAACTAACTATAATATATTGATTTAATATTATTAAATAATATTTTATTCAACTAACAGTGATTCCTAGGGACTGTGATTACAACAACAACAACAAAATTTTTACACCCAATCTCGAATACGAGTTAACAAAATTCTGGCACGCGATTAGCGAATAATATGTCAAATAAATTTACTAATTCAAGAAATATAATTATAATGCCCATACTCCAGTCTCCATAGCATGTAAAAAAAAGTGGGCGGCAATCTCATACGACTTCCCCGTCAAGAACATTTTGGGCTGAAGTTAGGTCAACATGACCGCTTTCGCAGATTGCTGCTTCCATGTTTTAGAAAAATTCAATTACTCACTGTTACACACAAGTAAATAGTACTAATACCGTAATTTTCGGTGTATAACGCGACTTAAACACAGGTAACTCAAAGATGGAGTAAAATCCCATATCATTTTTTGACGAAATTGTCTCGGTGGCAGCGGAATGGTTAACTATCGCGGCCGTATCGCGTCGCAGAAACTTTGTGATAGTCTGCTCTGGCTTGTTTCCCCACTTTGTTAGTTTTTTCACGTATTTTGAATTGAGCGACATGACAAGTATTTACTGTACACATGATTTATATAAATCAGCAATTTATTTAGAGTTATCCTTCCTCTTTCATAAATGCTCTGACTGGTAGAGGGGAGGTAATTCGCATGTTAAGCTAATAGTTAGGTCGCCGCGTGTACATTATACGATGCGGGCTCCCGATGTCGCTAATATACTATGGGTTTTCAGCCATTTATCGATCGACTGAGAGTACAAAACGTCAGAAAAAATTTATAATTATATACCTGCCTGCAATTGGGAATTTGGTGGTTGAAAATTGGGAATAAAGGTGCCTTTTTCCCATTGGGAATGGGGCCGAATACTGGACCCTGAGGACACCTAAAAAAATCCCTGATATCCCTGTGTGAAGTCACCATAAAGTGACAGCTGGACCTCAAAAGTTAAAACTGGTGTGGATTCATGGATTGATGGGCATGTTTTTTGTGATTTTAATTTCCTGAGAGTGGATCTCAGGCCTGCTTTTTGCCTTGTTTGGGAACTATCAACAGACATGGTTGGTGTTTATCGGTATAAAAAAGAGGTTATCACCACAAATGGTAGGGGTAGAGCTACTGTTTCCAAAAACCAAGCATGCTAGGTTGGATGTACATGTACTGGCTACCTCCAGACAATGGGATGTAGTCGTCCCAATACAAGTACTGGTGTAATGGCGGTATTATGGGTAAAATTCTCATAAAACGTTAGTCACATCAATTTCATACCAAGTAATATAGCCAAAATTATGAAAATGCGTTATGTGAATAACTAATCACACACTTAAGCATAAACCAAGTTTGATCTTTTATTCAATCTTAATGTATATTTCCACTGTGTTGTTCAAGTTATACTTTCCCCACAACATGAGTTGGCATTTTATGTCACTTCGGTCTAGGTACAGTATTTCTGCTGCTGGATAAAAAATAAAAAACTAAAAATAAAAATCCGTACCTACCCGGTACCTACCCTAATTTTTTCACACCATTAGCGGAAACATACTATCTTTTTTTTTGGCCTGAGTAAACCACTGGAGCGAACCATGTAGACACCAGTGAACCATCTTTGTGAACCACCAATGCCGACCTCCTAATGTATTAGGGTCCAGCCAAGTTGAGCCAACTAAAACGAAGGATGCCTTCTCAAGAGCTACATGTATATAATGGAGTCCGCTGGCGATTTTCTTCACACCCAGGTCCTGACGAAGGATAATAACAGTCCGAAACTAGTAGACAATTTTGCAATGGATTATCCGTGATCTTCCCTGGAGTTTCACCACTCACCTCTCCTGTATGTACCGCCACCAATAATTTAGGGGAATTTTTATAATGTTCAGTCAATTTTATATCCAGCTTCACTAAATTCATGCAAACATAACCAGCATGCCTTCTCTACTTTCTCTGGCTATTATAAACATCAGCAGTCAGATGCACCGTTTTGATGCACGTAGTCTGTTTATATATAACCAAGGGTATATGCAAGAAATACACAATGAAAACACACTCCACAGTTTGGATCGATAAGCCTTGTCCTGTGTATTTTGATGTTGCGTTTTTTGACAATCGGTCTTCCGTATCATTTCCGCAACACAATTACCATCTTACTAGTACTTGCAGCACGACGTTACAGTGTGATCGCCACGGAAGCCTTTTCATTCAGAGTATGGTCAATATATTGCCGCCGGTTCAGTGTATTCTCATATTCTCGGATAGAAAACAAATAGCCCTATATATGCCGAAAGCAGAAACTAAGTCACGAGGGGCACCCCTGCATGGTTGAATCTGGGATATTTGGCACTCGGGACTTGGCTGGGTGGTTTTCGTTGGGCCCAGGGGTGGTCTCCACCTTGAAATTTCCAACTGCACCCCACCCCATTGAACAACACCAAACTCACAAGTTTCGTAATTCAGTTCTCACACACCCCCTCCGGTGCTTTGATTTTTCCCAAATGTTTCCTCATAGACTACTAGATGGTAGTCTATTCTAAATGGACCAGTTGTCTTGTGGCCACTGGCCATACAGGGGATGAAAAGGATGGTTCGGCCCAGTATGAGATTAAAACATCTTAACATCTAGTGGTATAACGCCAGACAAATTTACACCCCGATTTATTTGTTCTTAAATTAATTAGCAAGTAACTACTGGCAATGGCACAGAACACACGATGGTTAGGCCCGATGTCAGAACATTTTGAAAATCTGAACATGAAAATTTGACAATCCTAACATCTAGACTGGCCTCAAGCTTTCCAATTCGGGGAAATTTTTAACACTCACCCTAGATTTGAAAATTGCCAACTGATGGCCATTTCAGTCCAGAATTTTGCAAATGAAAGGGGAAATATGCAAATGTTGGTCTAAAAACAACAAATTCGTCACTAAGAAATTGTTGGAAAATCAAACTATGAGAATAATTTCAACCTAATTTTGGTGTGAATTTTCCAATTAATGTTGCAATTGGTTTGACTACAGTTTGGGGGGGGGTAAGACCCCTGCATAACCACCCCTTTCGACATGTCCCTGCTTGGCACCCCATGCTAAGAGCTCAGTCTTGCATTCACATAAGATGAAAACTCATCGATACTAAATTATGTTGGGTGGCACCCGGGAGGAGTCAGGGGCTACATCCCCACCCCTGTCGGGGAGTGATAGCCACCCCTGTCGGTGAGATCTGCAATGTTCAACCCAGTAGCTAAAGCCCACCACCCCCCTGTCGGGGAATCAAATAGCCCCTGCGTCTGGGATATCCTCTGTTTGAAATCATATAGATATTTTAAAAGGAGAAGACCACATATGGAACAGAAATCAGGGGGAAATGAGCTCTCATAACCACACAACTACACTAAACCCAAATTGGATGCAGTGGCATATAGTATATATATGGTATCGTTCTGTTGGCCTCTCTATATCATATAAATACTTTTTCTAAAAACCCTTAAACCAACTCGACGTGCGATTTCCCTGCGCTCCTGTTGCGCAAATTCTAGTATAAAAAGTGCATCTATTCCAGACATACTTCAAACAGTAAATATGACCAGACAAGACGTAGAAACCGCTGATCCCATTATCAATCTAACAACACCAGTCGAACATGATTACCTTTCAAAGCAATAACACCGGGCACCAGGTTACGGACAAACCACAGGCACACACACCATGGATAAATACACGGTCAAAAGAACGGCATTTTTTTGTACAGTTATATCTGGCATATACCCATGATTATACAGTAATGCTCTAATTAATCGACCTCTTAACCACAGCAGAATTATGGGTAACTTTTCAGGATTTAGTTGGAAATATGGCTTGTTGCCATTCATCGGAAAGCTCTCGGCGAGAGCTTTCCGATGAATGGCAACAAAAGCCATATTTCCGACTAAATCCTGAAAAGTTACCCATAATTCTGCTGTGGTTAAGAGATCGATTAATTAGAGCATTACTGTATATAAATGGGCTACGAGCATCTGACTGCAGGTCTTCATCAAAATAACGGTATTTTGTACAAACAAGCATTGAAATAATCATAAATAGTTTGTCTGACATTTGCAGAATGAGGTCCCCAGAGGGTGAATGTAGTGATGCTACCCCACACTATGGGATATAATCACCAAATTCACCCTCTGGGGACCTCATTTTGCTAGGCCTCATCTTCTGGGAAGTATCTACACGGCTGGCAGTCTAGAAAATCCAGGAGGGCTATTAATAGCCCTCCTAGATTTGCCTAGGTGGGCTATAGCCTTCCTCAACTTTTACAGTTTTAGTGTAAACAATATTTATTTGAACAAAAGAACAGAACAACACATTGACAATTATACATATTGAGTAAAAAACATAGTTCAAATGAGGATTAGATAACAAGCCATGAGCCTATGGCTTTTATAAAAATCTTTTACAGTTTTGATATTTTACCGGAGTTAATACTCAGGCCTGGCAGTTAATTGCAGAAGGGATGAAAATAGCCCTCTTGGGTTGCCTTAGAAGGGCTAATACTAATAGCCCACCTAGAATTCCTCTCTTCTCTTGAATTCATGTTTAATCTGTGCAGTGGATATTTCTAGTGGCATTGAATACAGCCTGGTTCTTTGTTGCTGAGAACATACCAGAAGATGTCAGAGATTAGCTGAAAGTTTTTGTTATATGTCCTAACAGGTTACAGTTTCACAAAGTGAATTTCATGTTGGCGAGTTTTTACCAGCTTAGGGGGGGGGGCTGAAAATAGCCCTCCTGGAGTCAATTTTGCGAGGGCTGTAGGAGGGCTATGAAATAGCCCTCCTCAGATTTCCAGGCCTGAATTGATTATCTATAGTCTCAAATTAACATTGTTTTAACTACTTTTTCCCTTCTGTTCAGTTTCTAGATTCCCTAATTTGCAGAATATAAAATTGAGGTAACTAATGCAGGCCTCATAATTGGCTATGACAATCAGCATTGCCAAAGCCATTTGCTGAAGCAAACTTGCCCTACAGCCAGGGTTGCCATAGCGGATTGCCAAAGCCAAATAATCTGATTTAAGAGGGTCTGCTGCTAATGGGTGAATGTGGAACTTCAATCTGATCCAAGGTCTCCCATAGCAGTTGAGGCCTAAGCAGAATGGGGTTCCCAGAGGGTGAATTTAGTGACACTAGCACACCATGCGCGATAGCGTCACTAAAGTCACCCTCTGGGGACCTCATTCTGCATATGTGAGACACACTATTTCAAGGCTTGTGTGGAAATCTGGATATGAGCCTCTTTTTGACATACTGGGCAGACGTACAACACCAAAAATCTATGCTAAACTAATATATCGAGACATACATGTACATACACATGTACACTGTATATTTATTTGAGTTTTTCTTCACTTCAGTTAATTAAAAATGGCAGAGCGACCAGAAGATTTGAATTTACCTACAGCTGTTATCACAAGAATTATCAAAGAAGCGGTGAGTAAATGATTTTATGAGCCTGATTATACAGTGCACTTAATCCTGCCTTTGGACCAATAACAATGGCTGCTGTTTCCTGTAACCTGAACGACTGCTTCCAATATCCCTGGTTCAAGTTAATTTTATTATACCCCCACTTTCGAAGAAAATGGGGGGTATACTGGATTGACTGCGTCCGTCCGTCCGTCACGCTTTCTCCCTCCGTGTGTCCGGCTTCCGTCCGTCCGTCTGTCCGACCTCATAACTCGAACAACTATGAACCGATTTCAATCATTTTTATATGCAATCTCCTTAGGACTGCCTCTCCGCATGATGCTAATTGCGGTTCGGTCCGACTTTATTTTTTAAAGTTACGCCTCATTTTCGACTTATTTTGACTTAGAAAATTCTGTCTGATTTCATAACTTTAACAAATATGAACCGATTTCAATAATTTTTGGTATACATGCTTCTCACAATACCCTCTCTACATGATGAGGCTAGGGATTGGCTCAGACTGTTTTTCGTAATATTACACTCAGGGTTGGCTGATTTAAATCAATTTTTTTTAAATGATTGCATAATGTCAAGAACTTGCAACATCTAACAAGGTTTTTTGTTAACTATAACATGATTATGATTAAACAATATACAATATTGGATAATAGATATGAAATTGTGCAGTAATTGTCAACCCTAAAGAAACAGGCATACTGCATGGTTCCGCTTATTTGTAACTACAATCAGATTCAGCACTCCTCATTACATTATTAAATTTCCTTTCCTTTTCTGATTGCCATACATGTAAATGCCAACCGAGTAATTCTACCATATACTCTTCCATCTAAACTACTCTAATTGTCTAATGTCCATACTTGATATATGTTGTGATTAGTGCTGGGCGGTATGACGATATATCGGGTATACCCGGTTTTAAATTTGAGATCGTCAAAAATATCGTAAAACCGTCCACGTTGTAACTTGTAATATTCCACATGTAGATTGCTGAAGAAACCCATCATATGGTCCCAACAAACGGGGAAGTTAGATTAAGATCATTAAGTATAATAGTCTCGAACTTCCCGGTGTTCGCGATTTTATCTCCCGTCATCCCTGAGACATGCATCATAGTGCATGGGCAGCATGGCAGAAGGTTATTGCATCATACTGGGCTGAATTTCACCGACAGCGGGATATATTTATTTGCTTACGCAACCCATTGTTTGAAAACATGTGCCATTCAGCGAGTTGGTCGACGGTGTCACAATATCTGACAACGTGTGACTACTTTCACGGCTCACAGGTCCGATTATCACAGTGTCGCAAACATCAAAGAAGCTATTTCTCATGTCTGCGAGTTCAATCAACTTCAATGCACGCTACGTTATTTAGTTGATCTCAGTTAGCGGACGAAGGGATATAACTCTAAAAAATAAGAGATCTGCAAACGCACGTGGTCGCGTTGCAGGATTAATTAATAATGATTATATCCCTTTGTTTGTTTATCACGTCATTTGCTTGTTTACTAATTACTTATTAGACCACCATTTTTTCAAATATGGCTGACAATTTTATAGAGAAGAAAAAAATAAAATCCCCTGTCTGGGCATATTTCGGATTCATAGATGCTCGGGGTGACTCAGAAGTTGGGGAAATGCGGTACGATGCACCCTCATGCAAACTTTGTAAGAAAAAAGTCGGTGCGAAGGGTGGCAACACAACAAATCTCTTTAGGCACTTAAGGCTCCATCACCCAACAGAATATGGCAAACTACACACAGAAAACCCCCCCTTGCGATTCGCTATTGCTGCCAAAGGTGGGGGAGATGAAAAATCTCAACAAATTAGTATATCTGAGGGATTTAAAAAAAATCATATGTATGAGCGAAATGGGAAGAGGTGGAATCAGTTGACAAATGCGGTGACATTTTGCTTAGCAAAGGACATGCTTCCAATTTACACTGTCGATAAAGTCGGATTCAAGAGAATGATATATGAATTTGACCCAAGATATGAAATGCCCAGTTGAAAGTACTTCTCTCAAACTAAAATTCCAGCCATGTACAACGATCTTCGGGCTAAAGTTTCGGGTACATTGAAGAAAGAGTGTACATTCTTTTCAACAACAACCGACATGTGGTCAAGTGTGACATCGGACCCATACATGAGTTTAACCATACATTACATTGATAACAACTGGTCCCTTAAATCAACTTGCCTTGAAACCATATTCACCCCAGATGATCACACAGCTGATGTACTTGCTGCTGGGCTAACAAATATCCTAAATGATTGGGATCTCAAGGAAGGTAACATGGTGGCAGTGACATCCGACAATGCAGCTAACATAATATGTGCTATTGAATCCAAGAACTGGGTTCGTATGTCCTGCTTTGGACACAGATTAAATCTTGCCGTAAACAAGGGACTTGATGACGATGACAACAGAATGAGCAGAGCGATAGGCCAGGCAAAGAAAATCATCACCCACTTCAGTCATAGCTGGAAAAAAAAACGAGACTTAACCATAGCTCAAAAAGAGATGTGTCTACCTGAACATTCACTGGTAACAGCCTGTGATACGCGATGGGGCTCCAAGATAAAAATGATATCTCGAATACTGGAGCAGGAGAGAGCACTCAGGAAAGTTTTAAGTGCGGACCGAAAGGCTACCCATTTGATTCCTACATGGCAAGATGTAGCAGTGTTAGAAGCAGTGAATGTGGCAGTCTCCCGCCTCTCGGATTTTACGGACATTCTATCGGGCGAGAAAAGTCTGACAACTTCTTATGTTCTGCCAGTGCTACATCTCTTCGAGACGGACCTTCTTAAATCTAAAGATGAAGAACCGGAACTAACTAAGGATATAAGATACAAAGCACTCAAGTACATGCAGGAAAAGTATAAGGAAGGCGACGTGAGGGACATAATAGAGAAATCTTCCTTATTGGACCCGCGCTTCAAAGCAAAATATGTTACACAAGAAAAGGTGGAAGGTATTATCAATATACTTGTAGACGAGTCAGTGGCTATCAAATTAAACACACCCGAAGAAGATGCACAGAATGTCGACAAAAGCGCAAAAGAATCATTTGTTTCCGAGCCACCGATGAAAAAGAAAAAGCGCTTCAGTGACTTTTTTAAGAAATCAGAATCAGTCAAGCCCAAACAGTTAAGTGACGCGGACAAACGCAAAGATACAATTGACTGTGCCAAGAAGGAGTTTAACACTTATTTGATGTTCCCGACTATCGACGAAGATGACAATCCGCTTGATTGGTGGCGAGTTAACCATAACTTGTTCCCAATGATGGCCAAACTTGCTCGAAAATATTTGTGCATCCAGGCAACAAGTTGCGCTTCAGAGCGCCTGTTCAGCACCGCGGGTAATGTTGTCACCAAGAAGAGATCATGTCTGAACCCCACCAAGGTGAACATGCTCGTGTTCCTTACAAAGAACCTGCCCGAGTATTGCGAGTAATTAGATTACTGTTGAGTGTTGACACTGTTGTTTCCGTGGTCCGGGCATGTATAAAACTATAATGTGGAGTCAATTGTTCACTCGAAAAACTCAAAACTGACAGTTCAAAATTTATAATTGATATTGTATTACAATAAATTCAATAATACAATATTATTGTTTAATTAATTTCTTGTTTCAGCTTCTTTCAATTAAAAATAGTATTATTATTTTTGCTGTAATTCTTTTGACTTTGAAGTTAGAACCAGAAGCCAATCAAAGAAGCCGACATGTGATTATAAACATGCAGCTAATCCGCCTGACATAATTTGTTTGAAAATTTGAAATGGAAATGTTCAAATGAAGTCAACGAAAGTCGAATGCCGTCGCCAAATAAATGGTAAAACATTAGGCCCTGTCAAGTTAGTTTCCTTTCTATAGAATTATTATAAGTATTACTGGGGTGGGGTCAAATCTTGTTCCAGGAATCTGTGTTGAAATTAGAATATTAGATCAGTCAACTCACCAGTCAGTCAGTCAGTTAAAAATACTGTGTTAATTTTAAAATATCGGCATCACCAATTCCCGATGCAGGAATGATAACTCTATATTCACACAACGAAGTGACAACGTAAAAGTGGCGTTGTGTGGCCATGCCTGCTTGCGTAAGTTAATAGTTAATACTGCACGAAACAACATGGAAATTGCAATCACACCACGACATACTAAAACTGTTTTACAGTGAGGTTTATAAAAACTATGTAAGTTGACAAAGTTTGGAGATTGAGATCCGCTCTGAAGTACATGCAGGAAATGTATAAGTCTTCACTGAAGTCTTCACTCTTTCCGTTCTTCCTCCCCGACAGTCCCTGTTGCGATCTAAATAGTCCACTCTTCTCATACATTAGTACTTTGTATGTCTTCGACTCTTCGCACGCACATTGTTGTTGGAGCAACCTAACATCTTCTTCACATCTTCAATCTACCCTTTTATCAAGGAACTTGTGAGAAAATTGATGCTCCATACTACAAGCCAGTTTGGCAATCTGTGCGAATGGATGGCCGCAGTTGGGATATCTTTTGTGAAATTGTGACACGCGTTATCACATGTCATAATTCACTCGGGGAGCCGGTCCTATTACCTATTGGTAAAATCATTGTTCGCTCCGCTCACTCGGTTTTTACCAGAGCCGGCTACCCTCGTGAATTATTTCACCTGATCACCGACACCAATTGATTACTCTGTATATTATTTTATATATAACTCTAAAAATTTAAGAAATCTGAAAACGCACGTGGGCCGCGTTCTAAGACGAATTACTGTTCATACCACCATTTGTTTTACATACGCGTTCCCCCACTAAAGGACCAAAGAAGCCGACATGTGATTATAATTTATAAACATGCAGCTCATCTGCTGACACCTCACTCAATGTGATGACTCATGTCAACAATAAGTCAATAACACATGCATGAATTGATGAGTATGTGTGATTGTTAATGCGTTCGGCGTCAGCAAACTGTCAGATGTTGCAGTCTTGCAGTTGCAGACGAGTGGTCATGACTCATGATACTGTGATGTACAATAAATCTGCATTCTGCAATACATATTTACGCAACCTCGCATGGCCCACAAATCGTAAATAAAACGCAGGTGTGTACTGTGCAAAGATGCAACTTTATTCATGAAATATTGCATATATTAGACATTGTAATTAACAATTGTTATATTCCAAAAATAATATCGCGATACTATCGTGTATCGCGATATTGTCATAATAATATCGCGATATTTTTTTGGGTCAATATCGCCCAGCCCTAGTTGTGATTACATGTATGTCCTCAAGTCACCGAGGAGCAAAGGTGATTGAAAATATATTCAGTTCTCAGCAAAAATTTACTAAATTTAGTATTAAATCTTTAAGCACAGGTCAACCTATCCAGATATCACAACATTGGAACTCGCATGGACCTAAGTGCATGCATGAATAAAGTACATGGTCGCTAAATCTGTACTGCCATGATATTTGTACTTGATAAATGTAGTTAAACAAAAAATAATAAATAATAATAGAATTTTGGAAAATGGAACCGGGACATTTTTCATCCCTGGATCCGGGAACCGGGAAAATTCCCGGTTTATTTGTTGACATCATATTATGATAATAACTTACTGCCGAATGTCAAAATATATACACAACATGGTTTTAATGCAACATCTCTTTAATTACTTTTAAAACTTACAGTTGAACAACAAAGTAACATGCGAATCTTGCCGCATTCTTGCGCCATTTAAACAAAAATAAACACATGATTGATTTTCACAGTTCATAGTCAAATCGTACTGTAGTTTAGCGTACCGTACCGTTAATGTCATCAATTTAGCAGCATCAACTAAGACTCGGTCACCCTTAAGTTAAAGTTCGTTAAGAAACCGTCTGTTTTACGTAGAAGTTTTGCGATAGAACTTCTGTAAAAACAGAAGGTTGCTTAAAGAACTGTCACTGAATCGTGACCGAATCTTCGTTGAAAATTTGCCAGCACTCGAGAAGCTACGCTTGGACTCCACAGATGTCGGTTTGCCTGTTTTCACTTCATGTCGCAGAATCGCATTGATGTGTTTGACCTCAAACGGCGAGTGAGACAATGTTGTCACTTTCACTGTGTCTGTTTATATTAGTAACACTATCAATGCCGGCCATTCCAGGGTGCCCCAAAAACGTTATAATTACGTGCAGACTGCAGTTAACACTAGATATGACGGTAACGAATCTAACGATCAAACAATATACATGATTGTGCTTAAAACGTACATATACACACTATTAAATACACTATGTTCCGACTCAAATCGCATCACAATGGACATTTTACATTTCCCGGTTCCTGGTTTTGAAAATCCGGATTTCGGGACTTGTCAATTGGAAATCGGGAACTGGGAATTCCCGTTCCCGAATTAAACTCTAATTTTGATTAGTCCAGCCTTGGAAAAATAAGCAACACCTTTTAGAACATTCATTTATCAAAGACATTGCACACAAAAAAATCGATTTAAATCAAAATAAATCTGATTTAAATAAAAAAAATCATCAACCCTGATTACACTTCATTTTCGACTTATTTTGACTTAGAAAATTCTGTCCTACTTAATAACTTTAACAAATATGAACCAATTTGAATATTTTGTTCTGTACAAGCTTCTTGTGACACCATATCGATATTATTAGTCCGAATTTTTATTACTGAATCGCCTCGCGTAACAAACACTGGCGAGAATCAAAATTGATTTGCACAATTGGCAACATCTGATTTGTGTAGAAAACGTTTTTTCATGGAAAAATAGTAGCTGTAATTCGGCTGAAACAATGATAGATGTCAGTTGAGGGAAGTCCTTATTGCAGTGGGGGGGGGGGGGGGGGGGGGGGGGCGAAATGTTGCCAAAAGTGGAACTGCATTATGGGAATCCATGTGTTACCCTGAAGCTGTGTGTTACCCTGAAGCTGCGGGCCCTTGTATTCCTTACTTTGACACATTTGATTGTTAACTATTTAAGATCTGATTTTAAAGGTAATAAATCTGATCAGACGGTCCCCATACCATCAAGATACAACAACATCAACATTTCTTCAAAATACGCTTTAGTTATCAGAATCGATCTATTGCAACAACACTGTCAACTATGGTATCAAATTTCCCAAAACTTGTTATTTAACATTTCGTTCAACAAAATATGGCCATATTATCACTAAAGTATCACGAAATTTGACCGTATTACCACTTGATTTTAGAGTTATCCAACTTCATTCGCAATTTTTTCCGAGACCCTCTGTATTACCATGTGTTTCTGGGCCACATATTATTACACATTTCGAGAAATAACAAACTTCAAAAATTGATATCTGATCACTCTGAGCTTTGATGGGTGGGTTCCTCGACTCAAATCAAATATTTGTTACCCCCGAAGAAATAGTAATTTAGGAGCATCAGCTGCATCTGATCAGATTGAGTACCTTTAAGCCCTGTCAAGTCCATCTGAGATGCCACAAGAAACATCTAAATTAAAAAATTCCCCCCCGGGCTTCCTATATGCCATCAACTCGCCTGTTTGACTTTTTGGTTTCAGGATTTTTCTTAGCCCTTCCATGACTGGAGCTTCCTGAAATTTTGCGAAAACCCTGTGCCAATCCATTCTCTTGTATATACATGTACCAGTCTCACATAGGGAGTCTCTCATATATAAGAGAAAACATTGGCCGAACAGTATTTACCTTGAGCTTGTAAGCCAGTGCATTCTCTTATATATGCAAGGCTCCCTATGGGAGACTTGCATATACAACTGTATAAGAGAATGGACTGCAGGTTTCACGCTGTCAATGGCCAATTGTTTCCAAAAATGGCCAAAACAAAAATTATTTGGCCAAACTTTTGGCTAAATTTACTTTTACCCCAAAATCGGAAATCTAATTCAAAAACCAAATTGATTTTGTAATGGGAGCGACATGAGAATTAAATTTTATTAAAGTTATTTTAATTTGGCCAAAAAAAAAATCAGAATTGGCAGCACAAAATTTGCCAAATATTTTTCAGTACAGCTTGAACACTGGCACTGGCACAGGATCTTTAATGCTGCACCAGCACAGGTCTCATCATAAACCCCCAACATGAAAGGGTTAATAGCTCATACATCCCTGCCTATAGCTTTCCCCAGCTTATGTTGTTTTACCCCATACCTTTTCCCTGCATTCTTGTTAGAATATACAAAATTCCAACTGCTTTTCCCCAAAACATTTTCCCTAATTTGGGCATGTTACAGGAAACACAGGTCATTTTCTTTTGGCCTAGTAACTTCTTTTGCAGGAACCCATCTAGATTTAATTTTCAAGTAAAAATGACAATTACAGTAATGCCCTAAATAATCGACTCCTTCACCACAGCAGAATTATGGGTAACTTTTCAGGATTTAGTTGGAAATATGGCTTGTTGCCATATTTCCAACTAAATCCTGAAATGTTACCCATAATTCTGCTGTGGTTAAGGAGTCATTATTTAGGGCACTACTGTATTTGCCACAATGATAAGAGAAAGTCACTTTGCCTTATTACTGTAGCAAGTAGAAGTCATCTATCCTTTAAAATTTAACCAACATGTAATTGTATATGGGTACAGGTCTGCACATGTACATGTATGTACTGGACCAGAAGATTTGACCAGGTTTAAGTTGTGAACTTCCCATCACAAGTGCATTTGAGTCAGTTTGTAACGGCCAAGTTAAAAAGATTCAAGATGTAAAATGTTAATTAGAAGTCAAACATTTGTTGAAATATGAAAGTTATGCATTAAACAGGAGACACTATGGATCGACTATATGAATAACAAACAAGCATATTGGGTGAAAATTCCTATACCAGCATTGTTCAATAGATTTAAGTGAGTACCTACAAGTAGCAATCATTCATATGTGAAGCTAAATTTGTATACATGTGAGGGCAGTCTTGTCAATAGTATATGAATGCAAGATTTTTATACCCCCCCCAACAAAGTTATGGGGGGGGTATACTGGAATCAGCTTGTCTGTCCGTCCCTCCGTCGTTCGTCTGTAGACACAAATTTGTCCGGAGTTTTTCTCAGTAGTTTTTTAATCATTTTCCGCAAACTTGGCACAGACATCAACCACCATGGGAACCTGTGCACCTGCTATTTTAATGTCGGTCAAACTTACTAGTATTTTCGCAGAGTTATTGGCCTTCTTGACTTAGAATATTTTCATTTTTTTCGCAGTAATATCTTTTTACCAATTATTTGCGATGAAGATGATGTTTAGTTTAACTACTATCCGCTAATGGATCATTTATTATTTTAGCATAATGTTTACTGACATGTGAAACATCTTAGTTTTTTAAAAACACGGTGGGGGGGGGGGGGGGGGGGGGCAGGTATCCTTAGTCCCACCTTTAGTTCAATTGGGTGTGTATAGACATGTACATGTACATGTATATAAATGTACTAGCTTGAAACAAAATTATCCAAGTGCATTACTTAAAGGAATACGGTCCTGAAAAAACAATATTATTTTCTTTCAATATACCGATAATATATATATAAAATGTCCATTGGGCGCATATAATCTAATATTCGGCCGCCAATCGTTATTTTTATAACGATTAAAAAAAATTCCGAAGTTAGCCGAAGATTTTGTTTTAGACGAAGTCACATGATCATCAGCCCGATCACGTGATTGTCACATGTAAACAGAAGCATAGCACGTGATCGATCACGTGGTAACTCATTGACAACGCATAGATGCGCGACGGCGGTATTTTAAGTTTGCATGTAGTCGATCGCGACCTTTGAAGATTGTCGCGTTATCACACTGCGAATGCAAAACTTCGCCGAAAACATCGCCTTTCTCGTAATTAAATGTCTTTATCGTGTTATTATTACTATTATTATATGTATCGCGATGTGTTGTTACTATAAAGCCATGCCCGTATATTATTCAGTTTTGCGCGCATTTATCTATATAAACGCGTGCTCGTGTTTATATATATTTTTTCGTTACCGGAATAGTCCAAGTTATATTATATATGCATATCAAGATTGCATATATACGCGAAGATTTGCACAGTTATTAGGCAATTATCATCTCGTAAACATTCCAATTTCCAGATGCCATTAGTCGTGTGTCAATAAAGAGCGTTTCGTTTTAATTTATCGTAACGCGGTAAAACAACACAAAATTGGTTTATTGCTGTCGGATTTAATCAATTATAATCAAGTCATTCATTACCAATATGATATGATAAGTTCATTTTTCCTTGGTTATGAATCATGTATATATTTGGGCAATATGGTGTTTATATATATTTCGGAATATTGCTTCCCCCACCCCAAAACAATCTTGCCGACTGTCACTGATGGAAATTCACTGCATCTATGCATGGTTATTGGCCTATAAAATTAGCACTCTAGCGATGCGGTCTATTGAATATCCAGGTCATAAATCGACCTCTATGTGTCCATTACGCATAACAATAGGGTTATAAAATATATAAATGTTCGCCGTGGTTCGTTTAAACATTCAATCATATATAACACTTTTTGAAGGAGGGATAATAATCCGGTTTAATATGGAATCACATATTCAAGTGCTCTTTATTCGCAATACATGTATATCGTAATAGTGAACGTTCTTTATTGCGTCAAGGTAAAGGGACTCGACTTAGAACAGTTGTTCTAGTGATTGTTTACTGATTACAACAATACAGGCCAATACACGTACATGAACTTCAGATATGCATGCTTTATATATCCTTCCATCATTGTCATAGCAATTTCCGCTTTATTAAACTCTTTTTATTCGTACCATATTAGGAAAACTCTTAACATGGAACGCTCTTTATTGAGCCATGGCGAAGGAATGGGGACTCGACTTAGAATAGTTGTCATCGTGAATTATTCATCAACATACTCCCCACTTTAACTGCAATTGTATGTATTCGTAACCATGACTGACTCGTCAAATTAAACGCTCTTTATTTGGTATATGTAATCGGTTTCTGATTTTGCGCAACAGGTTTCCCACAGAAATCCCGCCAAATGTCACGTAAACGAACATCGTTTAGAAATGAATACAGCATATGCCTAACTGAGAGTCACTAGACCGGCCATGGCCGAAAACACTGCATTTATATGGCATTGTCACGAATGAATGATTGTAAATACGGGACACTCGGGGCATATATACGGAAAATTAAACAACATCGCAAACACGCACCCGAATAAAGTTCACATGCCGGCTCGTGTTTTTATAAGCTTTATACGAAAGTGTTATCTACCCCACTCAATTGTCCTTCTATATTTTTTGTCAAAACAATACCGTAACTTTCCAAACAGCACTTAAGACAAATCACAAGTGAAGATAACTCACCGCGCGATGACAATTCACCATGTGTACACAATGCTATTGATATGCCCCGCAGTAATTCCATTACACTCACGCGCTGATGTCGATTCCGGATTTTCCATCGCCATATAGGTAGACATAATTAACTCCGACTCCAATTCCCTGTTTTTAATTAGTTTACCTCGCTTGACGTCATGCGAGGTTTTGCGACGGAGATAGCCGACAACCGGTGGTGGTATTATTTATTTATTTCTCGGCTTATTTATTACGCGATTTTTATGGGACTTGGATCATTGTGATCACAATAGGGGTGGCTTTCCGATAGAGTTTTGTTGTTTCATGAGGATAGTAATCCTTTAATCTGTTTGTCTTAATTATAGATACCTGATGGTGTTAACATATCAAAAGAGGCGAGATTAGCGATATCCAAAGCGGCCAGCGTGTTCATATTATATGCAACATCATGGTGAGTATCAAGATAATAACAACTATTTTTGTGTTTGTATTATGTTAAAGATACGGGCGGCGTTGACGGTGGGTATGCTGTTAAAATATTCACCTCCGTTGAAAACCGCCATAAACAGAAATAATAGTAAAATATAGACTTTGTTCTTATACCAATCAGAAATATGGCATAAACAGTATGTTATTGTCAAATGTTTTTCCTTTGTTATGTAAACAAAAGCAAAAAACGTTACAGAACCTGGCTATTGATTAGATCCGGATATGGTAAACATAAAGAGCGTTATTTGTTACTGTTTTCCTGATATGGAAATAATAAAGAGAATTTATTGTCCCCCCGAAAAATTAATTTTCGGGGGACTATAGAAACGGGCTCTGTCCGTCCTTCACACTTTTGAGTACCTTCATGGTGTAATCATCTCCTACAGATTTCATCCCATAGATCAGAATCTTCAGAATATTGTTGCCCATATATTGAAGATGTGCAACATGTATATAGAACTCAGTCAAAAAATATTTTTTGACTGAGTTATTAACCCTTTTCGACTTAGAACATTTCAACATTTTTTTTAATTTCTTTAACAAAGCAGCATCGACTTGCCACATTGTCGGGGGACACTGTGGTCGGCTGACCTTTTATATCATTTGTGTGTGATTAACCAATAGAATTTCGCTGTGTTATGTAAACAGAATATAAAAATTCTGTAACATGAGCAGGCTCTTGTTTTACGTACACCATCGTATGTCTTGATGACAATATACTATTTACGCGCTGATTATGTTTGTTTGGCATATGAACAAAACTATATATATTTTAAAATTCCTTCTGTTGATGGCGATTTGAACAAATATGAATATTTCTGCAACGAATGCCGCCCGTGCCTTTAAATGGCTTGTTTCATGCTCCGTTTGATATGTAAATGTGACTGATTTTGATCTTTATGGATAACTAAGCATATCTTTCTCTTTATTTTTGAAATAGGGGATTACTCGTTAAAATGATGGTTGAAAGTATTGGTTAATTACTAGTATGTAATATTCCTTCACAAAATCAATAATCATTTTAAGATGTTCTCTATCCCCCACCACAACCACTTTGTGGTGCATTGGATGTTAGCACCGATTCCAATAGAACCAAACCTGGATAGAGTTTGTCTAACATTTGCAGAGTGACACCCCTAGAGGGTGAATTTAGTGACGCTATCCCACATAGCAGGCTAGCATCACGAAATTCACCCTCTGTCAACCTCATTCTGCTTAGGCCTCAACTGCTATGGGAGACCTAGGACCAGATTGAAGATTACCAGTTGAAGTTGATGATGTTCACCCATTAATCACCTGATTATGCAATTTATCTTCTGCGAATTAGGCGATATAGAAACTGAACAGAAGGGAAAAAGTAACTAAAAACAATGTTAATTTGAGACTATAGATACATCCCAGAAGATGAGGCCTAAGCAGAATGAGGTCCCCAGAGGGTGAATTCAGTGATTCTAGCCCGCTGTGTGGGATAGCATCAATAAATTCACCCTCTGGGGTTGTGTTCATGTTGGCAGTACCATAGCCATTTTAGCCATTGGTGAAAATAAATTGTACATGGCGAAAAAAAATGATCAAATTAAAAAAATGGTTAAACTAATTTCCTCCCAAATGTGTCCCCGACATTGTGGCGTTTATAAAAATGCCAGTTTAGTTCTTGGTCAAATCACTGACATCTAACATCTGTACAACAAAAGCTTTGACACCTCATGTATATTACACGACCGATGTGGTTGGAGCAATTAGTAAATTTTAGCTTTATGGTGGATGTCAGTTTGGAAATTTCCAAAAGTTGGAGAGCTTGAAGTACCAGTTGTAAAATTCCAACCTAAGAAGGATGTGCAAAAGGATTTTGTTTAAAAATGGTAGTGGTTCGAGATTTTTCAGTGGTGTGCAAGCCTTGAAATAGTGTGTCTGTCATTTGCAGAATGAGGTTCCCAGAGGGCGAATTTAGTGATGCTACCCCGCATAGTGGGCTAGCATCACCAAATTCACCCTATGGGAACCTCATTCTGCTGAGGTGTAAGCAGAATGAGGTTCCCAGAGGGTGAATTTGGTGATGCTAGCCCGCTATGCGGGGTAGCATCACTAAATTCACCCTCTGCAAATGACAGGCACACTATTTCAAGGCTTGGTAGTGTGCAATTAGAAATTTCAAGGTGAAGACCCCTGCTCAACGGAGAACCTGCAGCTATGTCCCTGTTTAAAACTACCTGTCTTAAGTGATCTTGACTATTATAGTCTTCAAAAGTCCCAGTCTTTGCAGTCAGATGACCAAATCCACAGTCATTGACTGTCTTGTTTCTGTATTTCAGCTCAAATAATTTTGCAATGAAAGCTAAGCGGAAGACGATAAATGCACTCGATGTCATCTCAGCGATGGAGGAGATGGAGTTTGAGCAGTTCGAGGATCCCCTGAGGCAATGTCTCGATGGTATGCACCACAACACGAAGTCTCCAATCTTAGTATCATAATCAAACATAAGCCCTAACATCAGGGCTCTTGCTGAATATTTATTTATCCATTGGACAATTTCAAACCTATATTTTTGCAAATTGTTTCATTAGTATCCTTGACAACACCAATATATCCAGTAAGCTAAAATTATTCATTAGCAAACCACTAGGCCTTTAACCCTTTCATGATGGGAGCTGTGCTGGTGCAGCATTAAAGATCATGTGCCAGTGCATACATGTAGGTCTCCCATAGGGAACCTCGCATATACAAGAGAATACATTGACCTAACAATATTTACCTTGACCTATGGGAGACTCGCATATAAAAGAGAATGCACTGGCACAGGGTCTTTAATGCTGCACCAGCACAGCTCTGGTCATGAAAGGGTTAAGATACATTGAAAATATTTATATTCTCGAATCAAATCATGCTCAAATGAGAGATTTCTGAAATTTCACATTTATATACATCTATGTGCATTATACATACATTTATATACATTAATACATTTATGTACATGTATATACATTTTCAAGAAGAAAACATGTCTTCATCCTCTCTAATTTGGGCACAATTCTATATTTTTGGCATTGGGGGAATTTAACCCTTCCATGACGGGAGCTGCACTGGTGCAGCATTAAATATCCTGTGCCAGTGCTTTATTATACCCCCTTTTTTTTTGAAGGGGGGTATACTGTTTTGCACCTGTCCGTCTGTGTGTGCGTCCATCCATCTGTGTGTCGTTCCGTACATCCGTCCGATGTCTGTTCATGTCATAACTTGAACAGTAGTGCTCGGATCTCAATGAAATTAGGTGTGGATGTTCACAACTATGAGGACATTAAATAGATGGTTCCATCGTTTTATTTGGATTTTCCATTTTAGAGTTATTCATCTTTGTTTATCTGGAAATGTTGGCTTTTTGGTCCTTCTGGTGTCTGTTCATGTCGTAACTTCAACAGTTTTGCTGGGATCTCAATGAAATTTGGAATGGATGTTCACAACTATGAGGACATTAAATAGATGGTTCCATCGATTTTTTCGGAATTTCCATTCTAGAGTTATTGATCTTTGTTTATCTGGAAATGTTGGATTTTTGGTTCGTCTGGTGTCTGTTCATGTCATAACATGAACAGTAGTGCTGGGATCACAATGAAATTCGGAATGGATGTTCACTACTATGAGGGCATTCAATAGAGGGTTCCATCGTTTTGTTCGGATTTCCATTCCAGAGTTATTCATCTTTTTTTATCTGGAAATGTTGGCTTTTTGGTCTGTCTGGTGTCTGTTCATGTCGTAACTTCAACAGTTGTTCTGGGATCTCAATGAAATTTGGTATGGATGTTCACTACCATGAGGACATTAAAAAGAGGGTTCCATCGTTTTGTTCGGATTTTCCATTCTAGAGTTATACATCTTTGTTTATCTGGAAATGTTGGCTTTTTGGTCCGTCTGGTGTCTGTTCATGTCGTAACTTCAACAGTTGTGCTGGGATCTCAATGAAATTTGGTATGGATGTTTACTACTATGAGGACATTCAATAGAGGGTTCCATTGTTTTGTTCGGATTTTCCATTCTAGAGTTATTGATCTTTGTTTATCTGGAAATGTTGGCTGTTTGGTCCATCCGATGTCTGTTCATGTCGTAACTTCAACAGTTGTGCTTGGATCTCAATGAAATTTTGTATGGATGTTCACCAATATGAGGACATTTAATGGCACATTCAACTCTTTTGTTTTGATTTTTGTTCTATAGTTATTCATCTTTGTTTATATGAAAATTCTGATTTTTGGGTTCATCTGTCTGAGTATAGCAGTCATAAGTTATAGATATGCCCACACTAGGCGGTATGCCGCAAGGGGGTACATGTATGCACCGGACGACAGTCCATCTCTTGTTTTATAAGAGAATGCACTGGCTTACATGGTCAAGGTAAATATTGTTAGGCCAATGTATTCTCTTATATATGTGAGGCTCCCTATGGGAGACTCCCATATTTAATAATAGAATGCATTGGCACAGGTTTTTCCTCAAAATTTCAGGAAGCTCCAGTCATGGAAGGGTTAACCCTTTACCCAACAGAACGGCCCTGTGCCAATGCATTCTCTTATATATGCGAGTCGACCATAGGTCGCCTCGCATATATAAGAGAATGCATTGGCTTAACACATTAAAAATTATAAAATTGTTAAAGAATGTAAGAAAAAATGGTAAAAAGTGTTAAAAAAAGATTTTTTTTAGGCCAATGCATTCTCATATATGCGAGGCGACCTATGGTCGACTCGCATATATAAGTGAATGCATTGGCACAGGGCATAACTGTAACTATCACAATGTGGTCAATGAGCCGGTTCCAATGATATCCATATTTGTATGGTTTTATTGAGACAGACCGAAGATATTTTAGGCTGTTGAAGCTTTATTTCGCCGGTTTTGGCCGGTTTGTTGGGTAAAGGGTTAATGGACGGAAGAAAATTAAATAAGTCTGACATGAATCTATTTTTATCTCATGATTGAGATCATTTAGCACAAACTGACATTTTCCCTAGTGACACATGCATATAATTACATGTAGGTCATAAAATACTAACCTAATAAACCTATTCACCTAATACTTTCATGGGGCAGGCTTTATAGGCTACACTAACCACCATTTTAGATGATAAATACCCGATAACACTCCACAGATTCCATTGAAATTAATCAAATAATTAGTGATATTAAACTTACAAATTCGTAATTTATTTAGGATTATAAATATAAGTATTGAACCATTCCATAACTGGAGATTGCTGAAATTTTGTAAAAAAAACCCTGTGCCAATGCAATCTCTTATATATGCGAGTCTCCCATAGGGAGCCTCGGTATATATAAGAAATACATTGGCCTAAAAATATTTACCTTGCATATATAAGAGAATGTTCTGACACAGGATTTTAATGTATGTTTAAAATAAAGTAATTGATATATACATTGTGGGTCACAATAAATATGTTCAAGACAGTAATTTTAATGCTGCACCAACGCAGCTCCTGTCATGTAACGGTTAACAACGGGTTCCAAATGGTCATGGGTTTTGACCGCAATCAAATTTCAGCTAATTTGTTGAATTTTTCTTGTGGTTAAAATCACATGGCCAAGTTGAAACCGGTGTTCATTCTTATCAGTCCTAGGATTTTGAATAAAGTAGGTGCAAGCATCATTGTGAAGTTCAAAGGACTGTTTCCTTCTTATATTATATAAAGAAATGGGTTAAACTTGCTCTTTCTCACTCATAGTCTACAGAAAAGAGAAACAGGGAAAGAAAGACGATGCTCAAAAGAAGAAGATTGCTATAAAAGAGCAGGAAACTACTGTGTCGGAAAACGGGGACGGGGATGCCGAGAACGGGGAGGAAGAAGGATCTGATGATGGGGAGGCGGGGGAAGAAGCGATGGAGGGGGAGCAGGAAGTCGAGGAAGTCATAGAAGAGGGTGAAGAAGGTAAGAACCAGAGCTGTTAAGTTTCACGGATTGTCCGTGAGACTCACGGATTGCTATGGACAAAACCTCCAAAACACGGAAGACCACCCAATTCTCCCGCATTGTGCAGATGTACTGTTGCCGAAGGTAACATCAAGAGTAATTTCATATTCATCATTATTCAGTACTAATCAGCAGTACTAATTGAGACTAATTAATGTTCACACCCCTTCGTAGCAGTGCAAGCTGTCGTAAAAGTATAAACAATAGATTTAATAATGTGACTGAAATAACTACTAAGTCATAAACCATGCGAACCGATGTGTTCATTTCGTTTGCGGGTAAAACTGTATAGACAAGTCCATTTTGTACTTTCGGTTTAACTCATGTCCGATTGTATATCCGGCCGTATCTGGTGGAACACATACATGTCTGGTTGTGACCTTTGTAACTTGGGTTCGTTTTTACTTATTTTAAACGAAGTTTCTGCTTCTTAATTTTTTTAATAAATGGTGGAAAGTGTGCATTTCTTTTGGGGATTAAACAGTAAGATGAGTCAATTTACTCCGATTTTGTACTTTCGTTTTCACGCATATCCGGTTGTATCCGGTGGAATTCTGAGTATTTTCGCTTAGTTTATACGAAGTGTCTGCTGCTTTCTCTTCATAAATGGTGGTACCTCCCACTCACATCAGCTCTATTACAATTACCAATAGGACATTCATTACCATTTTATTTAGGTATATATATTTATAAAATAAACAGAAATAGAAACTCATAAAAACTATGTAATCTTAATCATAAAAATGATTTTTGGAAAATGAACAAAATTGGGCATACCTACTGCAAAAATCACCCGGATTGACATTTTCAAAACTTAACAGGTCTGGTAAGAACAGAACCGACTTATAATAGACAATATGATGGCTGTTTCACAGTAAATTTCACTATTGACTCTATCTTCACCATGAATATTTATTGTGGTTCATAAAATTGTTTTAATTTTAAAATATTAATTAAAAAAATATATACCGTACCGGCCGGTGGATAAATCGCATCGTTGGATAAGTCGCATTGAATTTTGAAGCTTAAAATGTTGCCTTTTGGCTCTTTCTGTTGTATACGTCGCACATATTTCAGTGGCTTGTAAGGGAACATAAAAATGACAGATTGACCTGGATTTAGAGTTATTTAGAGCAGAGGAAGCATTTTTTTAAAATAGAATTTATCAAAGATGTAAAAATGAAAGAACATTCCACCAATGCTTCCGGTATTCCCAATGTGATTTGGGGGAATTCCCAAGCATGGGAGATAACATTGGTTCATTTTCATTAGGAGTATGTGGGAACATGGATTATAAAACTTATTATTTTGACTTGAATGATGTTTGGACTAACTCTTGGTGGTTGAGAGTAAAATCAATGTATTAATTAACATTTATTCATCATCATTTCAACTTGTGTAACATGTGTATAACTAAATATAAATAAAACAGAAACATTTGACTTCACTTTCACAAGTTCAGGCCAGAATGCAGCTTTGCCGCGATTTGCTCGTTTGTTTCTACGCATTTGTGCCAGTCCCTGATTATTTTCTCACTAACACCAAACTCTCGTTCTGCGGGCCGATTACCATGTTCATTTGCGAATTTTATCACTTTCAACTTGTATGAACTTTTGTAACTTAAGACGTTTCCTTTTGATGCCACGTTTATCCATTTTGAATTCGAAGAAAACTGATAGGTATAATGAAGCACGATGTCGTTTGAATAGTTTTAAGGTATGAGGAAAGACACAAAATATCCTATCATTTATAGGAATATAAAACTGAGACTCGGCTTACTGTTGTTTTAGGATAATGGCCTCGTTAATTTAGTTGTCGCCTAATTGTCGCGAAGCATGAATGAAAACGCTTTGGGCTAATAGTGATGCAATGCACTCTTCAGTATTAAGTGTCAACTACTCAACGTGGGGATTAAATGTTATGCGTACACGGTACAGCATAAAATAATGTTTATGTAATATAAACAGGAGTTCGCGGCTTCGCACATAAGCCTCATTAAAATATGAAAACACGCTGTCCAGGCATGCATTTAGAGTCTTTAGGGCTTTTATTATGCTCATTCCAGGGCATTAAATAAACATTCTGATGTGACGTCATCTGCTAGAAGTTTGCAGACATCAAAGAGATCATACCGCAGTCATTGAATGTGGGTCACTCATGCACGTGTTACACAGTCAGGTCAAGGACGCCCACGTGAATTTGCTGCTGTTTATAATTGCGGTTGAATTCTTAGATATTAATACATATAATACGATATATATGTTTTAAATGTCGGACAGGCAATCAAATAAAGACAAAGTACATATGAGGATGGGGTATTTATTTATTTTTTGTATACCGAATTGTATTATTTTATCGCGTTGCAGTTAGTTTGCGTCAACATTTTGTCCCGTTATTTACCTGTGATCGCAGTTGATTCCTCAAAATTCGGCTGAAAATATGCCCCTCATTGACTTACCGATCTATAAGTCGCAGGAGGATTTTAATAGGGCAAATTGGGTTAAAAAGATGCGACTTATCCACCGGCCGGTACGGTAGAGAGTGATTGAATAACTCAACTTTCACGGAATTGCGTTTCAATATTTGTGATTGGTGGTTAACAGGACTTGGGTAGAACATTTCCAAAGGGAACTACTCGCCATTCATGCCTGAGCTTAGTGTGCCTGTCATTTGCAGAATGAGGTCCCCAGAGAGTAAATGTAGTGACGCTATCCTGCATAGTGGGCTAGCATCACTAAATTCACCCTCTGAGGACCTCATTCACTTTAGGCCTCATCTTCTCTGGAAAGTTTCTTTATCAAATTTCTATAGAAACTTCTTCACATAGATTCTATTTCTTTTAAAGTGTAGTTTCTCTATATCCCCAAATTGGCAGATGTCACATTGCATAATCGAAGTTCCCAATGGGTGCACATCACAATATTCACCAGGGTGAATTTGGTGATGCTTCACAATATTCACCAGGGTGAATTTGGTAATGCTAGCTCGCTATGCGGGATAGCGTCACTAAATTCACCCTCTGGGGACCTCATTCTGCAAATGACAGGTACCTTATTTTTGGGCTTGTCGCCAATGAGTATTTTTTAGTAAAGAAAAGGATTAAATAAACTCAAAAAGATTTAAAATGAATTTTTTTTTAATCAAATTGAAGCAGTCAGAGTAATATGTTCCCCCAAAACAAATAAGATAGAATAGGGTTCGCAGGTTGTGCACGCGGTTGGTCAGGATAGAGGGAATACGGCTTCATTTTATTTTGGCGCAGAGGATATCTAGTATTTTTGAGTGGATATTGAAAAGTTGTCTCAAGAGTGTGAGACAAAAGATTAATTTTCATGAGCAGCTTGCTGCAACTGCATAATATCCATAATATAAAATGAGAGCATCGCTAAGACGTGGAAAAATACGCCAGATGTAATTTCAACAAAGGCCATAACGAGTAATCCATTTGCCAAATTTGAAAACATTCAGATAGGGAGTTTCGCATATATAAGAAAATGCACTGGCTTACAAGGTTAACCCTTTACCCAACAAACCGGCCAAAACCGGCCAAATAAAGCTTCAACAGCCTAAAATATCTTCGGTCTGTCTCAATAGAACCATACAAATATGGATATCATTGGAACCGGCTCCTTGACCACATTGTGATAGTTACAGTTATGCCCTGTGCCAATGCATTCTCTTATATATGCGACTCGACCTTAGGTCGCCTCGCATATATAAGAGAATGCATTGGCCTAAAAAAAATCTTTTTTTAACACTTTTGACCATTTTTTCTTACATTCTTTAACAATTTATAATTTTTAATGTGTTAAGCCAATGCATTCTCTTATATATGCGAGGCGACCTATGGTCGACTCGCATATATAAGAGAATGCATTGGCACAGGGCCCTTCTGTTGGGTAAAGGGTTAAGGTAAATTTTGTTAGGCCAATGTATTCTCTTACATATGCGAGGCTCCCTAGAATGAGAATGCATTGGCACAGGGTTTTCGCAAAATTTCAGGAAGCTCCAGTCATAGAAGGGTAACGGTGAATATATTTCATAATATCATAACTCACTCAGGGATCTTTAAACTCTTCACTGCTATGACATTCGTAACTATTACGGACGTAAAAGTGCACGTTATGTGCTATAT
This sequence comes from Siphonodentalium dalli, assembly GCA_032622095.1. Classification (NCBI taxonomy): domain Eukaryota; kingdom Metazoa; phylum Mollusca; class Scaphopoda; order Gadilida; family Siphonodentaliidae; genus Siphonodentalium; species Siphonodentalium dalli. The sequence continues at coordinate 179,729,352 of CP136069.1, read as the reverse complement.
GGTCTGTAGTACCTACGGACCTACTTCAGCACACTAGCAGTAGGCCATTATTCATAACTGAAACTCAGAAATTAGTGCATCGGAATAACTGTATCTCAAAGTTTCAATCTCGATCTCGATATTCCACCATTGTGAACGATAATAGCCTTTCAACTGAGTCAGTTTTATGGGTCTTGTGCAGTGTTCACGCTGGACCGAAAAAAACTTTAGCCAAAAGTTTAGCCAAATGAAAATTTTATTAGCCAAATGAAAAAAACTTTAACCAAATGTTTTTTGGCCAAATTAAAAACAATTTGGCCAAATTAAATCATCGTTTTCTGGTCGGTTCACAATTAATGACTAAAATATTTGTTTTAAACTTTATTTGTTATACTCAGAATGAAAACATAATTATAATCACATAAATCCGCCAAACTAATTGTAATAACCCTATGTCAACTTTATTGACACCATAGCATGACGGCCGCTAACAATGGCTTATTATAGTAAGGTGTTAACTGGTGAATATCTATTGTATTCAAATCTTTTATGAAGTTAAGCCAGGGATACATTTAATGACACACATTGCGTAACCACTGAGTTAAGAACTGCTCTTCTATCACGAACAAAGCAGACGGCTTAATTAATTACATACGTTTTGATGATTAGGCTAAATGTTAAATGTCTGATCCTCATGTTCAGTAACTTCCTCACATCTACTAACGTCATTTCGTATGTCAGTTAGAGGACACTCAGTCTGTGGTATAGAAGGCAATGTCTGTCTTTGTCCGAAAAAGTCAGTCAGTTTTTTTGTCTTCGCCGGGCGTTCTGATGTGGCATTCGGTAGCTTGCGTTTATTACTCATTGTGGAAATTGTGAATGATGGATACTATTCCGATCCGCCTATTTATTGGACATTACAAAAACACCTTAAAACAGCAGCGGTATCACTAGTTAATCACCTATTCATTGTGCTCACTGATGACAACTCTCTTCAAAGCATACTGTTTCGTATTGTTTACATAGTCGGTGTCATCGACGGCGTATAAAAAAAAAATCACTCTTTAAAACAACAGCGTCACCACTAGGTATTCACCTATTAATTGTGCTTACTGATAACAACTCTCTTCAAAGCATATATATAAACAAAAATACTGATCAGATGTCAATCAGTTGTATAATGTTCCCTTTGTACAGCCGCCACACGGAACGATATTTCATAAGTACGAAAATAACGAAATACCGGTACTTTCGTCACCTAACTTCGTCTTGAATGTCGATCTATTGAGCGCTTTTATTAATTAGCTTTCTGACTCCATGATTTCCGTCTCCATTTTGGGTCAAAAAAAGTTTAGCCAAAAGTTTAGCCAAATGAAATTTATATTAGCCAAATTCGAAAAAGATTAGCCATTGGCTAATTTGGCTACCGACAGCGTGAACACTGGTCTTGTGATATTCCCGTTATAATTTTTCACTGAAAAATTACAATTATGTCAATAGCCCGGCACACGACGTCATTTAGCAGCGAAGATGTTAAATATTCAGGCTATGCATTGTAATCGGAACATTTCCTCTGTTATTGACAGGTGATGAAGACCAACAAGCGCAGGAAGAAGTGGAGGGGTCCGACGAGAATTCTGTGGAAGAGATTAGTGACTGATAAAAGGTGAAGGGTCATGTTACCGACCCTATACATGACATCATTCCGCGTTGCACGCCAACCCATTTTGGGTGACCATCGACTCATTATGGGTTTTCACAGATTAGTCAAGATGGTGTCTCGGGAGACAGAGCGATTAAAGCATTCAAAAGCCTCTCATCAAATGCATGATATTCTGATGGACATTTGTTTTCTGCCTTTGCCACTAACAGCCCTGGGAATTTGCCAGGCAATAGGCAATGCCTAGGAAAGATCAGAGGCAAATAAGTTCATTGGGTAATACTAAAATCTCATTGTATCAAACAGAAATACAACCTCTTTAGCCAAAATGACATCCTGTCACTTTTCTTTGCATACTGGTGTATTGTCCTACAATAACACCCTTGGCACTTTGGCATTAAGTATAAGGGCACTGGGAGATGGTTGGGAGTTGTACACATACGAGTAGTGGCTTGGAAACAGTGTCCCCAAATATTACTATTAATTTAGATGACAGTACTTTGAGTGTATGATATTTAACCCTTTACCCAACAGAACGGCCCTGTGCCACTCGCATATATAAGAGAATGCATTGGCTTAACACATATTAAAAATGATAAAATTGTCAAAGAATGTAGAAAAATATTATAAAAAATGTTAAAAAATGTAAGAAAAAATTATAAAATTGTTAAAGAATGTAAGAAAAAATGGTAAAAAGTGTTAAAAAAGAATTTTTTATGGTCGCCTCGCATATATAAGAGAATGCATTGGCACAGGGCATTACTGTAACCATCACAATGTGGTCAATGAACCGGTTCCAATGATATCCATATGTGTATGGTGTTATTGAGACAGACCGAAGATATTTTAGGCTGTTGAAGCTTTATTTGGGCGTTTTTGGCCTCTTTGTTGGGTAAAGGGTTAAGCATACAGTATTTTATACAATTTCTTTCATAACTAATCTTAATAAAATAGCATACCTGGGTTTTAAGGTTATTATTTAATTGAAATGGAAATATTGTTGCAAAATTTCTTCCACCAAGACAACAATATTGTCTACACCTAGGCAACAATATTGCCTACACCTAGGTAACAATATTGCCTGCACCTAGGCAACAATATTGCCTACACCTAGGCAATAATATTGCCTACACCTAAGCAACAATATTGCCTACACCTAGGCAACAATATTGTCTAGGCATATTTTCATCAATTTCTTTTGTAACTAATCTTAAAGTGATGTGAAACACTCCGGTAGGGTGATCAAATAGAAATGAAGAATATTCTTGCTCAAAGTACTTATTTTTACAAATATGATATCCAAAATTGACAACACACGCCGTCAGTCATATATATTAACTAAATGCAGTGACTCTCGATTGCGAAATCGTTTACGTTAGTTTGTAGCCGATAGTTGCGTCCCGAACCGAGAAGTAAATATTTACAATCGAGCGTAGTTCGGATGATGTTTTCTATGGAGTGGAACGGTCGATTGACTTGAGATTTTCGGCGATGTTAGTAGAATGCTACATTCCTTCAGTTTGCATAGCGCCTGAGTACTAACTTATCAATTTCACTCACCCAAACAAGTCCATAATATGTCTTTAATAAAATAGCATACCTGGGTTGTAAGGTTATTATTTATTCCTGGGTTGTAAGGTTATTATTTATTCCTGGGTTGTAAGGTTATTATTTATTTGAAATGGAAATATTGTTGCAAAATTACCTAGATAAAATCTTTTTTTTTTCTTGGCCGATTTCTTCCACCTAGATAACGATATTGCCTAGGCATCTTTTCATCAATTCCCAGGGCTGCAACTAGTATGAATGTAGTACGGAGAGACAATCTGTGTCAACTGCGGAAAATATTCTCTCACACTGTCCGCTCTCATACCTTTCATATTCATGCTTTAAAGGTGCACCTACAGTAATGCTCTAATTAATCGACTCCTTAAACACGGCAGAATTATGGGTAACTTTTCAGGATTATGGCTTGTTGCCATTCATTGGAAAGCTCACGGTGAGAGCTTTCCGATGAATGGCAACAAGCCATATTTCCGACTAAATCCTGAAAATTTACCCATAATTCTGCTGTGTTTAAGTAGTCGATTAATTGGAGCATTACTGTAGTCATGTAGATCCAGGTATTTCAAGTCTGGATATAGTGTGTCCAACATTTGCAGAATGAGGTCCCCAGAGGGTGACTTTAATGACGCTATCCCACACAGCAGGCTATCATCACCAAATTCACCCTCTGGGATAAGCATTCTGTTTCGGCCTCAACTGCTATGGCCCATAATGGGAGACCTATTGAAGTTCTCCAGTTGAAGTTGGTGATTATTTACCTCAATTATGCATTTATCTTCTGCAAATTAGGGGATATAGAAACTGAACCGAAGGGAAAATTAATAAAAACAATGTTAATTTGAGTCTATAGATACTTCCCAGAAGATGAGGCCTAAGCAGAATGATGTGCCTAGAGGCTGAATGTGGTGATGCTAGCCTGCTGTGTGTCACACACACTATATTCAGTCTTGTTATTGAACAATAAATTTCCATTGGTAGCATATCCATATCATTCACGTCACTCATTCAGTTTGACAGCTCACTGTGAATGAAACATTCATTACATGTCAGGGAAACAAGGGGAAAAGTTACCTCTTTTCTATTTTAGGCCATATGTATTACTCTTGTTGGCATTTTCTCTCTTATTTCAATCTGCATATAAAAATTGTTGGGTTTTGAACAGTAAATCAGTGAAGTTGAAGATACTTTGTATGGCTTTAACATCTTTACTGCTAGATTGGAGTCATGACACGAGTAGTCCAAATTTCCTTCAACATAAACCAGCTTGTGAAATATCGGTTGGGATAATGTTGTTTATGGCAAAGTCCCGTTAACCCTTTACCCAACAAAACGGCCCTGTGCCAATGCATTCTCTTATATATGCGAGTCGACCATAGGTCGCCTTGCATATATAAGATAATGCATTGGCTTAACTCATATTAAAACTGATAAAATTGTCAAAGAATGTAGAAAAATATTATAAAAATTGTTAAAAAAATGTAAGAAAAAATTATTTTTAGACCAATGCATTCTCTTATATATGCGAGGCGACCTATGGTCGACTCGCATATATAAGAGAATGCATTGGCACAGGGCATAACTGTAACCATCACAATATGGTCAATGAACCGGTTCCAATGATACCCATATTTGTATGGTGTTATTGAGACACACCGAAGATATTTTAGGCTGTTGAAGCTTTATTTGGGCGTTTTTGGCCAGTTTGTTGGGTAAAGGGTTAATATACATTTCTAGAGAACCCAGATCCAGTGGTGGGATTTTTTGTCAGTTTTAATAGCTTTTACCCGACAGATCAATTCATGATGCTGTATTCATCGGGACATCTTACGGTCATAATGGTATATTATAATCTAATTTTCATGTTAAATTGCACATAGAATATCCGCGTATTTACGGGCAACCCAAGTTGGTTTACATTTAATTCTCACTGTCATTTTGCAAGGTCAAATGATTTTGTATTTATGTAAACAATATGATAAAAATATTTTATTCACATTTCAATACTACTGTTAGTTGACAACTCTGTGGATTTCAGAACAAATATATTTTTTTCTATAGAATACACTGGTTTACTGTCACAATTGTGACATATTACAGTTATTGTGGATTTGAGGTGAGCAGGTCAACAATGCTAAACCCCGATATAGAAAGACATATACACTGGGCTTCCACATAAAACAGAATTATCCAAACCTATTTCAATAGCTGCTTTACTTCGAAGAAAAATTGGACTAGACATGAGCCATAACAGAAAAGTTTTACTATTTTTATAACTCAATGTCCATGTTTTGGATTGAAAATCGCTGTTCTTAATCTGAAAATGTATGACATCAGATATTTATTATGTTTTTGGGCGACACCGAAAATCTGTTGACAGTGTTATCCAGGAACAATGATCTTTAAACATCAAATAAAATGATATTTCAACAAACTTTTGGTATTGTCGTACTTGAAATTTCCAACATTCAAGGTTACACCCTCAAATAAATAAAAGACAAATTTTTTTAATTTGACTGAAATTAAAGTTTTTTTGTCTCAATTAAAAATTTTAATCAGAGGATCTCACCCAAAATTTAAATCTGGAAGGGGTGCTCAAATGCGAGCCCCTGTTAACCCTTTCATGATTGGAGCTTACTGAAATTTTGCCAAAAACCTGTGACAATGCATTCTCTTATATATGCGATTCTCCCATAGGGAACCTCGCATATATAAGAGAATACATTGGCCAAACAATATTTACCTTGACCTTGTAAGCCAGTGCATTCTCTTACACGTGCGAGGCTCCCTATGGGAGACTCGTATGTATACATGTATATATATGAGAATGCACTGGCACAGGATTTTCAACACTGCACCAATGCAGTTCCCATCATAAAAGGGTTAAACCTTGTCTATCCATGCTTCAGAATCTCAAATAATCTTATTTCCATTCAGGCATCTTTACAAATATCACAACATTCATTGTTATTTGGAAAATAAGGAAACTATGTTGATTAATGTTGCCAATGTTAACCTATCACCGGTCCTGATGACGATTCTGTGTCTGGACATGGATTATATTTCCATAGCATTCAAATCTGGTACATGCAATATATGATAGCTTGTGATTTTCAGACAGCAAATCCTGCGCCGAATCGGACAATACCAATATATGATTTTCCCACAAAAATGAACTCAATGTTCCATTGCATATGTCTTGATTCAGATTATCTATTTGCATTGAGACATCTTTACGAACATCACAACCGTCATTGTTATTTGGATACTAATGACGATATTCCATTGCATATGTCTATTTCCGTTGAGACATCTTTACGAATATCACAACAGTCATTGTTAGCTCAACTTTACTTTGTAAAGTTTGAGCTATTGCCATGGCTTTGTCGTCCGTCGTACGTGTGTTTGTGTGTACGTAAGGCGTCAACAATGCAGGCTACAGGTCGTACCTTTCGTCGGATCATTATGAAATTTCTCATAGCTGTTGACATCAACATTTAGACCAGAATAATTTTGGGGTCATTCGGAACAAAAACATGGCCGCCAGTGGCCATATTGGATTTCAAAATTCAATCCATTAGCACGGGCTACAGGCCGTACTGTTTGTCTGATCTTCATGAAATTTGTCATGGATGTTAATATTGACATGTAGATGGGAACGAGTAATTTTGGGGTCATTCGGCCCAAAAACATGGCTGTCAGCAGCCATCTTGGATTTTACTCTTTGTATGACTAAATTCTTTAGCACGGGCTACAGGTCGTACTTTTAGTCTGATCATCATAAATTTTATCAAGAATGTTAATAATGACATGTAGATGGGAACGAGTCATTTTGGGGTCATTCGGCCAAAAAACATGGCCGCCAGCAGCCATCTTATATTTTACTCTTTGTATGACTAAATCCTTTAGCACGGGCTACAGGTCGTACCTTTAGTCTGATCATCATAAAATTTGTCATGGCTGTTGAAATTGGAATGTAGATGGGAACGAATCATTTTGGGGTCATTCGGACAAAAAACATGGCCGCCAGCAGCCATTTTGGATTTCAAAATTTAATCCATTAGCACGGGCCACAGGTCGTACTGTTCGTCTGATCACCATGAAATTTGTCATGGATGATAATATTGACATGTAGATGGGAACGAGTAATTTTGGGGTCATTCGGCCAATAAACATGGCCGCCAGCAGCCATCTTCGATTTTACTCTTTGTATGACTAAATTCTTTAGCACGGGCTGCAGGTCGTACCTTTAGTCTGATCATCATAAAATTTGTCATGGATATTAACAATGACATGTAGATGGGAACGAGTAATTTTGGGGTCATTCGGCTATAAAACATGGTCGCCAGCAGCCATCTTGGATTTTACTCTTTGTATGACTAAATCCTTTAGCACGGGCTACAGGTCGTACCTTTAGTCTGATCATCATAAAATTTGTCATGGTTGTTGAAATTGGAATGTAGATGGGAACGAGTTATTTTGGGGTCATTCGGACAAAAAACATGGCCGCCAGCGGCCATCTTGGATTAAAAAATTTAAGCCATTAGCACGGGCCACAGGTCGTACTGTTTGTCTGATGATCATGAAATTTGTCATGGATGATAATATTGACATGTAGATGGGAACGAGTAATTTTGGGGTCATTCGGCCAAAAAACATGGCCGCCAGCAGCCATCTTGGATTTTACTCTTTGTATGACTAAATTCTTTAGCACGGGCTGCAGGTCGTACCTTTAGTCTGATCATCATAAAATGTGTCATGGATGTTAACAATGACATGTAGATGGGAACTAGTCATTTTGGGGTCATTCGGCCAAAAAACATGGCCGCCAGCAGCCATCTTGGATTTTACTCTTTGTATGACTAAATCCTTTAGCACGGGCTACAGGTCGTACCTTTAGTCTGATCATCATAAAATTTGTCATGGTTGTTGAAATTGGACTGTAGATGGGAACGAGTTATTTTGGGGTCATTCGGACAAAAAACATGGCCACCAGCGGCCATATTGGATTAAAAAATTTAATCCATTAGCACGGGCCACAGGTCGTACTGTTCTTCTGATCATCATGAAATTTGTAATGGATGATAATATTGACATGTAGATGGGAACAAGTAATTTTGGGGTCATTCGGGCCAAAAAACATGGCCGCCAGCAGCCATCTTGGATTTTACTCTTTGTATGACTAAATTCTTTAGCACGGGCTGCAGGTCGTACCTTTAGTCTGATCATCATAAAATGTGTCATGGATGTTAACAATGACATGTAGATGGGAACGAGTAATTTTGGGGTCATTCGGCCAAAAAACCTGGTCGCCAGCAGCCATCTTGGATTTTACTCTTTGTATGACTAAATCCTTTAGCACGGGCTACAGGTTGTACCTTTAGCTGATTATCATGAAATTTGTCATGAATGTTAATAATGACATGTAGATGGGAACGAGTCATTTTGAGGTCATTCGGCCGAAAAACATGGCCGCCAGCAGCCATCTTGGATTTTACTCATTGTATGACTAAATCCTTTAGCATGGGCTACAGGTCGTACCTTTAGTCTGATCATCATAAAATGTGTCATGGTTGTTGAAATTGGAATGTAGATTGGAAACAAGTCATTTTGGGGTCATTCGGACAAAAAACATGGCCGCCAGCGGCCATCTTGGATTAAAAAATTTAATCCATTAGCACGGGCCACAGGTCGTACTGTTCGTCTGATGATCATGAAATTTGTCATGGATGATAATATTGACATGTAGATGGGAACGAGTAATTTTTGGGTCATTCGGCCCAAAAACATGGCCGCCAGCAGCCATCTTGGATTTTACTCTTTGTATGACTAAATTCTTTAGCATGGGCTACAGGTCGTACCTTTAGTCTGATCATCATAAAATTTGTCATGGATGTTAACGATGACATGTAGATGGGAACGACTCATTTTGGGGTCAATCGGATGAAAACATGGCCACCAGCAGCCATCTTGGATTTTACTCTTTGTATGACTAAATTCTTTAGCACGGGCTACATGTCATACCTTTAGTCTGATCATCATAAAATTTGTCATGAATGTTAATAATGACATGTAGATGGGAACGAGTCATTTTGGGATCATTCGGCCAAAAAACATGGCCGCCAGCAGCCATCTTGGATTTTACTCTTTGTATGACTAAATTCTTTAGCATGGGCTACAGGTCGTACCTTTAGTCTGATCGTCATAAAATTTGTCATGGATGTTAACGATGACATGTAGATGGGAACGACTCATTTTGTGGTCATTCGGCCGAAAACAAGGCCGCCAGCAGCCATCTTGGATTTTACTTTTCTCTTCATGTCTATAAACATGTATTAGATATTCAACTTTCCACATTCCTAATGGCTCCATTGACTGTAATACATTAAATTATTCCCACGGGCTACAGGTCGTACCTTTAGTCTGATCATCATAAAATTTGTCATGGTTGTTGAAATTGGAATGTAGATGGGAACGAGTTATTTTGGGGTCATTCGGACAAAAAACATGGCCGCCAGCGGCCATCTTGGATTAAAAAATTTAAGCCATTAGCACGGGCCACAGGTCGTACTGTTTGTCTGATGATCATGAAATTTGTCATGGATGATAATATTGACATGTAGATGGGAACGAGTAATTTTGGGGTCATTCGGCCAAAAAACATGGCCGCCAGCAGCCATCTTGGATTTTACTCTTTGTATGACTAAATTCTTTAGCACGGGCTGCAGGTCGTACCTTTAGTCTGATCATCATAAAATGTGTCATGGATGTTAACAATGACATGTAGATGGGAACTAGTCATTTTGGGGTCATTCGGCCAAAAAACATGGCCGCCAGCAGCCATCTTGGATTTTACTCTTTGTATGACTAAATCCTTTAGCACGGGCTACAGGTCGTACCTTTAGTCTGATCATCATAAAATTTGTCATGGTTGTTGAAATTGGAATGTAGATGGGAACGAGTTATTTTGGGGTCATTCGGACAAAAAACATGGCCACCAGCGGCCATATTGGATTAAAAAATTTAATCCATTAGCACGGGCCACAGGTCGTACTGTTCTTCTGATCATCATGAAATTTGTAATGGATGATAATATTGACATGTAGATGGGAACAAGTAATTTTGGGGTCATTCGGCCAAAAAACATGGCCGCCAGCAGCCATCTTGGATTTTACTCTTTGTATGACTAAATTCTTTAGCACGGGCTGCAGGTCGTACCTTTAGTCTGATCATCATAAAATGTGTCATGGATGTTAACAATGACATGTAGATGGGAACGAGTAATTTTGGGGTCATTCGGCCAAAAAACCTGGTCGCCAGCAGCCATCTTGGATTTTACTCTTTGTATGACTAAATCCTTTAGCACGGGCTACAGGTTGTACCTTTAGCTGATTATCATGAAATTTGTCATGTATTACGAGTCATTTTGAGGTCATTCGGCCGAAAAACATGGCCGCCAGCAGCCATCTTGGATTTTACTCATTGTATGACTAAATCCTTTAGCATGGGCTACAGGTCGTACCTTTAGTCTGATCATCATAAAATGTGTCATGGTTGTTGAAATTGGAATGTAGATTGGAAACAAGTCATTTTGGGGTCATTCGGACAAAAAACATGGCCGCCAGCGGCCATCTTGGATTAAAAAATTTAATCCATTAGCACGGGCCACAGGTCGTACTGTTCGTCTGATGATCATGAAATTTGTCATGGATGATAATATTGACATGTAGATGGGAACGAGTAATTTTTGGGTCATTCGGCCCAAAAACATGGCCGCCAGCAGCCATCTTGGATTTTACTCTTTGTATGACTAAATTCTTTAGCATGGGCTACAGGTCGTACCTTTAGTCTGATCATCATAAAATTTGTCATGGATGTTAACGATGACATGTAGATGGGAACGACTCATTTTGGGGTCAATCGGATGAAAACATGGCCGCCAGCAGCCATCTTGGATTTTACTCTTTGTATGACTAAATTCTTTAGCACGGGCTACATGTCATACCTTTAGTCTGATCATCATAAAATTTGTCATGAATGTTAATAATGACATGTAGATGGGAACGAGTCATTTTGGGATCATTCGGCCAAAAAACATGGCCGCCAGCAGCCATCTTGGATTTTACTCTTTGTATGACTAAATTCTTTAGCATGGGCTACAGGTCGTACCTTTAGTCTGATCGTCATAAAATTTGTCATGGATGTTAACGATGACATGTAGATGGGAACGACTCATTTTGTGGTCATTCGGCCGAAAACAAGGCCGCCAGCAGCCATCTTGGATTTTACTTTTCTCTTCATGTCTATAAACATGTATTAGATATTCAACTTTCCACATTCCTAATGGCTCCATTGACTGTAATACATTAAATTATTCCCTTTCCAAGTTGAGCTACAGTGTCATTGACACTTTCATTATTTGGATACTAATGATGATATTCCATTGCATATGTCTTTTTCCGTTGAGACATCTTTACGAATATCACAACAGTCATTGTTATTTGGATACTAATGACGATATTCCATTGCATATGTCTTTTTCCGTTGAGACATCTTTACGAATATCACAACAGTCATTGTTATTTGGATACTAATGACGATATTCCATTGCATATGTCTTTTTCCGTTGAGACATCTTTACGAATATCACAACAGTCATTGTTATTTGGATACTAATGACGATATTCCATTGCATATGTCTTTTTCCGTTGAGACATCTTTACGAATATCACAACAGTCATTGTTATTTGGATACTAATGATGATATTCCATTTCATATGTCTTGATTCAGATTATCTATTTGCGTTGAGACATCTTTACGAATATCACAACAGTCATTGTTATTTGGACAATAAGGAAGAAAACAAAGAACACTCTGTCGATTAATGTTGCCAATGTTCTCCAGTCGCGATCACGTGTCTGTGGCACCCTCGATTTTGTCAGCCCTTTCGTTGTTTCGTCAGAGTGTTCGGCTGGTAGACGTCCCATCACATTATTGAAATTATACATCCAGTTGGATTCAGTGGGCATTTCCAAAGGATCTGAGTTTGGTTCTCTCAGTGATAAATCTGGCTGTCGATCAGAATTATTGTTGTCCTATAAAAAAAGAGATAATTTATTTCATAAAATTTACCCAAGTGGAAAATATGTCAATTTAACCGCAAATGCCCTGACATGGTACACGATAAGTACATATATATAACCTCATTAGTACATATATATAACCTCATTAGTACATATATTTAACCTCATTAGTATATATATATAACCTCATTAGCCAAGTCATGGTCAGTTGGACAAGTCAAAATCAAAGTGAAACTTTCTCAACATTTTAAATGCTGTTTGACTGTCAAAAAGTTTTATTCTGACTGGCAATACCTTTATGAATATAGAATTTTGTTAAATTCAATCTTGCATGCCATGAAATACCAAAATGTGGAAACAATTAACAAAATGTTGAGATCAATCTTTATCGCCTGTAGATTAATTTTAATTTCAATTAATCCAAATTTGCTAAAGCTATTGTTAGGAAAGCCTGTATGAGAAATGCCTGTCCTTAAAATTTCTGCGATCATCTGAAATGTGTGCACAAGTGGATAACTATGGTAATTATAAGCAAGGGTGGATATAGTTTGTCTGACATTTGCATAATCAGGTCCACTGAGGGTGAATTTGGTGATGCTATTCCCGTACAGTGGGCTAGCATCACCAAATTCACCATCTGTAAGACCTGGGATCAGATTGAAGTTCCCCAGTTGAAGTTGGTGATGTTCACCCATTAGTCACCGCGATTATGCATTTTATCGTCTGCAAATTGGGGATATAGAAACTGAACAGACAAAAGGGAAAACAGAACTCAAAATAATGTTAATTTGAGACTTCCCAGAAGATGAGGCCTAAGCAGAATGAGGTCCCCAGAGGGTGAAGTTAATTAGTGATGATAGTATGCCATGCTGGATAGTGTCACTAAATTCCTCTGTGGACCTCATTCAGGAAACGTCAGACAAACTATATTCAGACTTGCTTATAAGATTCTGGTTCTGGCCTTGTGATTCGATGCAATTTGGAATCTTTCATCTGATGAGGCCAAAGAAAATTAAATGTCTGGTTTGGGTTATAAGCCGAAAAAAATAGGGTCGGTAGGTAGGCTTGAAATTTTATTTTTTTAATTATTTTTTTTGGACATATTCTTATGACTTTTCATTGTGCGTATTTTACTCAGCAAGATTGACATAAAACTACTTTTGATTAATTTTGTATAAAGTTTAATATTATAAACAATACTTTTACTTAGCAATCAACCTATTCTAAGATGCTTAAATGTGTTTTTTTGTGTTTTATGAAATTTTTGGACTAAAAATTTAAATAGATTTTCTTGAAAACCATGAAAAAAACTTTAGGGTAGGGGATTTAAAATAGGGTCGGTAGGGAAACTCAAACCACAAATATTTTTTTCTTTGGCCTGAGATTCGATTTGAAATTGGCCGTCTTGATTCAAATCTTTAGCACCAGTTGCATTCTTATTACATCAACTGACCCACCAATATGGTTGGAAATTTCAACTGATCAGCATAACAGTCTGACATTTTGAATCCAAGTGTGAAAACATTTTAACCCTTTACCCAACAAAGCGGCCAAAAACGCCCAAATAAAGCTTCAACAGCCTAAAATATCTTCGGTCTGTCTCAATAACACCATACAAATATGGATATCATTGGAACCGGTTCATTGACCACATTGTGATGGTTACAGTTATGCCCCGTGCCAATGCATTCTCTTATATATGCGAGTCGACCATAGGTCGCCTCGCATATATAAGAGAATGCATTGGCCTAAAAAAAATCTTTTTTAACACTTTTTACCATTTTTTCTTACATTCTTTAACAATTTTATAATTTTTTCTTACATTTTTTAACATTTTTTATAATATTTTTCTACATTCTTTGACAATTTTATCATTTTTAATATGTGTTAAGCCAATGCATTCTCTTATATATGCGAGGCGACCTATGGTCGACTCGCATATATAAGAGAATGCATTGGCACCAGGGATGTGGCTAGAGGGGGGTGTGGGGGGGTGTCTCACCCCCCCAGCAGAGAGCTATATTTTCAATAGTTGGAAATTTCATACCTGCCACAACGAAATTTCACACCAACAATAGGTTGAAAATGTTCTTGTAGTTTGATTATAAAACAATTTATTGGGGGAATTTATTGTTTTTCGACCAATATATGCATATGTTCCTATTTTTGGTCAAAAACTTTGACAGAAATGGACATCAGTTGGAAATTTTCCAACCTTAGGGGGGTGACAGGTTGGAAATTTCCAACACTTGGAAAGCTTGTGTCCTGGTCCCTCCCCCGTGGCCAGTCAAAAACTAGTTAATTTAAGAAAACAATATTGTCATACAATTGGTCAACATTGTCATTGGAATTGTCATCAGTTGGAAATTTTCCAACCTAAGTGGGGGTGTATGGTTTGAAATTTCCAACAGTATGAAGGCTTGAGGCTAGTCTAGATGTTAGGATTTTGCGATTTTCTTGTTCAGATTTCAAAATTTTCGCACACCGGGCCGAACCATGGTCGGCCCGCGGTGTGTCATTGCCCCATCCACATGGCCAATACAAAACTGCTAATTAGTTTAGCAAAACAACATTTTACTACATTTGGTCAAACTTGTAGACATAAATGGTCATCAGTTGAAGAATTTTCCAACCTGAGGGGGAGCATGAGGTTTGAAATTTCCAACACTAGGAAAGCTTCAGTTGAGGCCAGTCTATGCTAGGATTTGCGATTTTCTCGTATATAGTTTTCAAAATTTTCTCACACCGGGCCAAATAACCATGGTCGGCCCGGTGTTTCCTGGTCTGTTGTCGGCAGCTGTGTGCATTTGTCTGGAATTAGATCGATCACTAGTTGTTTTTTTTGGGGGGCAATTTTCAGGTTAAAATATCTTAAATGTTCTCATACTGGGAAAATAGAAGCATGGCTTATGAATATATAGGAAATTAGGCCTGAGCATGAGGTACAAGGGGGGGGGGTGCAAATTGAATTATGCAAAAAGTTGTGTTGGTGTGATTCCGACTCAAGGGGGGGGGGGGGTGCAAATGGAATTATGCAAAAAGTTGTGTTGGTGTGATTCGGACTCAAAGGGGGGGGGTGCAAATGGAATTATGCAAAATGTTTTGTTGGTGTGATTTCGACTCAAGGGGGGGGGGGGTGCAGTTGGAAATTCCCAAGGTGGACACCCCCCCAGCTTAGACCCTCTAGCCACATCCCTGATTGGCACAGGGCCGTTCTGTTGGGTAAAGGGTTAATGTATGATGAATTGACTAATCCCCCAGCCGCCACGTCCCTGGAATAACAAGTAAAACTACCTGACTATTGATGTGTCTCTTCATCCATACCGGAGTTTCTCTCTTCCATTGGAAGTGGATGTGGATAACCAGCACAGTAACAATGCAAGACACCGACACTAACGCCAGATTGCAAGTAAAATATATTGCTGCAAAAATAAAGTTACAATGATAGTGACTCGTTTGATTTCTTCTATTAGTTTCTCTCTCTCTGCGTGAGCAAGACTTACAACAACTCCATAAATTGTATGTAACACTAGTTTTATGATCCTCTGTTATTAATAACATTGAGAAATATATGTTATCCACATATAAACTGAAGAATAATTATAAAGAGTGTTATTGTCTTGAAACTGACATGGCTCATTCGAACTTCTAAATTTTTTGGACATAATTTCGGAAGGGGGTATAAGATAGGTTGATAAATACAAGATATAGTGATATACCGGCTACATATGCTCTGAACAATACTTTCTAATGTCAGAACTG
Source organism: Siphonodentalium dalli (assembly GCA_032622095.1). Classification (NCBI taxonomy): domain Eukaryota; kingdom Metazoa; phylum Mollusca; class Scaphopoda; order Gadilida; family Siphonodentaliidae; genus Siphonodentalium; species Siphonodentalium dalli. The sequence goes on along the minus strand of CP136069.1, from coordinate 179,713,304 downwards.
TTTTCCAGCTGTATTCAATTTTCACACAGAAATGAAACATGATGAGGACTAGACTATCAAGGAATGGTCTTTATTGTTCCACAAAGAAAGTTCGGGACCCAAACATTTCTATCAAATTCAATCACTAAAGTAAACTTTATGTGGCTGTATAACAATGTTTAGCGTATTTATGTGGCTGTATAACAATGTTTAGCGTATTTATGTGGCTGTATAACAATGTTTAGCGTATTTATCAACCTAACAAAATCTGCTGTCCCATAGTTTAAAGTCATGTGAAACACTCCGGTAGGGTGATCAAATAGAAATGGAGAATAATCCTGCTCAAAGTAGTTATTTGTACGATTATTAACAAAAATTTACAGCACACACATCGTCATTCTTATATATTAGTTAAATGCAATGACTCTCAATGGCGAAATCATTTGCTTTAGTTTATCGCCAACTGTTGCGTCCCGAATCGAGATGTAAATCTATGGAGTGGTATGGTAGCTTTCTTCGAGATTTTCGGCGATGTTAGTAGAATGGTACATTCCCACAGTTGTCATATAGCACCTGAGTACTAACTTATCAGTTTCACGCACCCGAACAAGTCCATAATATGTCTTTAATGTGTGGAAAACAAAGTCAGAAGAAAAATAAATTTCCAATGACATTGACAGCAACTTCTATCGACTGATCTTCGCGACTCATATCAGACTGAGTTTTGCAATAAGAACAAAATCGATCTATTTTACATGTTATTGTTGATGATATTCTCCATAGGGAGACTCGTATATATAAGAGAACTAGCAGGGTTACCTGGCGTTGCCCAGGTTAAAGTGATGTGAAACCATCTGCATGATGTAGATATCAGGTCGGAATAGAGAATACTCTTGCTCAATACATGTATTCTCATAAAATGTATGCCCAAATAGCATCACAAAACATGATTCTTACACATGAAATATAAGTAGTGGCTCACCTAGTCGGATCGGAGTGATTGTCATTTTGTTTATCGCGATTAATCATTCACACCAATAAAGAAGTATTTATTTATTTACATCTGTGCCTATACTTCAGATGTCATATATATATATTTTTTTTAATCGTATACAGTCAATGAGGTTGGAATTGACGTTTCTTTTTGTTTTTGTTTTTATTTTTATTGTGATCAAACATGAACATCATAAACACATTAGTTCGCAAAAATAAAAGACGACAATTGGTTTTTTAGCTCACCTGAGACGAAGTCTCCGGTGGAGCTATAGTCATCACTCCTCGTCCGTCGTCCGTCCATCCGTCCGTCCATCCGTCCTTCCGTCCATCCGTCCATCCGTCCGTCAACAATTCTTTGAACATCTTCTTCTAAAGTTCCATTGGACCGAATTGGTTCATATTTGGTGTGGATGTTCCCTAGGTGACTCTCATTCAGATTTGTTCAAATGAGGTCACTGGGTCAAATAGTTGCGAAAGCAGGGCCACAACTCTATTCCTTCATAGTAATTCTTATAACGACTTATTTTCCAGAACCATAAGGCCTAATGGGTTCATATTTGGTGTGGATGTTCCCTAGGTGACTCACATCCAGATTTGTTCAAATGAGGTCACCAGGTTGATTAGTTGAGAAACCAGGGCCATAACTCTTTCCCTCCATAGTAATTCTTTTAAACATCTTCTTCTCGAATACCATCAGGCCAAATGGGTTCATATTTGGTATGAAGGATTATTGGTTGACTGGGGTTCAGATTTGTTCAAATGAGGTCACTGGGTCTAATGTGGGTGGGGCCAGGGACATAACTCAGAAAAAAAAAATTCAGATTAAACTCTTTAACCAAAAAAGAAAAGAATAGAAAAGAAATGATATATTAAAAAATAAAAGAATATTTAAAAAAAACTGTGGAATTGTTTTTTTATTATTAGAATATTTAAAAAAAAAAAAAAAAAAAAGTGTATTTAACTCCATGGTCAATTTAATATATATATTTATTACATGATTATATCCTTATTCCATTCAATAAACCCATTCTATAAATTATGATATTAAACGTTCGTTTAATAACAGGAAATAGTGCCAGGTGACCTTTGACTTCCGGTTTGTGGTATGTTAACATTCCATAAGCTACGTCTCAAAATACTATAGCTTCCAATATTTTTCCAACAAACTATTATGAATGAAGAGTTTAAAAATTATATCATTAAAAATACGCCAACATATGCGCCAAAAGAGTCTTTATTTATCTAGGACTATTTCTTTACGCGGCAAACAACGAATAATTACGTAAAACGTCATCGCATGTCTTATAGAAGCCGATGTTAGTTTCGCGTCCCATTTGTTGATTTAAGTATGTTTTGTCGATGTTTTGGATCATGTAATAAATAGAATCTACAACTCGTCCCCAGTTTATAGCGGAAATTACAAAACTCGTCCAGTAAATTAGGTCTGGACCTCGCCAAAGGCTCGGCCCAGACCTAATTTACTGGACTCGTTTTGTAAATCCCGCTATAAACTGGGGACTCGTTGTAGATCCTCTATATATTGTTTAACATTTTTTGATAATTGAAAAACTAATGCCATTACATTTCTGTAGGTTGTGGCCCCTGGCCCTTCATTCAAGTGCACTGCTTCTGCCACCCTGGCCTGGTCTCAAAAATAAAATTTACTCAAATTCTTGACAGAATCATTAATAAGAAGCATTTACTTTGGCTGTAACTGTATATATGCTGGGTATGCCGACACAATCATGTCAATCTTGATATGTTTATAAACATTCCTGCAGATTTGCTAGATGTCATTAATTCCCAATCTCTCATGTATTGTTCATATCAGGACTAATGTCATTTGCAGAATGAGGTCCCCAGAGGGTGAATTTAGTGATGCTATCCCACACAGCGGCCTAGCATCACCAAATTCACCCTCTGGAGACCTCATTCTGCTTAGGCCTCATCTTCTGGGAAGTATCTATAGTATCAAATTAACATTGTTGTTAGTTACATTTCCCTTCTAGGAAGTTTCTATATCCCCTAATTTGCAGAAGATAAATTCCTAATTGAGGTGCCCAATGGGTGAACATCACCAACTTCAACTGGGGAACTTCAATCTTATCCTAGGTCTGCCATAGCAGTTGGGGGCCCTAGCAGAATGAGGTCCCCAGAGGGTGAATTTAGTGATGCTAGCCCGCTGTGCGGGATAGCATCACTAAATTCACCCTCTGGGGACCTCATTCTGCAAATGACAGACACACTTTCACACTATTTCAAGGCTTGATTGTATAATACATTGTGTTGCTTGAGGCCAGGCATGCACAATGTAGGAACATACACGCTTTTTGTGATGCTATCCCACACAGCGGGCTAGCATAACCAAATTCACCTTCTGGAGACCTCATTCTGCTTAGGCCTCATCTTCTGGGAAGTATCTACAGTATCAAATTTACATTGTTGTTAGTTAAATTTCCCTTCTAGGAAGTTTCTATATCCCCTAACTTGCAGAAGATAAAATTCATAAATGAGGTGCCCAATGGGTAAATATCACCAACTTCAACTGGGGAACTTAAATCTTATCCTTATCAGATTTGTGAAAATGGGATCACAAAGTCAAATAAGGGCAGAGCCAGAGACTTAACTATTTCACTGCATAGTAATTCTTAAAATATGTTTTGCAAGAACTATTTGGCTTATATAGAATGGAATGTTCTTCCTTGACTGCAATTCAGATTTGTTTTTAAATGGGGGGTGATCAGTAGTGTACAGTTGGCAATTTCAAGGTGGATTATCACCAATCTACATACTTACAGTCTCTCTAGCCACATATCCTGTTTAAATATACTTCTTTTAAAGTGATTATGAAAAGTGCTGACTGTTTTGGTCTCCAGAGTCCCAGTCTTATCAGTCTTTGCAGTCTGGTGAGCGACCCCACAGTCATTGACTGTCTTGTATTAAATAGATATGTATCAATCAATCTATTGGGTTAGACTAAGATTGTGAGGACACCTGGTTGTCACATCTCCTTGAACATACAGATGTTTTAAAGAAATGTGCAGGTGCTCCTCTGTTCATGGTGGTATATACTGGCTAATTATTCTCAGTTTAAAACAAAAGTTGCCATGCATGTATATCAGCTACATGTGCCACACATAGCGCGATTTTCAGTTTTTTATGTTAGGCGATGAGTCTAACAATGAAAGAAACTGACTATTTTCTTTTATGTCAGAAGAAACTATACTTGACTGCAGACTGTGACAACTATTTTTGAACAGGCCTTCTATACATTTCCATATATCTCATGACAAATTGTTTCCTTTTATGTGGAAAATATATTGAATGGGACAGACTCAATTATATTATAATATATACATGAGCCATTATAATATGCAATCCTCTGACAGTTCAAGGTCAATCATTTTGCAAGAATATATGTATCTCAGACTATCTCTTAAATAGAATGATAAGTATACTGTTCATGCTTTCTGCTATGTGTCTGTTTTGCTAGCTCATTATATGAATGCCCTGATTTCCATCTCCAAATAAATATGAGAGTTGAGAAGATATAATTGTTCAAGTTACTTAATTCTGTCACCATTGGTCGAGATTTTGAAATTTGAACGCCAAAATCTCCTTAGAATGATATGGAGATGGCCTGGGAGATGACTATATAACGTTGGTGGATATCGGCAAATAGAACAATGCTAGTGCATCTCCTCTCGCCATCCATGACCCAAACGGCACCGGATGTGATTTAATTAATCGCACCATTAGAGAGGAACGTGTATGAATTTGGTGGAAATTAGTGCTTAATATATTTGTGTCAGCTTTGTAGCAACCCCCCCCCCCCCCCATGCATGACTTGAACGATGCCACTTTTGACATATTTAAACCACGTCCATTAGACTCATGCATGCATGATATAATGGAGATGATTATATATAAGTTTGGTGGTAATCGGGAACTAAATAAATTAGTATCATAGTTATTACCCCCCCCCCCCCTTCCCCATCTCTCACCAAACGGCACAAATTTGGCATCTTTAAATCACACGATTATATTTCTTATCGTGGAAAAGAATAATACATCAATTTGGTGGAAATCTGCGCTAATAATATTTTTTTAATCAATTGTTGGTGCCCCTCTCCCCGGTGTACCCATGAGTCGAACGGCGCCATATCATGGAGGTGATTATAAGTTTGGTGGAAATCGGCGACAAAACTATTTCATCATATTTTTTTTTGCTGCCCCGTTTTGCCCCTGACACCAATAGCGTCTCTTTAGAACATTTTAACCATTATCTTCCTCGTAAAAAGTTACCCCTGTTATACCACCTTGGTGCCATATCGATTGTACCCGGTGAAGTTATATATAGAACATAGACAGACAGATATTCGCAAATATGGCTATAGGCACCACATTTGGCGTTTTTTACACGCATGATTTGATTTCTGGTATCATTGGCACTAAACATATTTTTATCAGTTTTGGTAACCCTCCCCTCCCTATTTCTGACTCAAACGGTGCCACTTTTGACATCTTTAAACCACACACAGACTCATTATGGGGATGAATACATATAAAATTGGTGAAAATTGGCGAGTATATAAATTCGTATCAAATTTAGTGCCCCAATATATCTCACCCAAAACAGCACCAATTTCATGTATTTAAACTACACCATTATATTTCTCGTATCACGGAGAATAATATTTATCAATCTGGTGGAAATCGGCGCTAAACATATTGTTTATCAATTATGATGTCCTTCTCACTCTATATGCATCCCTGACTCGAATGGCCCCACTTTTGACATCTTTAAACCACACAATTAGACTCCCGATATCATTTATAACTTTGGTGCTAATTGGCCTCTAAACAAGTTTTTATCAAATTTAGTGCCCCCCCCCCGTCTCTCACCCAAACAGCACCAATTTGCCATCTTTAAATCGCACGATTAGATTCCTCGTATCATGGATAAGAATGTGTATCAATTTGGTGGAAATCGGCGCAAAAAATATTCTGTATCAATTGTGGTGACCCCTCTCCCCTTCAATCCACTCCGGTATCGAATGACACAACTTTTGACAGCTTTAAACCACACCATTAGACTCCTCATACCATGGGGATGGTTATATATAGGTTTGGCGGAAATCGGCGACTGAACAAATTCTTATAAAATCTAGTGCGCAATCTCTCATCCAAAACGACACCAACTTGGCGTCTTTAAATCACACAATTAGTTTCCTTGTATCATGGAGAAGAATGTATATAATTTGGTGGAAATCGGCGCTAAAATTATTTTAACAATTTTGGTGCTCCTCTCCCCTTCCGTGCATCCCTGACTCGAACGGCGCCTCTTTTGACATATTTTAACCACACCATTATATTCCTCATATCATGGGGATGATTTTTTTATCAGTTTTGTGACCATCGGCGACAAAACATTTTTCTGCCCCTTCCCCCTTTCTGCCCCTGACAAATACGGCGTCACTTTTAAACCGCACCATTATCTTTCTCGTAAAAAGTTACCCCTCCTAGACCCCTTTTGTGCCATCTAGATGGTCCCCCGTGAATTTCTATAGAACAGACAGACAGACATTCGCAAATATATATATAGATGCACTGGCACATAATCGTTAATGCTGCACCAGCTCAGCTCCCGACAAGAAACGTTTAAATCACATACCCCTGGGGAAATACTAAAATACCATTATAGACTATACCAGATCATACCAGTGACATAGTCTATTCTAGAGCTATAGAACCACCACCTCCTCTTCAGCTATTAATCTGATATATTCATCCCGAGAGCTGGTAATCCTTTCTCTCTGGTGGTCCGACCGTGTGTCGGGTTATCACCCCGCCATCTCCCACACACACTCCATCCGATTAATGATAAACGTCGCTAATCCATAATCTGATATATCAGATTAGTAATCTGACATATATGAATAATAATAATCTGATATATCAGATTAGTAATCTGACACATGAGAATAATGATCTGATATATCAGATTCGTAATATGACATATAAGAATAATAATAGGATATATTAATTGTCAAGATGGCAATCAAAATGGCCACCAAAATTGACAATTTCTGTAATTCATGGTTAGTTCACACATATACCAAGGCGATTCGGTGGGGGCTGTGGGGATTCTTACGCCTCCAAAATATAATCTGATATATCAGATTAATAACTGACGAGGCAGTGGCGGTTCTACGCCTCCGTAATATTGGTATTTTAGTATTTCCCCCTAGTGGCCTGTGGGTTAAATAGGAAAGAGTCTTAGTCTTACCGAGAAGAGGAATCGCGTCTGATGATGGAGGCAGGCTTCCTGTTATAACCATGATGAACAGATAGAGAGATAAAATAGCCGTCGTTTGTAGGGAAACCTTCTCGCCCGACTCAACCGGCAACAGAAAACTCAACAACGTGAGACCGCTGATAAGTATGCATGGCACAACCAGGCTGATCACGTAGGCTATTGGTTTCCGTCGAAGGTTTAAATAGTATGTGACGTCGATGAACGGACTTGGGCAACATGCGTACATCACAGAATGTCTCTCGGCCGTATACGTCACAACTGTCCATTCCACGTTCTCGTGATAGTTCCCTATATCCGTCGATAATGGTGGGAAGAAGTCAAGCAGAGATCCATCATAAATCCAAGACCCGAACACGAATTGACAAACTTGTTCGTCATATGGGAAATATCGTACGTCTAGTTTGCAGAAACTCTCTAAAACAGATGGCCACGTGTAACTCACAGTTCCGTCATGCACAATTTTCAAAATGTTACTCTTCAGTCCGGGAAAATCACTTCCGGATGTGCTGAAACAATAATTTGAATATGCATTGATCATTTCAAGATGGCATTCAAAATGGCCACCAACAATTGACAATTTCTGTAATTCATGGTTAGTTCACAAATATACCAAGGAGAGTCGGTGGAGGATGTGGGGTTTCTTACCGCTCCAAACAAAATACCCACTCCCGATCCAAGAGATTTAAAAAAAAGTTGGATATTACATGCATGAAATGACAACAATTAGACATCCTGAACAGCAGTAATGGTTGATATGTTTGAAGTATCGATTCTGACATATCTAATCAAGTAAACTCTGTGCGAATACGCTCTACCGGAAATGTGATTTAACTGACTGACTGACGCTAGCTAATATAGCGACCGACTTTTTGGTGTTCCATGCACGATATAAACCTAGCCATTGTTGACATCCGTGACAACTGGACCCAGCAAAAAAGTTACCACTGTTAGACCACTTTTGGATCATCCAGATATTTCCATGCTAAGTTCTATAGATATATATCATTTTCTTCTAGAACTTCGCAAATATAGATGTGGATTAAGCTGTCTGGACTATATTATCCACACCTGTCGTAGAGTGTTACGTCCGGAACCCAGACCTCGTCGTATGGCAGTCTCGTGTCATGTTCACCGAACAAGCTCGCGTTCCATCGTAGTCCACAGTCGTACCACTTCTGAAAATACAATAATCTAATGTCACGTGCTCAAAATTCTAATATAGTACTTATTCCAATTCTTAATCTAATATTTTAATTTTAAATCAATATTTTAAATTTTATCTTACAATTTTATCCTTAATATACATTTTGCCATTTCTATAATATAATTCAATAATTTAAGTTTCATTCTGATATTTGTTTAGTATACATTTAACTTTTTATATAACTCAATTTTCCAATTTTGTTCTTGCTATTTTATCCTTATTTTATAAATCGTGGTTTGTAAATTTCAAACTGCATGCACTTTATGACAAACACGCTACTATCTCTAACACAAAACAAATCAACTTAAAAGTAACATTTAAATAATAATAAGCATTTTGGAGAATTATCACAAATTAAACAAGAGCTAGAAATTACAAAATGAAAACAGAAATTGAAATAAGAACAGAAATGAGAATAAGCGAGATAACTGAGTCGCTGCCATATTGGATCCATCCAGGTCCGTTCCGCGCATTCAGTGCTAAAGGTCAAAGTTCTAGAGTAAAACTCCATATATGGAATGCTATTCTATTTAGCCAATTTAAAATTGAATACGGACAGTAGTGAGTCTCAGAATGATGCAGAATGTAACCGACAAACGTCTTAAATAAAAATAATGAGCGATTGCCTCACATGCCGTGTACGTGCTGGCAGTGCTCAGACGAACATAGCTGGAAGGAAACTACGCGAGTGCATATATACGTAATATATGTAGGTCTACATTTGTGGCACAACATCTGAATATTGACAGACTCTTTCGTGGAATGGCGTTTTTGACCGTTAGAAGAAAAAAAATGCCGTTTTTATTTTTTTCAAGATATACACATGCATGTTAGTGTAAACAGTATTGACTAAGATGCGAGATATACTTAACCCTTTACCCAACAGAAGGGCCCTGTGCCAATGCATCCTCTTATATATGCGAGTCGACCATAGGTCGCCTCGCATATATAAGAGAATGCATTGGCTTAACACATTAAAAATTATAAAATTGTTAAAGAATGTAAGAAAAAAATGGTAAAAAGTGTTTTTTTAGGCCAATGCATTCTCTTATATATGCGAGGCGACCTATGGTCGACTCGCATATATAAGAGAATGCATTGGCACAGGGCATAACTGTAACCATCACAATGTGGTCAATGAACCGGTTCCAATGATATCCATATTTGTATGGTTCTATTGAGACAGACCGAAGATATTTTAGGCTGTTGAAGCTTTATTTGGCCGGTTTTGGCCGGTTTGTTGGGTAAAGGGTTAATGGATGATATAGGGATTTTACATAAACCGTTATAAAAATTCTTATTCTGTGGGTCATCTCCCGAGTCATTTGAGTGGCCGTTTCATATGATATGAATATAAATTGGTGTACACAAGCCTGATTATAGTGTGTCTGTCATTTGCAGAATGAATGAGGTCCCCAGAGTGTGAATTAATTTAGTGATGTTATTCCGCATAGCGGGCTAGCATCACCAAATTCACCCTCTGGGTACCTCATTCTGCATGGCCTCATCTGCTATGGGAGACATAGACTCAGAATGAAGTTCCCAAATGGTGAATATTGTGATGAGCACCCTTTGGAAACCTCGAGTATGCAATGTGTCGTCTGCCAATTTGAGGATATAGAGAAACTAAACTAAAAAATAAATAGAATCTATGTGAGGAAGTTTCTGTAGAAATTTGATAATAAGTAAACTTTCCAGAGAAGACGAGACCGAAGCAGAATGAGGTACCCAGAGTGTGAATTTGGTGATGATAGTCCGCTATGTGGGATAGCGTCACTAAATTCACCCTCTGGGTCTGGGGGACCCTTCCGCAAATGGCAGGCACACTAAACTCAGACTTGTTTGTACATGTATACTTAATGTTTGCCTTATAAGTTTATTGGCAGATATTGGGATAAACACTTCTGTATGCAAAAGTCTACATACAATACCGCGAGACATGTTCGATTTGACCTTGACTGCAATATTAATAAAGGCAAGATAAAAGACATGATAAAAGAAATAATTTGTAAAAATTTAACTAACCATTCGCATCCAGACGTTTATCTTCAACTGCTGTGTCGGTTCGTGCTGGAAATAAATTAAAAAATGATATACTCTTTTTTGTTTTCTGCTAACGTTTTATTATGCTCCGATTCAAACGCGATTCCGGGTATATCGGCGCCGGCCGTCCTGCCATGCCGTCCAGCCTCACAATCTGCATGTTTAGCATATATTCTAAAATTTATACACTCATCTGGTTGGAATTTTTAGTTTGAACTACAATTGCTAATTTCCTTCGGCGAACCCTACAAGCCACATCCCTCATGCGATCGTCACCAAAAAACTTGATATAGATTTTCGGGTTGATCCCCAGATTGACGGAAGCCATCGATTCTGTTTATGAAATTCATTAAAAAAAACATGGCTGCGAGCAGTCATCTTGGATTTCACATTTAAATTCATCGGCACACCATGTAGACCACATTTATTGTTTATTGTTTGTTGTGAAAATGTTTAGGCATGTTTAGGATCACCTCTAGATACGTGCAGATGGGGAGCTATCGATATGAACGATTTTCGGAGAAAACAGGACCGCCGCCAGCCATCTTGGGAGTTTTTGCATTGCTAAATCCTTTGGCATGCCCTACATACCACATCCCTCATCGGATCGTCACCAACCTTCATATGGATCTGCAGTGTGACTACTAGATGGTAGCCATTATAGAAAATAATAATACATAAAATACGTGACGCATGCATGCGCTGGTCGGGGGAGGGGTTGGGTGTCGCTGTGCACTTTCGATGGAAATTATGGCGTGGTGTTATGGTGGTTCTAATGAGGTTTCTGTTCTTAACAAGATGGGCGAAATCTAGAGTAAAGCCGTATGAGAAATATTTGAGGGGGTGGGGGTATCATGGGGGTGGGGTGGTGTAGGAAGGACATGTATGATACTTACCAGTGATAGGATTTGCCGCAGCGCGACATCAAGTGTGACATTGATTTTCCAATCCGTACCACAGACTGGTCGATGTTGTGGCTCATAGACTTCATTCAAAAACTCATGGAGATCGTGTAATTCTCCATGAAGCTCGAGGAAACCTTCAAATATTAGATATATATATAACGAAAAAATGTGTAAAATGCAGTTATTATCAATCTTAAATCCGCGAAAAGTCCCCTTAACCGGAATATCAATATCCAAGATCGCATTTATAGTCCGATTTTCACGGAATAAACCCCACTGTATATATTAGAGTGGCCGGTGACGAATACGTAAGATTCTACAAAAAAAAACAACAAACATTATACTACAGTGCCATTTATTCCGTGAAAATCGGATCAGAAAGAAAATTATGGGCATTTTGCCATTTTGGGTCTTCAGGTATGGAAACCCAGTAAGTTGGGTGGTAACTATTTTTGGTGGAATCTTAATTATTCGTCAACGGCCACCCTACAATTCCGTAAAGATAGGATCAGAAAGGTGATTTTGGGCATTTTGCCATCTTCGGCCGTAGGGTGTGGAAACCCAGTAGGTTGGTGGTAAATTTGTTGAGTGGAATCTTAATTATTTGTCAACGGTTTTTTCGGATTTCCAATATCAACATCAACTAAATTACCCAGTTTCAAAACATTATTATTAAAAAACATGTAGTGCTTAGATGATACTATAGTATACTTGTTAGCTAACCTGCGTATGGAAATAGTATATACATGTATAGTCTAAACTACTCCACCCTTGGCTTCTTGAGAAGAAATATCCGCTTCATGCCACACAAATCAAAACGGACAGCATACATATCACTGATCAGATCATGCATGGACTACGGAGCCATAATCTGGGACCCATACCAACAGAAAAACATCAACGTCCTCGAAAAGATCCAATGGAAAGCAGCCAGATTCATAACAATTGACTATAGGTCTAGAGAGGAAGGAGATATGACAAATATAGCACTTCCACCCCTACAAGACCGACGAAAAACCCAGAGACTGAGCTACCTATTTAAAATAGCAGGAGGGCATATACCAGCGCTTCCACCAGATGACTTCCTGAAGGGAACCAGACCAAAGAGGAAAATCAAGGCAAAAACTTTCACCGCTCACCAAACCAACAACATTGTGGAGAGGCGAATTAGCAACAACAGTCTCAACACGTGACCAGTACAAACACTCCTTCTTTGTGAAAACAGTCGTGTAGTGGAACCACCTGGACCAAGAGACTGTTTCCTCCTCATCATCAGAGGATTTCACAGCTGCACTAGCAAAAACAGCAGCTGTCGACAGCGCCGGGCAGTAAACAACTGCCCGTGCCCGTCCTATATTGTGCCAGAATTGGACATTTGGACGTATCCATTCAGATTCAGATTCAGACCCAGATTGGGCAAATTTCGCCAATACAATTCGCGGCTCCAGATCAAGTTGCCGCTAGCTTCAGACGACATTCCATCAAGTGTTTTATTTTCTACTGGTCGAAATGGTTTTATCGGCGTCGACCGTTCATAAAACTATATATATCCATCATCGCAGTCTGGGCTAGACGAGGTTGGCACGGATTCGAACCCCGACATGGGCGAACATCGGGAGTGATTCAAGCATTATCTGAGCTGAAGGGCATCTTAGTGTCCCATTTCGATCGATACATGACCATTTCGATCGATACATGACCATTTCGATCGATACATGGCCACCCCGATCGATACATTGCCATTTCGATCGATGAATGGCCATTTCGATCGATACATGGCCATTTCGATAATTGATGAGAATTTGTTCACGCTCAACGAAGCAAGCAATGAACAATCATACCATTCACAAAACCCATACCATTCATGAACACTCATGCCATTCACTTACTTTTCGCTGATGATCTCGTTTTACAATCTGAAATGCCAGAGGGTTTGCAAAATTCTTTCTAATAATAATAACGGTTAACCCAGACAAAACAAAATGCATGACATTTAAGCCAAAATAAGCGCAAGTTACATATGGTTTATAAGTTTTATATCAAGGATGAGTCGTTATATAAGTGTTCGATAAATATAAATTCTTCGGTCTGGTCTTCAATATTGGCTGTAAAATTGGGAGAGCTTTCGAAAACTTGAACGGGAGAGCTTCTAACGCTATAGTATGTTTTTTTCCACGACGAACTCATTGAGTTCACAGACATATTTGTCCCTCGGTACCAAATGTAAATTGTTTGACAAATTAATCATGCCTATATTGTTGTATGCAATGGTTGTGAAATATGTGCTGCTTAAGTTGACATTTCCGTTTGTTGATAACCCTCTTCAGCAGACACACTTGAAACTCTATAAGAATGTACTCAGAATTAATAGAAAAGCGTCAAATCATATTTCGATGGCCGAACTAAGTCCATATCCTATAGCAATGAGTACCATCGGGAATACAATGTATATTCAAATATCTGCACGCTTAGATCAAATATCTATAAATTCTACACAATACAGTGCACAATATGTTTTAATTTTGATCTTAAACAAAATTGTGTAGAAATGACACATGACATATGTGTCGGTGGAATTTTCTCAACATTGAATATGAGCGAATATGAGAGTATATTATTATTTTTTTTTTTTTATTATTTTTTTTTATTGAATAGCAAAACATACACGGAATATCACAGACATACATTAGCATACGAAACTTCAAGGGCGAGAGGGGAAACTATCTCACTGTCACATGCGCACAGTCTTACACTCTTCATTCGCACCTGGATATGTTAAAACAGAAGACACAGCCATGAGAGTATATTATAGTTAGAAGATGTTATATGCTCTATTTGAGACACAAACATTAAATATTAAACATTTGACAGCAGCTTTAAAACTTTGTGCTACACAATTATGTACTGTTCAGTTTTGACACAAACACAGTGTGTATAACAAATTAAAAACTGCTGCCAATATTTTGTTCTGTGGTATATAGCCGTTGCAAGTTTTGTGTCTCCAATAGAACATAATATTATCTTATATAATAACTATGATACACTCACGTATTCAATGTTGATAAAAGTCCACCGACACATATGTCATGTGTCATCTCTACACAATTTTGTTTATGATAAAAATTAAAACATATTGCGAACAATTTATACACATATTGCGAAACATTTATACACATTTGTGTTATGCAACCTGGGAATATAATGCACGATTCTTACACTCACGTGTGCATTGTTGAGAAAATTACACCGACACATATGTCATGTGTCATCTCTACACATTTTTGTTTAAGATCAAAATTAAAAACATATTGCGAAGAATTTATACACATATTACGAAGAATGTATACACATATTACGAAGAATGTATACACATTTGTTCTAATAAACTTGGTGTTATGCAACCGGGGGATATAATGCATGATTCTTTCAGATAATCGCTGATAAGTAATCTTCCAACATGGGACACCCATCTTGTGAAAAGCGGTATCAATATATCACAGTCTAATACACGATTGGATTCACCAACAGATTTATAACCGAAAGGCTCAATTCAGAACATGTAAATAACTTCCAAAAATATATTTTCCATGATGACAAATCAGATGGTACTAATAAACTACGCACATATATAACGTTCAAAGACAAATATGAAATAGAAACATACGTCAAACATGATTGATCACCAGTATGCAGCAAGAGAATGTTCACCAGACTTCGTGTTAGCAATAATATATTAGCCATAAACAAAGGTAGACAACCGCAACCAAAACATATTTGATTCGAGTTGAGGAACCCACCCACCAATGCTCAGAGTGATCAGATATCGATTTTTGAAGTTAGTTATTTCTCGAGATGTGCAATTATTTGTGGCCCAGAAAAACATCGTCAAACGGACGGTCTGGGACAAAATTGCGGATGAAGATGGATAACCCAAAAATCAAGTGGTAATACTGCCAAATTTCGTGATACTCAAGTGATAATACGGCCATATTTCGTTGAACAAAATATTGATAAATAACACGTGTTGGGAAATTTGATACCATAGTTGACAGTGGTTAGCATTATTTTGTTGCGATTCTGATAACTATAAAGCGTATTTTGAAGAAATGTTGTTGTTGTATATTGATGATATGGGGACCGTCTGATCGGATTGAGTACCTTTAAAGGCAGAATTTGTCTCATGTGTGATGAGGAAAATGTTGAAACTAACGGCTGAATGTATTGGGGAGGGGGAATAAATGCATAGGTTTATTTCAATACAAAATAAATCGGTGTAAGAAAATATAATCATGAAACACAATTAAAAAAATATAGAATATGAACAGCATGTGCTCGCCAGAAATGAAAGAACATAATCGAAGTGATTTATCGTTGAGCGTGAGAGGGTTCCACGTCACACGATACACTACATGTATGTGGCTTGCAGAAATCTGCGTTCTGTATGCATCAGTTATTAACCTTTTCAGTGCCAGGGGCGGATCTCATCGGCCCTAATTTACGGTCTGTAAAATCGGCCCTAAAACAATTAAAAAATAATGTTTTTTTTGTTGTTGATTTTTTTGGGTTGAAATTTATTTTGGTATGCTTAAGCATGCTATAGCGAATTTAAAAACAAACTGGATAAAACCTTAGGGGCATGTTATAACTCAAAACTATCACCAAGTATTCATAGTAATAATTTTGATGCCCATGAAAAACGTAAGATTCCCTGGCACTAAACCTACAAATAGCGAATTTAAAAACAAACTGGATAAAACCTTAGGGGCATGTTATAACTCAAAACTATCACCAAGTATTCATAGTAATAATTTTGATGCCCATGAAAAACGTAAGATTCCCTGGCACTAAACCTACAAAATACTGAAAGAGTTAAAGAATATAAGCAAAAAATTAAAATAAAAATTGTAAAAAATAGTAAAAAATAATAACAAATGATGAAAAATTGTTAGGCCAATGCATTCTCTTATATATGCGAGGCGACCTATGGTCGACTCGCATATATAAGAGAATGCATTGGCACAGGATATATGGGTTGATAGAAAAATCGGACTTGGCACTCAAAGGGTTAATATGAAACGCAACGATATATCTTTGTACGTCAAGTGTTCCTATCAAATTGTATTGAATCTACATTTTACCGATCTACAGCATAACATATTCATTTAGACGCACTATCAACATGTTTCTTGGGTATGCTCTCCCTTGTTCGGTTGATAGGATAATGGATTCTCACAGCCGCGATCTCGTTTATTATGCCCAACTGTTCTATAATATATAAGTTGAAATTAGTATCGGTTATTTTAATGATGTACGCTCGATATACAACTTAATTTGCCATTATTAAATTTCTGATAATTGCTTTCCGCGTGGGTGATGGTAGCTCAGGGTCAAATGGCTGCGGACACACGTATACCACAGTATATTGATGGCATACAGTAGATGTGCAATCTTATTATGGTGGAGTTTGGTGACAATTATTCGTCATAATTACTACACCCATAGGTGGCTCCGTAGAAAGATATATCAGATTTATTGAGGCACGGACCAGTATGAGTGTTCATTACTTCAAATGTGCTTAATTGTGCGTACTTCAGAGAGCGCGAACAAATTATCATATCTTATCGAAATGGATATATGTATCGATCGGAATGGCACATTGAGATGTGCCTCAACTAATATATCAAGATATATAGATATTTGTATTATTCCAGCAATGGTATATATATTGTACGAAGAACCGAACAGAATTACAATAAAGAATACATATCGGAGAAGTGAAGTCTCGAATGAGTATTAGTGCATTGTGTTATTCATATAGTCGAGTCTCCGATTACTGGTTCAGGCAAAATTTATCTATTCAATTAGAGTTTATTTCCGCTTGTCAGCGCATGGCACAGGATTTGACAATATAATGTATGGTAATATGGGGAAAATAGTCTATGGGAATATGGGGAAAATAGTGTATGGGAATATGGGGAAAATAATGTATTGAGAAATTCAAACATCAAACGTCGAGCGCTGTCATCTACCAACTTATTCTAAATAGCGTCCACACGCGTGCGAGTATTACAGTGTGCTATTTTGTTTTTATATCGCAAGCATATGGGCATATCAAAGGCAAGGATAAACATGTTAATACATTTCGCGAGCGAATGGTGATGGCCGTAATAACGATATTTTAAATAGCGTCCACACGCATGCGAGTATTACAATATGTTATTCATTGACATCGCAATCCTATGGTCTGATGATACCGGGCCCGTTTGGTGGCAGTCTAGACAGTTTGACCTACATTCTCCGCAGTACTCCCGTTGGAGTTTGACCTATATTCTCCGCCCACGCGTCGGTCTATTTGTACCGGTTGGACATGTCCGGACATGACCCGCTGGTTATATCCAGATTTCTCCATATGAATGGTATATTATCTACATGTATATCACGTGATGATCTCGGTGGGGTAGCTTCAGTCTTGAATATTAAAGGGACACTAGGCTCTCACTGGGGATGATTATTAAAGTGACACTCACTATGGATGAATGTTAAAGTAACACATGGCGCACACTGTGGGATAATGTTAAAGTGACACTCGCATTGAAAACTTCCAAAAAGTTCAAAAAGTTCAAAAAGTTCAAAAAGTTCAAAAATTTCAAAAATTTCAAAAACTTCAAAAATTTCAAAAAGTTCAAAAATTTCAAAAACTTACAAAACTTCAAAAAATTTAAAAACTTCAAAATACTCAAAAATTTCAAAAAACTTAAAAAACTTTTCAAAAAGAAACAAAAATGAAAAACTTTAAAAAAAATTCATAAATTAAAAAAATATGAAAAACTTAAAAAACTTCAACTTTTTCTAAAATTCAAAAATAATTTAAAATTAACGGTCTTTTAATATATCTAACCCACTGCCACTTCTGAGGGTTCCACACTACACCTGAGGGGATATTGAGTGGTCTACACACGTCTCCTAAACCATAGAATAAGATCCAGCCCATAAGAAACTCTGCCTCCTGCAATGTCTGTCATTCGAATCTGACGCAATCCCTACTTCTGGCGCAATGCCTGAGTCATTCGAATCTGGCGCAATCCCTACTTCCGGCGCAACGCCTGAGTCATTGGAATCTGACGCAATCCCTCGTGAAACCTACCGGCTGACTCCACAACCATCGGCTAAGCGTTGTATCACATGCTTATTATTTGATCATATCGTGGAAATTCAATGTTTTGTCATCACTCATGAGATATAACCCATATCCACTGAAAAAGGGTGGATATCCTCTATTTATTCATAATTTTTCTTTGTTATCTTTTTTTTTATCCCTCTTTTTTATCTACCACTTCCTGTTTTTATTCGCTCTTCTTTTTCTTACAACTTCTAATCCCTCATAATCTTCGAATATCCACTTTCATCTCCAAGTTTTTGAAAAAATTCCTTGTTTAGTAGCAGCACCTCCAGATGGGCTCTATAGAATTTGAACGAAGCATCCATCTTGGATATTACTCTTTCTATGACTAAATCCGTTAGCACGCTCTACAGATGTCATATAGGTAGCACGCTCTACAGATGTCATATAGGCCTCTTCACATCTTGTTTTCCGTAATTTATTCATTAATAATCGCTCCATTGACTGTAACAAATTAAATTACCCCCTCCCCCTGTATTGAGAATACAGCCTTGATTATTAATATTTCCTCCTTTCACGGTGTGCATGTTCATTGGGACATCTTTGCTAATGTGAAGCCACACCTATTATATATATATATATATACAACTTTAAAAGCCCGCGAAAATATTACTCATATTATAGACTTCCCTTTGAAGACCTTTGTATGTGACAATGATCCGTAATATTGTTTCTAAGTGACACTTGCCAGTGAAACTGATATTACGGGTATGAACTAGCCAACTTCACATCGTAACAATAATAAAAGGGACACTTCATCTATATCAGTCTCAAAACGTGTTGGTACACATCTGTGTGGAAACTAAAACCAATCACTCTTCGTCCGTCATCCGTACATCATTGTAATATAATTTTCTCAGAAACCACGGGATCCCTTTGGCTGAAATTTGGTCTCAACATGGGATCAGAAATTATCCATGGAAGACAACAGTGTCCGTGTGGGGAGAAGCTTCGTAGTGTTTCGCTGTCGCCATGGTGTTTGTTTGGATATAGGCATGGGTGGTGAGTGTGGTTCTCATATGGTCTGAACTAGCCTTTACTGACTGAGGTCATTTAGTGCACATGTCATCACTTCACTGATAACCATTATATGGTCAAATCCCTACACTATCAAACGCAATGTTTCAATAATGGGTTTTCTTAAAATGTTGACTAAATATTGGTTATATTATACGCATCAGCGATCCTTCTTAATAACGCTCTGTATATTTTCAAACGCATTTCACTAGGGTTTGGAATAGCCACACAGGAAAGGAGAAACTGAGGTCCTAGGTAGGTCGACTGCATATAGCAGTATATATGGGGTACAGACATGGACAGCAATGGGTTCCTCGTGGCTTCTGGCCTACACATGACATATTAAAGTTAACCACACCCATCGGCGCGCCTTTAATGGGCTATGAAGCGCCATACAGGCTCGAATCATGGCCTTCGCCATGTGTTTCTATTTGAACCCACATTAGTAACTAAATAAAATCTTTCTCTCCAGGTTGTTTCACGCCATAACCTTGATTTGGAAAGCTTGAAGGGCTAATTAAGCTTCAATTTAAATCCCAACATTATTTGAAGAACGTATCTGGTTAAACATGTCCACCATAGTAAGCTCATTTAATTCAAAGAGCTTCACACATAGTCCCACTAGTAATGATGTGGCGTTATTTACTGCAGAAATGGTCATATATATAAAATACAATACAACACATTTTGGTCACATACCTTAAAGGTGCACGTCACTTTCGCAAGATATCTAACTGACCATGTATAGAGTGGAATTACATGTCGTGTATCAAATGTATAATCAGTTCCAGTATTTCGTCCATAAGGCAGTTTTGGTTGTAACATCATTGTGTATGACGGTTCATTCATATGATACCTTAGCGGTTGCACACGATACTGTCTGTTGTATTTTATGTCTTATATCATGTATATTAATTGCTCCATGGATGGTAGGAGTATGGCATTGGTGTCTGGTTCTTCGATGTATTCTAGTCATAGTTCATTCATATTATTACTCTAAAATCTCCATTAAATGGAGAAACTAAAGAGCCCATATTATGTAGACTAGTGTATAAATACTTACTTCATGCATTATTTTCATCAATTATATGTATTATAACTCCCATCAAGATAGGCTGTTATACAGAGGAAACAAAGCATGTACCAAGTGACAGTCTGTACCAAGTGACAGTCTCATGTCACGAAAGGCCTACTATGTGGACACATGTTCTTATCAAAACGCTCTATTATGTAGGGGGTTATCAACCATTGGTCTGGAAAAGGCATACGAGCGGAACGCGTGTATACACATTTATTCGATGTACTCTTTAATCTTCGATTTCTCTTTATTGTCGTTAATTTATAGCATTATTAGTAGGAATCTAAACTCGCCGTTATATTGAGAAAATAATGCGTCAATACCAGTCAATACTGCTTTATTGGCGGTAAATGAAATTATTGAATCATGTATCGCAGCTAAACAAGCGAGACAACTGATCACAACACAAAAATTAGTAATATTTCTGAAGCCTTGAGTGGTTTGTAATACACAGTGTAAATTTTCATTATTGCTACCATTTAAGGAAACATGCCCCCGATAGGGCTACTATGCGAACACATGTCTATATTAATTTCACATATTCCTTACCGTTCATTCATATATACTCCAAGCTCTCTGTTAATACAGAGGCATCAAAACATTGGTCTGGAAAAGACCTACTATGTGGATGCGTGTATACATATTTACTTGATGTATTCTTTAATCGTTCATTTCTCTTTATTATCGTTCATTTATAGCATTATTAGAAGAAATTTAGTCTAAAATCTCCATTACATGGAGACAATAAAGAGCCCATATGGTGTAGACTAATGCATAAATACTTCATGTATTCTTTTCACCAATTATATGTATTGTACATCCTATACATTTAGTCTGTTATACAGAGGAAACAAAGCATGTACTACGTGGCAG
This sequence comes from Siphonodentalium dalli, assembly GCA_032622095.1. Taxonomy (NCBI): domain Eukaryota; kingdom Metazoa; phylum Mollusca; class Scaphopoda; order Gadilida; family Siphonodentaliidae; genus Siphonodentalium; species Siphonodentalium dalli. The sequence goes on along the minus strand of CP136069.1, from coordinate 179,691,710 downwards.
TTTCATATGACGATAAGACCTACTATGTGAACACATGTGCATATTAATTTCACATATTCTTCTCAAAACGCTCTATTTTATACGGGGGTATCAAACATTGGTCTGGAAAAGGCCTGCTATGTGGACGCGTGTATACATATTGACTTCATATATGCATTCATAGTGCATTTATCTTAATTGTCGTTCATTTAATAGCATTATTAGTAGAAATATAGTCTAAAACCGTCGGTATATGGATAATATATAGCGTCAATACTGTTTTATTGTTGGTAACTCAAATTATTGCATCATGTATCGCAACTAAACAAGCGAGACAACTCATAAATTCTTAATAGTTCTGATGTCTATGGCAGTTCACAGAGTGTATATTTTCATTGTTGTTACCATTTTAGTGCATAAATTACTGATTTCTGTGTAAGAACGCTGGTCTCCATTGTTGTTATGATTGTGCCTATAACTGTCCATATTCTTAAAGCAAGTACGGTACCTCTATGTGATATGATGTATAAAAATTTCCATTTTCACAGGTAAATCACGTATAAACGCTCTTTAATGTATAGTTAAACTGAGTTTTCACATGCAGGGCTATGTCTTTGTGGACTATATACGTGGTATACTTCAGTATATACACGACGTGAATGTGTTCTAAGTATGCGTATCTGATGTATGTATACGTCCGTGTTTCTTAAAGCAAATCCAATACATATTAGTGCGTTATATTATGATGTACATTAAGTGCCCTTTTCACTGTTAAATCAAGTAAAAAAGCCCTCTACTATAGTTAACTATTCAGTTCCACATACGCTATAAGCTCTATGGTGGTCCGGTGTGTCTTATCAATATGCCATTATATGCACGAATGTTATGTGTTCAAATATGTGGGTTATGATGTATACTTTAATGTTAAAGTAAATAAGCACTCTTTAAGATATGCATATGCAGAATGTTGCCTCTTTACACTGACAGAAAAAAAAAAGGAATATAAAATTTTGAATACTACTCTTCATAAAACGTTAGAAAACCATAATCTAACAACTAATATCGAAGAACAATGTAATTACTTGATAAGCATTGTAAATATTTCGTCTGTTTTTAAATAAAATGGAAATATTTCGTCTATTTGAAATACAGTTGGAAGCAACAATCAAGTATTTAAATGAAATTTGGACCAAAATCTTATAATTTGAGAAAACGTATATAATTTCTATCGAAGTCTTATAATAAAGGAAGGCTTTGTGCGAATCCATTCGGTCTAATGTGTGAATGTGTTCATCATCGCAAATATAATGATGCAGAAATGAATATTTCCTAGAAAAATGTTAACATAGCTTGTATTTAACCGAAATAATATAGCATTTGAGTTAAAATGTTTCATATTAGGACCATAACGAACCAATGCATAAAAATACAATATTTTGTTTTTCATTCTCGATCAAAATAATGCAGGGTTGTCAATTATCAACAAAAAACAAATACTTTGAAACAAAAACGATGACATAAGAACGAATATACAAGAGCTAGTGTGAAAATAACCCTCACATTTATAAAAAAAAAAACAATAAAAATTCAGTTTTCGAGTAAGTCCTTCATAATTATTGAATGTTTTCGTCTATGTTGGATCAAATTTGACACAAAAATCAATTAGCTCACTAACAGTTCGCGCAATATCTCATATTTTGAGAAAACGTTTGCAATTTTAGACAACAATATTGCTAGTGAAGGTGAATATTTCATCCTGGAACTCATGAAATATGATAAAAATAGATGTAAAGACACTTCACGAGACCTCATATCTTTGAGTTATGAACATAAAGTCATCTCATAGTGCCAATGTACCCCATAATTTGGTCAGGAGAAATATGTATTTCATATTTGACCCTTCATCTATGGTAAAAAATGAATTAAGGGACATGGGAGTGGTGTCCTAGACATTAACCTAGAGCATAAATTGACTCAATTTTGCAATTTTAGGCAACATTCTTGCCAGGGAAAGTGTATATTTCATGTTGGAACTCATCAAATGTGATAAACATGCATCAAAAGGCACTTACTGAGCTCTGATGACTTTGAGTTATGACAACAACGGCATCTCATACTAGATTGTAAGCCATAATTTGGTCAGGAAAAGTGTAAATTTCATATTTTATCCTACATGTGTTTTAACAATCAATGTAATTACACCCCATCGGTCGCCTAGACACAGCGTAAATGTTCTCAAGTTTTCAACTGTAGGCCACAATGTCGGCGGTGAAGGTAAACATTTCATGTTGGAACCCATGAAATGTGATAAAATGGATAAAAAGACACTTCATGAGTACTTATGACTGAGTTATGAACATAAAGGGACCTCATAGTGTATTGTAGGTCATAATTTGGTCAGGAAAATTGTAAATTTCATGTCTTAAGCTCCATGTGTTTTTAAAATATATTTAATTACAGCCATTGGGTCCCTAGAGATCAATCCACAGTCCATATGTAGTCCATATGCAATTTTAGGGAACAGTATTGCTAGCGAAGGTGAACATTACATGCTGGAACTCATGAAATATGATAAAAATAGATGAAAAGACACTTTCTGAGGCCTTGGTCAGGAGAAATGTGTATTGTATTTTGACCCTTGATGCGTGGTAGCAATCAATGAAATTACACCCCATGGTATCCTCAGATATGAAGCAACATCATAAATGCACTCAGTTTTGGCAATTTAGAAAACATTGTTGATAGGGAAGTTGTACATGTCATGTTGGAACTGGTGAAATGTGATAATAATTGATCAAAAGACACTCGATGAGCCCTGATGGGTTTCAATTATGGTCATAAAGGCATCTGATAGTGTCATTATACAACGGGGAAATTTGTGAAGCGCTAACAAAGCGTATCTACACGGTGTTATACGATCCAAAATGATCCTGATATAAGAAATGCAATCTAGATCATACTCAGTATCTTCGTATCGACTGAATATATCGTTATTCGATGGTGTTCCCGACATACCTCCGTCTTTACTTTTCTTATGCCTTTGTAAATTGTAGTTCGTCGATAATATATTTCTGCACAAATGGCACCCGTGTATTGTCTCGAATCATGGGAAGATATGAGGTCTCGTGAAGTGTCTTTACATCTATTTTTATCATATTTCATGAGTTCCAGGATGAAATATTCACCTTCACTAGCAATATTGTTGTCTAAAATTGCAAACGTTTTCTCAAAATATGAGATATTGCGCGAACTGTTAGTGAGCTAATTGATTTTTGTGTCAAATTTGATCCAACATAGACGAAAACATTCAATAATTATGAAGGACTTACTCGAAAACTGAATTTTTATTGTTTTTTTTTTTATAAATGTGAGGGTTATTTTCACACTAGCTCTTGTATATTCGTTCTTATGTCATCGTTTTTGTTTCAAAGTATTTGTTTTTTGTTGATAATTGACAACCCTGCATTATTTTGATCGAGAATGAAAAACAAAATATTGTATTTTTATGCATTGGTTCGTTATGGTCCTAATATGAAACATTTTAACTCAAATGCTATATTATTTCGGTTAAATACAAGCTATGTTAACATTTTTCTAGGAAATATTCATTTCTGCATCATTATATTTGCGATGATGAACACATTCACACATTAGACCGAATGGATTCGCACAAAGCCTTCCTTTATTATAAGACTTCGATAGAAATTATATACGTTTTCTCAAATTATAAGATTTTGGTCCAAATTTCATTTAAATACTTGATTGTTGCTTCCAACTGTATTTCAAATAGACGAAATATTTCCATTTTATTTAAAAACAGACGAAATATTTACAATGCTTATCAAGTAATTACATTGTTCTTCGATATTAGTTGTTAGATTATGGTTTTCTAACGTTTTATGAAGAGTAGTATTCAAAATTTTATATTCCTTTTTTTTCTTCTGTCAGTGTAAAGAGGCAACATTCTGCATATGCATATCTTAAAGAGTGCTTATATACTTTAACATTAAAGTATACATCATAACCCACATATTTGAACACATAACATTCGTGCATATAATGGCATATTGATAAGACACACCGGACCACCATAGAGCTTATAGCGTATGTGGAACTGAATAGTTAACTATAGTAGAGGGCTTTTTTACTTGATTTAACAGTGAAAAGGGCACTTAATGTACATCATAATATAACGCACTAATATGTATTGGATTTGCTTTAAGAAACACGGACGTATACATACATCAGATACGCATACTTAGAACACATTCACGTCGTGTATATACTGAAGTATACCACGTATATAGTCCACAAAGACATAGCCCTGCATGTGAAAACTCAGTTTAACTATACATTAAAGAGCGTTTATACGTGATTTACCTGTGAAAATGGAAATTTTTATACATCATATCACATAGAGGTACCGTACTTGCTTTAAGAATATGGACAGTTATAGGCACAATCATAACAACAATGGAGACCAGCGTTCTTACACAGAAATCAGTAATTTATGCACTAAAATGGTAACAACAATGAAAATATACACTCTGTGAACTGCCATAGACATCAGAACTATTAAGAATTTATGAGTTGTCTCGCTTGTTTAGTTGCGATACATGATGCAATAATTTGAGTTACCAACAATAAAACAGTATTGACGCTATATATTATCCATATACCGACGGTTTTAGACTATATTTCTACTAATAATGCTATTAAATGAACGACAATTAAGATAAATGCACTATGAATGCATATATGAAGTCAATATGTATACACGCGTCCACATAGCAGGCCTTTTCCAGACCAATGTTTGATACCCCCGTATAAAATAGAGCGTTTTGAGAAGAATATGTGAAATTAATATGCACATGTGTTCACATAGTAGGTCTTATCGTCATATGAAACTGCCACGTAGTACATGCTTTGTTTCCTCTGTATAACAGACTAAATGTATAGGATGTACAATACATATAATTGGTGAAAAGAATACATGAAGTATTTATGCATTAGTCTACACCATATGGGCTCTTTATTGTCTCCATGTAATGGAGATTTTAGACTAAATTTCTTCTAATAATGCTATAAATGAACGATAATAAAGAGAAATGAACGATTAAAGAATACATCAAGTAAATATGTATACACGCATCCACATAGTAGGTCTTTTCCAGACCAATGTTTTGATGCCTCTGTATTAACAGAGAGCTTGGAGTATATATGAATGAACGGTAAGGAATATGTGAAATTAATATAGACATGTGTTCGCATAGTAGCCCTATCGGGGGCATGTTTCCTTAAATGGTAGCAATAATGAAAATTTACACTGTGTATTACAAACCACTCAAGGCTTCAGAAATATTACTAATTTTTGTGTTGTGATCAGTTGTCTCGCTTGTTTAGCTGCGATACATGATTCAATAATTTCATTTACCGCCAATAAAGCAGTATTGACTGGTATTGACGCATTATTTTCTCAATATAACGGCGAGTTTAGATTCCTACTAATAATGCTATAAATTAACGACAATAAAGAGAAATCGAAGATTAAAGAGTACATCGAATAAATGTGTATACACGCGTTCCGCTCGTATGCCTTTTCCAGACCAATGGTTGATAACCCCCTACATAATAGAGCGTTTTGATAAGAACATGTGTCCACATAGTAGGCCTTTCGTGACATGAGACTGTCACTTGGTACAGACTGTCACTTGGTACATGCTTTGTTTCCTCTGTATAACAGCCTATCTTGATGGGAGTTATAATACATATAATTGATGAAAATAATGCATGAAGTAAGTATTTATACACTAGTCTACATAATATGGGCTCTTTAGTTTCTCCATTTAATGGAGATTTTAGAGTAATAATATGAATGAACTATGACTAGAATACATCGAAGAACCAGACACCAATGCCATACTCCTACCATCCATGGAGCAATTAATATACATGATATAAGACATAAAATACAACAGACAGTATCGTGTGCAACCGCTAAGGTATCATATGAATGAACCGTCATACACAATGATGTTACAACCAAAACTGCCTTATGGACGAAATACTGGAACTGATTATACATTTGATACACGACATGTAATTCCACTCTATACATGGTCAGTTAGATATCTTGCGAAAGTGACGTGCACCTTTAAGGTATGTGACCAAAATGTGTTGTATTGTATTTTATATATATGACCATTTCTGCAGTAAATAACGCCACATCATTACTAGTGGGACTATGTGTGAAGCTCTTTGAATTAAATGAGCTTACTATGGTGGACATGTTTAACCAGATACGTTCTTCAAATAATGTTGGGATTTAAATTGAAGCTTAATTAGCCCTTCAAGCTTTCCAAATCAAGGTTATGGCGTGAAACAACCTGGAGAGAAAGATTTTATTTAGTTACTAATGTGGGTTCAAATAGAAACACATGGCGAAGGCCATGATTCGAGCCTGTATGGCGCTTCATAGCCCATTAAAGGCGCGCCGATGGGTGTGGTTAACTTTAATATGTCATGTGTAGGCCAGAAGCCACGAGGAACCCATTGCTGTCCATGTCTGTACCCCATATATACTGCTATATGCAGTCGACCTACCTAGGACCTCAGTTTCTCCTTTCCTGTGTGGCTATTCCAAACCCTAGTGAAATGCGTTTGAAAATATACAGAGCGTTATTAAGAAGGATCGCTGATGCGTATAATATAACCAATATTTAGTCAACATTTTAAGAAAACCCATTATTGAAACATTGCGTTTGATAGTGTAGGGATTTGACCATATAATGGTTATCAGTGAAGTGATGACATGTGCACTAAATGACCTCAGTCAGTAAAGGCTAGTTCAGACCATATGAGAACCACACTCACCACCCATGCCTATATCCAAACAAACACCATGGCGACAGCGAAACACTACGAAGCTTCTCCCCACACGGACACTGTTGTCTTCCATGGATAATTTCTGATCCCATGTTGAGACCAAATTTCAGCCAAAGGGATCCCGTGGTTTCTGAGAAAATTATATTACAATGATGTACGGATGACGGACGAAGAGTGATTGGTTTTAGTTTCCACACAGATGTGTACCAACACGTTTTGAGACTGATATAGATGAAGTGTCCCTTTTATTATTGTTACGATGTGAAGTTGGCTAGTTCATACCCGTAATATCAGTTTCACTGGCCAGTGTCACTTAGAAACAATATTACGGATCATTGTCACATACAAAGGTCTTCAAAGGGAAGTCTATAATATGAGTAATATTTTCGCGGGCTTTTAAAGTTGTATATATATATATATATAATAGGTGTGGCTTCACATTAGCAAAGATGTCCCAATGAACATGCACACCGTGAAAGGAGGAAATATTAATAATCAAGGCTGTATTCTCAATACAGGGGGAGGGGGTAATTTAATTTGTTACAGTCAATGGAGCGATTATTAATGAATAAATTACGGAAAACAAGATGTGAAGAGGCCTATATGACATCTGTAGAGCGTGCTACCTATATGACATCTGTAGAGCGTGCTAACGGATTTAGTCATAGAAAGAGTAATATCCAAGATGGATGCTTCGTTCAAATTCTATAGAGCCCATCTGGAGGTGCTGCTACTAAACAAGGAATTTTTTCAAAAACTTGGAGATGAAAGTGGATATTCGAAGATTATGAGGGATTAGAAGTTGTAAGAAAAAGAAGAGCGAATAAAAACAGGAAGTGGTAGATAAAAAAGAGGGATAAAAAAAAAGATAACAAAGAAAAATTATGAATAAATAGAGGATATCCACCCTTTTTCAGTGGATATGGGTTATATCTCATGAGTGATGACAAAACATTGAATTTCCACGATATGATCAAATAATAAGCATGTGATACAACGCTTAGCCGATGGTTGTGGAGTCAGCCGGTAGGTTTCACGAGGGATTGCGTCAGATTCCAATGACTCAGGCGTTGCGCCGGAAGTAGGGATTGCGCCAGATTCGAATGACTCAGGCATTGCGCCAGAAGTAGGGATTGCGTCAGATTCGAATGACAGACATTGCAGGAGGCAGAGTTTCTTATGGGCTGGATCTTATTCTATGGTTTAGGAGACGTGTGTAGACCACTCAATATCCCCTCAGGTGTAGTGTGGAACCCTCAGAAGTGGCAGTGGGTTAGATATATTAAAAGACCGTTAATTTTAAATTATTTTTGAATTTTAGAAAAAGTTGAAGTTTTTTAAGTTTTTCATATTTTTTTAATTTATGAATTTTTTTTAAAGTTTTTCATTTTTGTTTCTTTTTGAAAAGTTTTTTAAGTTTTTTGAAATTTTTGAGTATTTTGAAGTTTTTAAATTTTTTGAAATTTTGTAAGTTTTTGAAATTTTTGAACTTTTTGAAATTTTTGAAGTTTTTGAAATTTTTGAAATTTTTGAACTTTTTGAACTTTTTGAACTTTTTGAACTTTTTGAACTTTTTGAACTTTTTGAACTTTTTGGAAGTTTTCAATGCGAGTGTCACTTTAACATTATCCCACAGTGTGCGCCATGTGTTACTTTAACATTCATCCATAGTGAGTGTCACTTTAATAATCATCCCCAGTGAGAGCCTAGTGTCCCTTTAATATTCAAGACTGAAGCTACCCCACCGAGATCATCACGTGATATACATGTAGATAATATACCATTCATATGGAGAAATCTGGATATAACCAGCGGGTCATGTCCGGACATGTCCAACCGGTACAAATAGACCGACGCGTGGGCGGAGAATATAGGTCAAACTCCAACGGGAGTACTGCGGAGAATGTAGGTCAAACTGTCTAGACTGCCACCAAACGGGCCCGGTATCATCAATGGTCAGAAGCGAGACAAGGGTATAAAAGGTAATACACGTCGCAAACTATGGATGGTGACTATAATATTTTAATTTTGATGCATTTTAAATAGCGTCCACGCGCATGCTATTCCTGGACAACACAAGCGTATGGGCGATTGTAAGACAATGATGACAAATAACTAATGACTCTCCAGTGCTGTATATCAGCATGTAGATCAAGTCTCCTCGGTCGACAACAGCTTGGGATATCGGTTGGATTGATGCTGTTCCGTTACTCTTTTGTAACATATTTTACGTCCAGAATCGTGGGCGGGAGCTATCGTGCTTGTATGTCTTCGGATCATGGTGAAATGGACGCTTTGCGTATATAAACATAGAGGGCAGCTTTCCAAAGTATAATTATATCAGACAAGTGTATATCAGAGGTCCGTTGAATACCAAAGTAACGAGATATATAAGTAAACAAAGCCTTCTTTTCCAGAGAATTTCAATTTGTCGCGCTATCAGAGAATGTATGTAATCAATATATTAAACGGCCGTGTCATCACTGTTACCTTTCTCTATCACGGTAAATGATATATCATTTGAGGACAGATAATCGCGGGATGTTATATAGATGATTAATCACATTTCGGTGTTCCACGTTTAAATGTAGTACTTCTTTTCAACGAAAGTCTGTTATAGAAGAGTAACGGACCGGGACAACAATACACGGAAAACATTCAAATCACACAAACTATATAGAGGCTTGTTTCGTATCATGCAGTTTCAGCAAATCTCGACAGAGTAAAATACTAGTTTTGCCAACTTAGACAGTATAGTACTGAACTCCATGGGGATAACGGACACTCTAACAATACTATGTATCCTCACCTGTGATAAAATACAAGACAGCAATATTCCTTGGTGACATGTCAGCTTGGTAGAATGGAAAGAGGACGTCGATCGAGATCAGATTATAAATGATAACGAGTACCTTGGGTGAATACTGGACTAACGAAGACGATGGCCTTACAGCGAGATTGGATCCAATCAATGTTACGTAGATTGCAATTGATCATCAATATCTCCACCCAAGTGCACCTTTTGTGTTGTTACAATGAAAGGTTGTGCTTCAAGAACACCAGGTATGAATAGTATTGACCACATATGTGACCCGCCATATCAAATCCAGTCGGAAGTCGGGATTTTTTTTACCCTGTGCCAATGCATTCTCTTATATATGCGAGTCGACCATAGGTCGCCTCGCATATATAAGAGAATGCATTGGCCTAACAATTTTTTACAATTTTAATAATTTGTTCTTGTATTCTTTAACAATTTTATAATTTCACCCATACAGAGCCCCAGACAAACATGAGCAGACGACACTCTTCTATGTGCTTCTATATATGTGTGGGGCTCCCTGCAGGGTAATGGATGTTTTTTTTATTTTATGTCCTAAAAATTGTAAGAAACATTTATTTAAAAAACATGATAAAAAATTGTTAAGCCAATGCATTCTCTTATATATGCGAGGCGACCTATGATCGACTCGCATATATAAGAGAATGCATTGGCACAGGGTAATCATTTCGATATCGGCGCATCGGCGACAATATGGTATAATCTGACCACAAAAGGAACTGATTGTAGGACGACGCAAAACTATACTGCATATACGATTTCGTCCAAATTAGTTCAAGAAATGAATCTTGTTTCGATTACGGTTAAAATTTATTCATAAGCTTTCAATCCACATACTACTGTAAAACCATTGGTTGTCACACATTTATCCATTAAAGTTCTTTCTCGATAACCTATATTTCTTGATTACTTTCCGCGCTACAGAAATGACAGCAGCGTCGAGTGACCACGCCTATACCGCGTGCCTAAATTATGTACCTGAAAACTGTTCGCCATGCACTGCCTACGATTTAACATGAAATGTCGGTGCTGCATCATAATTCCTTCGGGTATGACTGTATTGACAATAACCGTACTAGAGGCTAATATTCAGTGCACAAGTAACCAGACAAATCAACAAGATTGAACATTGCAAAGAAGTGAACACTGAAATTAAAACCAACACGGGTTTGCGTCACCGCTGTCGAATATATCCCACATGCAACTATACAGCTGCCCGGCGCGTGATAAGTTGCGAATAGCCAATCAAATGTCTTTTTCGTTGGAAATAGCCTCAATGTTATACGCTCGTTATACTTCCAACTTCTACTTTTTTGTGATTCTCCTGCGAAATGACGGATTAAATTATAAGAAATAACTCTTGTTTCGATTAAGGTTTTGAGTTTTTAGCGAAAAGTTTGACGACAAATTTTCTATAACTGCTCTACGTGCGTTATAGAAATTATCTTCACACTTTTCGGTTATAACTGCATAACCTTAATCGAAACAAGAGTTATTTCTTTAAAAAAAACCTCTTGTTTCTATTAAGGTTATGCACTTTTAACTTTTGTTTTTATTAATGTTATTCAGTTATAACTTTTGTTTCGATTAAGGTTATCCAATGAAAACATAACACAGTTTGAAGGCATATTATATAATATATATAATATCTTTTTTTCAAACGATTCGGTTGTAGCTCAACACCTTAACATAAACAAGTCTTATTTCTTATAATTTAATCGCAGTATTGGTCTAAAACGTCTAGCTTTCACCAATTTTTTTCCATAAAATTGACACATCCTAGCGATCAACAAGTATGTCTTGGGAACGAACACCTGTCGAAACTTCATTTTGATAATTTTCATGGGTCTTGTTCAGTTGCAACCAACAATGTTGGCATCGTGTCAAACACGTGAGCGTCTGCTTACAACGTATGTTGAAATTATTGACCGATAGCTCTTCTTTTTTTTTGTATCATTTTCCACAAGAAATCTCGTCTATTTCAACTACATAGCCAATGCAAGTGCCAATAACAATGTATAGCTCAAATCAAATAAGAGAGGTGTTTATTTTATGCTGAATGTCAATATAATGATAAAGAATAAGGAAAGTCAACAAGTTTTAGTGAAGGGATTGTATTACGTAGATGAAATTGTTTTCATTTTAAAAATTTGTCCCATAAATGTTGTCTGCATGGTGTGTCGGTGGGTTAAAATGTGAAATCCAAGACGGCTGTTGGCGGCCATATTTTCCAAAGAAATTCGGAACACCAAATATCCACATTAAGTTTGGCTACGATCGGATGACAGATGTGGCCTGTAGGGTGTGACGACGAATTCAGTCATATAAAGAGTGAATTCCAAGAGGGCTGCCGGTGGGCATATTTGTTATTGATAAATAGACGTTATTCACAAATATGTCTTTCTATTAGAATCGAGAGCTAACAAAGTACTTTCGGGAAAAAAATTCTACTATCCTTCACGGGACTCAATGGCCGCAAAATTTGACGATACCATAATAATGCCAATCAGTAAAGATAAAATACATTCAGCGATTGAAATAATTAGAAACAAATACCAAGTGGCACGACCCCTCACTGTCATGCCAGGTAGCATGCGACATTACAACATATCCTCTTTGTTATTTACTTTGTACTTAAATGACCTGCAATCGTATGTAAACTATAAAACACGGGTTACCGAGCATAAGTTCAATCAGCAATGAAGCTGATAAGAATATAATGGCGATAATGTGTTTCTTATAGTATATACTCTGATTTAGTTTAGTTTCTTTGGGTGTCAGCCATAATGACTATACATTCATTACATGGCTGACACCCAAGAGAAGCTATATAAACCAGTTATCTGATATTACCAGCCATGCAGGGATGTGGCTAGAGGGTCTCCGCTGGGGGTGTCCACCTTGGGAATTTCCAACTGCACCCCCCCACCCCCTTGAGTCGGAATCACACCAACACAACTTTTTGCATAATTCCATTTGCACCCCCACCCCTTGTACCTCATGCTCAGGCCTAATTTCCTATATATTCATAAGCCATGCTTCTATTTTCCCAGTATGAGAACATTAAGATATTTTAACCTGAAAATTGCCCCAAAATAAAAACAACTAGTGATCTAATTCCAGACAAATGCACACAGCTACCGACAACAGACCAGGAAACACCGGGCCGACCATGGTTGTTCGGCGCGGTGTGAGAAAATTTTGAAAACTATACAATAAAATCGCAAATCCTAGCATCTAGACTGGCCTCAACTGAAGCTTTCCTAGTGTTGGAAATTTCAAACCTCATGCTCCCCCTCAGGTTGGAAAATTCTTCAACTGATGACCATTTATGTCTACAAGTTTGACCAAATGTAGTAAAATATTGTTTTGCTAAACTAATTAGCAGTTTTGTATTGGCCATGTGGATGGGGCAATGACACACCGGGCCGACCATGGTTCTGCCCGATGTGCGAAAATTTTGAAATCTGAACAAGAAAATCGCAAAATCCTAACATCTAGACTAGCCTCAAGCCTTCCTACTGTTGGAAATTTCAAACCCTACACCCCCACTTAGGTTGGAAAATTTCCAACTGATGACAATTCCAATGACAAAGTTGACCAATTGTATGACAATATTGTTTTCTTAAATTAACGAGAAGTTTTTGACTGGCCACGGGGGAGGGACCAGAACACAAGCTTTCCAAGTGTTGGAAATTTCCAACCTGTCACCCCCCTAAGGTTGGAAAATTTCCAACTGATGACCATTTCTGTCAATTTGTTGTTACCAAAAATAGGAACATATGCAAATATTGGTCGAAAAACAATAAATTATGATATTGTCAGCTTCAGTGGTGCAATACGGGTGTCCATTATATTCAAATGCAATTACTTCGAAACAACAAAATCGACTATTTTCATACATTTTGTATGATTCTGCGGTCCAGGACCCACGTATAACCTTATAACATGGAGCACATGGCATCTACATGTCACAGTAGATAATTTGCTCTCACCAGATATCTAGGACACAAAAAAACGTTGTTACTTTTTCAATTTGGATAGGGGGATATAGTAAGTGCCATATTCGTCCCATTTCCTGAGTGTTGCATGTACAAGCATACAACTGTTTAAGAACATTTTATACCGAACATTATTGCCAAGGATTATATATAAAACATGTGACACACCAGCCAATACGCCAATTAGGATTATATATAAAACAAATATCTAATCGGGGTTCATGATTAGATAGCGGTCACGTTCCTGACAGAAAATACGCCAAGAATGATAGATAAAGCAACATCTAATCGGAGTTCGGTACAAGTGAGGTGAGATGAATTTAACAAAAAAATTTGAATTATTTTTAAATATCTCCTTTATAATATATAGCCACCCCAAAAAGGAAGTATATTTGTGACCCGCCATATCAAATCCAGTCGTAAGTCGGGATTTGTTTTACCCTGTGCCAATGTATTCTCTTATATATGCGAGACGACCATAGGTCGCCTCGCATATATAAGAGAATGCATTGGCCTAACAATTTTTTATCATTTTTTTTTAAATAAATGTTTCTTACAATTTTTAGGACATAAAATAAAAAAACATCCATTACCCTGCAGGGAGCCCCACACATCTATAGAAGCATATAGAAGGATGTCGTCTGCTCATGTTTTTCTGGGGCTCTGTATGGGTGAAATTATAAAATTGTTAAAGAATACAAGAAAAAATTATTAAAATTGTAAAAAATTGTTAGGCCAATGCATTCTCTTATATATGCGAGGCGACCTATGGTCGACTCGCATATATAAGAGAATGCATTGGTACAGGGTAAAAAAATCCCGACTTGCGACTGGATTTGATATGGCGGGTCACATTTAGTAGTGGCTATATAGTTGGCTCCGGTTATGCCCCTTCCTATGAAATATAATACAAATATCGCGTCGGACCTGTTACTCAGATTGAATACCCATGCATCGCTATCTAATCGCGACCGCCGATTAAGTATATTTCGTTATTCAATCGCGTTCGCATTAGGTGGACACACATACATATATAGAGACCTTTCGCTAAATCACTATTACGATCACGGATAGGATATATTGTCCTAGTAAGGTAGACACCCTCTCAATTAACCTACGGTGGTTAATTGGTGAGCATATCCCCTACTTTATTCAGTACACATATTGTGTATGGAACAGTAAAATGTGTGTCTCTTTCAGATCCCATGTTCTTATCCGAGTGTTATACTAGTGCGTCCCCCACCAGGACCGGTGGCACATCCTTGACACATCTGCACATAATTTAACTAAGTGTGGTATATTTTGACATAAGAACCCCCCGCGCGTCGTAAATATATAATTTTTGGCTGTATACAGCGCAATATATATTTTCCATATCCGTAATCTTAATAGCGATTTTGCGAAAGGTCTCTTATATCACTGCCGACATGGTAATTTACATGATCATCTTACTAGCAATGATGGTGGTTAGTTTCACTTTGCAGACGTGCGGCGGGGGATTAACTGATATTGCCAAGCTCCAATTATTTGCTCGAGTGTTGGAGAAGGACTTAAATAACTATGTACGAGTTCAGAGATATGGCAAGTTTTTAGCTTACATAATACATGTTATATATAGTACATTTATTATGATCAATACATATGGCTCGCGTGTGTCGACATAAGAAGTTATATGTGTGAATTTATGACAACGAACTTCGCAAGGAAGTCCTAATACAAACCACGAATAACCATAACCGTTGAAGATCCACACACAAACTGACTCTTCGGTAGACAAGTGCATATGCACGTACGTGTTATTTCTTGTGTGTGTGACGGTGTGCTACATTGCTACATGCATATATATGCATAAGGCGTGAAAACTCACATGATTTGGTGGCGGGAAGGTATAAGTTAATTCGCCACTGCTAAATGGTCAATTGTATAGTATTGTGTAAATCTATTTCCTCGATAAGGTCATTTGACTGCAACCACACTAAGACATTCGCTCACCAGCAAGTGAAACTCTCGGTTGGTTCAATGTATCTACTCTTTAATTAAAGTATAGAACACTCTTTGAACAAATGTATATACATCTACACAATATGTGTACATTTGATCTTAAACAAAATTGTTTAGAAATGACAGATGACACGTGTATGTGGAATTTGTTCAACATTGAATATGAGTGAATATGTGAATATATTATCGTTAGTAGATGAGATATATTCTATTTGAGACACAAACCTAAAAAGCTAAAAATATGGCAGCAGCTTTAAAACGTTATGCTACACAATTATGTGTTGTTCAGTTTTGAAACAAACACAGTGTATAACCAATTTTAAATCGGCTGCAATTTGTTTTGTTCTGTACGAGTTTTGTGTCTCCAATAAAACACATCTCAACTAATAACTATGTACACTCACATATTCACTCATATTCAACGTTCAGGAAATTCCAACGACACATATATGCCATATGTGTCATCTCTATACACAGTTTTGTTTGAGATAAAATGTAACACATATTGCTTAGAATTTTTATAGATTTATTCTAAGAGTGACGGTTGTTGACATTACTACCATTTGCATGCGAAACGGTTCGTTACACGACACTTATAGCGACAATGCGTGAGCACTGAAAGCCGCGCTTCAGTGTAGCATCAGATGCCCCATGTCCCACGTGACTGGCGCTTGCAATAGCAATTTAACAGAATGAGAAGTCACACGTACATGTAGATGAAACTGTCTGTTATTCGATAGGTTCCGTTTATGTTCTGACAAGCACGCTATAAACTCCTAGTCCCAAACAGCAACCCCAGCACAGAATTACCATCGGAGAATGCGTGTTACGTGTACGTCATACAGAGAACGTTATTTCTTGTCGAATATTTCGTTGACACCAAGTTCGCGTTCTTTTGCAGTAAATTTGGGGTCCTTTGATCGAATGTATCGCGCCTTCTGTGCCTCATCAAATCGTTCGTCCATCGACTTCATCATAAATTTGGTTCTGTAACTACCGTCCGGATTATATATCTCAGGGTTAGTGAGCAAGTCCTTCTCAGTGATCACTTTCACTTCTGATTTCCGCTCATCTCGTTTCGTTGTGTTGTCTGCCAAAGAGTTCACATTTTTGCGTTGACCACCACCTTCTGCTTTTCCTGTGCCCGTGGAACTTCTGCTTGAAGATTTCGACCCGCCCCTGTTTGAACCGTAACCGCTGGACATGTCAACAATTACTATTTCCGGAACAGTTTCTAAAATATCACACGTGGTCACTCCTTTCCTTCGAATAATTTTCGAAAGCACAACACTGCTATCACAAATATTCCTATCTCCAGAACTGTTTTCATGCACAATTGCTTTCTCTGCGGTTTCGCTATTAGTTGTCGTCTGTAAATCTTGCGGATTGATATCAGGTCCGTCTGAGTTCGTGGCGACTGAATTACTGCCTGTTCGCTGCGCAGTTAACGCCTTATGCAACTCGGTTATATCTACATTAATGAACCGACCGCCCTGTTGGACGTTTTGTTTATCTGCCACTGACACTATATTAATGGCGCTGAATTGTTTCGGTGGAGTGGAACATTCTGATCTGCCAGGGTCTTCATTTGATTTGGATTCGATTACACTACCCTTAGAATTTTTATCGAGCTTCTTAACTGATTTATCGTGACGCTTTGTTGCCAATCGCGTATGTTTGACAGGCCGTGTTTCTTGTTGTAGCATTTCATTGTTCACCCATTTCACTTTATCAATCGCAACGCCTATATCCAAAGTAATTCGGGTCTGTTCAGGTTTTCCTGTCGATGTCTGTTGCGATGCCATGTTCGCTTCTGGCTCACCCAGTACATGTATATTCACACTGCCACCTTTCGAGTCCATTTCATTACACTGCTGGTCTAGTTTCATATCAGTTCGCGACTTTTTGGTTTGCTTATTGGGAGATCTTTTTGCTGGCAAAATGCTTTCTTTATCAACATGACTCCGGTTCCCTTTCGATGCAACTTCAACATTCTTAGGTCTTCGTGTTCGTTCACTGGCAGCGGGTACTGCGTCAGATTCCCGCAATAAGCTTTTAGCAATATGACGACGAACCGTGTCCCTTCTTATTTTTTCTTCAGTCTGCACAGGTCTTCTTGTCGACGTCTGTTGTGATGCCATTTTAGCTGCTGGCTCACCTAGTACCTTCACACTGCCACCTTTCGTGTTCATGCCATTACATTGCTGATCTGATTTCATGTCAGTGCGCTGATTAGGAGATCTTTTTGCTGTCAGATTGCTTTCTTTATCAACATCGCTCCGTTTCTCTTTAGATGTAACTTCTGTATTCGTATGTCCCCGGGTTTGTTCATTGACAGCGGGTGCTATATACATGTCAGATTCCCGCGATAAGCGTCTAGCCACATGGCGACGAATCGCATCCATTCTTATTTTATCCAGTTCTGTCTCAAGCATGGCTTTCTCTTTCATCGCCACGTATAAATTAGACTTATAGTTCGCTTTCAAGCCATATTTCTTCTGTGGAGTTTCAACAGTTTTTATATTCTGTTTGTTGAGATCAGGTATTGCGTTGTTTCCGTTTTGACGATTTTGGCTGTTGGTGTGGAACACACTCCATGCTGTAACCGTCGCCATGGTGATGGTGGTCTTCCTTGTGTTGTTAGGATCGTATACCTTTAGCTTTCTATCTGGCCATCACCTTGTTATACATTTGGTGCCGTTTGATGTATTCAGAGTCATTTTACCTGTAATAGAGCGAAGAATTAGTTCGAGGTACATTTACATTACGGGTGTTTTTTTATGGAGCTTCGATTTGTTTCAAATGTCAGAGATGTTCAGCAATAACCCAAACTATTAGGGGTCGCTCACATCGGACTATTGTACACACTATTAGGGGTCGCTCACATCGGACTATTGTACACACTATTAGGGGTCGCTCACATCGGACTATTGTACACAATAATTCCAAATAGAAATTATACACGGGTGCTGGTGGTGGATATCTATATGAAACGCAAATAGCTCGCGATCAGTTCGGGACCCCACTCAGTTGATTTAGTTATTTCAATTTAACTAATTCGATAAGACAATCAAGTATCAAATTAGAGAACATTATATTATCAACGTCATCTCACGGATTTTGAGTAGTATGTAACGGCTTGCATATAGGACGCTAAATATTCGCGCCGATACAGAGTAAACCTCACGGGCGCTGATTTGGTTTGGTGTTTTTCGCCGTTTCAGCAGGTAAACCGCATCACGACGTTGTGTCTTTACGTGACGGGCAGAGACATCACATTAAGGTAAATTTCATTGTGAAAGCATAGCCTTGGCCACAGAAACCGCCTACCCCAGTTTGAAACAACACATACACACCAAAAACAGGTCTCCCGCATGTGCACATGTAGCACACATCAATGACCTTAAGTTGTTATAACTTGTCCCCCCAATCCCTTGTAAATTGTGTTACAATAAATATGTTAAACCATCAAAGACAATCTGGAAATAGAACCAGTGTTATCATCGCCGGTCGGCGTATGTGCTATGCAACTTACTTGGACCTTACTTGCTGGTCTGCTGATATTGAGCTGAGAAGCACATGACGTCACACGTTCATTTCAACACTATATTATGACACTGCGGATTTACACAAAACAGAGTGATCAAATAAAGCATAATTGTTACTAAGTTTCTAAACTTCGTTTGAAAGTGACGAGTCTATTGACGGTCTTGTCTGTCTTTGATTGACATAACTTGCTCTTGAGTATAATTGCTGGTTTGTAGGACAAGCTGTTCCCCTCCGCGAAGAACAGGACATTTTTTTTTACAAGAGTCGAGTGCAATCCAATTAGCCTGAAGACTCTTTACATTTAACAACTCGTATCTTCTTTGACAGCGTGTTAAATACGTGGCATGTTTATTGTGAAGGTGCAATTAAAATACACATAAGGTTTAATTTGTTCACAGAGTATTAGATAACGCTTGGGTCATTCCAGTCACTCCAATAGCGTGGATATATATAGGACGAATAACGAAAATCCGTAAATACCTGCACATGACACACATTGCAGCCCATGGTGCATAGCTCATTTGGCTTTCATACCAAGTTTTTGCGTAATTTTTAAATATCAAGACATTGCCAGCTTTATTTGGTGAAAAAGAACGACTTCGCAGAGGAATAATTTTACTACGATGTTATGAATCACATATATAAATCATCGAAAAATATAGCCAACTGACCAATTTGGCTCGATACAAACCTGTAAATAGTGTGTCTGACATTTGTACGATGAGGTCCCCAGATGATAAATTTATTGACGTTATCCCACAAGGCGGGCTAACGTCACCAAATTCACTCTCTGGCTATGGGGAATTACTTAGTCATTCTGCTTAGACCTCGTCTTCTGGGAAGTATTTATTGTCTCAAATTAACATTGGTTTAGTTCAGTTGCTATATCCCCTAATTTTCAGAATATGATATGCACAATCGATGTTACTATTATATAATGGATGAATATCACCAATTTAAACTGGGGAACTTCAATATGGTCCTAGGTCTCCCAAATCAGTTGAGGCCTAAGCAGAATGAGGTCCCCTGAGGGTGAATTTGGCTATGTTAGCCCGATATGCTGCATAGCGTCATTAACCTTCTGCGGACCTCATTCTGCAAATGGCAGACATACTATATCCAGACTTGGCTAGATATACAAATAAGATTACCCCTTTAATGGAACAACCCGGGAATATGTACCCCTGGTTAAGTGGTCCTGCTAAATTGCTATGAAGCTCTCTCTCTCTCTTAAAATTGCTCCTTTTTTTGTCCCGATAAAATTTATGGATTATATGAGAACAATCTATATATATATATATATATATATATATATATATATATATATATAAAGAGTAGGATATGTCTGTCTGTCTTTCCGTCTGTATGTCTGTTCGGATTTTTCTTCCAGACCCCAAGACCGATTTCAACCAAATTCGGTGTGGTGACTCGGGGTAACCTGGCGGAGGTTATAACGGCGTTAGATTTTTTTTCAAAATTTTGATTTAAATTGTTTTTTAATAAAATATGTTTTTTTTTTAAATAAGCTCACTATGGGCCTGTTTCAGAATCGAATAAATGTGAATATTTAGGTTCAATATGAACCTATTTGCAGACCAGATGTACGCTCTTTATATATGTGTGTTCAATGTGGGCCGCGCCATCCAACAGAATAACGGATATAAGTCCACAGTGGGATTGGCTTTTTTTCAGAATCAAATAAGTCAAATTTGAACTTATGCGAATATTTAGGTCTTTAAGCTCATTAATTTTCGTATGTTTAGTTCATTGCCTTTATGCGTTTAATATGCTGCGTGGTTGTGGGGTAGCTATACCACGTCCTGAATATATATGTTCAGCTGATAAGATCTACAACAAGAACACCGACACGGTGGCATAATACGTCCGATGGGTCTGGATGGGTTGTTAAAAATTGCATTTCAGAATGATTCCATAACTTCGAGCTATCAGCGGAAAAACAAATAAAATTAAAAATCTAAGTTAAAAAGGCTGGTGAGAACCAGTGGAATCAATTGACAAATTCCCGATTCACTCACAGCTTGTATTTTGAGCCAATTCAGTCACATGTCAAGTGGGGTGGTGATCAACCAACCCTTCCCGCAGTTACCAAGTGCACAGAATCCAACAAACCCTGAATATCAAAACTCAAAAAAGGTCCATAACTGTGGTGAAAATTGTCGGGGGGAACTGAAGATCGAACTTGACATGTATTTTATGGTTATAAACGTGCATGCCTCGAGTCATTTAAATCAATTGAGTGGACATTAACTGAAGTTATATCCAAGAAAACAAAAATTTCAAAGTAAAAAAAATAGCCCGTAACTATGCTAATAAAAGGTCAGCAGACCACAGTGTCCCCCGACAACATGGCAAGTCGATGCCGCTTTGTTAAAGAAATTAAAAAAAAATGTTGAAATTTTCTAAGTCGAAAAGGGTTAATAACTCCATAAAAAAAAAATTAGCTATATAGATGTTGCAAATCACCAACATGTTAGGAACAATATCCCAAAGTTTCAAATCTCTACATTTAAAACTGTAGGAGGAATTGATTACACCATGAAGGTACCCAATCTCATCCAAAAGGCAAAAATGTTCCAAATTTTCTAAGTCGAAAACCCCCCAAAAATATGGAAAAAATGATATTTTTTATTAGCTATATATATGTTGCAAATCACCAACATGTTAGGAACAATATCCCAGAGTTTCAAATCTCTACATTTAAAACTGTAGGAGGAGTTGATTACACCATGAAGGTACCCAATCTCATCCAAAAGGCAAAAATGTTCCAAATTTTCTAAGTCGAAAACCCCCCAAAAATATGGAAAAAATGATATTTTTTATTAGCTATATAGATGTTGCAAATCACCAACATGTTAGGAACAATATCTCAGAGTTTCAAATCTCTACGTTTAAAACTGTAGGAGGAGTTGCTTACACCATGAAGGTACCCCGATCTCGGACGCACGGACACACGGACGGACGGACACACGGACGGACGGACGGACGGATGAGGGTCATTTCTATAGTCCTCCGACGGAAACGTCGGGGGACAGAAAGGGGCAGCCCGAACCCCCCAAATCGAACAATGAAATTTGAACAGACAGACTGACGGACAAAAACATATGTGACCCGCCATATCAAATCCAGTCGTAAGTCGGGATTTTTTTTACCCTGTGCCAATGCATTATCTTATATATGCGAGTCGACCACAGGTCGCCTCGCATATATAAGAGAATGCATTGGCCTAACAATTTTTTACAATTTTAATAATTTTTTCTTGTATTCTTTAACAATTTTATAATTTCACCCATACATAGCCCCAGACAAACATGAGCAGACGACACTCTTCTATATGCTTCTATATATGTGTGGGGCTCCCTGCAGGGTAATGGATGTTTTTTTTATTTTATGTCCTACAAATTAAATTGTAAGCAACATTTATTTAAAAAAATTAAAACAAATTGTTAGGCCAATGCATTCTCTTATATGTGCGAGGCGACCTATGATCGACTCGCATATATTAGACAATGCATTGGCACAGGGTAAAAAAAACCCGACTTACGACTGGATTTGATATGGCGGTTCACATATTCTATGCACTTATTAAAGGTACTCAATCCGATTCGATGGTCCCCATATCATCAAATTTCAACAACATTTTTTGAAATGCCGCTTCAGTTATCAGAATCGATTAATTTCCCCAAAATAATCCTAGCCACAGTCAACTATAGTATAACATTGCCTAAAACTTGTCATTTATCAACATTTTGTTAAACGAAATTTGGCCGGATTGTCAAATATCTAACACACAAAGCCACTTGATTTTAGAGTTATCCATCTTTATCCGCAATTTGGTCCGAGAACGTCGGCTTGAAGAATATTTGCCAGTCCGCCAAAACTTAGATATTTCTGGAAATAACAAATTTCAAAAATCGATATCTGATCACTTTAAGCTTTGATGGGTGGGTTCCTCGACTCGAATCAACTATTTTTTACCCCCGAAGCAAAAGAAAGAGTAATTTGGGAGCGTAAATTCGGATTATACACCGTTAACTAAATATGCCTAAAATTAAATCAACATGGAACCACTCGTCAGCGAGTAATTACATATAGTTGTCAAATGGTTAAACATATGTTTGCAACAATATACAGTAATGCCGGAAACACATAAAGAACTCGTGAAACGAAGATAAATTAAAAAAGTGCTATTTACCAGCCATGCTTAGGTTCAGGGACGTGGTGACATACATGGTTGAATAGTGTCTCACCCAAACTTTGGCCTTAACCCTTTACCCAACAAACCGGCCAGAACCGGCCAAATAAAGCTTCAACAGCCTAAAATATCTTCGGTCTGTCTCAATAGAACCATACAAATATGGATATCATTGGAACCGGCTCCTTGACCACATTGTGATAGTTACAGTTAGCCCTGTGCCAATGCATTCTCTTATATATGCGAGTCGACCATAGGTCGCCTCGCATATATAAGAGAATGCATTGGCCTAAAAAAAAACTTTTTTTAACACTTTTTAACATTTTTTCTTACATTCTTTAACAATTTTATAATTTTTAATGTGTTAAGCCAATGCATTCTCTTATATATGCGAGGCGACCTATGGTCGACTCGCATATATAAGAGAATGCATTGGCACAGGGCCCTTCTGTTGGGTAAAGGGTTAACATTCAACAGTTGGAAATTTCATGCCTGACATACCATTAATTTGAAATTTCATATAAAAATTAGGTTTAAATTATTTTATTTTTGTAAACAGTATGTAGTGTGAATTTTATAATTTCACCCATACAGAGCCCCAGACAAACATGAGCAGACGACACTCTTCTATATGCTTCTATATATGTGTGGGGCTCACTGCAGGGTAATGGATGTTTTTTATTTTATGTCCTACAAATTGTAAGAAACATTTATTTAAAAAAAAAAAATTGTTAGGCCAATGCATTCTCTTATATATGCGAGGCGACCTATGGTCGACTCGCATATATAAGAGAATGCATTGGCACAGGGTAAAACAAATGACAATGGATTTTTTTTTTCGGACTTCAAAGTTCGGTTTTCTTGAGAAATTTGGTGCAGTTGGGGATTCCAAGTTGGATATCCACCCCAACGGATAAACGGATATACCCTCTAGCCATGCATGTCCCTGCTTATGTTATAAGAAAATTCCACTACGTGTGTGACATCTGAGATATTGCCCTGTTACTTAGAGCATTATGACACTACCGTGGGACGAAGTAGCTTATGTAAGCAATATAACCTCGGTTATTGAACACCTTTTATCGAGACACTTTTATCGACGGTAATAGTTGTTTTGCACTCTCATATATTTGTGTTTCACTGTTTGTCCAAACAAGACCATTTGTTCGTAGCTATGCCCCGATGCTACCTGAATAATCAGTCATTATATAGATCAAGAAAAGGAGAGCTATATATATCCGTTCTGTTTTATATTGAGTGAACGGTCACATAGGTCATTGGTAAGAAACGGTATTATTGAAGAGGGCGCCCCATGCATGACGGATTCAATGCTGAAATCAAAATGTTTGCTTTTGTTAAAATCCGACCATTAATGGGACCATTTCTATTATACTCAACATACTAATATGTAACAAATGAATTAATTTGAGCCATGGATGTGTGCAAAATACACGCATTTACTTTATGAACGATGAAAAGCAACATGGTAATTATAATGAAAATTAGTTTATGGCTGAGTCATGAACTAATTTTCATTACATTACCATCCTGTTTATATCGTTCATAGAGCACATGAGTGTATTGTGTCAAGATGGGACAAAATTAGACCCATGTTCATATCAAGGCGACTCGATCATAACCGCAACTATTGAAAACCCAGTATCAAGATAAGTACCTTTGCTAAGTTATTCACTGGTAAAGGGGCGGGCGGGGGAAGGTGACAATTCAATGCAAACATTGGTTTATTTACCGAGAAAAAAAAACCACTTCAAGATAACAACTTCGTTTGCCACGAAAACATTTTATTTAGTTTGACAACGCGATTTTGATAATAAGCTCCAAACAAAGTTTGATATATTTATATGTGGATTAAACATTTCACCCTAAATACAATACGAAACAAGGGCAACACCAAGCGTGGGTCAATCCCCCGGACTGTACGCTCAATATTGGCTATATTTAGAGAGAACATGAAGTAATAGTGGGGTATTTCTCTCTGTTTAACCCCCCGGTTCATAACTCTGGCAAAGGGCCATAACTCTGGCAAAACAAGTGCGGTCAAAACCTGCACTATGCAGGACGGACAAAGGTCTGCACTATATACACCCGAATCCTCAATTCACAAATTTCCAAGTCAAACAAGGACTGAAACTCTTGTAAAACTCTTGGAAAAAACCGTAGTATGTGGGTATATATATGGTGTGCTATCATCATGCCAAAGGACAACGAAATCCGATAATTAACACGAAAGTTAAGCTGAAATTTTCTTTCGGACACAAAATTCAAAACATTTCAAGTCAAACAAAGGCCGTAACTATGGTTAAACTTATTGGACGACACCCGTAGTATGTGGGTATCCTTTCCCCAAACCTATACGCATTAAAACCACGCCGAATGACAACGGAATTCAATAATAGAGACATCCACAGCATGTTTGTTATGGACGCGTTGACGCGTTATACACTAAGTCCAGCAAAAGGCCATAACTCTGGAGAAAAAAAAGGACAGACGGACGGAAGGACAGACGGGGGTCTTCTCTATATACGCCCGAATCCTCATGCGGAGGGTCGGGGGCATAATAAAAGGTCACTGACCAAAATGTCTCCCAACGCGAAGGTGGCAGGTTTGAAGGATTTCTGTTATTAAAGGGAAATACATCAGACACAAATCGGAATGAGAAACGAGCTGCATGCACGGGTCATTACTACAGTCCTCCGACGGAATGTCGGGGATAATTATATGTGGAACACTATATGGGGAGGGATGTTAGAAGGAGGATACACACCAAGCGCAGGGTGCTTATAACTAGGGCGCCATCACATAATTTCTATGTAATTCAGAAACGATGTCCAGATCATGAAACAAAAAAGAGCGTTTCCTGTTAAACTATTTCTGATATGGTAAACATAAAGAGCGTTTATCTCATTTCCAAACGAGCAATTGAATGATTTGGAAACTTGCTGCGACTTTGGCAAGTTTTTTTTTCAGAATATATAGCATGCAGACCGATATTTATGAAACTCTAACCCCCCTCCTTCAAAACTACGTCGACATATCATTGAGGCTCTTTATAACTTTATAGGCCTTCATGTCAGGTTGGTATGAGGTGATACACCGCATGTCTACATGTATTACTACAACACTCTTTTAAGACAATAAATCAATGAATAGTCCGCACGTTAATTTTATTTTGTAAAATATTCTCACAGGTGCTTATATGTTTACATGAACAGGTCAGGATTGACATAATGTAGTTATTCGAACTTTCAATGAGCAAATTAAATTATACTAGTCACGCATAGTCTGTGGGTAAATTTTAATTACCATGTTAAACATTTAAGTAAAGCCAACTCCTGTATATACCAAACAAGATGTGTCGATTACTGACTTGAGAGCTGACGCGGAGTAACTCTATATAACCCGGAATGGCGTCCGCTTAGTTGCAGATCGTTGAAATTGAAAACACACTACCCGATGACTACCTAGTGACTATATGCAATGCTATATTACATATATCTAAGGCTACTTGGTGTGCAGATCCTCAGTCAGATTTGACCAAACTAAGAATTTCCTAAACCAATTTCCCACTCACCTTGGAGGCAACAAGGAAACAAATACACGCAATCACCAACTTAACCCTGCCATGACGGGAGCTGCGCTGCCGCAACATTAAAGATCCTGTGCCAATGCATTATCTTATATATGCGAGTCGACCATAGGTCGCCTCGCATATTTAAGAGATTGCATTGGCCTAACAATATTTTTATAAATTTTTCTTAAATTCTTTAGCAATTTTTTATCATTTTTTATCATTTATTCTTACATTTTTTAACAATTTTTATCATTTTTAAAATAATTTTTCCTTATATTCTTTATCATTTTGTATCATTGTTTCTTACATTCTTTACCAATTTCTTATCACTGTTTTCATTTTTTCTTAATTTGTTAACAATTATAAAAAATAATATAAAATTTGTTAGGCCAATGCATTCTCTTATATATGCGAGGCTACCTATATATGGTCCTATTATGTACATTCTGATAAGCAAGAAGTTGAGACAATATTGGATGAGAAAAAGAAACACATAGCACGACGAGAAGATTAACGAGATGATGAACGGAAGCTTTTAAAGTTAGATGAAAACAATTCCGCACATCTATTTACAATGAGCACTTCGCTTATGCATATATAATACACTAGCTGAAACAGGCTCCCAGTGAAAGCATTTGTACTGCGTCGGAGCGGCCTGTGGCATCTTTGTGCGTTGTGGGCCTGTGGCCGTTGTGGGTATGTGGCATATGTGTGCGTTGTGGGCCTGTGGCCGCAGTGTGCGTTGTGGGCCTGTCGCTGCTGTGTGCGTTGTGGGCTTGTGACAGCTGTGTGCGTTATGGGCCTGTGGCATCTTTGTGCGTTGTGTGTATGTGGCCGCTGTGTGCGTTGTGGGCCTGTTGCTGTTGTGTGCGTTGTGGGCATGTGGCCGCTGTGTGCGCTGTGGGCAATTGGCATCTTTGTACGTTGTGGGCATGTGGCCGCTGTGTGCGTTGTGGGCCCGTGGCTGCTGTGTGCGTTGTGGGCCGGTGGTCGCTGTGTGCGTTGTGGGCCTGTGGCTGCTGTGTGCGTTATGGGCCTGTGGCCGCTGTGTGCGTTGTGGGCCAGTGGCATCTCTGTGCGTTGTGGGTCTGTGGCTGCTGTGTGCGTTGTGGGCCTGTAGCATCTTTGTGCGTTGTGGGCCTGTGGCCGCTGTGTGTGTTGTGGGCCCGTGGCATCTTTGTGCGTTGTGGGCCTGTGGCCGCTGTGTGTGTTGTGGGCCTGTGGCATCTTTGTGCGTTGTGGGCCTGTGGCCGCTGTGTGCGCTTCGTGCACATGACATACATATCCTACTCCAATATATCCTCGGGCAAATAGGTTCATATTGGACCCAAATATTGACATTGGATCATAGTGGGCTTATTTGGTTCTGATATCTATAAAGAGCGCACATCTGGACTGAAATAGACCCATAGTGAGCGTATATTTGTTTTTTTGTTATTTATTTAATTTAATGTTTTTAAATACAAATTTTGAAAAAAACTAACGTCGTTATAACCTTCGTCAGGGTACCCCGAGTCACCACACCAATTTGGTATTAATATCATAATTATGTATATCTAAGAAATCAATCTTGTTTCGACTCTTTCGATTAAGATAAGTGTGTTGCGTTAAAACGGAATAACGGATATAAGTCCACTATCGGCTTATTTCAGAATCAGATAATCCAAAATTAATCTAGGTGATATTATAGGTCGATTATGAACCTATTTGAGCGAGGATATGTTGTATCCGTTATTCCATTTAATGGCGCGAGCCACAGTAAAAACACATTTTAAAGGGCGTACAGCTGGTAAGACGTGAGTTGGCCTATTCGTGTTATTGTGCGCCCATGATGAACTTATAATAAGTTATTATGAGTCGATAATGACACTAAAACACTCTCACTTTCAGGTCATTGTGGACTCAAAATGGGGCGATTCTACGCCGATTATGGACTTAAAACAAATCATATTATAGGCCGATAACATGCTGATTTTCGGGAGAGCAGGCTGAATATTGAGGTGACTTATTTTATTATCAGACAAAGGCGATTAAGGGTACGTTCATACACTGGCAAGTTTGCACGGTATGGTTTGCAGGCATTTTGTCGTAGAAGAGATATGGTGCCAGTATATGAACGGAAACAAGCATATAAAGCGAATCTGTGCCACAGCTAATTACGCGCAAAGTAAAATCTCTGTAGTTCCACCTGTAGCGATGATAACATTGTTAAAGAATGTAAGAACAAATTATAAAAATAATAAAATTGTTATAGAATGTAAGAAAATATTATAAAAAATTATAACAATTGTTAAAGAATGTAAGAAGAAATGATAAAAATTGATATAAAATGATAAAAATTGTTAAAGCTATTCAGAAAAAGTTATAACGAAAATGATACAAAATTGTTAGGCCAGTGCATTCTCTTATATATGCGAGACGACCTATGGTCGACTCGCATATATAAGAGAATGCATTGGCACAGGGTATTTAATGTTGCGCCAGCGCAGCTCCTGTCATGAAAGGGTTAAGTGCGGTTCTGGGTATATATTGGTATATTTTAATTGATACCCTCGTTCAAAATTATGTGCACATAATTTAGAGACTCAAACGAACTAATTCTACTGCTGGATTTATTATTCCACACAGATATGCGATAAACGCTCTTTATTCATACCATATCAAGCATAGGTTAAGAACGGACGCTCTTTATTATTGTTGTGTTGATTGCGTGACTTGATCTTATCTTTATGTTGCATCTAGAAAAAGCTTGCTCAAACCATTATGGAACACTGTCTTCGACCATTTACTCAGATGAGTCCCACATATCCAACAACGTCGTAACCAACTTACAACTTTACATTGTTCAAAAATATATTTTAGATACAAAACGTTTCACTAAAAGGGACACGAAATATCGGTACTGATATACCGACTTCATATACTCTGAAAACTACTTGCAAAGTTCACAGCAGTTTTCCGTTTTTAGCACAGAAGTTAAACGAACGCTCTTTATTTCTACCATATCCGGAAATAGACTAACACGGAACGCTATTTCCAATTCAATTGTTTATTCTCGTCACTCAAAATTACATGGGTATTGAGACACCTGTTCCATGATGTGCACTTGGATGTTGTTTGTTTGAGACACAAATATATATATAATGCCCGTAAAACGATAGTTCTCTGTATTTATCGACCAATTCGATACGGGGAAAATTATAAAGCGAATATTATTAGGTGTATTTTGGAGCACAAACCGCCATGTGGCTTTAATCGACAATCATTACTAACTTTATTCACGCAGTGGTCACGACGGAGACATGATAAGACTTGTCGTGGATTGTGGCCCACAAATTAAAAAGACGTCAGAAGACGTTTCACGAGTCTTCATTTTTCGTAGCCATTAAGCTAACCAACGAAATTTGTCTAAACGAAACTAATATATAGGCCTAAATCACATGGGAATTCTTCGTAAGTTGTGCAGTAGCAACTTTCGATTTCATCGCGATGGTCCATTCCAGAGGCCGCGTTTTTTGGCAATCTCAACACAGCTAACATGACAATTTCTCCAAAATCCATACCCGCGTTCTTTGAAAAATCACTGATGGATATAATAAAAACTAATATATGACGTCAATCACCTGCGCCTAAGGTATAAGCAATCACGCGCGCCTGTGGCGCGCTGTTGGTTGCTATAAACATGTCTCTAAATATTGTTCGGAGAAGTGTACATTAAGTTGATTTATCACATAATTAGCCCCTAAACCCGGTCTCGTGTTATTTAGTAAGAAACACGTCTGTTATCGGCACGCGCAGTGAAGTAAGAGCTGCTGTCGATGCCAATGCCGGAACTTAATATTATGTTGGGTTATTAGTGTTGACTGTGAGATAAACATGGGTGATACGGGTGGTTGAACAATTTTGTCAACGAAAAGACACATTTAAAATGGAACTATATTTTTTATTTCTTACTTTTCTTTGGTTGTGATAATGAAATAAATATTATTTTTATTTTACCCCGGCCGTTTCGAGTTAATGCTGCACCAGCGCAGCTCCCCTCATGAAATGGTTAAAGGTGCGCGGTCCGATTTGACATTAAATTAGTCAAAATTTGCTACGCCAGTTTTCAGATTTGCAGGAAAAAGAAAATTGAAAAAATACTTGCAATCAGCATCATTCCTAAGCAACGGGAAAATCCACGAAAGCATCTGCCCTTCTGGGATCGCCACCTAGAGATCTCGCTCTACTCTCAGATAACCACTCTAATCTGTCTCGCTTGCTCGTTAGGACATCTGCATTTATGTGGAAACGGTTTCATTTTGATAATGGTTAACTAAAGTGACCAGCGCTCTTTCGGAGTAGAATAGCGTTAATGTTCTATTAATTCATTTACTGTTATTTGATAAATTATCTCTGTCACATGTAGCATTGGCCAATTCAGTACCATGCATCCTTCCGCCAAATATGTATATATTTAAAATTACCCATATTTCCTACATGTATACACTGTTTACAGTTTACGTACTATACACTTCACATAGCCTCACTAAGCTCACTTCAACGGACATCCATGAATCTTAGTATTCTCCCGGATGCATGATCACACAAACCATACCCATGTGTATTCTCCCGGATGCATGATAACACAAGCCATACCCATGTGTAATTGTATGTGTGTATACATATATAGGCGTAAGAATATATATATATATATATATATATATATATATATATATATATATATATATATATATATATATATATATATATATATATGTATATATATATATACATGTGTATAGGTGTATATATACATATGCATGTGTATATATATATATATATGTATATTCATGCCATATAACTTTCGCAATTATCCAAACTTTGGAGTTATCTCGCTTGCACTTCAGATAACCGTCTTAACAAAGCATAACCTTTCTTTAACACAGCATAAAACGTCCCCCTTCAGCTCAATGCGAATTATTCCATACCCTTTACTTCATCTTACAGCCATGTTCCATATATGCCTTGGTGTATATTTAATCAGATATACATGCACATATAAACGTGCATATATAGGTACCTGACCGTTACATATGTATTCATATATGTGTGTGTTGGTGTGTGTATGTCTACGTGAATGTATGTATATGAATATAAGCATATATATGTAAATGAACATTTATATATATGTATATAACCATGCATATAGTCACGAGTTCTGGCGCGGCTGTGTACGTGCATTTGCGCTCTCGCGCGCATTTATATGTGTTTTCATGTATATTTTCGTATATATATGTATATATGAGTATATACATGTGTATGTATATGTATGTATGTGTGTATCTATGTGTATGTATGTATGTGAGGGTGGGCGTGTATGTGAATGTGCGGATGTGTGATCGTGCCGGTGCTCGTGAGGGTATACATACTTATATGCCCTCAAATATGTTCGTATTTGTCTTTGTCAGTCAAATTATATAACCCTATATATTGTATAGCCAAATTCCTGCATGCAGGATGTATTTGTGTTCTCAATTTATTTATAATGTTTATATATATGCTCTTCATTATATGGAGGAATAAAGATATATATATATACTATGTCCGCATGTCGGTATGTCTGATTGCATGTCTGAATTTATATCTGCCTGTGGGTAAGGCTTCTCAATATTTGACCCAACATGTATACCATGTCTTGGAGGCACTTGTGTCATTTGTGTATATATATATACTGCTATTTGTTTATTTTCATGTTGGCTAAAATGTTAGCCTACCTTGATACTGTATACATGTATAACATTTGATAAACTCTTCAGTTATGGAGGTCAATAAAGATATATATATAGCAGTGGTTTCGAAGCACGTGTTTATAAGTTAGGTTTTCTCTTATGAATACAGCTTTCTCCAACATGTAGTATTGTTCTAAGTTAACACCGATTATCGGCTCAGACAACAGAGCAGTTATCGCCAACAGAAATAGTGTAATTCAGTTTGAAGAACATGTTTTCAATGTAGAATGCTGAAGTATTCCCATTTTAATTCAAATTAATTATAGTATATGTATTAGCACTAGTCTAGATATACTGTAGAAGTATATTGGAACGATGTATAATATCCAAGCTCCACAACCGCAGTCAAACTTACGCGATATGATGATATAAGATGAATAGGGGGTATAAATGTTGTTTATTATACTAACCATAATCATATATACCTACTTTGACCCCCGGAATTTTTACATCAAAGTAGTCAAATTTCCTAAGCCAGTTTTCAGATTTGCAGGCAAAAGAAAATTTGAAACAACACTTGCAATCAGCATCATTCCTAGGCATCGCGAAAATTCACAAAAGGCATCAAGTTTTACGTTGACATCGAACATAACTAAGAACGCTTGTAATTATCTGCCCTTGTAGGAAAGAAAATCCACGGACGCCCTTTATCGGAGATTGGAATTTGTTGCTGGGCTGATAAAAACTCAAAAATGTGCAAAATATTCCTCTTTCGAAAGTCGCTATATGTTCATAAAAACTTATTTGGTGTAAACAATATTTATTCCCAATACAAAAAAATAAGATTAATATTTTAACAAAATCCTATTGGATGGTTGTGGGTGATCAGAATGGGATGAGACAATAAGCCTATTGTGGCTTTTTTGTAAGTCCTCTCCCAGAGCGCTCAAATTTCCAACGACATACATGTAAGGCCGTTCGGGGCGAGTCAAGCGGGAATTTTTGCTGCTTTGTTACTTTAGAAAACTCAGTGGTGAATTTAATATAGATCACACTCAACAACAGATAGCAAGAGATAAGATAAGAAGTGGAGTGGGAATTGAAGATAACCAATGAAATGAAAGGACAGTAGTTAGATTTAAGAAAGTTTAGAAAGAGAGGAGACAAAAACTATTTGTGTGTTCATGGGTACGATATAATTATACGTAGGCTATAAATGATAATTGTAACGTATTATGTATATATGTTACTGTACATGTATTAGGACATAAATATGTTTACACCAAATATTATATGAAGATTACAAATATTGCAGCCACCATATACTCACCAGAGAAAAGGTTGTACATCCCGAATACACATTAATATCAATGTGCAAAGACGAAATAGGGACAGCTTAAAGCCTGTGTTCGACCACTTCAAAATATTAAAGCAGGTCTTTCAATTAGGGGCAGCACAGTGGGAATTATATACAGTAAATATTTACAGATCGACTCGTAATACCATAATAATTGTGAGTCTTACATTCATGCTGGGCCTTCCATTGTGGAGTAGTTTGGAAGGTAAAAGTAAAATCTTAACAATAGAGAGGGACCTTTGTTGTGTTCAATCGATCACATTGTATTGAAGCCTGGCATGTCTAATTAAAAGTCAACGTGGGGTGTTCGAGGGCGACCCGATCATACAGAGCATGACTCGACTATAATACGTAAACATGACGTGTATGGCCTTCAGTCACAGTCCAATAAGGACTTGATAATAGTCGTATTGTACACACTTATCATGTCCATGTATTATCATTATTATTTGCGCTGTGAGATCAATGTAACCCTTTAAGTTGTTATTCAACTGGCAAAAAAAAACTAAATTAGCCTTAAAGGTACTCAATCCGATTCGATGGTCCCCATAACAACCAACAACACCAACATTATTTAAAATGCCGTTTCAGTTATCAGAATCGACTTATTGCCCAAAATAATACTAACCAGAGTCAACTACAGAACAAAATTGCCCAAAACCCGTTATTTGTCAACATTTTGTTCAACGAAGTTTGACCGGTTTGTCAAATAGACACCACAGCCACTTTATTTTTGAGTTATATATCTTCATTCGCAATGTGGTCCAGAACTTCTTCTCGTCGACTTTTAATAGGCCACTAAATAGTACCGGTGGTGAAAAATAATAGATTTCAAAAATCGATATCTGATCACTCTGATGGGGGGTTCCTCGAATAGAATCAAATATTTTTGTTACCCCCGAAGGCAAAGAAATAGTAATTCGCGAGCGTTAATTCTGGTTATGCATCTTTTACATATTTGTCAAAAATAAATCGCCCAATAACTCGCCGCCTTTCATCGCCGTAATAATCCATGAAACAAATCGAAAACACATATTCTTTAATTCCCAAATTTATCATCCAACATGTGCAATAAATAACCTACCCAATAGATAGCCATTTGTTCACATTTCTACTACTCAAATCTGTGAAACATTTCATGAAAAAATTGCCAACTGTATGTGTGAACGTATAGCCTTAAGGGTACTGTTCATATACACTCGCAAGTTTTCACGGATGTTTTATAAGAATTGTGTCGTAGAAAACCATATGGTGCCAGAATATGAACGGAAACATGCTAATAAAATCTTTACCAGAGCTAACGACATGAGAAGTAAACTCACTGTAGTTCGACGGGTGGAACTACATAGATTATAGTTCTCAATTAGTTAGCTGTGCTACAGATGCATGTTTTCGTTCATATTCTGGCATCATATCGTTTTCTAAGACGAAATGGCTGTAAACATACCATGCAGGGTATTAATGTATTCCGCCACCCAGCTGTGGTGTGTACAAACCTCAGTCGTATACAGGAGTCTCTGGAACATGACTAATTACGACACCTTAATAACACTAATTACCTTCCCATGTGGCTCAGTTTAATTTGTCAATTTAGTGAAGGGGCCGCCAGCCCTAGAATCACAGGGAATGTGTGAACAATTAGAAGCCGACCGGAAACCGAATGTTTTCTTTAAAGCGGCTTTGTGTTTACAATGAAGAGGGTTTCGGTGTCATCTGCCGCTCAATGGTGACACGTACCACGGGTATATACAGGGCGATTTTTGTCATATTGGGCATATATATAGTTAAGCAACATACGTTTCTATCACCATTGTCAGTGGATAATACATCAGAAAATACTTCGTGATAAACTAAACCTTTCAAGCAAAATGAGCTGCAAAACTATTTCAGGTAACTTGCATTCCATGGTTAGATAAATGATTTATTAATCTTTTTTTGGTTCCATTGTGACTATTATTTGTGTATGACATTATTCCAATGTGATAATTCATACATATCTATAGGCTTTACATACTCTTAACAGTTGTAGACATTTATCAAATGTTTCTCTAACGCTCTTTATTATGCCATGCATAAGAGAAGACGGGATTCGACGAATTTCTAAATTCTTTGGACTTGAATAAATATTTCCGTGCTGTTTGCAGTCCGTAATTTTTTTTTTAGCGTTTTTGTCCGATTTGTCGACCTATTTAACAGTTTTTTTAGCGTATTTTTCCGATTTGGTGACCTAGTTAACAGTTTTGTTTAGCCTATTTGTCCGATTTGTCGACCTATTTTGATCACCGGAACCGGACCGAAGAGTAATTAAATTAAGTCATTGTTTCGTCATATTACATCATATAATGCTTAAGTACACTTCTAACCAATTATTTTAATTTTAATATTAATTAACAGTTCAAGTAGATTGATTGTTTTTTCTCGCATTTCCTCCACGTGGGCCGCGATGCGTTT
This sequence comes from Siphonodentalium dalli, assembly GCA_032622095.1. Lineage (NCBI taxonomy): Eukaryota > Metazoa > Mollusca > Scaphopoda > Gadilida > Siphonodentaliidae > Siphonodentalium > Siphonodentalium dalli. Next base: position 179,655,129 of record CP136069.1, on the reverse strand, counting down.
CGATTTGATTTTGATATTGTTTCATGGTTCTTAAGTAGTATATGTTATAAATATCAAAGTTGTGTAACTAAAATATAATTATACGGTACTTCGCTTCACTCCCCTCTTTCGATTTGGCCGATGTACGGTATGCAATACCAATTAACTTGACAAACGTTCTTCCTTCCTGCACTCTATCCCTCTACCCCCTCCTTGAACAATATTTCGTTCGGATCTAACATGTTATCCCCGTCTGCTAAATTTACCCTATATGGTATCTACCCTGATACCAAGGGTAAACTTCCTACTCCGAGGAAAAGACTTTATAAAAGCCTTTCAGACTTGTTGTCTAATCCCCGTTTTGAATATTATTATTAAGTTATGTCAATTTGTTTGTATATATTACATGTTCTGTTCGAAATTAAATATTGTTTACACCAAGAGTAACAACAAAAGAAAATGTATTTACAGGCTTGAAACTACTATGTACGTGGCCGATAGTCATAAGTATCCATCGGGGTGTGTTATTATGCTTGGATGCATTCCCACATTACTATATCTTCATTTTCTCTCAACAGTTTCAATATTATAATTTTTGTGTCTTTATTATCATTTACAGACAACGATTCCAAGATAGCCGGACAGTTCAAATACGACAACACGATTGGTCTGTCTGACGACATGCGCAATGTGATCCAAATACCTCAACTGTGTGACGTAGTATTCCTGGTCGGAGAGAAGAGAGAACCGCTGATGGCCTTAAATCCATTCTGGCAACGCGTAGCAGGTGAGAAGCCATAATATATATGAATTTACTAAGTTCAACTGTGGTTTCCGCTCATTTGAGCACAAATGAAGGATGTATACACAATTTGGTAGACAATGTAGTTCGATTATAATACACGATATATCTACCGTATATACACATGCAGTTCTCTGAATCAACTTACCGAGGTCATGCATGTTTCAAATTCCATACACGACCATACATGAGACAAACGCTCTTTATTTATAACGTTTCAGAAATAAACTTAAGAATGAGCGTTGTTATTGTTCCATGCTGAAATCTGGTTCTATACTCTATATAATTCATAAGGCATATAATTCCGGGTAAAATTATTTGTCGTAATTTTTTATGTCCGGGACGGAATGTACAACAAGCGGGAATTATACTATGTATAATAATTCATTCGAGACGGGACTATTTTGTAAAACACTCGAGCGCAATGCTCTATATAATCTTTATATGGATATTTTTCATATCGTATTCTATGTTGTCTTATATTTGTACAGGGTTTTCTACAATATGATCATCAGACACCAAAAGTCGCCCAGTCATGCTGCAAAGAACGGAGGGCGCCATCTACCGGCTTTTCTCAACAAGGTACTGCCAGCCAGAGTGACGTGTATCGTTTCGCGCCCTCCCGCGAACAACGAACCAGTCTACGATAATCATTTGAAGATCCCTGTTATCGACTTTGATGTGGCTGTATTCTCACAGATTTTAGAATTCGTCCACTGCGGTGTGGTTACGATAAACGCGCACAATGTACTTGGTGAGTTTCCTATTGATATCATTTAGGACATCAGCTCCTTTTCGCAATGTTAATTTGGATATACAGGGTTTGATTTATAATATGAATTGATAACATGGAAGTCACGCGAATTTTCACGAACTTTTTTATTTTAATGTGGAAGTCGCGTTTCAATATTTTCAGAAATATGCATGTCCGCTAATAGAGGCCACTAACTAGTTTACAAAAACTCATGAGGCCAACACCCGCATTTGTCCTATTCATATTCCCGATAATACGAAATAACGCCACATTGGTATTAGCCTACACCAAATACCATACCAAATGGTTGAAGAGTCCAAGGCGCGAACTGTGTGACTCAGCGAGGTATTCCAAGATTTCCGCGCATTTTATCTGCATACACTTTCCATTTATTTGTATACATGTATTACCTACAATAACCCAAATCAATGAATATGTTCTATTTATAGGTTTACTAGCTGCCGCACAGTCATTCGATTTCAAAGATCTTAAGGGAGCATGTCAAGAGTACGCGATGGAGTGTCTGACGTCACTGGATAGAGCACAACTGTTAATTACGTCATCAACAAAATACCTGCATTTCAAGACGACGAAAATCTTTCTTCAAAAGGTAGGTCTTCACAATAATCCCTTTATTCTACCACCATCTTTAAGAATTTTGAGCTCCAAGTCGAGACAACATATATAGATGCGAACATAACAAAAACGCCCTAGTGTGCAACTCTTTTAATTCCGTGATGGTAAAAATAAAACACATGTACTGGCATAGTAACTTTCGTTCACGTGATATTTCGTTGACAATTTGCTAGATAAGAAATAATGTCAAAATATCACTCCCATCGAGCCCAAGAAATTAATTTTGCATTTGGATTTTTCGAGTTGCTTCGCGTTGACAAGCATGACGGCATACATTCCTTGCCAATAAATACCATTTCACACAAAGGGCCGTTATAACGATCAAGGGACAAACAAAATGGGAAATATGAGTTTCAGAAAAGAGTTGTCATTTAGTTTTCTCAATCTGACATTTAGTCGAAAAGCATTTGAAAGCACTCGAAAATGTAGTACCAGAACAACACAGTATAAAGCAGGAAATTTAATTCTGCTCTTATTTACAGGCTGTGAACTTCATGAACCACAATGGACACGCTGTCAGAAATATCAACGCACACAACGACATCGAGGCCATTCAATATCCGCACGCAATGGATGATGACGCAGTCTCTTTCACATCACGTGACTCTGGTATAGCGGACTGTTCGTACCAATCCTCACCAGTGGGATACGCCGATGACGTCAGGCACGTTACTGTATGAGCAGCCGACGACTAGTTTGTTGGTCAATTATGGAGAACTAATGTTGTTAAGTTTTATTTTTTGTTGTGTAGTGCTAATTTGTTCAAATGCTCACAATTGTAAATAATAATTAATAAATTATTGTCTGCGACATATCGGTCTTAATTTCTATCAAATCCGCTCAGATAAGTTTGGTAAAATAAAATAAAGTTTAGATCTACAGCCAGACAAGACTTCGTTGAACGCCAAACTCATCTATCTATCTGCATGTCTGTGTATGGGCCTGTAACTATGTCACTAGTTTGATACACTTCCGATGTACCCGCATATCAGATTGCGCCCAAATTTTGACCGGTTGCACGTCTTTGAATATACGACACGTAAAAATTTCAGGCCGATCTGTTAAAGAGGGTCTGAGATATAGCACGATTTATAATGGTCATATCATAGTCTGGTCGATTAAAGGTTTGACCTAGAAAAAATTAGGACTAAGTTGGTTTGTATACCATTTTGAAGAGGAATATATTCTCTATATCATATCCAAAATCCGCTAAAATCCGCTTTGAGCATTTTTTGTAATTCAAGATGGCGTCCAAAATGGCTGCAATTTCCTATAAGTCAGCTTGATGCAATTATAGTGAGAACATCTTGTCATATGTATACACATGTATTTATTTCTGTGAAGCTAAGACATAACGTCACCTTTATGTGCTAAAATTGGAACTCCCCGTCCAAGATGCCCGCCAAAATGGCTACCTGAAGTGGAATTTTTACTAATATCTTTAAGATAAGTTTCTGTGGTTTGGAACTGTTTGAGAATTGTGACTTTATTTTTGTATTTAGCTTGTTAACTGACCACTGGAGCAAAGAAATATGCTGTTGGTGGGGTCCACATCCCTTCCGACACACACAAATTCGATTTTACAAAACGCGGTATAACATTTCACAAAATATCCCCATTGGGATTCTAGTCATATTTCACCAAGAAGTGGGAAGAACTGTAAGTGATGCATTTTATATCTTATTGATATTCGAACTCAATGGTACCAAAATTGTCACTTTGGCTCAAAATGGCTGCCAAAACGGCCGAAAAAATATGGAAAATGGTAATTATTATCCCAGCGTGCCTTGCAACCGCTTACAAGTTGTGGTGATGCGCACAATTGACTATTCTGGCTTATATAGCTTGACTGCTAACATTTCTTATGTACCTTGGGTATTTGTTACTATTTTAACCACTGAAATACCAGAATTATTCGAAATTTTCTGTCACAAACCTGATATCAAAATCGGCAAAAAAATCGCTGTTCAGGTTTGAGCCAGTTTTTAAAAGTAAAATGGAACTATATTTGTTATCAAAGATGTTTATTGTTTTGATATGTGTTACATGTGTCACACTGAGTTGTTTTAAAACAAATTACTCAAGATGGCTTCCAAAATGGCAACCAAATTTGGTAAACATTATTATATACATATACATATGTGTATATACGTGGTGTATATGTATACATAATCAATTGTGACTCACATGCTACTTAATCAACTAAATGTTCTATTCTGGTTGTCCCGGTACCCTACGAGGCATGACAAGTTCATTTTGAGGAATGCAATATGGATTTTGCCAAAAAGTTCCTTGTTTTTGAACGGAAATGGGCAGAACGTTGAAACGGAACTGAGAGGGATCATACTGTGTGGCTATTCTGGCCCATTAGCACCAACAATGATCAACTTAATACAGTGTGTATGTCTGTTGAATGTATGGTCATATGCGAGGTGCGTCGGTATACATGGAGTTATTGTATTTATGAATTATGTGAATAGTTATACAATGTGTGACTATATGGTCATGGATGGGGTGTCCATGGTGAAATGTATAGGTGTATAAGGAGTAGCTGTATGGTGATGTGTGATGTGAACATGTTTACAGTGAGTGGCTGTCTGGTCATTGAAGTGGTGTATGGTCATAACGAGAGCAGCTGCACTGTCCTGTATTTATATATGGAGTGACTGTGATCAGGGGTGGGATGTACCGATGTACATTGGGTGGCTGTATTGTCATGGGTGGGTGTATATGTATACATGTGTTGGATGTACGGTAATGGATGGGTGTATGTATACATAGGGTGTTGGTGTATGGTTATGGGCAATGTGTATATGTGTACATGGAATGACTGCACGGTCATTGTTGAAGTGTATATGCATACCTGGTCACCTGGTGTACACTTTGACGGCTAGTGTATATTTATAGTGACCTCATGGTGATGGGTGGAATGTATATGTTTATATGTATGGCCTATTGTATTGTCATTGGTGGTGTGTACAAGCACACAGTGAATAGATGAATGCTCATGGAGAGGGTTTATAAGTATACAGCGAGTGGCTGAATTGCCGCGGTTGAGCTGTATATGCAAGTCTGAAGTGTGCGAATGGTCGTGTGTGCGGGGCGTGGTATATCTAGAAGGGCTGTATGACCATTGCTGAGGTATATATATACACCTGGAGTGACGCTGTGGTCATGGGTGAGGTGTATATGTATATCATGAGTGAATATATGGCCATGACACGGCCAATATGTATATAGGGATTGACAGTATGGCAACATTAATGGTGGGGTGAATTGATATACAAGGAGTGACTATGATCACGAATGTGGTTTATGCGTATACAGCGATAGGCTGAATTGTCATGGGTCAGGTGTATATGCAAGTCTGGAGTGCATGAATGGCCGTGTGCGCGGTACGAGACATTGATATATCTAGAAGGGCTGTAAGGCCATTGGTGAGGTCTATATGTATACTATATATACCTGGAGTGATTCTATGGTTTTGGGTTGGGTGTATATGTATATCTTGAGTGGCTATATGGCCACGGGTGTCGCAAATATGTATATCTACAGGGAGTGAGTCTGTATGACCACTGGTGAGGCAAATAGGTAAACAAGAAGTGATGCATTATCATGGATGTAGCGAACATGTATACCAGGAGTGACTGTATGGTCATCGGTGAGGTGTATATGTATATGTATATCTTTAGTGGCTATATAACTATGTATGTGGCAAATACATATACATGGAGTGACTGTATGGCCTATGGTGAGGCGAGTACGTATACAAGAGGTTACTTTATGTTCATGTATGTAGTGAATATGTATACAGGTCGTGTGAGGTGTAGGAGTATACCTGGTGTGTCTGCATGGTTATTCATGGCTATATGGCCATGGGTTGGTGTATGGGTAAACCCAAGTGTGGCTGTATGTTAATGGGCGAGGTGTATGTCTATACAGTGAGTGGCACATGGCCATTTATGTGGTACTCATGTATATATGGAGTGACTGCATGCTCATATGTGATTTGTACTGGTGCACCTTTGTGTGACTATCGCTTTCCACAATAACTCAAGGATATGTTAATCGATAGAGGTAATATAAGAGTGTTCTCCGCATTAATTGCGTTTTATATGCAATGTGAAGAAAACTGTTTTTCTGACAATAGTTTATAAGTTAATCAATTTTGATTAAGTAAGTTAACCAATTTTGATTAAGTGATATTTTACCCGTAATCATAGCACGCTGTACATGTACTACGATAAATTTAGAGTTACGCCGCTTGGATCGGGTGGACTAATTGCCCGTATCGACAGCGATGCCATTGTTGAAATCCGTCATATTTGACGGGAAATCCCCATGTGTATTAGTAATACACGAGCTACGGATCTACAGCTTTCAATACGAATTCTCTAACAATACCTACCAATAAAACCATAGTCAGAAATGGTAATGCCCTCAAGATCATATTATTTGCCATATTACAATATAACAACGTTAATGTAGTGATTGTGAAAAATCTGTATATACATGTAGGTAACGCCTATGTAGTTGATTATATGTGATATTTTGTTCTAATTTCATTTGAAATAGTGGTCTGAGTAGAGCATGAAATAGCATGCAGAATAATAAACGGGCAAAAATTTGCGATCTTCGTAACATGGTTCAAGTACGAGCACGTTTCTAATAACATTCAGTATCCAATTAAGCAAATACCGAGTATGTTTTAATCACATTTAGTCCACAACCTCCTGCGACAGGGTCAGATATACTTGCCAATATACCATATTAGGTCATAGTGCTGATCTAAGAATGGCCTCAGGTAATGCACTCCTGATATGACCTCTCATAAAGGATTAATTAAAATACATCTATGGTTCCATGAGGGTAAATTAAAATATCGTCACACCCAGAGAGGGTTAATTGAAATATGGTCCGATGAGGTTAAATTAAAATATGGTTGCATCATGGTTAAATAAAATATGGTCCCATGATGGTTAATTGTCCCCCGTAGAATTTATTTTAGGGGGACTATTGTAATATGCTCCGTCCGTACATCCGTGTGTCCGTCCGTCCGTCCGTCGGTCCGGAGTTATAACTCCAGTAATGATCATCCGATTTGATTGAAACTTGGTATGTAGGTGTCTCAACCGAGAACACAGGTGCTCTGCAATGCTGGGTTTGATCCGATGTTCTTTTATAGAGTTATTTCCCTTTTTACAATTTTTTTTTACTTAGAAATATTTCTCACTTTTTAGGTTTCCGGATGATATCTCAAGTTTGGATCCTTTAATTTCAAATACCGTTTTTATATGGATCAGTCATATCAAGATACAGGTTGAGTTCGAATTTGAGTTTGATCCGATGACTTTTCCTAGAGTTATGGACCTTTTCTTTGGTTTCCGGATGATAACTCAAGTTTGGACTGCTTAATTGGAAATTCTGTTTTTTTTGGGGTCGTTCATATCAAAATACAGGTCAAGTTCGAATTTGAGTTTGATCCAAAGATTTTCCCCAGAGTTATGGGCCTTTCGACTTTGAAATTGTTTTGTTTTTTTAATTTTCTGTATGAGGGTACCTTTATGGTGTAATCAACTCCTCCTACAACTTTGATCGTAGATATTTGAAAGTTCAAAGTATTGTTACCCACATATTGCAGACGTGCAACATGTATATAGATGACGGAAAAAATATTTTTTTACAGAATTATTAACCCTTTCGACTTAGAACATTTCAACATTGTTTTTAATTTCTTTAACAAAACGGCATCGACTTGTCACGTTGTCGGGGGACACTGTGGTCGTCGACCTTTTATTAATATATCGTCCAATCAGGGTTAATAAAAAATATGGTCCCATGATGGTTAATTAAAAGTTCACTAAAAGATATTAAATAACATGTTAAACACCGATATAAACAAACACCTCGGATTCACGTTCGAATTAAAGTTCGTATACAATACAATCGTCAAATCCCCGTGCAGTATACTAGTAGATAGCATTCCAATTTATGTCACGCGAAAATAAACGAAAGATGTTCAAATAACAATGTAACAAAGAAGGTTCAAGATCAATAGAAACACATAACGCGCAGCGCGCTGATGGTCAACGCGCGAATTCCCGTTAGAATTAATCGCCTTGTACTTTTTGGCATCCGAATCAGTCCGAATAACAATTAAGAAACAACTACGCCTTTTACCGAACTCGGGGTCGCTCTACAACTTTTAATACGTCCCAAAACAACCGGAGTCGGGGTAGCACTACAACTTTTAATTCGCTGTTTTCTTCAACATTCTACTTGTTATTGGTTATTGGAACAGATTGCATATGGAAAATTATATAATTGAAACACAATTTGGTCATCTATAGTTGGGGCTAGTCACCACGTTGGGGAATGTCATGTTATACATAAACATCTTGGTGGCATATATACTAATGCCGCGAGTAACCTGTGCAATTGGGTATGTACGCCAAATTTCTTTTGATAAGTTTAGTTAGCGTGTTGAATGATTTACTGAGATTTTTGGTGCATTTCATTAAGCTTACATGATTGGCATTTCACCCGCACGGTTATTTAAAACATTTCGTGTCCTTAACCGACTTTTCCTGCTAGTTTTAATCAAACTTTAGGGTTGTCCTCAAGTGCCCTTAGAACAAAATCTACCCTTGATGGGGTGGGTGTCGGAGATCGGACAAGAAACAAATATCCAGGGGTGGTGGGTCCCAAAAATGAAAAACCCAAAAATTTCAACCTTGTATCCTGGATTTGTTTTCCTTACCCAATGAAACAGCCATCTTTCACCCACCCATAAAACTGACAACGCCTTGATGTGGCATATTTGGTCTGAAATAAACTCCAACAAACCTACTCTTTCAGACAACTATCACTTGGAACATATGGCTAATGAGTTTCCAAATATTTGAAGACTGAGTTCGAGCATGCATTTGTCACCTGTTGAATGACAAAAATCTTTCTGATCACGTTGCAGACAACGATGCCCGAATTCCTTCTATTTTATAAGCACGTTTATACTCAAAAGTGTCCACAAGATCATGGCCCATAGTTTGTTTTGACGAACTGTCTAAAATTGTCATGCATGTTTGCCGGTGTGTGAATGTAGATACCTACTCCAGAGTCGATGACTTAAATTCCAAACTTGTAGCATGGGCGATAACTCAATTTATAATACGCTCAACGGTGATTTATCGAACAAAATCGCGGTTAAATCAATATCGATATCCTCAGGTGATAAAGAAGTTTTCACTTGCTGGAGCGTGCTACCGGTTCTCCTGCGTGTACCAATGCGCTACAGCAATATTTTTTAAATAATCGCGAATCAGTATAATTACCCTTTACTGTTGTTAGTATTACTGGCAAAACGTGTTAAAACTAATTCCTATGACTAAACTAATACGATATATGGCCATCAAAACCTCATATACCAGCGGGCTCATGTGCCCTATACTAGTATATATAATTGTTTTCTAACAATTGTTTTCGCGACATGGCACATTTAAGATGTATTTAACCCGTTATTTATCAACATTTTGTTCAACGAAATTTGGCCGGTTTGTCAAGTATCTGACACCACAAGCCACTTGATTTTAGAGTTATCCATCTTCATTCGCAATGTGGTCCGAGAACTTCTTCTCGTCGACTTTTAATAGGCCACGACAAGTACGTGTGGTGAAAAATAATAGATTTCAAAAATCGATATCTGATCATGGCCCATAGTTTGTTTTGACGAACTGTCTAAAATTGTCAAGCATGTTTGCCGGGTGTGTGAATGTAGATACCTACTCCAGAGTCGATGAATCGAATCAAATATTGTTTACCCCTGGAGGCAAAGAAATAGTAATTCGCGAGCGTTAATTCGGATTATGCATCTTTAACATATCTGGCAGAAATAAATCGCCCAATAACTCGCCGCCTTTCATTGCAGTAATAATCCATGAAACAATAGTCCAGGCACATTAGGTTTCACTACGGCAAAAAATAGGGGAAAGCTGAATTTTTCAGGGATTAATAAGAACATGTTTATGAACAACTTGGCAAAAGTCCCTTAGAATCCGAGTTGAGCTTTTTGAGATATCATGATTTTTCGTAATGGTGCAAATTATGACGAAATTCCATTAGACCATATGCGAATTCAGTCATATGTAGGCTAATGTATGGACTCAATCTTCACACATCATGGAGCAGGTGTCGATAGATATGCGTAATTGATGCTAGAGCTTACTAACAGTCGATATTCCATAATTGTGATGACATTTATTGCCGAAGAGAGCATTTAAATCGCATGGTGATTCAAAATTTTCCTAACAAAAGAGGGCGAGTAAAGATATTCAGACGACAATGAGCTAAAATATGAACCATTATACTAGAAAAGTGGTTTATTCGGAAAAGGAAAATGAGCCATCACCATCCTTAAGATTTTATAGCCGGAAACATAACACTACCCCCTAAAACGTACGCCATGGCTTTGAGTGTCTGAAAGGCAAAAATACCACATAATAGTCCTGGCGTTTGGCGTAACAATTGTGCAAATGGTGATAACACTATGAAACTTGGAACATAGGTTCCTTATACACTATTAATCATTTTCAGATGTGTAGACATCGCGGCAGGTCCTTCCTTGGCAACGGTCGCTAGGCAACTATCCCACATAGAAGAAATACAAATATGACTGATATTATGGCAGTTTTAACAATCTAACCCACGCCATGCAGCATTTTTATGGTGAAAATAATATTAGTTGTTGTTAGAGTGGATCTGGCTGGAAAATTACCATAGTTCTTACTTACAGGGGTGGTAACGGTTGCTAGGGACATACCCGAAACCGAAAGATGCCGAGCTGACTGATATTATGATAGTTTTGACAAACTAATATAAACTACGTCATTATCATTTTATGGTGAGCAATTGTAATAGTTATTGTTAGTGTGGGTTCGACTTTAAAAATTACTATATATTTCTGGCAACGGTTGCTAGGGACATACCAAACATCGAAAAATGCACACATGACTGATATTATGGTAGTTTTAACAAACTAAACTACGGCATGTAAGTAACATTTTTATATTGAAAACAATTATTATAATTGTTGTTAGTGTGAACATCACAGTAAAGTTGCCACATTCGTTACCTAACGGGTGGTGTAATGGTTATTATGGACATATCCACCTTTGAAAACATACCATATGTATGAGTTTCTGTTAATTTAACTGATATAACTCTTTCATAATATGGTATGAGTTTCTGGAAACTTACATGATATAATTGTTTCATAATATGCCATATTATGCTTATATTGACAATAATGCATAACTAAAGGTTGTTGTGTTGTGTACTGATGCATTCTCGTGTGAATCTCGTGTGGCAAATTGGTATTGAGGTTTCATTGTTGTTAGCTAACCACCATTGACAAATCTTCTTTAAACTGAGACTATTCAGTTAGTTTTATCAGAATCACAGACCTGTGTGGAGTTTACTATTGTTTCTTCCATCAATCGATTGTTGGAATACATTTTAATGAGACATGTAAAAAATATTGACCCACATTTATGTCGATACCACCTGAACCCCCCCCATTGAATCGGACATTAGCACTACATTTGACAATGGCATCCATGCAGAACACTCTGTGGTAGCATCCGCATACTAGTTGCTATACGATATGAACTAACTATATTTCCTTCCTATCATGCCATAACTACATATATGTCAATACATGGTCATGAGTCATTTACAAGTCTAAAGGACCAGGGCCCTGTTTCATTAAGGCAACTTATGACATAGTTGGGACTTAAGATGGTCATAAGTTCAAACTTCAGTCATAAGTGCGTTTCACGAACAAGGTCTTAACTTAAGATGGTCTTAACTTTGGTCTTAACTTTACGACTGCTGTGAGGTGTCATAAGATAATCTTAAAGTTAAGACCTATGTTGTGATCCGCAGTTGGTCCGAAATGCGGATGGGATCTAGTTCGTGTATATATTATTATAAACACATTTAACTGAATAACATCTTGCTAGCACGCAGGGGTGTTTCAGAAATGGTAGTAATTAATAACCAACTGGTAAGCTATAGCAGTGACGTGGCCAGTGGTTGCAGGATTGGCGGGGTATCCGCCACTAACTGTAAACCACCAAGACCGGACTATATATACATTTATAATTGCTGTAACAAAAAGAATATATTTCCATAGAGTTGGACATCATTTGCGATTCAAATCACCCAATCGCACTATAGACAATAATCATGTTGAGACAATTAGTCCGAACATTTTCACATCGAGGATAATAGTTTTTTTTATAAATGCTTATGTCAGCCATTATTATTATTATTATTTACTTGCCTTTCTATATTATTATGTTATAATTTTATTGTAAAATATATTGTATATGTACCCCGTATATATATATCGGCAAGATAATAATACATAATATGTGTTATTTTATTATTATTATGTATATTATCATAATCCACCCACGCGAATCTCAGATATTATACATTTATTACATCTGCATCACATGTTTATTAACTATGAAATAAAAAGATAATATATATATATATATATATATATATATATATATATATATATATAGTATACGGACCGCGCGGGCACACCGGGATCCGCGAAAGAACATATCACTGTGAACCGGCTCACAAACCACTGTTGGGGGAATTACTAAAATACCAATATAGACTATACCAGTGGTATAGTCTATATTGGTATTTTAGTAATTTTCCCCAGGGGCCTCTGAACCGGCCGTCTGTTCACGTTTTGTTAATTATAAACGCTCTTTATTAGAAGTCGTTGCTTTGGTTTTTTATTAAAACATATATGCAAAATGTCGTTCAACATAACGTACTTTCGAAGTTCATACGCAGTTTGTTAACTATAACATGCAGGCGTTTAGCATATTTGTCAACATAACCAGAGCAAATGGCATTAACATCATTTATATATGGTTTCTACAAGTATGTCTCAGATTGGAAATAAGTCTATTTGGAGCACGATATGAAGTCCTGTTCACAATATAGCAATATACATAAAGAGTGTTTCGTGTTAGCATTCCATGAATGTTGGCAATCAATAAAGATCGTTTAGTTCAGTGCTTCCAGCGTGGTGTATTGTATGTGTATGCCGTCGTGGCGACATATTCGGTTTCCTGGTATTATAGATGCTTCAAAGACGTATAATGTATTAAAACCTAATATCTGCATTGAAAGGGGCGAACATATGTCTCGCGTCGCCTTAATGGAATGTTATATGGGTGAAGGTTCACATTCTGAGTTACGATGTATAAGTCCCTTTAATAACTGAAATAATGTATTTGAGCTCGTTACGGTTGTTTCAAATAGGCACTGGAAGCATTCAGCTATGTGTGGATGGAGTCTGACGCGAAAACACAGTTAAAAAGGAGAGAGGTAGTAGATGGGCGCGAAGCGCCCGAGATGTTAAAAAGCGCGCTCGTGCAGTTAAGTATGCACCAGTCATTATACTGATTATCGCCCTTGGATTACAATATCATAATTATTCTTAGACACGCCCTAGTATCTGTCACCAGACACTGTACCTGGGCATATAACATACACCGAACCAACATTTTCTGCGCATAGCTGTAATAAATTGTCTAAAAGCGCGCGAACTTAAAATACTACTTAAGTAGGACTTAATCTTGTTTTGTGAAACGCGTTCTTGAAACGGAAAAGTTACATCATAAGATCCACCTTAGATCTTAGATTAAGTCCATCTTAAGATAATCTTATGACATTGCTTCATGAAACAGGCCCCTGGTACATGAGCGTGGCCTATATTTTTCAGACTGAGATACCATGAACTACCCTTTGGAACCGGCGACCATTTCCCATTTACACGGGAAGCTATGGGCCTTTTACCAACCCATAGTTTTTTTTTATAATTTATTTTTATTTTTCATAGTCTGTCTCAATTACATATTAAAGTTGTACATAATAAATATACATTAAACATGAAAAAATAAATTCTTATAACAATATATCTATTATCACATGCACACTTGAATAATCTCTGTTTTTGAAACTTATCCTTTTTCTTGTTCTGTCTTATTAAATTATCTATAGCATTTTTTCTTGCTAAAGTGTCATTTTGACAGTTATTCTTTTTTTAATTCAGTTTTCGTGATACTGCAGGGTCGGTCTAAAAATTGAAAATAATTTTTTTTTTTTTATCTATTAATTTAAGTTTTTTACCAGAGTAATTTCCGGTCAAGGGTCATTAATTAAATTGAGGACACTGTTCCACTTATTATCAAAGGCTTTATTTGTTGAATCAGTCCATTTTAGTGCCTGCTTTTCTAGATTGTATTCTTGTATAACAAATTGTATTGCCATTTTTTGGCATAGATTTGTCTTATTGCACCTTGTCACATAGATATATCGTTTTATTAATAGTAGTATATTGTTAATTTCAAGTGTGCTCATGACAAAGTCTGAATCTATTCCAAAAAGTAATTCTTCAATCTTTGTTGGCATTTTGATGTTACATTTGGTATACATTGTTTTTGAAATTTCTTCCCAAAGAGTTTTGCTCTGATGACAGGTAACCAACAAATGTTCTATAGTTTCATTTTCTTTTCCACAGAGTGTGCACAATTTTGATGCTATAATCTTACATTTTTCAAGGAAGACATTTGTAACTAAAGTGTTGTGATTTATTTGGAATTGAAAGGCTTGCAGTTTCGTGTTTTTCGTTGTTTTAAATGTTTGCTTATATATTGAATCCCATTGAATTTCGTTTGTTTCTAGTTTTAGTTTATGCGCCCATCCTACCTGAGCGCATGGTTTATTTGGAATGACAAGAGTTACAATTTTCCAGTACAGATGGTTGTTCAAATTCTTTTCATGAATTATATTTTCAACTAACTCAATTCTAGAACTTTTAGTCAATTTGTTTTGTGAGGCCTTTATTTCTTTTTTCCAATTTAAAGGAATAGAGGATATTACTCCTTGTAAAGTTAAGTAGTTAACTTTAAGGTCATATTTTGATAGAATTTCTCCAGTGTCCATAAAAGAGCCATCTTCCCGCAAAATATCATTAATATGCAATATTTGTTTTTCTATCCAGTTTTTATAAATTAAAGGTTTTTTTCCTCTCTGAATGTGTAAGTTATGGAAGAGTGGCTGCTTCTTATATTCTACTTCTGTATTTGGGTCTGTGGATAATGTTGCATAAGCTATTAAGACATCTCTCCAGAATGGATTGAATCGCTTAGCAATTCTCATCAGACTGGCTTTATTTAAATTTAGAAGAGCTGAGCCTCCATATATATGCAATTTATCTATTAAAATGATTTTCCAATCTGAATAGTTAAAGGGATCTAGGAATTTTCTAAGCCATGTTATTTTTAAGGATTTTGAAAAGCTTTTAATATCTGGAATTTTTAGTCCACCATTTTCAATATTTTGGACTAGTGTGTCTCTCTTAATTTTATCTCTTTTTCCATTCCAAAAAAACTGAAACAGCAAGCCCTGCATTTCCTTCAATATGTGTGCAGGTGGTTCTGGTAAACCGGTCAAGATTTGTATAATAATTGGTAAATTTAGCATTTTTATCACTGTAGTTTTTCCAATGTGAGACAGTGTCCTGAATGCCCAATGTTTTAAAATGTTTTCCATTTTATTTTTCTTTTCTTTCCAATTTTCAGATACAAGAAGAGGGTCTTCTAAGTCAAACAAAATCCCCAGTGTTTTAAACTTTCCCTGGTAGTTCCACTTTATTTTAGTGTTATTCTTTAGGGTTTGTGTGCATCCTCTTTTGGATCCAAACCATATAGCTTCAGTTTTTTCAAAGTTTGCCTTTAAGCCTGATATTTTTTCAAACGCGTTAATGAGATCAATTGCCCCTTTGAGTGATGATTCACTACCATCTAGCCATATTACTGAATCGTCAGCATACTGACTTATTTTAACTTCTTTATCGTTTATTGTTATCCCTTTTATATTATTATCATATTTTAAAGCTGCCGAAAATAATTCAATACAAAGAATAAATAGATAGGGAGACAAAGGACTCCCTGTCTAACTCCCTTTTGGAGGTTAAATTGCTGTGACAAATGTCCGTTATTGATAACAAGACTGTGTGTTTTATTGTATAATGTTGTCACCCATTTGCATATATTTTTCCCAAAACCGAAAAATTCTAAGGTTTTCTGAATGAATTTCCATTTTATTGAATCAAAAGCTTTTTCATAATCTAATAGTAGAATTAAACCAGGGATATTTTTTTCTTGGCAGTCTATTATCAAATCATAGGTTGAGCGTGTACATTCCCCTATATATCTTCCTTTCAGGAACCCTTTTTGTGTATCACTTATCATTGTTTTAATTTGTGTTTTTATTCTATTAGCAATTACTGCTGAAGCCAGTTTATAGTCTACATTCAAAAGAGTGATAGGCCTAAGATTTTTAATATATGATTTGTCTTTTCCTGGCTTAGGTAAGCAGGTTATCACTCCTTGGCATTGCGATATTGACATATGTCCTTTTTTAAATGCATCATTTATAGAGTTCAACAGATAACTTGAGATATCGTTCCAGAAAAATTTATAGAACTCGGCTGTAAAACCATCTATCCCAGGTGATTTGTTGTTTTTTGACATTTTCAAGGCGTTTACTAATTCTATGTTTGTTATAAGTCCTTCACATGCTTTTGTCTCATCAAAGGATTTGTTACCCAGAAAAGGGTTGTTAGAATCCATAAATTGGTTATAGCTTGTTTGATTACACTTTATATTTTTTTTTTCATTTTCACTGTATAAAGCACTATAAAAATTTCTTTGTGCTTCCAAAATTTCTTCTATGTCGGATGTAGAAGTACCATCTTCGCGTATTATTTTTGGGATAAGTTTTTCCGTGTAGTTTCTTTTTTCTAAGGAACTGCATTCAATGACGTGTCTTAACTACTGTGTCCATGTCATAGAAAGGGGCCTGGACCGATGATATACTATTTAGGGATGGTTCTATTGATTTGCCGTATATACCTAGCTGCAATGGGGACATGTCATGCGTTCATAACTATAGATACGTGTGTATTTGCACTCCATGGTGTGTTCATACGGGTCCATGGATATGGTGTATGCGTGGCTATAACCTAGATAGTCATGTAACATGTACATTCATGGGATGGGTTCATGTCTTACATATAAATTTCTGGTAATAAGGTCATAACTGTTGGATAAGGTCATAACTAAATCAGCCTGGGTACATGGGCTGTCCATAGTGGCCCGTCTCAATTTCATACCTATATGAGCCTTGGTCCATAGCCATTCTATGGTGTTGTACACGGCCAATCGATAGGGACCTCCAAACGGACGTACGTATATGATATGCATATATAGACGTGGATCCATGCACAGGCAATTTGGTCCATGACTTACCCGCAGGGCATGGGAACCATGTGTCTCCTATATATGTGGATCAGTCCATCGCATACTAGCATATGTGAATCTATGAAATGACTAATAACGCCGGTTCAGTAGCTTTTATTTAGGGACCTGTGTCCATGTCCTACTGCACGTTTCGTGCAAACTTGCGAGTGTATTATCGTACTCTTGACTTGAAACATATTTTATTTGCAAAATATACAAAAGGGATTGGGGCACAAGTTTTTGCAACTTATGAAGACCCTCTCCTAATACAATATTGTAACACACATGTGATCAAGATGACGGTACAAACTTATTTACATGGTGAGAAGTTATGGGAGATATAATGTGTAGCGCCTTCCAGAGATGATCCAACATGAGATTGCTTCTTATCTGTGAGAAATTTGTATTTGAAGAATGTCACTATTTTATTAATGTTGGAATGATTGACAAGTGCCAATATATTATCTATTCTAAGCACTTTTGTGTTGGTTGTAAAATATAATGGTACACTTGATTCGTTCTCTATTTTGTTATTGTTGTGCTCTGGAAGGCAATACAGATGATAAATCAGAATGAGATGTTTGAATGGGAGGTTTGTCCACTTGTGAGGTAAAAGTTGAAATTCCGGAAGCAAGTATAGATTCGCAAATAAGATAAATATAATCATTAGGGGTCAAAACGCTTAGTCGCTGCAATATATTGCTGTGTGATGGAAAATAGTTTCATATTTTGTTGGGACGAGAGATAAGGTAATCCACACATGAGTTCTGAAATATCGCTTACTTTGAGATTTACGCGGTCTAGTTTCTCAAAGAGAACTGAGCGCTCACGTTGGTACAATGGGCACATGAAGAAATAGTGATATGCGTCTTCAGATCTATTTCCACATGAGCATGCGGGGCTGTCAGCGATATAATTATTGAACATATCACATCGGAGTTCACTGCAAAAATTACGTATGCGACAATGAAAAATGTTGTATTTCCTGCGTCCAGCATAGAAATGTAGAGGGGGGCTGATTGTGGGATCTATATGATACAAGTTGGTTTTAAAGGTAGAAGATTGATCAGCATCGGTGATTACTTTGGGAAGCTTATTCCATTCTAACACCATCGCTGGAAAAAGGACTGTTTGAAGTGTTCAGTATTGCAATAGTATGAGTAAAATTTACCGGGGCGTCTCCAATTATAATCTGCAACCTCGTGTGATCTGGGGGGAAGTGTATTGGCTAGATAAGAGGGGGCTAGATTATTGATTATTTTATAGAGTGCCTGCAGTTTATGTAGTTGACGTCGTTTATTGAGTGATGGCCATCCGACCTCCTGTAATACCGTGTTGTCCGAAGCAGAACGGGTGATACCACTGACTATCCGTCCAGCGTCGACATGAAGCCAGTCAAGCTTCTCTAACATATAATTTGAGGCATTGTCCCAGACGGCGTCTGAATAATCAAATAAGGGTAAAATATATGTTTTGTAAATAATTTCAATGGTTTTCCGGTTGAGTTGATATTTAATCCGCCGGAGTTGAGACAGACGTGAGGCAATTCTTTTGACAGACCCTTCAATGTGTGCGTTCCATTTGAGATTTGATTGGAGTTCCAGACCTAAGTGTATATGCTTGTCCACGAAGTTGATTGAATTTCCTACGAAATTGAGGTTTGGTTTCACTGTTAAGGGCGCAACTAATGAAAAGGACATGCCAACTGTTTTAGTTGGGTTGAAACTGACCAACCAGTTTTGGGACCACGCTGTAATTTTGTCTAAATTGCTGTTCATAGTATGTTCAAGTATATTAAGATCAAAGTGACTGTTCGTGAGGCAAGTATCGTCGGCATACATTCTCGTTATTGATTCAATACCGTCGGCTAAATCATTTATATAGACTAAGAACAAAAATGGCCCCAGGATTCACCCTTGTGGAACTCCCGCTGGGATGACCTCGTATTTTGAAAATGTGTCATTGATTAGGACCCTCTGCGTCCGATTTTCTAGGTAGTTTTCTATTCAATTAAAAATATTTCCTTCTAATCCATAAGCATTTAATTTGTGTATCAGTCCCCTGTGCCAAACCCTCTCAAAGGCTTTGGAAATATCACAGAATATAGAACATGTAAGTAGTCCTTTGTCAAGGGATTGGCACAGGTTGTGATATAGGTCTAATAGTTGTTATGTTGTACTATGACCTGTGAGAAATCCTGACTGATGGAAGTATAAAAGTTCATTTTCAATGAAAAATTTACTAATCTGTTTCAAAACCACTTTCTCAAAAACTTTAGCCACACATGGTAGAAGGGAAATTGGTCGGTTGTTTTTGGCTTCCGCTGGATCATCTTTTTTGAAAATCGGGATCACGTTTGCTGCTTTCCAGGACTCTGGGAATTTCTCAGAGTTGATAGATTTCCTGAATAGAAGGACGAGTGGTTGAGCTATTGATTTTGCTGTTTCCCTGAGCATTCTAACACTAATTCCATCATGGCCATGGGCTTTGTTAAGTTTAAAAGATTTGATGGCTGATTCAACCTCTGATTCTGTGAAAACCAAATCTGGCATGGTGTTTGCGGTGCGCTTCGGAAAATGAGGCAAGTTATGATTGGCATCATTAATGGTAGAATTTGCAATAAAGCTTTCGTTTATAATTTTTGCTTTGTCGACATCGTCAATTGCATATGGTGACACTCCACAGTTTCAACAGGTATGGGCCCAGAAATAGGGGGCCCATAGATTCATTGAAATTTATCTGGATTATGATCCCAAACCATATAGACAATATATATATGCCTGAAATTAGTACAGAATAGGCATTCAGAATTTGATACATAATTTCCATAATATATGGGCTATCAAGAGTTATGGCCCTTGATATTTTGATCGAATATATGATTTTTATTACAAAAATGACCAAAATATTGCATTTTCATACCCAAGAGGCACGAATACCAGATTTTTTCAAGCATGGTCACCTTTGTTGGTTTAAAGGCCGCTGGCTTCCAACATCAATGTGAAAAAATTTCAAACTTTCGCCGTTGAATTTTCCAGAAAATCAATTTTTAATGCAGATGACAAATTTTGAGTGCTAAAAAATTGACCCAGTATCTAGAGCCACTGTTTCGCAGAAAACGCTACTGCTGTCTATGGGTGGGGTCAAGGTCACTTGCACTTAATTTTTTCATCAGTCTAGAACACCTTCTAAAATTACACAAATTCATATCCCACCTTGTCTCAATATACATACCACATGAATGGTGCCAGAAACCACTAGCACTTTATATCTATAAAATCACCCCTACTGATCATTCGAAACTGTGGAGTGTCACCTATGTCTTATTGTTGGCAGTTATAGTGCCGGAAGTACTGTATAGTGGGGGGATGTTTTTTGCTCGTTTTTTGTTTAGTAGGTAATGTATTATTCTCCAAAAGTCTCGTGGGTTAGATGCTTCTCTTATTCGTTGTTCGATATTTTCTTCAAATTTGATTTTCGCGTGCTTCTTCATGTTATTGACTTTGTTCCTTATGTTTTTATATTTTCTCCAGACTTCAGGGTTATTTGCCTTCATGGCCTTTTTCCTTACTCTGTCGCGTTTTCGTATCTCAAACCGGATGTCCGAATTGAACCAAATTTTGTCGGATGTTCTTACTGTAATGCATGATTGTGGAATTGTTTTCGCCATTATGGACAGGAATTCTAGTTGAAAGTTATTGGCAGCTGTGTTCACATCAGGTGCACTTTTTATGAGGTCATCCCAGTCGACATGGGCAAGTAGATTGTTTGCACGAGAAAAATTACCTTTTCTGTAGTTCCATACTTGTCTAGGAAATGACGCTGCGGTAGTATTTTGAAATGATATTGTGGCATATACACCTAGGTGGTCCGAAACTCCGAGATTTAGGACATCGGAGTCTATTAAACGGAGTGAGCTTGAGGTCAAAATTGGGTCAAGCAATGTACTTGAGGTGCTGGTCACTCTAGTTGGGACTTTTATAGCATTTTTCATACTGAAACCATCCGTTATCTGTTTTAGTTTCGATGAATTATCCATGAAATTCGAGTTAAAATCCCCTGTGATGACTACATATTCGGAAATATCAAGAGCGTCAGAAATTGAGGATTCCAGGAGTCCCCAATAATTTTGGGTACAGAATTGATCAGATCTGTACGATAATCCAAGAACAATGCGAGTTTTCTTTGAGTGGATTTCGAACCAGAGACAAGAAGAATCGAATTCCAATTCAGGTTTACGATTAAATATTAAGTGGTCGGCGAACATTACGCATATTCCGACACCCTTTGAATCACGGTCTTTGCTAATGGGGGAACAATAACCATCGATTTCTAGTTGGCTAGAGGGGTAAGATGGGTCAAGATGTGTTTCGGTGAAACATAGAATGTCAAATTCGTTTATAAGATCTGCAATTTTTTCAAGTTTATTTCGGATACTCCTTACGTTATAGTGAAAAATCGAGATCGAATTCTCAGCGTTAGTCTGTGACAGAGGGCCCGGGTTTATATGGATATCGCCTGATAATTGTAATAGAAAGAATGTAATGAGAAAAATCGACCTTGCGTTTGGTGGAGTAAAGCATTTTCCGAGGCGAAGGCTGCTGTTTTTTACAGTTTTAGTTGCTAACGGTCGTTTTGCTGAGTCGAAGATACCTATTGCTGCCCTATATTGACTCAAGTCACACGTCATTTCAGACGGTGGTTCGAAACCAAGATAGGGAAGCAAATGGACTCCGACTCAATGAGCAATACAACTAGTGGCACCTCACAAATGGACTTGACTGTTCTTACATTCTGGATGACTGGAAACATGAATGAAGTAAATGAGTAATCAAACATTATCAATGCATAGAAAATAGAAAACAGGATGTAGACATTGGGATATATACAAATATATACATGCTGATGTTGGGTGGTGATTGGCATGAGGGGGAGGGCTTCGGCTATTAACGGGTAGCTATGTTTAACAAATTATGGATTTGCGCTTGGGCTTGGATTGTTAGCATGATGGGATTTTCGTAGGATTAATCTGAGATAAGTGAGAAAATAGGGCAGTCTCATTGTTGAGGATAAAACACGAGAATACACATTATGATAATGTACGGATATAGGCCTACAGAGGAAGTTACACAGTTTAGCGACACACGATTGGTTCTGGGCACATTATGCTGAGGAATGCCTTCACTCACCGAAAGGGTCAAACTTTATCACAGAGAACTGTTTCCAGTGTGTATCCCCGTTCTTTGATTAGCATTGTGTGAATAAGATAGGCCACACCAGCCTTGCGAAACTGGGATTTTTGTCGATACGGCCTGCGGTAATAACATGCGTACGCATTGTTGATATTGCTTTTGAAATTAATAGCGCGGAACGATGAGTCGTGAAAAGTGGATTTTGCATGGGTCGAAACAATTAGGTCGACTTAATATCATGTGATATGCTGCCTGTGACCGTTCAAGTTGGCTTGATGCTCTGTGAAGCTTTTCAACGTGGGTGTTTCATTTTGACTCAGTTTTGGCTAAACTTCTAGTGTTGTCGTGACAAATCATGTACATGTGTATAGTCAGCCTTGAAGCACGTGGATTATCTGCATGTTATAGTCAGCGTTGACTTATTATTCTAAGTTGGAAAAGCTCGATAGCGGCGAGAGTGTCTGGGTTTTTGTTCACAGAATGACAGAGGTGAGTTATACCCGGTAACGATCAGATGTTCGACATTTTAAAGATTTCATCTGTATTCAGTGGGCCTAACAGTGATGTCAAGCAGTACGTGTGGGTGGGTGGTAACATGATTCCATATGTGTGGCTGGGGGGGGGGGGTTCTAGGAAAATATTTTTCTGACCAAATTAAATATATAGATATAACAGTTAGTCAGTTACGGCATTGGGTTTCAGACATCATTTTATGAAATGGCATGTAGCCTAGGGGGGGGGGGCGGGGGGGGGGGGGGGTCACACAACCAATGTTATGAGGGAGGTCAAGTGACCAATTCTGAATGGGGACCTCCATGCAATAAAGCTACAGAGCTGCACACACCTCCGAGCGCGACCCGATGCGGCACCAAAAACAACAGGCACCTATCTGAGGGTCCGCTTGGAACTTGTCCCATTTTGATGTTGGTGTATTTCTCTTCTTAGTTTTGTCCAATGTGATCCCCGTGGGGCAACACATACATTTTGTTACATAACAATGGACGACCGGTGGGAATCCCCTTTATAAACCCGAAACGTCCCTACTGTTACCGTCCATACTGTTACCTTTTAAATTGTAACAGTAGGGAACACTTTGGTAACAGCATGGACAAAATTTAAAAAAATGGCATGAGTAAGTATTAGTTTGCATGTCGTAATGATTTTGACATCACCATGCTCTGGTTCCTGGCTTATAACATCAATATTTTCACAGATTTTACTCATCATTCCTGTCTCAGTCAGATAATGCTGGATGTGGTAACAGGAGGGACATTGCGGTAACAGCAGTGACAATAGATTACACATTTGTTATTTTTGGCAGTGAATTGACATATATTTGTATTTCCTTGCAGAACGCCTTCCATTTCTGTCTTCCATACACTCATTTTGATATAGAATGTTTTCTATTATACTTGATTGAGATCCAGTAAATGAAAGTATACGTGCTCATTTGCAATGATCAAACAGTTTTCACATAAATTCACTTAGGGCCAATTCCCATGCCCAACACAAACCCGTGTACACTGTCAGATATAGACACATGCACAACTGATCAAGTGGTCCTGCTAATATGCTATGATGCTGGTAGACCTGCTGATATGCTATGATTTCAAAAACTCACGAAATTGAATTACTGCGGCCATGCATAAGGTACATGTACATGTATGTGAAAAGTCATTTAATTGTGAGGTACTATATTCTAATTCCAAACAAAGTATCTCCATCATTCCGCAACGATTCCATTATTCATCTTCGACATACACGAAAATATACAGAGTTTACTATAATCAGTATTTAACGAGACCGTTACTCGTGTGTAAACAAATAGCAATGAGCAAACGGTGTTAACTGGATATTAGCTATCAACATACTAGTAGTAAAAGGTGCACTACCATTGTACATGACCACATGCAATGCTGCAGACGTCAGAAGTTGTTCAATCTAAACCTGTCTAGTAACCAAATCAAAATTTATTTTAAAGCCAGTTACAGCAAGTGGGGGGGGGGGTCTGCAATTATTTTCCGAACACTAGGCGGGTGGGTGGGTGAATCTTTCAACAGCCCGACTGACACATTTTTTCCTGGCCCTGTAACTTTTTTCCTCGAATCAATTGTCTTCAAAATGATGGGACATAAGGTTTTAAGAATGCTTCTATTACATATATGTAATAGGTATGTACTTAACTCTTGGTATGGGGGGGGGGCTGAGTTCACCATCAGTTAATAATGATGGATGACACCAAGTGGCAATAAAAAGGTCAGCTTGCTAAATGTTTTCTTCAAGGATCTATCAATGCACATTGACACGGAAAGGCTCAGATTTAAATAGTTCTAATAAAAATGATTTATTCAACCTGATATAAATGAAAACAACACAAAAATAGATTCTAAAAAAAAATTTAAACTCTTCACTTAACTCTTCAAATAAAAATAGAATATTCTAAAAAACATAATAAAATAAAACAAAGGTGTTAGAACAAACTTTGACCGATTTCAACGATATTCGATATATAGATCTGGGGTCACCTCTAGATGGGAGTTGCCAAATTTGAATGACTTTTTTATGAAAAATATGGCCGCTGGCAGCCATCTTGATTTTACTCTTTGTATGACCAAATCCTTTAGCGCACTTTGCAGGTTACATTTCTTATCCAATCGTCACCAAAACTTCATATGGATCTTCGAGGTGACCTCTAGAAGGGAGCCTCCATGTTTTCCCCAAAATTTGTTTCAAACAAACATTGCCATCTTGGACTTTAAATGTCAATCCACCAGCATACCTTACAGCCCACATTTATTGGAGACTTGTTTTGAAACATTAGTCTTGTTGGTAAATAAAAGAAGGAATGCTTCTATAATCATTATATGGAACATTGATCAGATAAGATCATGAGAACTGAGTAAATAGTCATTTGAAGCAGTTTGGAGGGGTGGATCCCTATCACAGAATGGGAAAAAAATTAGGGGGTGGTGAGTACCAACAGGGCAGAAAAATAAAAAAGCGCCTAGCATCCGGAAATTTTGTCCTGACCCCTACCCCTGATTAGTGGAATTTCAAACAAAACATATTTTGTTCACGATACAACAGATGTACGCATGTATCACACAGTTCTGCAATAATACATCATATGAAAAATAAATCCACGGTTATAGTCTGACAACAATATGAATTGCCAATATGCTATAGTTACGCTAATGTCCTTCCTGTTACCGGAGACCAATTGCGGCGTGTATTTCATAAATTTCATCAATTGCACCTATATTTGACGATCAGAACGTTAGCTTTTAGTTATCCTATGCCGGATCGCATACTATATTGTGTTGTTGGTCACATTTGGTATATATGTGTCCTTCCTGTTACTACCAGTCCTTCCTGTTACCAAATGATAGGCTAATATGCATCAGACTATCGTTTAAAACATTTTGTTTCCAGGTCTGGTACGCATTTGGTCCAGTTGGGTCTCGTTCACTTATGGAAAGTGACATTTTGTTTTATTGTTGGAAATAATGTTTCCAAAAGTATGTTCATAATAAAACTGTCCCTTCTGTTACGTCAAGTGTCTCTCCTGTTATTGGATTGTCCCATCTGTTACCGTCGAGTTTTTCTGTCGTATCGAGATTAATTTGAATTGGATTCCCTCATCCCGATAGAATTGTGGAGTATTTACCTTAATCTTCGGAAAAATATATGGCCATAATCAAACAGAAAAGCACACCATTCCAGGTCGAGAAAACTCGATACCTGGATATCGGAAATTTATGCATATCACATATACATTATGAAAACTCGTTATACTCATCATATTGTGGTGTTTATTTTTGCAAATTCTGATTACCACACAATGCACATGTTGCGCATATGTTATTTTCCACCTCTATATCACTCAAAATCATATTTACATTGAAAAACATAATGGCAACAGTAGGGACACTAGGTGTGTGTGCATCGTCATTGGACCTGATTCGGACAGGATCTAGAGGTGATTAAGGTTGCATTTTACTATCCTCTGATCTACTGGATACCCTCAACCACGAAAAGCGGCTAAAATATGTTTTCTCGTTGAAATAATTTTTTTATTCTTGAATACCCAAATCGGCCACATTTTTAGAAAAATGCCCATATAACTATTATGGTCATGC
Organism: Siphonodentalium dalli; assembly: GCA_032622095.1. Classification (NCBI taxonomy): domain Eukaryota; kingdom Metazoa; phylum Mollusca; class Scaphopoda; order Gadilida; family Siphonodentaliidae; genus Siphonodentalium; species Siphonodentalium dalli. Next base: position 179,628,232 of record CP136069.1, on the reverse strand, counting down.
CTCATATTAAATATAAGCAACAACTTTTCAACTCTCACTTTGAATTCCCGATATCTGAACTGATAGAGCATAACGGATAATTTTACCCATATGAAAACTAAATTTGTAGCACATTCTGGTTAGACTCACACTAACAACATTTATAATTGTTTTCACCATAAAAACGTTAATACTACCATAATATCAGTCATATGTGCATTTTTGTATTTCGGGTATGACCCTGGCAACAATTACCACTCATATCAGTAAGAATTATATGGTATTTTTTTCAGCCAGCTCAACACTAACAACAACTATTCTAATTGTTTTCAATATAAAAGTGCTATTAGGTGTAGTTTAGTTTGTTAAAGCTACCATAATATCAGTCATGTGTGCATTTTTAGATTATGTGTGTGTCCTAGCAACCGTCACCCCTTGTAAGTAAGAAATATGGTAATTTGTCAGTCAGGTCAAAACTGACAACAATTATTTTCACCATAAAATTACTACACGACGTAGTTTAGTTTGTTAGAACACATATAATATCCGTCATATGCATTAATCCGATGCCGGGTAGTTGCCTAGCAACCGTTGCTAAGAAGAGCCTGTCGCAAATTTCGCCACATGTGAACATGAGCAGTAGCGTATAAGGAACATATGTGCAAAGTTTCATGCTTTTATCACCCTTTTCACAGTTGGCGTGTTTTCTACAACAAGCACTTGGACTAGCGGAAGAGAAAAATGTGACGAGAGCCAGTTTATGGGGTAGGGTTATGTTTTTACAAGTATTGACCACTTATCATAGATATAGTTGCTAATCCCGCATATTGTATTGCAGGAGTGGTGTCTGTGCAGTTTTTAAAACAAATTGTTTGCGCGTACGTAGTGAATAGCCCGAGAAATTTGACATCGAATAGGACAGTTTGTCTGAAAAAAAATCGTTATGTTATTTTATATCCATATCTGCGAAATTCATTCAAATCCCCCCGTTGCATTTGTATCTCTCGTTCGAGAATTGTGTACTGAACAATATTGAGTACATTTGGTATATGTTTCGGCTGAAAACTTGTTATATCATCCCATTATTCCTATGATTGTGAAAAATATAAAAGTCTTCTTTTTTTTATGGAAAAAATTGGTTAACTCCGAAAGCTCAACTCCGATTTTAGGGGACTTTTCGTGACGCATCCGCGATGTTATGGCCTAAATAATATTTAAAAAGTCAGCTTTCCCCTATTTATTTCCTTACTTTCCCCCCTTTCACAGCTAATGTGCCTGGACTACAAATCGAAAACACATGTTCTTTAATTCTCAAATTTATCATCCAACTTGTGCAATAAATAGTCATTTGTTCCCATTTCTACTAATCAAATCTATGAAACATTTCATGAAAAAATTGCCAACTGTATGTGTGAACGTATAGCCTTAAGGGTACTGTTCATATACACTCGCAAGTTTTCACGGATGTTTTATAAAAATTGTGTCGTAGAAAACCATATGGTGCCAGAATATGAACGGAAACATGCTAATAAAATCTTTACCAGAGCTAACGACATGAGAAGTAAACTCACTGTAGTTCGACGGGTGGAACTATACATAGATTATAGTTCTCAAGTAGTTACCTGTGCTACAGATGCATGTTTTCGTTCATATTCTGGCATCATATCGTTTTCAAAGACGAAATGCCTGCAAACATACCATGCAGGGTATTAATGTATTCCGCCACCCAGCTGTGGTGTGCATAGACCTCAGTCGTATACAGGAGTCTCTGGACCATGACTAATTACGACACCTAAATAACACTAATTACCTTCCCATGTGGCTCAGTTTAATTTGCCAATTTAGTGAAGGGGCCGCCAGCCCTAGAATCACAGGGAAGGTGTGAACAATTAGAAGCCGACCGGAAACCGAATGTTTTCTTTAAAGCGGCTTTGTGTTTACAATGAAGAGGGTTTCGTTGTCATCTGCCGCTCAATGGTGACACGTGCCACGGTATATATAGGGCGATTTTTGTCATATTGGGCATATATATAGTTAAGCAACATACCTTTCTATCACCATTGTCAGTGGATAATACATCAGAAAATACTTCGTGATAAAATAAACCTTTCAAGCAAAATGAGCTGCAAAACTATTTCAGGTGAGTTGCATTCCATGGTTAGATAAATGATTTATTAATTATTTTTTTTGGTTCCATTGTGACTATTATTTGTGTATGACATTATTCCAATGTGATAATTCATACATATATATAGGCTTTACATACTCTTAACAGTTGTAGACATTTCTCAAATGTTTATCTAACGCTCTTTATTATGCCATGCATAAGAGAAGACGGGATTCGACGAATTTCTAAATTCTTTGGACTTGAATAAATGTTTCCGTGCTGTTTGCAGTCCGTAAATTTGTTTTAGCGTTTTTGTCCGATTTGTCGACCTATTTAATAGTTTTTGTTAGCGTATTATTCCGATCTGGTGACCTAGTTAACAGTTTTGTTTAGCGTATTTGTCCGATTTGTCGACCTATTTTGATCACCGGAACCGGACCGCAGAGTAACAAAAGAAAACGTATTTACAGGCTGCAAACTACTATGCACGTGACCGATAGTCATAAGTATTCATCGGGGTGTGTTATTATGCTTGGATATAATGCATTCCAACATTACTATATCTTCATTTTCTCTCAACAGTTTCAATATTATAATTTTGGTGTCTTTAATTATCATTTACAGACAACGATTCCAAGATAGCCGGACAGTTCAAATACGACAATACGATTGGTCTGTCGGACGACATGCGCAATGTGATGCAAATACCTCAACTGTGTGACGTAGTATTCCTGGTCGGAGAGAAGAGGCAGCCGCTGTATGGCATTAAATCCATTCTAGCAACGCGTAGCAGGTGAGAAGCCATATTAAATATAAATTTACTAAGTTCAACTGTGGTTTCCGCTCATTTGAGCACAACTGAAGGATGAATACACAATTTGGTAGACAATATAGTTCGATTATAATACACGATATATCGACCGTATATACACATGCAGTTCTCTGAATCAACTTACCGAGGTCATGCATGTTTCAAATTCCATACATGACCATACATGAGACAAACGCTCTTTATTTATAACGTTTCAGAAATAAACTTAAGAATGAGCGTTGTTATTGTTCCATGCTGAAATCTGGTTCTATACTCTATGCCTTGAAAATAATTTCGAGGCATATAATTCCGGGTAAAATTATTTGTCGTAATTTTTTATGTCCGGGACGGAATGTACAACAAGCGGGAATTATACTATGTATAATAATTCATTCGAGACGGGACTATTTTGTAAAACACTCGAGCGCAATGCTCTATATAATCTTAATATGGATATTTTTCATATCGTATTCTATGTTGTCTTATTTGTACAGAGTTTTCTACAATATGATCATTAGACACCAAAAGTCGCCCAGTCATGCTGCAAAGAACGGCGGGCGCCATCTACCGGCTTTTCTCAACAAGGTACTACCAGCCAGAGTCACGTGTATCGTTTCGCGCCCTCCCGCGAACAACGAACCAGTCTACGACAATCATTTGAAGATCCCTGTTATCGACTTTGATGTGGCTGTATTCTCACAGATTTTAGAATTCGTCCACTGCGGTGTGGTTACGATAAACGCGCACAATGTACTTGGTGAGTTTCCTATTGCAGGCAATACGCACAAGCTTGACTACCAAGAGATATCTTATCGGGGTCCACGATATGATGGCTCTTGGTATACAATCGCGACCACGGGAGGCACGTGATGTTCGATTGAATATCAGAATGTTTGGTATCATATAATACCATAACCCATAATATGTCAAATATAGCGAAATATCGAAATATAAAATAAAACGAAAAAGCGAAATAGGAAAATACATCGAAAATCGAAATAGGAAAATACAGCGAAATAGCGAAATAGAACGAAAACTCGAAATAGGAACATACAGCGAAATAGCGAAATAGGGAGAAATATAGAACGAAATATATAAATATGAAATTATTTTTATAAAAGGTGTCTTTGACGAAATAACGGACATATTTGGAGAAGTGTTTTAAAGAACCCACCCACCCAAGGGAAGAATTTGACTTATATTTCTCCAAAGTTAATCTATTGTGGTGTTGCAATTTCTCATACAAATCGCCGTCATTTCGTCAAAAAAATTCTTTATAGAGTTATTACCCTTCAGATTAAATATGATATTCAATCGAAAGCACGCGTGCCTCTCGTGGTCGCGATTGTATACCAAGAGCCATCATATCGTGGACCCCGATAAGATATCTCTTGGTAGTCAAGCTTGTGCGTATTAGGTGCCTATTGATATCATTTACGACATCAGCTCCTTTTCGCAATGTTAATTTGGAAATACAGGGTTTGATTTATAATATGAATTGATAACATGGAAGTCACGCGAATTTTCACGAACTTTTTTATTTTAATGTGGAAGTCGCGTTTCAATATTTTCAGAAATATGCATGTCCGCTAATAGAGGCCACTAACTAGTTTACAAAAACTCATGAGGCCAACACCCGCATTTGTCCTATTCATATTCCCGATAATACGAAATAACGCCACATTGGTATTAGCCTACACCAAATACCATACCAAATGGTTGAAGAGTCCAAGGCGCGAACTGTGTGACTCAGCGAGGTATTCCAAGATTTCCGCGCATTTTATCTGCATACACTTTCCATTTATTTGTATACATGTATTACCTACAATAACCCAAATCAATGAATATGTTCTATTTATAGGTTTACTAGCTGCCGCACAGACATTCGATTTCAAAGATCTTAAGGGAGCATGTCAAGAGTACGCGATGGAGTGTCTGACGTCACTGGATAGAGCACAACTGTTAATTACGTCATCAACAAAATACCTGCATTTCAAGACGACGAAAATCTTTCTTCAAAAGGTAGGTCTTCACAATAATCCCTTTATTCTACCACCATCTTTAAGAATTTTGAGCTCCAAGTCGAGACAACATATATAGATGCGAACATAACAAAAACGCCCTAGTGTGCAACTCTTTTAATTCCGTGATGGTAAAAATAAAACACATGTACTGGCATAGTAATTTTCGTTCACGTGATATTTCGTTGACAATTTGCTAGATAAGAAATAATGTCAAAATATCACTCCCATCGAGCCCAAGAAATTAATTTTGCATTTGGATTTTTCGAGTTGCTTCGCGTTGACAAGCATGACGGCATACATTCCTTGCCAATAAATACCATTTCACACAAAGGGCCGTTATAACGATCAAGGGACAAACAAAATGGGAAATATGAGTTTCAGAAAAGAGTTGTCATTTAGTTTTCTCAATCTGACATTTAGTCGAAAAGCATTTGAAAGCACTCGAAAATGTAGTACCAGAACAACACAGTATAAAGCAGGAAATTTAATTCTGCTCTTATTTACAGGCTGTGAACTTCATGAACCACAATGGACACGCTGTCAGAAATATCAACGCACACAACGACATCGAGGCCATTCAATATCCGCACGCAATGGATGATGACGCAGTCTCTTTCACATCACGTGACTCTGGTATAGCGGACTGTTCGTACCAATCCTCACCAGTGGGATACGCCGATGACGTCAGGCACGTTACTGTATGAGCAGCCGACGACTAGTTTGTTGGTCAATTATGGAGATCTAATGTTGTTAAGTTTTATTTTTTGTTGTGTAGTGCTAATTTGTTCAAATGCTCACAATTGTAAATAATAATTAATAAATTATTGTCTGCGACATATCGGTCTTAATTTCTATCAAATCCGCTCAGATAAGTTTGGTAAAATAAAATAAAGTTTAGATCTACAGCCAGACAAGACTTCGTTGAACGCCAAACTCATCTATCTATCTGCATGTCTATGTGTGTGGGCCTGTAACTATGTCACTAGTTTGATACACTTCCGATGTACCCGCATATCAGATTGCGCCCAAATTTTGACCGGTTGCACGTCTTTGAATATACGACACGTAAAAATTTCAGGCCGATCTGTTAAAGAGGGTCTGAGATATAGCACGATTTATAATGGTCATATCATAGTCTGGTCGATTAAAGGTTTGACCTAGAAAAAATTAGGACTAAGTTGGTTTGTATACCATTTTGAAGAGGAATATATTCTCTATATCATATCCAAAATCCGCTAAAATCCGCTTTGAGCATTTTTTGTAATTCAAGATGGCGTCCAAAATGGCTGCAATTTTCCTATAAGTCAGCTTGATGCAATTATAGTGAGAACATCTTGTCATATGTATACACATGTATATATTTCTGTGAAGCTAAGACATAACGTCACCTTTATGTGCTAAAATTGGAACTCCCCGTCCAAGATGCCCGCCAAAATGGCTACCTGAAGTGGAATTTTTACTAATATCTTTAAGATAAGTTTATGTGGTTTGGAACTGTATTTAGCATGTTAACTGACCACTGGAGCAAAGAAATATGCTGTTCGTGGGGTCCACATCCCTTCCGACACACACAAATTCGATTTTACAAAACGCGGTATAACATTTCACAAAATATCCCCATTGGGATTCTAGTCATATTTCACCAAGAAGTGGGAAGAACTGTAAGTGATGCATTTTATATCTTATTGATATTCGAACTCAATGGTACCAAAATTGTCACTTTGGCTCAAAATGGCTGCCAAAACGGCCGAAAAAATATGGAAAATGGTAATTATTATCCCAGCGTGCCTTGCAACCGCTTACAAGTTGTGGTGATGCGCACAATTGACTATTCTGGCTTATATAGCTTGACTGCTAACATTTCTTATGTACCTTGGGTATTTGTTACTATTTTAACCACTGAAATACCAGAATTATTCGAAATTTTCTGTCACAAACCTGATATCAAAATCGGCAAAAAAATCGCTGTTCAGGTTTGAGCCAGTTTTTAAAAGTAAAATGGAACTATATTTGTTATCAATGATGTTTATTGTTTTGATATGTGTTACATGTGTCACACTGAGTTGTTTTAAAACAAATTACTCAAGATGGCTTCCAAAATGGCAACCAAATTTGGTAAACATTATTATATACATATACATATGTGTATATACGTGGTGTATATGTATACATAATCAATTGTGACTCACATGCTACTTAATCAACTAAATGTTCTATTCTGGTTGTCCCGGTACCCTACGAGGCATGACAAGTTCATTTTGAGGAATGCAATATGGATTTTGCCAAAAACTTCCTTGTTTTTGAACGGAAATGGGCAGAACGTTGAAACGGAACTGAGAGGGATCATACTGTGTGGCTATTCTGGCCCATTAGCACCAACAATGATCAACTTAATACAGTGTGTATGTCTGTTGAATGTATGGTCATATGCGAGGTGCGTCGGTATACATGGAGTTATTGTATTTATGAATTATGTGAATAGTTATACAATGTGTGACTATATGGTCATGGATGGGGTGTCCATGGTGAAATGTATAGGTGTATAAGGAGTAGCTGTATGGTGATGTGTGATGTGAACATGTTTACAGTGAGTGGCTGTCTGGTCATTGAAGTGGTGTATGGGCATAACGAGAGCAGCTGCACTGTCCTGTATGTATATATGGAGTGACTGTGATCAGGGGTGGGATGTACCGATGTACATTGGGTGGCTGTATTGTCATGGGTGGGTGTATATGTATACATGTGTTGGATGTACGGTAATGGGTGGGTGTATGTATACATAGGGTGTTGGTGTATGGTTATGGGCAATGTGTATATGTGTACATGGAATGACTGCACGGTCATTGTTGAAGTGTATATGCATACCTGGTCACCTGGTGTACACTTTGATGGCCATTGACGGCTAGTGTATATTTATAGTGATGGGTGGAATGTATATGTTTATATGTATGGCCTATTGTATTGTCATTGGTGGTGTGTACAAGCACACAGTGAATAGATGAATGCTCATGGAGAGGGTTTATAAGTATACAGCGAGTGGCTGAATTGCCACGGTTGAGCTGTATATGCAAGTCTGAAGTGTGCGAATGGTCGTGTGTGCGGGGCGTGGTATATCTAGAAGGGCTGTATGACCATTGCTGAGGTATATATATACACCTGGAGTGACGCTGTGGTCATGGGTGAGGTGTATATGTATATCATGAGTGAATATATGGCCATGACACGGCCAATATGTATATAGGGATTGACAGTATGGCAACATTAATGGTGGGGTGAATTGATATACAAGGAGTGACTATGATCACGAATGTGGTTTATGCGTATACAGCGATAGGCTGAATTGTCATGGGTCAGGTGTATATGCAAGTCTGGAGTGTATGAATGGCCGTGTGCGCGGTACGAGACATTGATATATCTAGAAGGGCTGTAAGGCCATTGGTGAGGTCTATATGTATACTATATATACCTGGAGTGATTCTATGGTTTTGGGTTGGGTGTATATGTATATCTTGAGTGGCTATATGGCCACGGGTGTCGCAAATATGTATATATACAGGGAGTGAGTCTGTATGACCACTGGTGAGGCAAATAGGTAAACAAGAAGTGATGCATTATCATGGATGTAGCGAACATGTATACCAGGAGTGACTGTATGGTCATCGGTGAGGTGTATATGTATATGTATATCTTTAGTGGCTATATAACTATGTATGTGGCAAATACATATACATGGAGTGACTGTATGGCCTATGGTGAGGCGAGTACGTATACAAGAGGTTACTTTATGTTCATGTATGTAGTGAATATGTATACAGGTCGTGTGAGGTGTAGGAGTATACCTGGTGTGTCTGCATGGTTATTCATGGCTATATGGCCATGGGTTGGTGTATGGGTAAACCCAAGTGTGGCTGTATGTTAATGGGCGAGGTGTATGTCTATACAGCGAGTGGCACATGGCCATTTATGTGGTACTCATGTATATATGGAGTGACTGCATGCTCATGTGTGATTTGTACTGGTGCACCTTTGTGTGACTATCGCTTTCCACAATAACTCAAGGATATGTTAATCGATAGAGGTAATATAAGAGTGTTCTCCGCATTAATTGAGTTTTATATGCAATGTGAAGAAAACTGTTTTTCTGACAATAGTTTATAAGTTAATCAATTTTGATTAAGTAAGTTAACCAATTTTGATTAAGTGATATTTTACCCGTAATCATAGCACGCTGTACATGTACTACGATAAATTTAGAGTTACGCCGCTTGGATCGGGTGGACTAATTGCCCGTATCGACAGCGATGCCATTGTTGAAATCCGTCATATTTGACGGGAAATCCCCATGTGTATTAGTAATACACGAGCTACGGATCTACAGCTTTCAATACGAATTCTCTAACAATACCTACCAATAAAACCATAGTCAGAAATGGTAATGCCCTCAAGATCATATTATTTGCCATATTACAATATAACAACGTTAATGTAGTGATTGTGAAAAATCTGTATATACATGTAGGTAACGCCTATGTAGTTGATTATATGTGATATTTTGTTCTAATTTCATTTGAAATAGTGGTCTGAGTAGAGCATGAAATAGCATGCAGAATAATAAACGGGCAAAAATTTGCGATCTTCGTAACATGGTTCAAGTACGAGCACGTTTCTAATAACATTCAGTATCCAATTAAGCAAATACCGAGTATGTTTTAATCACATTTAGTCCACAACCTCCTGCGACAGGGTCAGATATACTTGCCAATATACCATATTAGGTCATAGTGCTGATCTAAGAATGGCCTCAGGTAATGCACTCCTGATATGACCTCTCATAAAGGATTAATTAAAATACATCTATGGTTCCATGAGGGTAAATTAAAATATCGTCACACCCAGAGAGGGTTAATTGAAATATGGTCCGATGAGGTTAAATTAAAATATGGTTGCATCATGGTTAAATAAAATATGGTCCCATGATGGTTAATTGTCCCCCGTAAAATTTATTTTAGGGGGACTATTGTAATATGCTCCGTCCGTACATCCGTGTGTCCGTCCGTCCGTCCGTCGGTCCGGAGTTATAACTCCAGTAATGATCATCCGATTTGATTGAAACTTGGTATGTAGGTGTCTCAACCGAGAACACAGGTGCTCTGCAATGCTGGGTTTGATCCGATGTTCTTTTATAGAGTTATTTCCCTTTTTACAATTTTTTTTTACTTAGAAATATTTCTCACTTTTTAGGTTTCCGGATGATATCTCAAGTTTGGATCCTTTAATTTCAAATACCGTTTTTATATGGATCAGTCATATCAAGATACAGGTTGAGTTCGAATTTGAGTTTGATCCGATGACTTTTCCTAGAGTTATGGACCTTTTCTTTGGTTTCCGGATGATAACTCAAGTTTGGACTGCTTAATTGGAAATTCTGTTTTTTTTGGGGTCGTTCATATCAAAATACAGGTCAAGTTCGAATTTGAGTTTGATCCAATGATTTTCCCCAGAGGTATGGGCCTTTCGACTTTGAAATTGTTTTTTTTTTTAATTTTCTGTATGAGGGTACCTTTATGGTGTAATCAACTCCTTCCTACAACTTTGATCGTAGATATTTGAAAGTTCAAAGTATTGTTACCCACATATTGCAGACGTGCAACATGTATATAGATGACGGAAAAAATATTTTTTTACAGAATTATTAACCCTTTCGACTTAGAACATTTCAACATTGTTTTTAATTTCTTTAACAAAACGGCATCGACTTGTCACGTTGTCGGGGGACACTGTGGTCGTCGACCTTTTATTAATATATCGTCCAATCAGGGTTAATAAAAAATATGGTCCCATGATGGTTAATTAAAAGTTCACTAAAAGATATTAAATAACATGTTAAACACCGATATAAACAAACACCTCGGATTCACGTTCGAATTAAAGTTCGTATACAATACAATCTTATACAATACAATCGTCAAATCCCCGTGCAGTATACTAGTAGATAGCATTCCAATTTATGTCACGCGAAAATAAACGAAAGATGTTCAAATAACAATGTAACAAAGAAGGTTCAAGATCAATAGAAACACATAACGCGCAGCGCGCTGATGGTCAACGCGCGAATTCCCGTTAGAATTAATCGCCTTGTACTTTTTGGCATCCGAATCAGTCCGAATAACAATTAAGAAACAACTACGCATTTTACCGAACTCGGGGTCGCTCTACAACTTTTAATACGTCCCAAAACAACCGGAGTCGGGGTAGCACTACAACTTTTAATTCGCTGTTTTCTTCAACATTCTACTTGTTATTGGTTATTGGAACAGATTGCATATGGAAAATTATATAATTGAAACACAATTTGGTCATCTATAGTTGGGGCTAGTCACCACGTTGGGGAATGTCATGTTATACATAAACATCTTGGTGGCATATATACTAATGCCGCGAGTAACCTGTGCAATTGGGTATGTACGCCAAATTTCTTTTGATAAGTTTAGTTAGCGTGTTGAATGATTTACTGAGATTTTTGGTGCATTTCATTAAGCTTACATGATTGGCATTTCACCCGCACGGTTATTTAAAACATTTCGTGTCCTTAACCGACTTTTCCTGCTAGTTTTAATCAAACTTTAGGGTTGTCCTCAAGTGCCCTTAGAACAAAATCTACCCTTGATGGGGTGGGTGTCGGAGATCGGACAAGAAACAAATATCCAGGGGTGGTGGGTCCCAAAAATGAAAAACCCAAAACTTTCAACCTTGTATCCTGGATTTGTTTTCCTTACCCAATGAAACAGCCATCTTTCACCCACCCATAAAACTGACAACGCCTTGATGTGGCATATTTGGTCTGAAATAAACTCCAACAAACCTACTCTTTCAGACAACTATCACTTGGAACATATGGCTAATGAGTTTCCAAATATTTGAAGACTGAGTTCGAGCATGCATTTGTCACCTGTTGAATGACAAAAATCTTTCTGATCACGTTGCAGACAACGATGCCCGAATTCCTTCTATTTTATAAGCACGTTTATACTCAAAAGTGTCCACAAGATCATGGCCCATAGTTTGTTTTGACGAACTGTCTAAAATTGTCATGCATGTTTGCCGGTGTGTGAATGTAGATACCTACTCCAGAGTCGATGACTTAAATTCCAAACTTGTAGCATGGGCGATAACTCAATTTATAATACGCTCAACGGTGATTTATCGAACAAAATCGCGGTTAAATCAATATCGATATCCTCAGGTGATAAAGAAGTTTTCACTTGCTGGAGCGTGCTACCGGTTCTCCTGCGTGTACCAATGCGCTACAGCAATATTTTTAAAATAATCGCGAATCAGTATAATTACCCTTTACTGTTGTTAGTATTACTGGCAAAACGTGTTAAAACTAATTCCTATGACTAAACTAATACGATATATGGCCATCAAAACCTCATATACCAGCGGGCTCATGTGCCCTATACTAGTATATATAATTGTTTTCTAACAATTGTTTTCGCGACATGGCACATTTAAGATGTATTTAACCCGTTATTTATCAACATTTTGTTCAACGAAATTTGGCCGGTTTGTCAAGTATCTGACACCACAAGCCACTTGATTTTAGAGTTATCCATCTTCATTCGCAATGTGGTCCGAGAACTTCTTCTCGTCGACTTTTAATAGGCCACGACAAGTACGTGTGGTGAAAAATAATAGATTTCAAAAATCGATATCTGATCATGGCCCATAGTTTGTTTTGACGAACTGTCTAAAATTGTCAAGCATGTTTGCCGGGTGTGTGAATGTAGATACCTACTCCAGAGTCGATGAATCGAATCAAATATTGTTTACCCCTGGAGGCAAAGAAATAGTAATTCGCGAGCGTTAATTCGGATTATGCATCTTTAACATATCTGGCAGAAATAAATCGCCCAATAACTCGCCGCCTTTCATTGCAGTAATAATCCATGAAACAATAGTCCAGGCACATTAGGTTTCACTACGGCAAAAAATAGGGGAAAGCTGAATTTTTCAGGGATTAATAAGAACATGTTTATGAACAACTTGGCAAAAGTCCCTTAGAATCCGAGTTGAGCTTTTTGAGATATCATGATTTTTCGTAATGGTGCAAATTATGACGAAATTCCATTAGACCATATGCGAATTCAGTCATATGTAGGCTAATTTATGGACTCAATCTTCACACATCATGGAGCAGGTGTCGATAGATATGCGTAATTGATGCTAGAGCTTACTAACAGTCGATATTCCATAATTGTGATGACATTTATTGCCGAAGAGAGCATTTAAATCGCATGGTGATTCAAAATTTTCCTAACAAAAGAGGGCGAGTAAAGATATTCAGACGACAATGAGCTAAAATATGAACCATTATACTAGAAAAGTGGTTTATTCGGAAAAGGAAAATGAGCCATCACCATCCTTAAGATTTTATAGCCGGAAACATAACACTACCCCCTAAAACGTACGCCATGGCTTTGAGTGTCTGAAAGGCAAAAATACCACATAATAGTCCTGGCGTTTGGCGTAACAATTGTGCAAATGGTGATAACACTATGAAACTTGGAACATAGGTTCCTTATACACTATTAATCATTTTCAGATGTGTAGACATCGCGGCAGGTCCTTCCTTGGCAACGGTTGCTAGGCAACTATCCCACATAGAAGAAATACAAATATGACTGATATTATGGCAGTTTTAACAATCTAACCCACGTCATGCAGCATTTTTATGGTGAAAATAATATTAGTTGTTGTTAGAGTGGATCTGGCTGGAAAATTACCATAGTTCTTACTTACAGGGGTGGTAACGGTTGCTAGGGACATACCCGAAACTGAAAGATGCCGAGCTGACTGATATTATGATAGTTTTGACAAACTAATATAAACTACGTCATTATCATTTTATGGTGAGCAATTGTAATAGTTATTGTTAGTGTGGGTTCGACTTTAAAAATTACTATATATTTCTGGCAACGGTTGCTAGGGACATACCAGACATCGAAAAATGCACACATGACTGATATTATGGTAGTTTTAACAAACTAAACTACGGCATGTAAGTAACATTTTTATATTGAAAACAATTATTATAATTGTTGTTAGTGTGAACATCACAGTAAAGTTGCCACATTCGTTACCTAACGGGTGGTGTAATGGTTATTATGGACATATCCACCTTTGAAAACATACCATATGTATGAGTTTCTGTTAATTTAACTGATATAACTCTTTCATAATATGGTATGAGTTTCTGGAAACTTACATGATATAATTGTTTCATAATATGCCATATTATGCTTATATTGACAATAATGCATAACTAAAGGTTGTTGTGTTGTGTACTGATGCATTCTCGTGTGAATCTCGTGTGGCAAATTGGTATTGATGTTTCATTGTTGTTAGCTAACCACCATTGACAAATCTTCTTTAAACTGACAGACTATTCAGTTAGTTTTATCAGAATCACAGACCTGTGTGGAGTTTACTATTGTTTCTTCCATCAATCGATTGTTGGAATACATTTTAATGAGACATGTAAAAAATATTGACCCACATTTATGTCGATACCACCTGAACCCCCCCCCCCCATTGAATCGGACATTAGCACTACATTTGACAATGGCATCCATGCAGAACACTCTGTGGTAGCATCCGCATACTAGTTGCTATACGATATGAACTAACTATATTTCCTTCCTATCATGCCATAACTACATATATGTCAATACATGGTCATGAGTCATTTACAAGTCTAAAGGACCAGGGCCCTGTTTCATGAAGGCAACTTATGACATAGTTGGGACTTAAGATGGTCATAAGTTCAAACTTCAGTCATAAGTGCGTTTCACGAACAAGGTCTTAACTTAAGATGGTCTTAACTTTGGTCTTAACTTTACGACTGCTGTGAGGTGTTATAAGATAATCTTAAAGTTAAGACCTATGTTGTGATCCGCAGTTGGTCCGAAATGTGGATGGGATCTAGTTCGTGTATATATTATTATAAACACATTTAACTGAATAACATCTTGCTAGCACGCAGGGGTGTTTCAGAAATGGTAGTAATTAATAACCAACTGGTAAGCTATAGCAGTGACGTGGCCAGTGGTTGCAGGATTGGCGGGGTATCCGCTACTAACTGTAAACCGCCAAGACCGGACTATATATACATTTATAATTGCTGTAACAAAAAGAATATATTTCCATAGAGTTGGACATCATTTGCGATTCAAATCACCCAATCGCACTATAGACAATAATCATGTTGAGACAATTAGTCCGAACATTTTCACATCGAGGATAATAGTGAATGATTTATACTCAGTTTTTTTTATAAATGCTTATGTCAGCCATTATTATTATTATTATTTACTTGCCTTTCTATATTATTATGTTATAATTTTATTGTAAAATATATTGTATATGTACCCCGTATATATATATCGGCAAGATAATAATACATAATATGTGTTATTTTATTATTATTATGTATATTATCATAATCCACCCACGCGAATCTCAGATATTATACATTTATTACATCTGCATCACATGTTTATTAACTATGAAATAAAAAGATAATATATATATATATAATATGCGAAAGAACATGTCACTGTGAACCGGCTCACAAACCACTGGGGGAATTACTAAAATACCAATATAGACTATACCAGTGGTATAGTCTATATTGGTATTTTAGTAATTTTCCCCAGGGGCCACTGAACCGGCCGTCTGTTCACGTTTTGTTAATTATAAACGCTCTTTATTAGAAGTCGTTGCTTTGGTTTTTTATTAAAACATATATGCAAAATGTCGTTCAACATAACGTACTTTCGAAGTTCATACGCAGTTTGTTAACTATAACATGCAGGCGTTTAGCATATTTGTCAACATAACCAGAGGAAATGGCATTAACATCATTTATATATGGCTTCTACAAGTATGTCTCAGATTGGAAATAAGTCTATTTGGAGCACGACATGAAGTCCTGTTCACAATATAGCAATATACATAAAGAGTGTTTCGTGTTAGCATTCCATGAATGTTGGCAATCAATAAAGATCGTTTAGTTCAGTGCTTCCAGCGTGGTGTATTGTATGTGTATGCCGTCGTGGCGACATATTCGGTTTCCTGGTATTATAGATGCTTCAAAGACGTATAATGTATTAGAACCTAATATCTGCATTGGAAGGGGCGAACATATGTCTCGCGTCGCCTTAATGGAATGTTATATGGGTGAAGGTTCACATTCTGAGTTACGATGTATAAGTCCCTTTAATAACTGAAATAATGTATTTGAGCTCGTTACGTTTGTTTCAAATAGGCACTGGAAGCATTCAGCTATGTGTGGATGGAGTCTGACGCGAAAACACAGTTAAAAAGGAGAGAGGTAGTAGATGGGCGCGAAGCGCCCGAGATGTTAAAAAGCGCGCTCGTGCAGTTAAGTATGCACCAGTCATTATACTGATTATCGCCCTTGGATTACAATATCATAATTATTCTTAGACACGCCCTAGTATCTGTCACCAGACACTGTACCTGGGCATATAACATACACCGAACCAACATTTTCTGCGCATAGCTGTAATAAATTGTCGAGAGCCAGTCTAAAAGCGCGCGAACTTAAAATACTACTTAAGTAGGACTTAATCTTGTTTTGTGAAACGCGTTCTTGAAACGGAAAAGTTACATCATAAGATCCACCTTAGATCTTAGATTAAGTCCATCTTAAGATAATCTTATGACATTGCTTCATGAAACAGGCCCCTGGTACATGAGCGTGGCCTATATTTTTCAGACTGAGATACCATGAACTACCCTTTGGAACCGGCGACCATTTCCCATTTACATGGGAAGCTATGGGCCTTTTACCAACCCATAGTTACTAAGGAACTGCATTCAATGACGTGTCTTAACTACTGTGTCCATGTCATAGAAAGGGGCCTGGACCGATGATATACTATTTAGGGATGGTTCTATTGATTTGCCGTATATACCTAGCTGCAATGGGGACATGTCATGCGTTCATAACTATAGATACATGTGTATTTGCACTCCATGTTGTGTTCATATGGGTCCATAGATATGGTGTATGCGTGGCTATAACCTAGATAGTCATGTAACCTCTACATTCATGGGATGGGTTCATGTCTTACATATAAATGTCTGGTAATAAGGTCATAACTGTTGGATAAGGTCATAACTAAATCAGCCTGGGTACATGGGCTGTCCATAGTGGCCCGTCTCAATTTCATACCTATATGAGCCTTGGTCCATAGCCATTCTATGGTGTTGTACACGGCCAATCGATAGGGACCTCCAAACGGACGTACGTATATGATATGCATATATAGACGTGGATCCATGCACAGGCAATTTGGTCCATGACTTACCCGCAGGGCATGGGAACCATGTGTCTCCTATATATGTGGATCAGTCCATCGCATACTAGCATATGTGAATCTATGAAATGACTAATAACGCCGGTTCAGTAGCTTTTATTTAGGGACCTGTGTCCATGTCCTTGACTTGAAACATATTTTATTTGCAAAATATACAAAAGGGATTGGGGCACAAGTTTTTGCAACTTATGAAGACCCTCTCCTAATACAATATTGTAACACACATGTGATCAAGATGACGGTACAAACTTATTTACATGGTGAGAAGTTATGGGAGATATAATGTGTAGCGCCTTCCAGAGATGATCCAACATGAGATTGCTTCTTATCTGTGAGAAAATTTGTATTTGAAGAATGTCACTATTTTATTAATGTTGGAATGATTGACAAGTGCCAATATATTATCTATTCTAAGCACTTTTGTGTTGGTTGTAAAATATAATGGTACACTTGATTCGTTCTCTATTTTGTTATTGTTGTGCTCTGGAAGGCAATACAGATGATAAATCAGAATGAGATGTTTGAATGGGAGGTTTGTCCACTTGTGAGGTAAAAGTTGAAATTCCGGAAGCAAGTATAGATTCGCAAATAAGATAAATATAATCATTAGGGGTCAAAACGCTTAGTCGCTGCAATATATTGCTGTGTGATGGAAAATAGTTTCATATTTTGTTGGGACGAGAGATAAGGTAATCCACACATGAGTTCTGAAATATCGCTTACTTTGAGATTTACGCGGTCTAGTTTCTCAAAGAGAACTGAGCGCTCACGTTGGTACAATGGGCACATGAAGAAATAGTGATATGCGTCTTCAGATCTATTTCCACATGAGCATGCGGGGCTGTCAGCGATATAATTATTGAACATATCACATCGGAGTTCACTGCAAAAATTACGTATGCGACAATGAAAAATGTTGTATTTCCTGCGTCCAGCATAGAAATGTAGAGGGGGGCTGATTGTGGGATCTATATGATACAAGTTGGTTTTAAAGGTAGAAGATTGATCAGCATCGGTGATTACTTTGGGAAGCTTATTCCATTCTAACACCATCGCTGGAAAAAAGGACTGTTTGAAGTGTTCAGTATTGCAATAGTATGAGTAAAATTTACCGGGGCGTCTCCAATTATAATCTGCAACCTCGTGTGATCTGGGGGGAAGTGTATTGGCTAGATAAGAGGGGGCTAGATTATTGATTATTTTATAGAGTGCCTGCAGTTTATGTAGTTGACGTCGTTTATTGAGTGATGGCCATCCGACCTCCTGTAATACCGTGTTGTCCGAAGCAGAACGGGTGATACCACTGACTATCCGTCCAGCGTCGACATGAAGCCAGTCAAGCTTCTCTAACATATAATTTGAGGCATTGTCCCAGACGGCGTCTGAATGATCAAATAAGGGTAAAATATATGTTTTGTAAATAATTTCAATGGTTTTCCGGTTGAGTTGATATTTAATCCGCCGGAGTTGAGACAGACGTGAGGCAATTCTTTTGACAGACCCTTCAATGTGTGCGTTCCATTTGAGATTTGATTGGAGTTCCAGACCTAAGTGTATATGCTTGTCCACGAAGTTGATTGAATTTCCTACGAAATTGAGGTTTGGTTTCACTGTTGAGGGCGCAACTAATGAAAAGGACATGCCAACTGTTTTAGTTGGGTTGAAACTGACCAACCAGTTTTGGGACCACGCTGTAATTTTGTCTAAATCGCTGTTCATAGTATGTTCAAGTATATTAAGATCAAAGTGACTGTTCGTGAGGCAAGTATCGTCGGCATACATTCTCGTTATTGATTCAATACCGTCGGCTAAATCATTTATATAGACTAAGAACAAACATGGCCCCAGGATTGACCCTTGTGGAACTCCCGCTGGGATGACCTCGTATTTTGAAAATGTGTCATTGATTAGGACCCTCTGCGTCCGATTTTCTAGGTAGTTTTCTATCCAATTAAAAAAATTTCCTTCTAATCCATAAGCATTTAATTTGTGTATCAGTCCCCTGTGCCAAACTCTCTCAAAGGCTTTGGAAATATCACAGAATATAGAACATGTAAGTAGTCCTTTGTCAAGGGATTGGCACAGGTTGTGATATAGGTCTAATAGTTGGTATGTTGTACTATAACCTGTGAGAAATCCTGACTGATGGAAGTATAAAAGTTCATTTTCAATGAAAAATTGGTCGGTTGTTTTTGGCTTCCGCTGGATCATCTTTTTTGAAAATCGGGATCACGTTTGCTGCTTTCCAGGACTCTGGGAATTTCTCAGAGTTGATAGATTTCCTGAATAGAAGGACGAGTGGTTGAGCTATTGATTTTGCTGTTTCCCTGAGCATTCTAACACTAATTCCATCATGGCCATGGGCTTTGTTAAGTTTAACAGATTTGATGGCTGATTCAACCTCTGATTCTGTGAAAACCAAATCTGGCATGGTGTTTGCGGTGCGCTTCGGAAAATGAGGCAAGTTATGATTGGCATCATTAATGGTAGAATTTGCAATAAAGCTTTCGTTTAGAATTTTTGCTTTGTCGACATCGTCAATTGCATATGTCTTATTGTTGGCAGTTATAGTGCCGGAAGTACTGTATAGTGGGGGGATGTTTTTTGCTCGTTTTTTGTTTAGTAGGTAATGTATTATTCTCCAAAAGTCTCGTGGGTTAGATGCTTCTCTTATTCGTTCTTCGATATTTTCTTCAAATTTGATTTTCGCGTGCTTCTTCATGTTATTGACTTTGTTCCTTATGTTTTTATATTTTCTCCAGACTTCAGGGTTATTTGCCTTCATGGCCTTTTTCCTTACTCTGTCGCGTTTTCGTATCTCAAACCGGATGTCCGAATTGAACCAAATTTTGTCGGATGTTCTTGCTGTAATGCATGATTGTGGAATTGTTTTCGCCATTATGGACAGGAATTCTAGTTGAAAGTTATTGGCAGCTGTGTTCACATCAGGTGCACTTTTTATGAGGTCATCCCAGTCGACATGGGCAAGTAGATTGTTTGCACGAGAAAAATTACCTTTTCTGTAGTTCCATACTTGTCTAGGAAATGACGCTGCGGTAGTATTTTGAAATGATATTGTGGCATATACACCTAGGTGGTCCGAAACTGCGAGATTTAGGACATCGGAGTCTATTAAACGGAGTGAGCTTGAGGTCAAAATTGGGTCAAGCAATGTACTTGAGGTGCTGGTCACTCTAGTTGGGACTTTTATAGCATTTTTCATACTGAAACCATCCGTTATCTGTTTTAGCTTCGATGAATTATCCATGAAATTCGAGTTAAAATCCCCTGTGATGACTACATATTCGGAAATATCAAGAGCGTCAGAAATTGAGGATTCCAGGAGTCCCCAATAATTTTGGGTACAGAATTGATCAGATCTGTACGATAATCCAAGAACAATGCGAGTTTTCTTTGAGTGGATTTCGAACCAGAGACAAGAAGAATCGAATTCCAATTCAGGTTTACGATTAAATATTAAGTGGTCGGCGAACATTACGCATATTCCGACACCCTTTGAATCACGGTCTTTGCTAATGGGGGAACAATAACCATCGATTTCTAGTTGGCTAGAGGGGTAAGATGGGTCAAGATGTGTTTCGGTGAAACATAGAATGTCAAATTCGTTTATAAGATCTGCAATTTTTTCAAGTTTTTTTCGGATACTCCTTACGTTATAGTGAAAAATCGAGATCGAATTCTTAGCGTTAGTCTGGGACAGAGGGCCCGGGTTTATATGGATATCGCCTGATAATTGTAATAGAAAGAATGTAATGAGAAAAATCGACCTTGCGTTTGGTGGAGTAAAGCATTGTCCGAGGCGAAGGCTGCTGTTTTTTACAGTTTTAGTTGCTAACGGTCGTTTTGCTGAGTCGAAGATACCTATTGCTGCCCTATATTGACTCAAGTCACACGTCATTTCAGACGGTGGTTCGAAACCAAGATAGGGAAGCAAATGGACTCCGACTCAATGAGCAATACAACTAGTGGCACCTCACAAATGGACTTGACTGTTCTTACATTCTGGATGACTGGAAACATGAATGAAGTAAATGAGTAATCAAACATTATCAATGCATAGAAAATAGAAAACATGATGTAGACATTGGGATATATACAAATATATACATGCTGATGTTGGGTGGTGATTGGCATGAGGGGGAGGGCTTCGGCTATTAACGGGTAGCTATGTTTAACAAATTATGGATTTGCGCTTGGGCTTGGATTGTTAGCATGATGGGATTTTCGTAGGATTAATCTGAGATAAGTGAGAAAATAGGGCAGTCTCATTGTTGAGGATAAAACACGAGAATACACATTATGATAATGTACGGATATAGGCCTACAGAGGAAGTTACACAGTTTAGCGACACACGATTGGTTCTGGGCACATTATGCTGAGGAATGCCTTCACTCACCGAAAGGGTCAAACTTTATCACAGAGAACTGTTTCCAGTGTGTATCCCCGTTCTTTGATTAGCATTGTGTGAATAAGATAGGCCACACCAGCCTTGCGAAACTGGGATTTTTGTCGATACGGCCTGCGGTAATAACATGCGTACGCATTGTTGATATTGCTTTTGAAATTAATAGTGCGGAACGATGAGTCATGAAAAGTGGATTTTGCATGGGTCGAAACAATTAGGTCGACTTAATATCATGTGATATGCTGCCTGTGACCGTTCAAGTTGGCTTGATGCTCTGTGAAGCTTTTCAACGTGGGTGTTTCATTTTGACTCAGTTTTGGCTAAACTTCTAGTGTTGTCGTGACAAATCATGTACATGTGTATATTCAGCCTTGAAGCACGTGGATTAACTGCATGTTATAGTCAGAGTTGACTTATTATTCTAAGTTATACCCGGTAACGATCAGATGTTCGACATTTTAAAGATTTCATCTGTATTCAGTGGGCCTAACAGTGATGTCAAGCAGTACGTGTGGGTGGGTGGTAACATGATTCCATATTTGTGGCTGGGGGGGGGGGGGGTTCTAGGAAAATATTTTTCTGACCAAATTAAATATATAGATATAACAGTTAGTCAGTTACGGCATTGGGTTTCAGACATCATTTTATGAAATGGCATGTAGCCTAGGGGGGGGGGGGGCGGGGGGGGGGGGTCACACAACCAATGTTATGAGGGAGGTCAAGTGACCAATTCTGAATGGGGACCTCCATGCAATAAAGCTACAGAGCTGCACACACCTCCGAGCGCGACCCGATGCGGCACCAAAAACAACAGGCACATTTTGATGTTGGTGTATTTCTCTTCTTAGTTTTGTCCAATGTGATCCCTGTGGGGCAACACATACATTTTGTTACATAACAATGGACGACCGGTGGGAATCCCCTTTATAAACCCGAAACGTCCCTACTGTTACCGTCCATATTGTTACCTTTTAAATTGTAACAGTAGGGAACACTTTGGTAACAGCATGGACAAAATTTAAAAAAATGGCATGAGTAAGTATTAGTTTGCATGTCGTAATGATTTTGACATCACCATGCTCTGGTTCCTGGCTTATAACATCAATATTTTCACAGATTTTACTCATCATTCCTGTCTCAGTCAGATAATGCTGGATGTGGTAACAGGAGGGACATTGCGGTAACAGCAGTGACAATAGATTACACAGTTGTTATTTTTGGCAGTGAATTGACATATATTTGTATTTCCTTGCAGAACGCCTTCCATTTCTGTCTTCCATACACTCATTTTGATATAGAATGTTTTCTATTATACTTGATTGAGATCCAGTAAATGAAAGTATACGTGCTCATTTGCAATGATCAAACAGTTTTCACATAAATTCACTTGGGGCCAATTCCCATGCCCAACACAAACCCGTGTACACTGTCAGATATAGACACATGCACAACTGATCAAGTGGTCCTGCTAATATGCTATGATGCTGGTAGACCTGCTGATATGCTATGATTTCAAAAACTCACGAAATTGAATTACTGCGGTCATGCATAAGGTACATGTACATGTATGTGAAAAGTCATTTAATTGTGAGGTACTATATTCTAATTCCAAACAAAGTATCTCCATCATTCCGCAACGATTCCATTATTCATCTTCGACATACACGAAAATATACAGAGTTTACTATAATCAGTATTTAACGAGACCGTTACTCGTGTGTAAACAAATAGCAATGAGAAAACGGTGTTAACTGGATATTAGCTATCAACATACTAGTAGTAAAAGGTGCACTACCATTGTACATGACCACATGCAATGCTGCAGACGTCAGAAGTTGTTCAATCTAAACCTGTCTAGTAACCAAATCAAAATTTATTTTAAAGCCAGTTACAGCAAGTGGGGGGGGGGTCTGCAATTATTTTCCGAACACTAGGCGGGTGGGTGGGTGAATCTTTCAACAGCCCGACTGACACATTTTTTCCTGGCCCTGTAACTTTTTTCCTCGAATCAATTGTCTTCAAAATGATGGGACATAAGGTTTTAAGAATGCTTCTATTACATGTATGTAATAGGTATGTACTTAACTCTTGGTATGGGGGGGGGCTGAGTTCACCATCAGTTAATAATGATGGATGACACCAAGTGGCAATAAAAAGGTCAGCTTGCTAAATGTTTTCTTCAAGGATCTATCAATGCACATTGACACGGAAAGGCTCAGATTTAAATAGTTCTAATAAAAATGATTTATTCAACCTGATATAAATGAAAACAACACAAAAATAGATTCTAAAAAAAAATTTAAACTCTTCACTTAACTCTTCAAATAAAAATAGAATATTCTAAAAAACATAATAAAATAAAACAAAGGTGTTAGAACAAACTTTGACCGATTTCAACGATATTCGGTATATAGATCTGGGGTCACCTCTAGATGGGAGTTGCCAAATTTGAATGGCTTTTTTATGAAAAATATGGCCGCTGGCAGCCATCTTGATTTTACTCTTTGTATGACCAAATCCTTTAGCGCACTTTGCAGGTTACATTTCTTATCCAATCGTCACCAAAACTTCATATGGATCTTCGAGGTGACATCTAGAAGGGAGCCTCCATGTTTTCCCCAAAATTTGTTTCAAACAAACATTGCCATCTTGGACTTTAAATGTCAATCCACCAGCATACCATACAGCCCACATTTATTGGAGACTTGTTTTGAAACATTAGTCTGGTTGGTAAATAAAAGAAGGAATGCTTCTATAATCATTATATGGAACATTGATCAGATAAGATCATGAGAACTGAGTAAATAGTCATTTGAAGCAGTTTGGAGGGGTGGACCCCTATCACCGAATGGGAAAAAAATTAGGGGGTGGTGAGTACCAACAGGGCAGAAAAATAAAAAAGCGCATAGCATCCGGAAATTTTGTCCTGACCCCTACCCCTGATTAGTGGAATTTCAAACAAAACATATTTTGTTCACGATACAACAGATGTACGCATGTATCACACAGTTCTGCAATAATACATCATATGAAAAATAAATCCACGGTTATAGTCTGACAACAATATGAATTGCCAATATGCTATATTTACGCTAATGTCCTTCCTGTTACCGGAGACCAATTGCGGCGTGTATTTCATAAATTTCATCAATTGCACCTATATTTGACGATCAGAACGTTAGCTTTTAGTTATCCTATGCCGGATCGCATACTATATTGTGTTGTTGGTCACATTTGATATATATGTGTCCTTCCTGTTACTACCAGTCCTTCCTGTTACCAAATGATAGGCTAATATGCATCAGACTATCGTTTAATACATTTTGTTTCCAGGTCTGGTACGCATTTGGTCCAGTTGGGTCTCGTTCACTTATGGAAAGTGACATTTTGTTTTATTGTTGGAAATAATGTTTCCACAAGTATGTTCATAATAAAACTGTCCCTTCTGTTACGTCAAGTGTCTCTCCTGTTATTGGATTGTCCCATCTGTTACCGTCGAGTTTTTCTGTCGTATCGAGATTAATTTGAATTGGATTCCCTCATCCCGATAGAATTGTGGAGTATTTACCTTAATCTTCGGAAAAATATATGGCCATAATCAAACAGAAAAGCACACCATTCCAGGTCGAGAAAACTCGATACCTGGATATCGGAAATTTATGCATATCACATATACATTATGATAACTCGTTATACTCATCATATTGTGGTGTTTATTTTTGCAAATTCTGATTACCACACAATGCACATGTTGCGCATATGTTATTTTCCACCTCTATATCACTCAAAATCATATTTACATTGAAAAACATAATGGCAACAGTAGGGACACTAGGTGTGTGTGCATCGTCATTGGACCTGATTCGGACAGAATATAGAGGTGATTAAGGTTGCATTTTACTATCCTCTGATCTACTGGATACCCTCAACCACGAAAAGCGGCTAAAATATGTTTTCTCGTTGAAATAATTTTTTTATTCTTGAATACCCAAATCGGCCACATTTTTTGAAAAATGCCCATATAACTATTATGGTCATCCTCATATTAAATATAAGCAACAACTTTTCAACTCTCACTTTGAATTCCCGATATCTGAACTGATAGAGCATAACGGATAATTTTACCCATATGAAAACTAAATTTGTAGCACATTCTGGTTAGACTCACACTAACAACATTTATAATTGTTTTCACCATAAAAACGTTAATACTACCATAATATCAGTCATATGTGCATTTTTGTATTTCGGGTATGACCCTGGCAACAATTACCACTCATATCATTAAGAATTATATGGTATTTTTTTCAGCCAGCTCAACACTAACAACAACTATTCTAATTGTTTTCAATATAAAAGTGCTATTAGGTGTAGTTTAGTTTGTTAAAGCTACCATAATATCAGTCATGTGTGCATTTTTAGATTGTGTGTGTGTCCTAGCAACCGTCACCCCTTGTAAGTAAGAAATATG
Organism: Siphonodentalium dalli; assembly: GCA_032622095.1. Lineage (NCBI taxonomy): Eukaryota > Metazoa > Mollusca > Scaphopoda > Gadilida > Siphonodentaliidae > Siphonodentalium > Siphonodentalium dalli. The sequence goes on along the minus strand of CP136069.1, from coordinate 179,602,006 downwards.
GTAATTTGTCAGTCAGGTCAAAACTGACAACAATTATTTTCACCATAAAATTACTACACGACGTAGTTTAGTTTGTTAGAACACATATAATATCCGTCATATGCATTAATCCGATGCCGGGTAGTTGCCTAGCAACCGTTGCTAAGAAGAGCCTGTCGCAAATTTCGCCACATGTGAACATGAGCAGTAGCGTATAAGGAACATATGTGCAAAGTTTCATGCTTTTATCACCCTTTTCACAGTTGGCGTGTTTTCTACAACAAGCACTTGGACTAGCGGAAGAGCAAAATGTGACGAGAGCCAGTTTATGGGGTAGGGTTATGTTTTTACAAGTATTGACCACTTATCATAGATATAGTTGCTAATCCCGCATATTGTATTGCAGGAGTGGTGTCTGTGCAGTTTTTAAAACAAATTGTTTGCGCGTACGTAGTGAATAGCCCGAGAAATTTGACATCGAATAGGACAGTTTGTCTGAAAAAAAATCGTTATGTTATTTTATATCCATATCTGCGAAATTCATTCAAATCCCCCCGTTGCATTTGTATCTCTCGTTCGAGAATTGTGTACTGAACAATATTGAGTACATTTGGTATATGTTTCGGCTGAAAACTTGTTATATCATCCCATTATTCCTATGATTGTGAAAAATATAAAAGTCTTCTTTTTTTATGGAAAAAATTGGTTAACTCCGAAAGCTCAACTCCGATTTTAGGGGACTTTTCGTGACGCATCCGCGATGTTATGGCCTAAATAATATTTAAAAAGTCAGCTTTCCCCTATTTATTTCCTTACTTTTCCCCCTTTCACACCTAATGTGCCTGGACTACAAATCGAAAACACATGTTCTTTAATTCTCAAATTTATCATCCAACTTGTGCAATAAATAGTCATTTGTTCCCATTTCTACTAATCAAATCTATGAAACATTTCATGAAAAAATTGCCAACTGTATGTGTGAACGTATAGCCTTAAGGGTACTGTTCATATACACTCGCAAGTTTTCACGGATGTTTTATAATAATTTTGTCGTAGAAAACCATATGGTGCCAGAATATGAACGGAAACATGAGCTTTACCAGAGCTAACGACATGAGAAGTAAACTCACTGTAGTTCGACGGGTGGAACTATACATAGATTATAGTTCTCAAGTAGTTACCTGTGCTACAGATGCATGTTTTCGTTCATATTCTGGCATCATATCGTTTTCTAAGACGAAATGCCTGCAAACATACCATGCAGGGTATTAATGTATTCCGCCACCCAGCTGTGGTGTGCATAGACCTCAGTCGTATACAGGAGTCTCTGGACCATGACTAATTACGACACCTAAAAAACACTAATTACCTTCCCATGTGGCTCAGTTTAATTTGCCAATTTAGTGAAGGGGCCGCCAGCCCTAGAATCACAGGGAAGGTGTGAACAATTAGAAGCCGACCGGAAACCGAATGTTTTCTTTAAAGCGGCTTTGTGTTTACAATGAAGAGGGTTTCGTTGTCATCTGCCGCTCAATGGTGACACGTGCCACGGTATATATAGGGCGATTTTTGTCATATTGGGCATATATATAGTTAAGCAACATACCTTTCTATCACCATTGTCAGTGGATAATACATCAGAAAATACTTCGTGATAAAATAAACCTTTCAAGCAAAATGAGCTGCAAAACTATTTCAGGTGAGTTGCATTCCATGGTTAGATAAATGATTTATTAATCTTTTTTTTGGTTCCATTGTGACTATTATTTGTGTATGACATTATTCCAATGTGATAATTCATACATATATATAGGCTTTACATACTCTTAACAGTTGTAGACATTTCTCAAATGTTTATCTAACGCTCTTTATTATGCCATGCATAAGAGAAGACGGGATTCGACGAATTTCTAAATTCTTTGGACTTGAATAAATGTTTCCGTGCTGTTTGCAGTCCGTAAATTTGTTTTTAGCGTTTTTGTCCGATTTGTCGACCTATTTAATAGTTTTTGTTAGCGTATTATTCCGATCTGGTGACCTAGTTAACAGTTTTGTTTAGCGTATTTGTCCGATTTGTCGACCTATTTTGATCACCGGAACCGGACCGCAGAGTAACAAAAGAAAACGTATTTACAGGCTGCAAACTACTATGCACGTGACCGATAGTCATAAGTATTCATCGGGGTGTGTTATTATGCTTGGATATAATGCATTCCAACATTACTATATCTTCATTTTCTCTCAACAGTTTCAATATTATAATTTTGGTGTCTTTAATTATCATTTACAGACAACGATTCCAAGATAGCCGGACAGTTCAAATACGACAATACGATTGGTCTGTCGGACGACATGCGCAATGTGATCCAAATACCTCAACTGTGTGACGTAGTATTCCTGGTCGGAGAGAAGAGGCAGCCGCTGTATGGCATTAAATCCATTCTAGCAACGCGTAGCAGGTGAGAAGCCATATTAAATATAAATTTACTAAGTTCAACTGTGGTTTCCGCTCATTTGAGCACAACTGAAGGATGAATACACAATTTGGTAGACAATATAGTTCGATTATAATACACGATATATCGACCGTATATACACATGCAGTTCTCTGAATCAACTTACCGAGGTCATGCGTGTTTCAAATTCCATACATGACCATACATGACTCAAACGCTCTTTATTTATAACGTTTCAGAAATAAACTTAAGAATGAGCGTTGTTATTGTTCCATGCTGAAATCTGGTTCTATACTCTATGCCTTGAAAATACTTTCGAGGCATATAATTCCGGGTAAAATTATTTGTCGTAATTTGTTATGTCCGGGACGGAATGTACAACAAGCGGGAATTATACTATGTATAATAATTCATTCGAGACGGGACTATTTTGTAAAACACTCGAGCGCAATGCTCTATATAATCTTTATATGGATATTTTTCATATCGTATTCTATGTTGTCTTATTTGTACAGAGTTTTCTACAATATGATCATCAGACACCAAAAGTCGCCCAGTCATGCTGCAAAGAACGGCGGGCGCCATCTACCGGCTTTTCTCAACAAGGTACTGCCAGCCAGAGTCACGTGTATCGTTTCGCGCCCTCCCGCGAACAACGAACCAGTCTACGACAATCATTTGAAGATCCCTGTTATCGACTTTGATGTGGCTGTATTCTCACAGATTTTAGAATTCGTCCACTGCGGTGTGGTTACGATAAACGCGCACAATGCACTTGGTGAGTTTCCTATTGATATAACTTACATCAGCTCATTTTCGCAATATTAATTTGGATGTCCAGAATTCCTTTAAATTTAATGTGAATCAGTTACCATGAAACCCTGGAACGCGATTTTTCACGTGGAAGTCTCGTTTCACTGTTTTCAGAAATATACATGTACATGTATACATCAAAGAAACCGTCCGCTAATAGAGGCCACTAACTAGTTTGCAAAAGGTCACGAGGCCAACAACCGCACTTCCTATTCATATTCACGATAATAGGAAATAAGGGTGGGAATAGTGCCACAGATAAGAAACATCGATATTAGCCCATACCAAATGGTTGAAATTTAAGTCCAAGGTGTGGCATCATGGATCTGTGTTGCTCAGTGATGTAATAATAATGTATAGCATTTGTAAAGCGCCTTTCCCATGAGGCCCAAAGCGCTCAAAGTTTTACAATTATTACCCTGATGAGCCTGGACATTCAGTAACCATCTACTGCTCCCCGGAGACAGGGGGAGGTACAGCCGGGAGTATGCGAGGATACCATATGGCTAGCATACTGACAAGATCTTTCACTGCTCATTATCAGGTACCCTTGTAATGCATGGGTGGTGCAAAGCAGACACAGTACGAGCGACCTTGCTCAAGGGTCACAACTTGGCGCGAGATTCAAACAGTGTACAATCCAACAATTGCACATCGCTCAAGTCGGCCAAGCCACTGCTGTGTGGAAACTCATAAGGTGCACGTGTATTGTGTTTGTATACGCTTTCCATTTATATGCATACATGTATATTACCTATACAATAACCCAAATCAATGAATGTGTTTTATTTATAGGTTTACTAGCTGCCGCACAGACATTCGATTTCAAAGATCTGAAGCGAGCCTGTCAAGAGTACGCGATGGAATGTCTGACGTCACTGGATAGAGCACAGCTTCTAATTACGTCATCAACAAAATATCTGCATTTCAAGACGACGAAAATCTTTCTTCAAAAGGTGTCTTCGCAATAATCTCTTTTTTTCTACCACCATCTTTAAGAATTTTGAGCTCCAAGTTGGGAATGCATGCAGCAAAAAAAATAGTCCAGGCACATTAGGCGTGAATGGGGAAAAGTAAGGAAATAAATCCCGGAAAGCTAATTTTTTATATTATTTAGGCCATAACATCGCGGATGCGTCACGAAAAGTCCCCTAAAATCGGAGTTGAGCTTTCGGAGTTAACCAATTTTGTTCATAAAAAAATAAAAACTTATATATTTTTCACAATCATAGGAATAATGGGATGTAATTACAATTTTTCAGCCGAAACATATACCAAATGTACTCAATATTGTTCAATACACAATTCTCGAAACAGAGATACAAATTCAACGGGGGGATTTGAATGAATTCCGCAGATATGGATATAAAATAACATAATGACGATTTTTTTCAGACAATCTGTATTATTCGATGTCAAATTTCTCGGGCTATTCATTACGTAGGCGCAAGCAATTTGTTTTAAAAACTGCACAGCTATCACTCCTCCAACATAATATGCGGGATTAGCAACTATACCTATGATAAGTGGTCAATACTTGTAAAAACATAACCCTACCCCCTAAACTGGCTCTCGTCACATTTTGCCCTTCCGCTAGTCCAAGTGCTTGTTGTAGAAAACACACCAACTGTGAAAAGGGCGATAAAAGCATGAAACTTGGCACATATGTTCCTTATACGCTACTGCTCATTTTCACATGTGGCGTCATTTGCAACAGGCTCTTCTTGGCAACGGTTGCTAGGCAACTACCCGGCATCGGATTAATGCATATGACTGATATTATACGTGTTCTAACAAACTAAACTACGTCGTGTAGCATGTTTATGGTGAACATATTTGTTGTCAGTTTTGACCTGACTGACAAATTGCCATATTACTTACTTACAAGGGGTGGCGGTTGCTAGGGACGCACACACAATCTAAAAATGCACATATGACTGATATTATGGTAGCTTTAACAAACTAAACTACACCTAATAGCACTTTTGTGTTGAAAGCAATTAGAATAGTTGTTACTAGTGTTGAGATGGCTGAAACAAATACCATATAATTCTTACTTATATGAGTGGTAACTGTTGCCAGGGTCATACCCGAAATACAAACTTGCACATATGACTGATATTATGGTAGTATTAACGTTTTTATGGTGAAAACAATTATAAATGTTGTTAGTGTGAGTCTAACCAGAATATGGGTACACTTATCCGTTGTGGTCCATCAGTTTAGATATCGGGAATTCAAAGTGAGAGTTGAAACGTTGTTGCTTATATTTAATATGAGGCATGGCCATAATAGTTATATAAGCCATAGATCCAGACAGCTAGTTATATAATGTAAGTCACGGACCAACTCTACTATATATGAAGAACATAGCTAGGGTCAGCCACCAATATGTTAGCCATGGCCCTAGCCTACAATAGTTAGGTTAGGAACCCAGGCACATATATACTCACAGGACCCATGTCCATACATATAGGCTATGTACGTAGGATATGTATAGTCCATGAACCAGACCGCTTCATATAACCATACATGTATGATATCTATGATCATGACCATGACACTGTTAGATGGTGCAAATAACCAAGTGCCCACAGATAGACCATGTACTAAGATACCATTGACAAGTCCGATGCACAATAGATTAGTGCACCATGGATTCAGGAACCTATATATGGTATGAAAATATGAGACAGTTTTATGACAGACCAACCTATATATAGATATTGGACCGATGCCACATAGACGAAAGTTAAGGATGGGGCCCTTATAAATAGCCCATACACATATGGCACTGTAGGTTGGCCATGGACACATATCCATACGTGTAGGCCATGGACCAAGGCCGATATATGTATGCCATATTGAATTATACCCAGGCATAAGCAGGTGTCTGTCTATATGTAGGATATGGACCCACCCTTGTACGTGATATATCTACACTAAAGATCCAGGCAAGTTTAAATAGTGTTAATACACAAGTGACTATAATGATGTATGCAGTGATACAGGTGCCTATATGTAGGACATGGACACATGTCCCTAAATAAAAGCTACGGCACCGGCGTTACCAATCATTTCATAGATTCACATATATGCTGGTAGGCCATGGACTGATCCACATATATAGGAGACACATGGACCCCATGCCTACGGGTAAGGCCATGCGTGTGCATGGATCCACGTCTCTATACTATATGAATACCGCATACATACGTCCGTTTTCAGCCATTCGACCAACGCCCTATAGCGTGAAGCTCCCTATCGATTGGTCGTGTGCACCACCATAGCTTGGCTATGGACCCAGGCTCATATAGGTAGGAAATTGAGACGGGCCACTATGGACAGCCCATATATCCAGGCTGATTTAGTTATGACTTTATTACAAGACATTTATATGTAAAACATGAACCCATCCCATGAATGTACATGTGCCATGACTACCTAGGTTATAACCACAGCCACGCATACGCTATGGACCCATATGAACACCACATGTAGTGCAAATACACAAGTGTCTATAGTTATGTACACATGACATGTACTCAGGCAAATCAATAGAACGAACCCTAAATAGTATATCATCGGCCCAGGCCCCTTTCTATGACATGGACACAGTAGTTAAGACACGTCATTGGATGCTGTTCCTTAGTAACTGTGGGTTGGTCATGGGCCCATGGCTGCCCATGTAAATGGGTGTTGGTCACCGGTTCCAAAGGGTAGTTCATGGTATCTCAATCTGAAATATATAGGCCACGCTCATGTACGAGCTCCTATAGACTTGTACATGACTCATGACCATGTATTGACATATATGTAGTTATGGCATGGGTATGAAAGAAATACAGTTAGTTCATACCGTGTAGCAACTGGTATGCGGATGCTACCACACCGTGGTAGAGTGTTCTGCATGGATGCCATTGTCAAATGTAGTGCGAATGTCGGATTCCATGGAGGGGGGGTTCAGGTGGTATCGACATAAATGTGGGTCAATATTTTTACATGTCTCATCAAAATGTATTCCAACAATCGAATCATGGAAGAAACAATAGTAAACTCCACACAGGTATGTGATTCTGATAAAATAACTGAATAGTCTGTCAGTTTAAAGAAGATTTGTTAATGGTAGGTGGTTACCTAGCAACAATGAAACCTCAATACCAATTTGCCACACGAGAATGCGTCAGTACACAACACAACAACCTTTAGTTATGCATTATTGTCAATATAAGCATAATATGGCATATTATGAAACATATGAAACAATTATATCATGCAAATTTCCCAAAACTCATACCATATCATGAAACAGTTATATCAGTTAAATTACCAGAAACTCATACATATGGTATGCTTTCAAATGTGGGTATGTCCATAGCAACCACTACACACCCGTTAGGTAACGAATGCGGCAACTGTACTGCCATGTTCACTCTAACAACAATTATAATAATTGTTTTCAATATAAAAATGTTACATGACGTAGTTTAGTTTGTTAAAACTACCATAATATCAGCCATGTGTGCATTTTTCGATGTATGGTATGTCCCTAGCAACCGTTACCAGTAATATATAGTAATTTTAAAGTCGAACCCACACTAACAATAACTATTACAATTGTTTCACCATAAAATGATAATGACGTAGTTTATATTAGTTTGTCAAAACTATCATACTATCAGTCAGCTCGGCATTTTTCGATTTCGGGTATGTCCCTAGCAACCGTTACCACCCCTGTAAGTAAGAACTATGGTAATTTTCCGGCCAGATCTACTCGAACAACAACTAATATTACTTTTACCATAAAAATGCTGCATGACGTAGGTTAGATTGTTAAAACTGCCATAATATCAGTCATATTTGTATTTCTTCGATGTGGGATAGTTGCATAGCAACCGTTGTCAAGGACGGACCTGTCGCGACGTCTATACATCTGAAAATGATTAATATTGTATAAGGAACCTATGTGCCAAGTTTCATATTGTTATCACCATTTTTACAATTGTTACGTCAAACGCCAGGACTATTATGTGCTATTTTGCCTTTCAGATACTCACAGCCATGGGGTACGTTTTAGGGGGTAGTGTTATGTTTCCGGCTATAAAATCTTAAAGATGGTGATGGTTCGATATATCTCATCACTTTCCTGTTCTGAAATAACCACTCTTCTAGTATAATGGTTCATATTTTAGCCCATTGTCTGAATATCTTTACTCGCCCTCTTTTGTTAGGAAAATTTTGAATCACCATGCGATTTATATGCTCTCTTCGCCAATAAATGTCATCACAATTATGGAATATCGACTGTTAGTAAGCTCTAGCACCAATTACGCATATCTATCGACACATGCTTCATGATGTACGGGTATGTGTGAAGATTGAGTCCATAAATTAGCCTACATATGACTGCATTCGCATATGGTCTAATGGAATTTCGTCAGAAATTGCACCATTGCGAAAAATCATGATATCTCAAAAAGCTCAACTCGGATTCTAGGGGACTTTTGCCAAGTTGTTCATAAACATGTTCTTATTAATCCCTGAAAAATTCAGCTTTCCTGGATTTTTTGCACTAGTGAAACCTAATGTGCCTGGACTAAACATACAAGCGAACAAAACAAAAACGCCCTACTGTGCAACTCTTTTTAATTCCGTGATTGCAATAACAAAATACATGTGCTCCAAGTCGAGAATGCATTGCAGCGACAACATAGAAGCGAACATAAAAAACGCTCTACTGTGCAACTCTTTTAATTCCGTGATAAAATACATGGACTGACATAGTAACTTTCGTTCACGTGATATTTTGTTGACAATTTGCCAGATAAGAAAACTAAATAAAGGAAAAGGCAAACAATATATCACTCCCATCAAGCCCAAGAAATTTATTTTGCATTTGGGTTTTTCGAGTTGCTTCTCGTTGACAGGCAAGACAGCATACATTCCTTGCCAATAAATACCATTCACATAAAGGGCCGTTACTCGTAAGCGATCAAGGGACAAACAAAATGGGAGATATGTACGTGTTTCAGAAAAGAGTTGTCATTTAGTTTTCTAAATCTGACATTTAGTCGAAAAGCATTTGAATGCACTCGAAAATGTGGTACCAGAACCACAGTATAAAACATGAAATTTAATTTAGCTCTTGTTTGCAGGCTGTGAACTTCATGAACCACAATGGACACGCGGTCAGAAATATCAACGCACACAACGACATCGAGGCTATTGAATATCCGCATGCAATGGACGATGACGCAGTTTCTTTCACATCACGTGACTCTGGTATAGCGGACTGTTCTTACCAATCCTCGCCAGCGGGATACGCCGATGGCGTCCGACATGTTGCTGTGTAAGCAGCTGACGACGAGTTTGTTAATTAGGGTGAATTAATGTTAAGTTTTAATTTTTGTTGTGTAGTGCTAATTTGTTGAAATGCTAACAATTGTAAATAATAAATAATATTTAATAAATTATTGTCTGTGACATATCGGTCTTACTTTTCTATCAAATGGCCTCGGATCAGTTTGAGTTCCGTAAAATAAAATGAGAACTGTCATGGTTATCTCAAAATTATTCCAAACGAGAAAAATCTAGCCAATACGCAGCGAGCGATGCCTGGATTGACCAATGAACAGCTTCCTGCAAACTCAGTTAATATTAATTTATTCATACAAGCCACACCCGCGGCATTTGACTGCAATCTCATGAAGTTATCGTATAAACTACACGTTAGTGTCGCGTATCTTAACTGACCGAACGTCGTATGTTCAAAATCAAAACTAACGCACGTTTATTCATAATTGGGAAATATTCAGAAAGAACAAGTATACATAACATAATTGTATTTGCAAAGAAAAGAATAGTATTTTCTCCTAACCTACGGATATGACGTCACGTGCCAAATAAGGATCATTGCTATTCGTAGTAAATTCCAAGCGTGTATTGTAAACAAGGAGATGACACAACATGACCGCGGTACAGCTCAATAAGATTTATTTAGCGTGCTTATCGCTATTTTTCCATAACATTGTTCTTTGCTATATAGCGTCTGAATTGCGAAACTTGCATTCTACATGTACAGTGAAGCAATTAACATTGAGAGCATTTTATTGCACGGAAATTGATTAGAAGAAGAGTGACAACTCTTAACTGTTTACACGACATCGGGCGCTCGTGCGTAGATCTATGTGTGTATCGCAATGATAAACACTGCCTTATGAATATTAGTTTTCACACAAAAAAGGGAATTTCCCCTTCATCTCTGAAATCAGATTCCACGCGAGTGTCGTCAGACGTAGATGAAAGTAATGAAACGGAGTCTGGATATTTATCAGACTGTAGCGATGCCATTACTGAAATTCGTCATATTTGACGGGAAATCCCCAAGCAGATCCACAATACACGAGCTACAGATCTGCAGCTTTCAATACGTATATTCTCTAACAATACCTGCCAATGCAAACGATACATGTATAATTTTCCTCGGTGTTTTCATGTCAATAGTCTACTTGTTCATGGTTATTGGAACAGACTGCTTGCATGTGGACATATTATATAATTGAAACATAGTCTGGGCGACCATTTTGTCATCTAGTTGGGCTAGTCGCCACATTAGAGAAAGCCCTGTTGTACATACCATCGTTCGCATATCTACTGATGTGGACTTTGTTTATTTTTGTGTGTGCAAATGGACGACGTCACAGGGCTCATTTCCACAAATGTCAACGGATTTCAAAGATTTTTGGTATATGAGTTCACATGACCAGTATCTAGAACTACTTCCCAAACCAGATCCGGTCGGATATTTTCAGCAGAGTTATTGGACTTTGTTTATTAGTTTTGTGTCCAAATGGACGACGTCACATGGCTAATTTCCACATATGTCAGTACCTAAAATGAGTTCGCAAGCCAGGCTTTTTGACAAAATCCCACCTCTTGTTTAGCACATACTGAGAGCGTAAACATTATTGAGAATGCACTTCCCCAACTGCACAATTCGGCGGGGGATACCACCGTCTGCGACTGCTTGTTATTATTATTACTGACAACGTGTTAAAACTAATTCCTCTGACTAAACTAATTCCTGAGTCCATATCTGGCCTCCAAAGCCTCATATATACGAGCGGACTCACGGGTTCTATATATCTAATTGTTTTCTGACAACTGTTTTCGCGAAGACGGTGGTTTTATGTGATCAAGTCGGACATGACAAATTTAAGATGTATTCAGGGTTTTAGACATACAGTTACAACAACAACATACCACAAATTGAATATTGTTTTATGGTTTGTCCATTTGAAAACAATGTTGAAACCCCACTTTGAATACCAGACATTATTAATTAGCTATAGGTTATCGGCCGCAATAAGTAAAAAGCTGCCCGCGTCATAAGTAACAAAAGTCGGCCAATAAGTGGAAAACACGGCCAATAACTAAAAAGTCGGCCAATAAGTAGAAATGCGGCCAATAAGTCAACGGTAACGTAAATTTGACGTCATACGTATTTAACTCGATCGGCAAAGAATATTGGGTGGACGGAAGATATATTGCAGTTGATTTCGGATGAATTACGGACATTCACTGTTTTTGAGAGTAAATATACATGTACGTGGGTGAACTACATGTATGCGAATCAATATCATTCCCAGTGTAAACTGATATAGTACTGTGAAATCGCTGCAAGTTCTTCACAAAGTTGACAAGAATAATTGCTGGAATAATTGTTAATTTAATAAAGCATCTACATATGTTATTCATCCTGTGAAACAATTATTGCCAATGTTGCTAATTAATAAAATACTTATTAATTGGTTGTTCCCACATTGACCGAGTTATGAGGCCTCGGTCTATCGCATTAGCCTTCGGCCTGCGGCCTCCGGCCAATACGACAGACCTCGGCCTCATAACTAGGCCAATATGGAAACAACCAATTAATAACATATAATATATCATTGTGTGATTGAAAAAGTAACAAAAAAAATTGTTAGCGTCCCTCCAAGACATCAAAACAGTACGGAATAAACCCATAGAAAATTCTATATAAAAAATGGCGTCTTTTTGAAGAGCTTTTCGTTCCGAGCATATACTCTAACCTAGAATCGAAATAAACTATAAAATATGTCGTAAAAACTAGCTTTGAAGTCTGCATAAATATTTCATATATGAGAGAGGAATGTTATATTTGAATATTTATTATCATGTACATATTATACAGGTAATCTTTTGAATTAATTTTAGTTGATATGTGCTACTTTAGCGCTGTCGATCGGCTCGTAGTCTAGGCACCACAGGAGGCGAGGTGTCCTTCCTCCCATTTGAGAATCCGGATGATGCCGACCCCTAACAAGACGCAACATAAAATTATTTTGACTTGTCCAATGGTACCAGCCGACAATTTTGCATTTTAGATGATACCACCCTTTCCTATTCAATGTAGAAAACATAATACGTTATACAAAAAGGCAAATCTGGTGTTCTTCCGTCTGGCCTATGGTCAATCTATCATACCAACATTCATTTGTCTCTGGATTCGATAAATTCATTACGTCACGACGGGACGGGAGATTCTTAATCGTGCGGTCGCTATATGATTAAGCAATGTTCCTGTCAACATTGGGGATGCTTATAATTGTGGACGCTGTTCTAGTATTATGTTACATATCCTCTTGTTGAATCATTTGGTGTGGCCACATCATGTATAAAAATAATTACGTTGTTATTGAAAGGAGACCAATTGACTGAATCGATGAATAATTTCATGACGCGTCTCAATGCTTGCCGTTGTGACGCCGTGCATTGGCATAATCTGGCGAGAGATGAATGTTGGTATGATAGAGTGACCATCGGCCAATTGGAATAACACCAGGTTTGCCTTTTTGTATAACGTATTATGTTTTCTACATTGAATAGGAAAGGGTGTTGTGTCATCTAAAATGCAAAATTGTCGGGTGGGTACCAATGGAAAAGTCCAAATAATTTTATTTTGCGTCAAGTTAGGGGTCGGAATCATCCACCTTCTCAAATGGGATTAATTCAGCCTCAAGAAAACTGTGGTCCCATGAATCGGTGAGGGAGACACCTGGCCTCATGTGGTTCCTACATGTAGACTACCGGTATTTTTTTTAAAGACCGGCTCTGCTTTACGTTTAGCCACCAGAATCTTGAGTCTTTCGAATTGCTTTCGGTCTTCGTGGTTTAACAGACCGTTTGACGTTTCTGTGGGACTGCACGCTCTGATTTGCTTTCGGCGTTTCCGTATTACGACCTTGTTTCCGGGTCTTGGTGGATCTTCGTTCTCCTGGTGAGAAAAGTACACACGCTGTTGAAAACATTAGTACATGTATATATTAACCGGGTGGCCGATCATTCTACTGATAGTGCAAAAATACCAATAATGCGAGGCCATATCCCGACGTGGTGGATCTATATATAGACCAGAATGAGTATTGGTTTATATATAGAATATACGCATTGTGTTTCTGAATAACAAATTTAATCCACGAGTGGGATTGGCGATTTACACCACGAGCTTCAGCGAGTGGTGTAAATCGCCAATCCCACGAGTGGATTAAATTTGTTATTCAGAAACACTATGCGTATATTTTGTTCATGCCACGATCTTTACAATGTGTTTACATCCGAAACGTACTTTCCATTGTCCGTACCTTGTTCATTTTAATTTATTCGAGATAAATATATATTGAGAAAAACATACAGTACTGTATTGTGTTATTTGTAACAATTGCGATACAACAGACATTAAAATGTCTTCCTTAGCGTTTATTTTCGGCTTTTTTTTGTATAATGAACCCGATAGTGTCCCGTTTACCTCAGATGTCTTTAGAAAGAACAGCTAAAACTCCGCACGGAATCTGGTTAACGAGTTGTGCACATAAGCGGTTTGCCTTTTTGTATAACGTATTATGTTTTCTACATTGAATAGGAAAGGGTGTTGTGTCATCTAAAATGCAAAATTGTCGGGTGGGTACCCATGGAAAAGTCAAAATAATTTTATTTTGCGTCATGTCCATGTATGATCATTATTATTTGCGCTGTGAGATCAATGTAACCCTTTAAGTTGTTATTCAACTGGCAAAAAAAAACTAAATTAGCCTTAAAGGTACTCAATCCGATTCGATGGTCCCCATAACAACCAACAACACCAACATTATTTAAAATGCCGTTTCAGTTATCAGAATCGACTTATTGCCCAAAATAATGCTAACCACAGTCAACTACAGAATAAAATTGCCCAAAAACCCGTTATTTGTCAACATTTTGTTCAACGAAATTTGACCGGTTTGTCAAATATCGGACACCACAGCCACTTTATTTTTGAGTTATCCATCTTCATTCGCAATGTGGTCCAGAACTTCTTCTCGTCGACTTTTAATAGGCCACTAAATAGTACCGGTGGTGAAAAATAATAGATTTCATAAATCGATATCTGATCACTCTGAGGGGGGTTCCTCGAATAGAATCAAATATTTGTTTACCCCCGAAGGCAAAGAAATAGTAATTCGCGAGCGTTAATTCTGGTTATGCATCTTTTACATATTTGGCAAAAATAAATCGCCCAATAACTCGCCGCCTTTCATCGCCGTAATAATCCATGAAACAAATCGAAAACACATATTATTTAATTCCCAAATTTATCATCCAACATGTGCAATAAATAACCTACCCAATAGATAGCCATTTGTTCACATTTCTACTACTAAAATCTGTGAAACATTTCATGAAAAAATTGCCAACTGTATGTGTGAACGTATAGCCTTAAGGGTACTGTTCATATACACTCGCAAGTTTTTACGGATGTTTTATAAGATTTTTGTCGTAGAAAACCATATGGTGCCAGAATATGAACGGAAACATGCTAATAAAATCTTTACCAGAGCTAACGACATGAGAAGTAAACTTACTGTAGTTCGACGGGTGGAACTACATAGATTATAGTTCTCAAGTAGTTACCTGTGCTACAGATGCATGTTTTCGTTCATATTCTGGCATCATATCGTTTTCTAAGACGAAATGCCTGCAAACATACCATGCAGGGTATTAACGCATTCCGCCACCCAGCTGTGGTGTGCACAAACCTCAGTCGTATACAGGAGTCTCTGGACCATGACTAACTACGACACCTAAATAACACTAATTACCTTCCCATGTGGCTCAGTTTAATTTGTCAATTTAGATTCAGATTCAGATGTTTATTACGCCTTTCGTCGCATTTGACATAACAGGCGATTCAATTTCAAACAGTGTACATATTACATAATATAAATGTGAGGTGACATAATATACATACACAATATAGGTTGGAGTTATTAGTGTACTACATGTACATGGTATATTGATTGAGGGTATACTATCTTATAATGTGATAATGTTATCTTATAATTATTGGGGGTATATAATGTATGTGGGGCGATTCCCTGTACATATGTTGTATGAGGGTGGGCATTTGTTGTTGTTGTTGTTTTTTTGTTTTTCATTGAGCCTCAGGAGTGGGTCATTAGTGTTTGGGCCTTTTTAGATATATTGATAGATTTACAATGATATTTCTGTTATTTGTATCGAAGAGGTCATGTAATTTAATTGTGTTCGGTCGGTTGCGATAGTAGGCTTTCAAATATTTAGTTCTGAGGGCAGTTAACCGAGGGCAGTTCATAACAAGGTGGTATTCATCGCCGAGTTCATCCATACAAAGAGTGCATCTTCGTTCTGAGTATGGGGTGTTTGTCCAAGAACAAGTTTCCACCGGAAGTCGGTGGTTTCTGGTTCTGAATCTCAGTAGTGGCAGGACGATATTGTTATCGTCGAGAGATATATATCGTGGTCTGCCGAAATTTGGCTTTATGCATCTATAAAATGCATATTTATTTGATTTTTCCATAGATGCTCGCCAGTCTGATATATAGATGTCCATAGTTCTGGTTTTTATGGCATTGGCAAACATTTTTGTGCTACTAACTGTTTGGTTTCTCCACGTATATGACATGCCCAGTTTATTCAGTTCAGTATTTACAAATTCTAGCCAGGGGATTTTCACATTTTCTAGAATGCGTACATTCATCATTATATTGTAAAGCATAAAAGGGAGTCGAGTGCTTTCCATCGTGATTATTCTGCTCCAGAACATTAATAATTTAGTTTTTATTGTCAGAGAAATTGGTTTAATTCCCAGCTCCCCGTAAATGAACACTTCCGGTGTGGTCTTGTTTAGGTTAAATATGAATCTCAAGAACCATGTTTCTAGTTTCCGGAAGCACTCTAAGTTTTCAAAGCCCCATATCTCGGCTCCATATGTCATAATCGGCACGATTGATTTTTCATAGATATCTAGAATCGTTTCGACGGACAGTTTGTTACTTCGCGAGGTGTTAATCAAAGCATACATTGCCTTCTTGACATTACTGCACCGTGTGTTTCTTTCAGTTGCGAAGTTACCGTTTTTATTGAATTCTGTGCCTAGATATTTATAAATGTTTACGGTTTCAATTATGTCCGTATTTATGTGGAATTCAATATCTTTATTTCTGCTTCTTTTTTTACCAAAAATTACGATTTTCGTTTTTGATGGGTTAATTTTTAGTTTCCAGATGTTGCAGTATTGTGCAAATCTGTTTAGTGAATGTTGAAGGCCTTCCTTTGAGTTGGATACGATTACGGTGTCATCTGCATACAAGAAAACTAAGATGCATGCATCAGGTCGGCCGTGAACTATCTACCATAGAATTGTTGTAGCTATCGATTATACATTTTGAAACACCTGTCTGTATGTATGTATGTATGTGTGTATGCGTGAATGCATGTGTGTATGTGTTATAGACTCTAACACTGCTCGAATTTGGTATTTAACGTGTCAACTTGACCTCGCTCATAGGCATGTTTCTGGACCTTGACCGATCCGACTAAAAATTTGTGTGTAGGACTACTTCGATCCCGGGAGCAATATGGACGGGTCCAATTTCACGTGGGACCATGTTCTCAAACGTGCTGATATAGGCATGTTTCTGGACCAATTGAACAATAGTTTGGCCAGACGCTGTATATACTGGGTACTGTCCAGATGGAGGCGATCACAAAAAAAATCCCTAACTAGCCCGAACGAAGTCGAGTACATCAGCTAGTTTAATATATATTTTGGACATTTGTCTGTCTGTTTGTCTGTTAGCTATGGCCGGGAAAACTGCCGGACAGATTTGACGAAATTTGATACCTAGGGGAAATTATTTCCAGGGAGTATTTTGGACGGGTCAAATCTTGATCCCGACCTGACTTTGACATTCAAAAAGATCAATTCAAGGTCAAATCTGGTAAAACGGAAGTATTTCAACGAAATTTGATACCTACTGTTACTTTTGTCCCAGGAGTGTTTCGGGTGGGTCAAATCATGACCCTGACCTGATCTTGACATTCAAAATTGTCAATTCAAGGTCAAATCGGGTATAAAGCCGGGCGGATTTCGACGGGTACTTTTGTCGTGACTTTTGTCCGGGGAGTGTTTTGGACGGGTCAAATCGTGACCCCGACATGACCTTCACCTTTAAAATAGTCAATTCAAGGTTAAATCGCGCATTTCTCCGAAAATCAGAGGGGAACATCCCGGACGAAGTGGGGTCCACGAGCTACTATTATATATTTCTAGATTTAGTTACAAACTAAATACCTGTATATTGTACAAAGAAATGTTTGACAAATATATCTGTATCAATATTACCATACGGGTCATTAAAATAGATACGACGAAACAAATTTTGAAGGGTGCATGTATCAGGTAAATTTTTATATTTCAAATGATGACAGGAATGCAGAAAGTTGAAGTACCTACGTAATACTGGCTATCCGCATGAAGAGATATACATGTATATAAAAACCAGATGAGGGATATGTCTGTACAGTTGCTAAACAATTCAGTCATGCAAAAGAGGATCAAAGAGTAAGATACCAAATTGCTGCCTGTGGTAATTTTTTTTTAACGAAATTCGGGAAAATTAGATTACTCTCACCCTGGTTATCCAGAAGATAATTGTGGAATCTGATGACGATCGGACAAGGGTGTCGTCTGTAGGATCAACCAAATTATTTAGCCATAAAAATAGTAAAATTGAAGATCACCGCTGGCAGTGATGTCTTCACAAGGACAGTTTGAGAACAAAATATGGCTCACATCTAGCGGTGACCCAAAATATCCACATAAGAAAAAGTTCTCCAATAAAAGCTGGCTGCAGGGTGCGCCAATTGATTCAAATTCGAAATTTAGCAGGGTGTACTGCTTGTGGCCATGTTTTCCCCGCAAATTTGATAGATTGATGGACAAAACCACTGAATCCGTTGAATCAATATACATGTATACATGGATTAATTTATATGCATTGTTATACACAGTACTGGTATATAAAGGTACTGAAAATAACTATATTACTAGTATACACAAAATAAACCATATATCATGGCTATGGGTTCTAATATCCGAACATGACAGCTGAGAACTTGGTGTGAATTAAAGAGTGGTGGTTTCTCAAGCATATCTAACCCTTCACGTTAGAAACATGCCATTAAATGTCATAAGTATAATCTAGCTTGAGGACAGAAGTGATCCATAAAACCCCCCTTAATTCAACCAGGTCCTCGCGCGATGTATGATCGATCACATGATGATCTAGGGGGATTAGAATTGATGTATAAAAACAGCACTGCATGTAAATATAAAATAAAATAGTGCTACATCTTATTACAGATTATTGCCATATATAATCAGTGATTATACAGACAGTCTGACAAAATAAAGTTTCAGTGACACTCTATCCGAAGAGGGGAATAATTTCATCTGTTACAGTCAATGGAGCAATTATGAATCTGGAAAGGTGAAATTTCTAAGTAATACTAGATACGACATGACGCGATAAAATATAACGTAAATGCAATATGGCCGCTGGCGACCATTTTTTCCTATGAAATTAAAAAAATATTTGATAGCTCTCATCTGATAGATCAATATCAAGATAAATATGAAGTTTGGTGATGATCGGATGAGTGAAGTGGACTGTGGTCTGTGCTAAACGGTTTAGTAATGCTTAAAAAGATTCTTACCTTAATATTTTTATGTTCACTTTATAAACTTCACTGAGTCATCTTTGTCATGTATTGAGTTTGATATCTTTTGTTAACAGTTTATAAATCATGTATGTCTCATGTTTGTTATTTTAATTTATGTGTTTATTATGATTAAATAAAGTTGCAT
This sequence comes from Siphonodentalium dalli, assembly GCA_032622095.1. Classification (NCBI taxonomy): domain Eukaryota; kingdom Metazoa; phylum Mollusca; class Scaphopoda; order Gadilida; family Siphonodentaliidae; genus Siphonodentalium; species Siphonodentalium dalli. The sequence goes on along the minus strand of CP136069.1, from coordinate 179,582,512 downwards.
TCCTTAAAAAGATTCTTACCTCAATGTTTTTATGTTCACTTTATAAACTCCACTGAGTCATCTTTGTCATGTATTGAATTTGATATCTTTTGTTAACAGTTTATAAATTATGTATGTCTCGTGTTCGTTATTATATTATATACACTTTATAGTGTGTTTTCAGAACGAAAAAAAATTGAATAAAATCAACAAATTTGTAAATTTAAAAACAATTCAAACGTTGTTGTATTCCATGTCCCAGCCCGGACATATACACCAAATTTCAATAATATTCATTGAGAAACAACGGACCAAACGCTATATAACACCCGTATACATCTTTTATTCCGAATCGGACTCGGGTACATGTTATAGTAGGTACCGAATTGACACACGTCGACTGGGCGAGTTGGCCATGGGGCGATTAGGCCGATTCCGGCACATTCTATAATTTACCGTATGTATCCGTTTACGCGTAGTTTACTTTAGAAAGTTCCGCAATTAATACCGTAAATAGAGCGACCTTATTTGACAGAGAATGCCTCTGTTATTGATTATCAAGTTGCTGTACATTAAAAACGACAAATTCACATGCTCGTTCAAGCGCAGTAGTCTATTTTCCCCATGTTAAAGGACATCCACAAATACTAAATAACGCTAACCTACTGCCGAATGTTTGACACGACAACTGTTAACATATTTGGGCTGAATTCATCTGACGCGGTATTATTCCTCAAAATAAACAACAAAACCATCGTTACTTGGAAATGTAGTTTGGGCTAACATTTACATAAATCCTCCAGATCAATTATCCGACACACACGTCAGATGAAAAAGTCACATGAAGTAACCGGCCAAATTGGCCGAAATAACAATATAAGAAGTTTCAGGTAATATCCTGTGTCAGATTTTCTCACTTTATGCAAATCGAAACCGTTACACCCGTGCCCTGCTAGGTAGTCATGTACGTCATTGAGGTAGAGAGAGAAAAGTATCGGTGAAAGACAGTCACCTTGTTTTACTCCAATGGAACTATGGAATAAACTAGATATGTTATCATCTACTCTCACGCACGTTTTCATATTTTGGTATAGACCTTTGACAGCTCGAAGTATGTTTCCAGATAAATGGTAGTGTTGTAATTTGCCCCATAGACCTTTCCTCCAAACTGTATCGAACGCTTTAGTAAAGTCAATAAATGCACAGAAAAGGTTATCTTTGTTCAAATCAGCTAATTTGATGAGGGCGTGGAGGTTGAACATATGGTCTGTTGTGCTATAGCCTTTCCGGAATCCGGCTTGGGTTTCTGATTGAAATTTATTCATGTCTATGAATTTGGATATACGCTTACAAAGAATACTAGTGTATACTTTTGACATACAACTGAGGAGAGTTATTTTCCTATAGTTATCGGCATCCAGTGGATCTTTTCTGTTTTTTAAAATAGGTCTTATGACCCCGATGGTCCAGTCTCTAGGTATAACGCCGGTTTTAAAAATAACATTAAAATACATGGTATAAAAATCGCCTAGAAACTGCCAGCTATGTTTGATATATGAATTTTCAATATTATCTAGTCCGGGTGTTTTGTTGCTTTTTAGCATTTTGATGGAACTCTCAATTTCATCTTTTGTGATGGGTCCATTTAGTTGTTTTTCGCCAATTAAGTTAGTTGGTTGACTAGTATAAGCCATATTGTATGAATCGCAACTTGTCTCTGTTAATGACAATAACTCGGAATCTTCTTTTTCAAAATGTGATTTAAAGGTATTGGCGTTTGGGCAGGGTAAAATACGTGTCCTTTTCGGTTTATGAATATCTTTAATTAGTTTCCAAAAGTCCTTACTACTTTGGGTTCGGAAATTATGTACTTTTGCTCGTATGCCTGCGTTGTATTTTATTCTACTTTTAGTCAGTGCTACTTTATATGAATTTCTGCTTCTGATCATATTTAATTTATTTTCAACCGTCGGGTGAGCGCGGTATATTTTGCGGTCCCGTCTGTACGTTGTTCGCGAGCGTGCGCAGTCATAAGTGAACCAAGGGGGGGGGGGGGCTACTCTTCCTTGGCTTCGGTCCGCTGGATTGCGACTTTGTTGTTAGTGTCGACTGCAGAAGACTGTTTAAGGTTACACTGGTGTAAATAAGGTTCCGAGCGACATCTGGCGGATGCGGGAGGAATATATAGGAGAGAATAAAATAGACACTGGGCCCTGATTGGTCAATAGCCTTGTGTGCTTTTCACATAAAAAAATCATCACACCTCTTCCCTATGATTTCCCATAGGTAAAATAACCATTGGCACAGGAATTAACCCTTTGTAGTGGAGTTTGAATTTTTTGGTGTGGTCTAAAATATGACTGTATTTTTTTATGCGATTCTGACACTAGTTACGAAAACATAAGATTTAAAGGCGAATTCCCTGCTAGACAGACATGATTTTTTTATGTAAAAAGTTTCCCAAAATGTTAATTTTTCAGATTTAAAGAAAATTTTGGATCCAACATTTATATTGCCAACACTATGTGCTAAAACGTTAGCACTGAGGCCTATGGAAAACATTTACACCAGTGTAACCTAAAGGGAAAATATAGCTTTTTATCATTTTTGATTCCTGGGAGTCACTTTAAAGCATTTTAATGCATTTTACAGAGCCTGGTCTTTCAGTCCAATGAATACCTCATGCTTGGTGTGGCTATTCTTGCTGCTGATGTCTTATTTCACTTACATCAGCCAAAAAAATAGTAAGATTTTTCATAAAAAATGCCAATTTTTCAAGGTATTTTCAAATTTTTTCAAGGTGGTAATAGTCACATGATAATGCAAATGACCCATAACATGAGCATGTCAACGACACATATATCAATTGTTATAAGAACCTAATCTAACAAGTATTTTGGATTTTATAGCCAGTGATATACAGATATATATCATAAAAGTGTGTCATTTCCATTGGTGGGTATGGTCATTTGAAGGTTAATAACACTAAAACTTGGACACATTTAAGAAAATGATTCAGCAATTCAAAGAGAGCATATCTTTATTCAACTAATTCAATATACACCCACATCCAGTTATCTTGGATCACCCTTGCAGACCTGAAAATGTCATATTTTATTCTTCAATGTGCTGATAAAGTCATGCCCTTGATGCTCAGCTGATCAGATCTGGACTCAATGACCTCACATCACCAGAAGTTCTCTCATGAAAAGAATATTGTACAGTCTTCCATAGCTGATCCAAGTTCGCAACACCAGACCCCTAAAACTGAATGAAAATGGGGCTTGAACATGACTGGTGGTGGAAAATTGTGCTTTTTTGATGAATAATTTGTTAAAGGGGGTGGGGTTAAATTGTGTGTGATAAATAAAGAACCACAGAAGTGATATTGTTTTTGAACACATTTTTTCCATTGATGAGCAATTCTGAAGAAATGTAGGGAGTTACAATTATTCCGCGAAAAAGCGGGCTATCGCTTTAGGTTACACTGGTGTAAATAAGGTTCCGAGCGACATCTGGCGGATGCGGGAGGAATATATAGGAGAGAATAAAATAGACACTGGGCCCTGATTGGTCAATAGCCTTGTGTGCTTTTCACATAAAAAAATCATCACACCTCTTCCCTATGATTTCCCATAGGTAAAATAACCATTGGCACAGGAATTAACCCTTTGTAGTGGAGTTTGAATTTTTTGGTGTGGTCTAAAATATGACTGTATTTTTTTATGCGATTCTGACACTAGTTACGAAAACATAAGATTTAAAGGCGAATTCCCTGCTAGACAGACATGATTTTTTTATGTAAAAAGTTTCCCAAAATGTCAATTTTTCAGATTTAAAGAAAATTTTGGACCCAACATTTATATTGCCAACACTATGTGCTAAAACGTTAGCACTGAGGCCTATGGAAAACATTTACACCAGTGTAACCTAAAGGGAAAATATAGCTTTTTATCATTTTTGATTCCTGGGAGTCACTTTAAAGCATTTTAATGCATTTTACAGAGCCTGGTCTTTCAGTCCAATGAATACCTCATGCTTGGTGTGGCTATTCTTGCTGCTGATGTCTTATTTCACTTACATCAGCCAAAAAAATAGTAAGATTTTTCATAAAAAATGCCAATTTTTCAAGGTATTTTCAAATTTTTTCAAGGTGGTAATAGTGAATTCCACTAATAATACGACGTTGGGCCAACGTTGGGCCAACGTCATTTATATCAACGTTGGAATCCAACGTTGTGCCAACTATGGCTGTTGCCGTTGGCTCGGCGTGGGCTCGACGTCGGATCCCGTCGTCGACTCGACGGTGGTTCGACGTCGATCCGACGGTGGTGCGCCGTCGGGCACCGACGTTGAAACGACGTCGAACCAACGGTGAATTCCACTAATAATACGACGTTGGGTCAACGTTGGGTCAACGTCATTTCTATCAACGTTGGAGTCCAACGTTGGGCCAACTATGGCTGTTGCCGCTGGCTCGGCGTCGGCTTGACGTCGGATCCCGTCGTCGACTCGACGGTGGTTCGACGTCGTTTCGACGGTGGTGCGCCGTCGGGCACCCGACGTTGAAACGACGTCGAACCAACGGTAAATTCCACTAATAATACGACGTTGGGCCAACGTTGGGCCAACGTCATTTCGATCAACGTTGGAATCCAACGTTGGGCCAACTATGGCTGTTGCCGCTGGCTCGGCGTCGGCTTGACGTCGGATCCCGTCGTCGACTCGACGGTGGTTCGACGTCGAGTCGACGTTGTGCGCCGTCGGGCACCCGTCGTTGAAACGACGTCGAATCAACGGTGAATTCCACTAAGAATACGACGTTGGGGCAACGTTGTGCCAACGTTGTGTTTGGGCATTGACAGGGACGGATCGAGGCTCCATTCGTAGGGTCGATTCCCCTCACATTAGGGCGTCCTTATAAAATTAACATCCGATGAGATACAACATACCAATAAATTTAAAGTCCCACATAATGTTTGCAACTTCAAAGTATTATAATTGGAAACAACATTCAATTTCACAAATATGAAACCAGAATAAAATGAAACATATAGAAAAAAAGTGTATGCCGATTTAAATAAAGACAAAATGACATGTCATTAGTTGTTGATTTTAAGTATCTTGACCATCTACTCACTCTAAAGACAAATATTTTTTATTGGTCTCCTGAATAAAGTTATCGAAAATGCTACATATTTTTGTTAGCTTATATATCCCTTTACCATACAAAAGAAATGTCTTCATTTCAGCTTAATTTGCGATTTTGTGCTCTCGATAATGTTGGGAACAAAATATTCAAACATTATGTGGCTTTAAACTTTGGTCAGGTTACATCTTCTTCGAACATCATTATTCTGGAGGGTGATCTGATGTAGATGTGAAAAATTTGAAACGGCTCAAAGTACATACGATTAAATTAAACCTAGTAATTGCTCATTTACGTACCAGTGCTATTATATAGAGGGAACTCTGTGCATGGTGATATACAATGTCACATAAGAAAGAATATCGCGTTTTTGCCATCCGTTTTCTAATTAGTCCATGATACTGTAGATTCTGATTATATAAATTCAATACATGCATGTACAGCAATTAATTTTATCTGTTGACATATTATGTACTTTAATTATTTGACCGGTTGCCAATAATATATATAAAATATGTATGCATATGGTACTTTAATTAATCGAACGGTTCCCGATAGTATATATAGGTACCATAAGTTTGCACGTGGTACGTAATCGTTACATATACAGGTATCGAGGAATTCGTGAGTTGGAAGGACTTGAGAACGTGCTGATGACACCGACGCCGGTAGGCGGAGGTGTTATGCGCGCGCGAAGTTTTTCCCAACTCATGAATATCTCTGAGAACAGCAGGTAATTATCTTATATACCCAATACCCAGGATCGTCTCAATCAAACAATTGGTCACGGATTCTCAAAACTCGCTAAGCCTACGTACTGCTCACTCTCGTCGGTGTCAATTTCTAGCAAAACTGTCAATTAGTTCATTAATAAAATTGCACAGATCACACAAGAGCCAGCGCATGGTAAGTTTCTGCTCATTGGAAATTTTCACCAGCAAATATGAGACCGAACATATTAGTAAATTCGCAAGATATCGAGTAATTATTTTAGCATGTTTTGAATTGTTGTCAGCCGTATCATCAACGATAAAGAGTGTTTATGTTTCAATGCCCATTTACTAGTACGATGAATATTAAACAGCGGTTTGAAAACTTGCTTTATAAAAAATCTCAGCATTTGGTGACAAATCGGAATGGATATGAAGAACGGGGTTTGAGAACTGGGGGGGGGGGGGGGGGGGTAATATGTCAGGGACTTTGACAGAAGCCTTCCTTTTTTGAGGGGTTAAATTGCAACCACCCGTGAGCCAATCTGTTTTCCCAACTTGACCAAGTTTCATCTGGTCTCCCATTCGATGCTGAGTTTGAAATCCAACACACTACCATTTAATAGCTATAATATAGTCTTTGTAGAAAATAATATAATGTACTCTAAATATTACATATCTGTTGGGAACCGAAACTATCCAGACGATCTCAGAAAGATTTTGCCTGAAATTCAACTTATGATATTGAACATTCCAAATCTTGAAATTAGCTCACCGCATAATAATGACCAAAACGATACTCATTAGAAATTTGGAAATGTAAACTATCGAAATGATCTCAAACAGATTTTGCCTAAGATGTTCAACTTATAAAGTTATTGAAAATTTAAAATGTTGAAATTATCTGGGGGGGGGGGGGGGAGGGGGGGGGGGGCAATCTTACTGTCAGGTCAGGGACAATACGGGTAAGGTTGTCCCGCCCCATTAACTTTGACCAAAATGTTCAACAGTTAGGCATTTCATGACTGACACGACATTAATTTAAGTTATTGAAAATTCCAAAATGTTGCTAAGTTTGACAAAAATTGGGGAGGGGTGGTAACACCTCAATGTTCAAACCCCTGACGCCACTTCCATTTTTGCACACATAAATTGACACATTACCATATTTATTCCAAAATTGTCACAGATATTAAATTCTTACTGTCAGGGGCGTGCGGACAACTGGGTGGGGGCTTGACAACAGCATGTTGACAGCAGACCGCCTTTCTGCCAAACTGCTCTAAATGTAGGCATACTGGTTAGAACAACAAACTATTTCAGTTGGTAGCTTGGTGAGCCCCAAGCCAAGTAATTAATTGATATGAATACCTCAGACAAAATATGGGATGGGTAATATTTGTTTATTGGTATAAAATGCTCCATATGTATCGCCAAAATTATTAAAAATTTCCAAAAGTTGTGCATGTCGCCACCCCCTGCATGCCGTCACGTACCACATATCCCCAAAAAGTTAAATTACCCGCCCAATCATATCTTATCATGTCTATTATTGAGGGGGGGGGGGGGGTGTTCACATTTATGTTTTAGGGACACGCGGGATTTAATACAGTGACAACGTCCATTATGTTGTCATTGGTCGTTTGTGGGGGATGCATCAATACACAAATTGACCCCAACCAAATACATAAATCCTAATATTACTCAACGTTACGACTATAGGTCCACACTACAGCTGAAATAATTATTGTGACACAGTGTGACAACGTAATAACTTCCTTCCAACAGCTCCAGTCATGTGAACATTGACACAACGCATCAATATGACGTGATTATTTGACGTAAACAATGTAAAATGATGCGCACGTAATGTAAAGTTTGTAAAATGAAATTATTTGTTTGCATCTATGCGTGTATGCCAATTGCTGGGCAGCGGATCGCGTTTCAAACCCCTGTGACGTGAGTCATTGTAGAAACAAGTTGAAAATTTCATGTCTGACACATCATTACTTGGTAACTTTAAGTACGTGTTTTCATTGTCTGATTTTCCAACAATCAGTAGGAATATTTTTGTTTACACCTCCGGTATCATATTTTTAAAACTTTTAGACTTTAGTAAAAATTGTTGTCTGACATGAACACCATTTTGGAAATGTTCCAGTCTTATTCAGTTTGGAAATTGCCAACAGTTGAAAAGCCTGGGTGCCGGTTGGAAAGTTTCATTGCAAGGCGGGGGGGGGGGGTGCAAATTGAAACTCGCGAAGGAGTTTGGTGTCTGGTTCAAGAGGAAATTCAACGTTGACACACCATAACAAAGACCATGTATCCACGTCACTGATTCGGGGACCATAAATAGGTATATACATGTACATATTTCAGAAACTAAAAACTTCCCCGGGAATCATACTCGAAAGAGCAGATAGACCCTTTCACACCTCAATATAAGCCTCCCTTTGATTAAGTATGTACTGCATGGTAATCACACAAGAATGGCCTGGTTGACATAATATTGATACATTGGCGCCATATGCTCTGGTAAGTACTTTCCATTGTCATTTTCCAGCTGTTTTAAATGTTTCGCAGATAAGTGAAACGAACGCTCTTTATTTATAACATATATCAGGAATATATAGACTAACACGGAACGCTCCGTGTAAATAGCTGATTTTTGGTTGGGACCCAAACATCGTGTTCAGACTTGTATTTGTTATGACTTCAATGCATCTTTTTGTGACATGTATTTATCGACCTATTTCGACACGGGAAACAATTCACAAGAGAATATTATTAGGTGTATTTTGGAGCGCAAACCGACAAGTGGATTTAAGGTACCGGTTGGAAAATACCGAATTAAGGGGAGGTTGTTCGAACTCCATGCATAAATCAATCTCCTACATAACAGGGCGTCAGACACCATAGCGAGGGGACTGAACTCTGGTTTGCAGCTTGAGCATTTTATACAACGAAAGGGGGTGGTGCAATCGTAAATTCCTATTCTGGTAGTACACCCCCCCAACAGATATAAGCATAATAGCATATTATAGGGTATACAACTGAAAGTGGAACGGTATCCACTGTCGTAGGCTGATTTTCCCAAAAGTTACTGGCCCCTCACAGCCTGGATGTTAGCATTATTCTAAATGGATCAGTAGTATTGTTGCCACAACCAGAAGAGGAACGGAATACACTGAGAACATTTTGAGATCCGAACCTGAAAATAGCAAACTCCTAACATCTAGACTGGCCTCAAGAATTCCAATTGTTGGAAATTTCCAACCTGAGACCCCACCCCCACCCTAAGGTCGTAAAATTTCCAACTGATGCCATTTCAGTCAATTTTTTTTACCAAAAGTAGGACAATGTGCAAATGATGTTCCATAAACAATTAATAATTGTTGGAAAATCAAACTACGAGAACAATCTCAACCTATAATAGTGTTGGTGTGACCGTGCGAAAGTTCCAATTAATGTTGTGTCATGTATGAAATATCCAACTGTTGACAATTTTGACCAAAGTTGTGGTGGAGTGGGGGATGCGAGACACACGTGCAACACCCCTGCCGCCATGTCCCTAAATCCATGTATTATCACACATGGATCGTGAAATTTAGATAGTAATTAGAATGACATTTTCTTCCTCATACAGTCGGATGCCATCACACGAAACTGACATAAATTTATTTGTTTTCGTTTCTGACAATTGAAGGGTTAAACTTCAAATTCAAACTTTAAGTTGGTTGTGAAGGAAATGAATCCGACGACGCACGCTTATCTTTGAAATTCCAAGTTATTCGGCATGATATTCTCAACTAAAGTACTTACCGGTACTTCTTCGGGTCCCTATAGCTGGTGATAGTGTTCCGTGGTGCATTATCCAAATAATAATCCATTAAACCGAGAAGCTCACTCAGAACACAAATGCAAGTTCAGTCAATAAACCAAAGCGTTATTTGAAAAAGAAACACGCGACCAGTTAAGAATGACGTTAAAATCGACGTAATCGACCGATTTCTCCACACTATGACCAACGTTGGGCCATCGTTGGTCCAACGTCGACATCTAACGCACCTACTAACCTCACATATCGCCTAGTGCGTTACGTTTTCAACGTCGGGCCAACGTTAAACCAGCGGTAAAACCAACGTTGCCCCAACGTTGGTTGTCCAACGTCGGGCCAACGTAGCCATGTTTGAAACGTGCAAAATCTGACGCATGTCGACGTTGTGCCATCGTTGTACCAACCACAAAATCCGACGTTGCGCCAACGTAATTATTCCAACAAGTCGACGTTGGGCCATCGTCGAACCAACCACAAAAGCCGACGTTGGGCCAACGTAATTATTCCAACGCAAGTCGACGTTGGGCAATCGTCGTACCAACCACAAAAGCCGACGTTGGGCCAACGTAATTATTCCAACGTTGGCCCAACGTACGTGTGCTATCTGGGTGGTGTGACCTGTTACTGCAAAACCACTTCAAGTTAGCCTGCATTTGTACGTATGGTCACGATTGGTCCATGGACACAATGCACCGACTGGAAAGAGTTCACCTCGTGCGAGACATGGCTGGGGATTAAAGGGTACTGTACACTAAATCCAGCTATTTATGAGACCATCTCCTTTTATACTCAACATAATATATACGAATGAATGAATTTGAGCCATTGATTAGCGCAAAGTACACTCGTGTGTTCTACGAATGATGCAAACAACATGGTAATTATAATGGAAATTAATAAACGGCTGGAGTCATAAATAAATTTTCATTATAATTACCATGTTATTTTATTCGTTCATAGAGCACACGAGTGTATTTTGCACTAATACATGTCTCAAATTCATTTATTTATTACATAAACTCTGTTGAGTATAAACGGAGATGGTCACACAAATTGTCGGATTTAGTGTACAGTCCCCTTTAAGCTATCCATGTCCAGCCAAGACCGACAGAAAAATCAACCGTCACTCAAAGAGGGCATGTCCTTTCTCTGGGCGGCGACTCTGAGCGATGAATGGGAATGAAAATGACCGCTAACTGGTGTTGAGTTCTTTATATCTATATTATCTCCTAATTAGGAGATAATATCTCCTAATTAGGAGATACATCTCCTAATTAGGAGATACTAAGTCCTAATTAGGAGATACTATCTCCTAATTAGGAGATACTAAGTCCTAATTTGGAGATACTAAGTCCTAATTAGGAGATAATATCTCATAATTAGGAGATACTAAGTCCTAATTAGGAGATACTATCTCCTAATTAGGAGATACTAAGTCCTAATTAGGAGATACTAGGTCCTAATTAGGAGATACTATCTCCTAATTACGAGATAATATCTCCTAATTAGGAGATACTATCTCCTAATAAGGAGATAATATCTCCTAATTAGGAGATACTAAGTCCTAATTAGGAGATACTATCTCCTAATTAGGAGATACTAAGTCCTAATTTGGAGATACTAAGTCCTAATTAGGAGATAATATCTCATAATTAGGAGATACTAAGTCCTAATTAGGAGATACTATCTCCTAATTAGGAGATACTAAGTCCTAATTAGGAGATACTAGGTCCTAATTAGGAGATACTATCTCCTAATTACGAGATAATATCTCCTAATTAGGAGATACTATCTCCTAATAAGGAGATAATATCTCCTAATTAGGAGATACTAAGTCCTAATTAGGAGATACTATCTCCTAATTAGGACTTACTATCTCCTTAGGACTTACTATCTCCTAATTAGGACATACTGGGACCCACATTTTTATTTTTATGTGGCACCAATACGCTTTCATAGATGAAAGTAATGAAACGGAGTCTGGATATTTATCAGACTGTAGCGATGCCATTACTGAAATTCGTCATATTTGACGGGAAATCCCCAAGCGGATCCACAATACACGAGCTACAGATCTCCAGCTTTCAATACGTATTCTCTAACAATACCTGCCAATGCAAACGATACATGTATAATTTTCCTCGTTGTTGTCATGTCAATAGTCTACTTGTTAAAGGTTATTGGAACAGACTGCTTGCATGTGGACATATTATATCATTGAAACATAGTCTTGGTGACCATTTTGTCATCTAGTTGGGCTAGTCGCCACATAGTCTGGTCGATAAACTCAAATTTTAAGGTCAACCTAGAAAAAATTTGGACTAAGTTGGTTTTTATATCATTTTGAAGAGGAAGCTCTACTCTATAACATATCCAAAATCCGCTAAAATTCAATAATGTTTACATTCTCAGTATGTGCTAAACAAGAGGTGGGATTTTGTCAAAAAGCCTGGCTTGCGAACTCATTTTAGGTACTGCCATATGTGGAAATTAGCCATGTGACGTCGTCCATTTGGACACAAAAATAATAAACAAAGTCCAATAACTCTGCTGAAAATATCCGGCCGGATCTGGTTTGCGAACTAGTTCTAGATACTGGTCATGTGAACTCATATACCAAAAATCTTTGAAATCCGTTGACATTTGTGGAAATGAGCCCTGTGACGTCGTCCATTTGCACACACACAAATAAACTAAGTCCACATCAGCAGATATGCGAAAGATGTTTATGTACAACAGGGCTTTCTCTAATGTTAGTCTGGTCGATAAAAGGTTTGACCTAGAACAAATTTGGACTAAGTTGGTTTGTATATCATTTTGAAGAGGAATATATCCTCCATAACATATCCAAAATCCGCTAAAATCCGCTTTGAGCATTTTTTGTAATTCAAGATGGCGTCCAAGATGGCTGCCATTTTCCTATAAGTCAGCTCGATGCAATTATAGTGTGAAGATCTTGTCATATGTATACACTTGTATACATTTTTGTGAAGCTATGACATAACGCCATCTTTATGTGCCAAAATTGAAACTTCCCGTCCAAGATGGCCGCCAAAATGGCGACCGGAAGTGGAATTCATACGTTTTTACTAATACTTTTAAGATAAGTTTCTGAGGTCTTGAACTGGTTGAGAATTGTGACTTTATTTATTTTGTATATAGCATGTTAACTGACCATTGGAGCAATGAAATATGCTGTTCGTGGAGGTCCACACCCTTCCGATCACTCAAAAATTCGATTTTACAAAACGAGGTATAACATTTCACAACAGATCCCCTTTGTGATTCTGGTCACATTTCACCAAGAAGTGGGAAGAACTGTGCAATGTAAGTGATCCATTCTATATCTTATTGATATTCGAACTCAATGGTACCAAAATTGTCACTTTGGCTCAAAATGGCTGTCAAAATGGCCGCCAAAATATGGAAAAATGTTAATTATTATCCCAACGTGCCATTCAACCGCTTACAAGTTATGGTGATGTACACAAATGACTACTCCGTATTATATACATTGAATACCAACATTTCTTATGCACCTTGATTAATATTTACTATTTACCATTCTGAAATCACTAGAATTATGGGATTTTTCTATCACAAACAGCATCAAAATCGGCAAAAAATCACGATTTTTAGTATCAAAGGTTCTTTTTATTTTGATATGCCTTAAATATGACATAGTGTGGTGTTTTAGACAATATTACTCAAGATTACATGCAAAATGGCAACCAAATTTAGTAAAAAGTTTATATTCCGAACATTATTCTCGGCTGTTCCGAAATGGTAGCAAATTGTGACTCACTTGGTTATTAAACATGCTACTTAATCAATGGACAACTTAATCTTATATTATGGTTGTCCCAAAACCTTATGGGGCACGACAAATTAATTTTAAGGGATGCAGTATGAATTTTGCCGAACACCTCTTTTGGGATTATGTCCATGTTTTTTACGGAAACGGACGGAACGTTGAACCTGAACTGACAGGTATCATATTATGTGGCTACTCTGGCCCATTAGCATCAAAATTGATTAACTTATAAACTATTGTCAGGAAAACCGTTTTCTTCACATTGCATATAAAACGCAATTAATGTGGAGAACACTCTGATATTACCTCTATCGATTAACATATCCTTGAGTTATTGTGGAAAGTGATAGTCACACAAATGTGCACCAGTACAAATCACACATGAGCATGCAGTCACTCCATATATACATACATGAATACCACGTAAATGGCCATGTGCCACTCGCTGTATAGACATACACCTCACCCATTACCATACAGCCACAATTGGGTTTACCCATACATCAACGCATGGTCATATAGCCGTGAATAACATTGCAGACACACCAGGTATACTCCCACATATCACATGACCTGTATACATATTCACTACATACATGAACACAAAGTAACCTCTTGTATACATATTCGCCTAACCATAGGCAATACAGTCACTCCATGTATATGTATTTGCCACATGCATAGCTATACAGCCACTAAATATATACATATACACCTCACCGATGACCATACAGTCACTCCATACCTGTTCGCTACATCCATTGTTATATATTACTTCTTGTATATCTATTTGCCTCACCAGTGGTCATACAGTCTCACTCCCTGTATATATACATATTTGTGACACCCATGGCCATATAGCCACTCAAGATATACATATACACCCAACCCAAAACCATAGAGTCACTCTAGGTATATACATATAACCTCACAAAAGTGGCCTTACAGCCCTTCTAGATATATCAATGTCTCGTACCGCGCATACGGCCATTCACACACTCCAGACTTGCATATACACCTGACCCATGACATTTCAGCTTCTCGCTGTATACGCATAAACCACATTCGTGATCATAGTCACTCCTTGTATATCAATTCACCCCACCATTAATTTTGTCATACTGTCAATCCCCATATACATATGTACATATTGGCCGTGCCATGGCCATGTAGTCACTCATGATATACATATACACCTCACCCGTGACACAGCGTCACTCCATGTGTGTATATATACCTCACCAATGGCCATACAACCCTTCTAGATATACCAATACCCCACACACACGGCCATTCGTACACTTCATACTTGCATATACAGCATATACAGCTCAGTCGTGACAATTCAGCCACTCGCTGTATACATATACACCCTCTCTACGAGCATTCAGCTAGTTACTGTATGCTTGTACACACCACCAAAGACAATACAATAGTACATTTTAACATATACATCCCATCCATCTCCATGAGGTTGCTCTCTATATACACTAGCCGCCAATGGCCATCAACGTGTACTCCAGGTATGCATATACACGTCAACAATGACCGTGCAGTCATTCCATGTATACATATACACGTTGCCCATAACCACACAACCACACCCTATTTATACATACACCCATCCATTACCATACATCCAACATGTGTATACATATACACCCGCCCATGACAATACATCCACCCAATGTACATATGTACAGCCCACCACTGACCACACACTCACTCCATGTATACACACAGGACAGTGTAGCTGCACTCGTTATGACCATACACCACTTCAATGACCAGACAGCCACTCACTGTAAACATGTTCACCTCACACATAAGCATACAGCTACTCCTTATATACATATACATCTCACTATGGACATCCCATCCATGACCATATAGTCACACATTGTATAACTATTCACACCATTCATGAATATAATAGTTCCATGTATACCTACTCACATCGCCTATGACCAGACAATCAACAGACATACACACTGTATTAAGTTGATCAATGTTGATGCTAATGGACCAGAATAGCCACTTAATATGATCCATCTCAGTTCGGTTTCAACGTTCTGCCCATTTCCGTTCAAAAACAAGGAAACTTTAGGCAAAATCCATATTGCATTCATCAAGATGAATTTATCATGACTCGTAGGGTACCGGGACAATCATAATAGAACATTTAGTTGATTAAGTAGCACGTGAGTCACAATTGATTATGTATACATATACACCACCATATATACCTCGACCTCTATCGCCCTAATTATTTGTTCTAACCCACAACCTTCTAAAGTGGGCAATCTTACTGTCAAGTCAGGGACAATACGGGTAAGGTTGTCCCGCCCCATTAACTTTGACCAAAATGTTCAACAGTTAGGCATTTCATGACTGACACGACATTAATTTAAGTTATTGAAAATTCCAAAATGTTGAAAAGTTTGACAAAAATTGGGGAGGGGTGGTAACACCTCAATGTTCATACCCCTGACGCCACATCCATTTTTGCACACATAAATTGACACATTACCATATTTATTCCAAAATTGTCACAGATATTAAATTCTTACTGTCAGGGGCGTGCGGACAACGGGGGTGGGGGCTTGACAACAGCATGTTGATAGCAGACCGCCTTTCTGCCAAACTGCTCTAAATGTAGGCCTACTGGTTAGAACAACAAACTATTTCAGTTGGTAGCTTGGTGAGCCCCAAGCCAAGTAATTAATTGATATGAATACCTCAGACAAAATATGGGATGGGTAATATTTGTTTATTGGTATAAAATGCCCCATATGTATCGCCAAAATTATTAAAAATTTCCAAAAGTTGTGCATGTCGCCACCCCCTGCATGCCGTCACGTCCCACATATCCCCAAAAAGTTAAATTACCCGCCCAATCATATCTTATCATGTCTATTATTGAGGGGGGGGGGTGTTCACATTTATGTTTTATGGACACGCGGCATTTAATACAGTGACAACGTCCATTATGTAGTCATTGGTCGTTTGTGGGGGATGCATCAATACACAAATTGACCCCAACCAAATACATAAATCCTAATATTACTCAACGTTACGACTATAGGTCCACACTACAGCTGAAATAATTATTGTGACACAGTGTGACAACGTAATAACTTCCTTCCAACAGCTCCAGTCATGTGAACATTGACACAACGCATCAATATGACGTGATTATTTGACGTAAACGATGTAAAATGATGCGCACGTAATGTAAAGTTTGTAAAATGAAATTATTTGTTTGCATCTATGCGTGTATGCCAATTGCTGGGCAGCGGATCGCGTTTCAAACCCCTGTGACGTGAGTCATTGTAGAAACAAGTTGAAAATTTCATGTCTGACACATCATTACTTGGTAACTTTAAGTACGTGTTTTCATTGTCTGATTTTCCAACAATCAGTAGGAATATTTTTGTTTACACCTCCGGTATCATATTTTTAAAACTTTTAGACTTTAGTAAAAATTGTTGTCTGACATGAACACCATTTTGGAAATGTTCCAGTCTTATTCAGTTTGGAAATTGCCAACAGTTGAAAAGCCTGGGTGCCGGTTGGAAAGTTTCAATGCAAGGCGGGGGGGGGTGCAAATTGAAACTCGCGAAGGAGTTTGGTGTCTGGTTCAAGAGGAAATTCAACGTTGACACACCATAACAAAGACCATGTATCCACGTCACTGATTCGGGGACCATAAATAGGTATATACATGTACATATTTCAGAAACTAAAAACTTCCCCGGGAATCATACTCGAAAGAGCAGATAGACCCTTTCACACCTCAATATAAGCCTCCCTCCGATTAAGTATGTACTGCATGGTAATCACACAAGAATGGCCTGGTTGACAGAATATTGAAACATTGGTGCCATATGCTCTGGTAAGTACTTTCCATTGTCATTTTCCAGCTGTTTTAAATGTTTCGCAGATAAGTGAAACGAACGCTCTTTATTTATAACATATATCAGGAATATATAGACTAACACGGAACGCTCCGTGTAAATAGCTGATTTTTGGTTGGGACCCAAACATCGTGTTCAGACTTGTATTTGTTATGACTTCAATGCATATTTTTGTGACATGTATTTATCGACCTATTTCGACACGGGAAACAATTCACAAGAGAATATTATTAGGTGTATTTTGGAGCGCAAACCGACAAGTGGATTTAAGGTACCGGTTGGAAAATACCGAATTAA
Organism: Siphonodentalium dalli; assembly: GCA_032622095.1. NCBI lineage: Eukaryota > Metazoa > Mollusca > Scaphopoda > Gadilida > Siphonodentaliidae > Siphonodentalium > Siphonodentalium dalli. The sequence goes on along the minus strand of CP136069.1, from coordinate 179,564,808 downwards.
GGGGAGGTTGTTCGAACTCCATGCATAAATCATCTCCTACATAACAGGGCGTCAGACACCGTAGCGAGGGGACTGAACTCTGGTTTGCAGCTTGAGCATTTTATACAACGAAAGGGGGTGGTGCAATTGTAAATTCCTATTCTGGTAGTACACCCCCCCCCCAACAGATATAAGCATAATAGCATATTATAGGGTATACAACTGAAAGTGGAACGGTATCCACTGTCGTAGGTTGATTTCCCCAAAAGTTACTGGCCCCTCACAGCCTGGATGTTAGCATTATTCTAAATGGATCAGTAGTATTGTTGCCACAACCAGAAGAGGAACGGAATACACTGAGAACATTTTGATATCCGAACCTGAAAATAGCAAACTCCTAACATCTAGACTGGCCTCAAGAATTCCAATTGTTGGAAATTTCCAACCTGAGACCCCACCCCCACCCTAAGGTCGTAAAATTTCCAACTGATGCCATTTCAGTCAATTTTTTTTACCAAAAGTAGGACAATGTGCAAATGATGTTCCATAAACAATTAATAATTGTTGGAAAATCAAACTACGAGAACAATCTCAACCTATAATAGTGTTGGTGTGACCGTGCGAAAGTTCCAATTAATGTTGTGTCATGTATGAAATATCCAACTGTTGACAATTTTGACCAAAGTTGTGGTGGAGTGGGTGATGCGAGACACACGTGCAACACCCCTGCCGCCATGTCCCTAAATCCATGTATTATCACACATGGATCGTGAAATTTAGATAGTAATTAGAATGACATTTTCTTCCTCATACAGTCGGATGCCATCACACGAAACTGACATAAATTTATTTGTTTTCGTTTCTGACAATTGAAGGGTTAAACTTCAAATTCAAACTTTAAGTTGGTTGTGAAGGAAATGAATCCGACGACGCACGCTTATCTTTGAAATTCCAAGTTATTCGGCATGATATTCTCAACTAAAGTACTTAACGGTACTTCTTCGGGTCCCTATAGCTGGTGATAGTGTTCCGTGGTGCATTATCCAAATAATAATCCATTAAACCGAGAAGCTCACTCAGAACACAAATGCAAGTTCAGTCAATAAACCAAAGCGTTATTTGAAAAAGAAACACGCGACCAGTTAAGAATGACGTTAAAATCGACGTAATCGACCGATTTCTCAACACTATGACCAACGTTGGGCCATCGTTGGTCCAACGTCGACATCTAACGCACCTACTAACCTCACATATCGCCTAGTGCGTTACGTTTTCAACGTCGGGCCAACGTTAAACCAGCGGTAAAACCAACGTTGCCCCAACGTTGGTTGTCCAACGTCGGGCCAACGTAGCCATGTTTGAAACGTGCAAAATCTGACGCATGTCGACGTTGCGCCATCGTTGTACCAACCACAAAATCCGACGTTGCGCCAACGTAATTATTCCAACAAGTCGACGTTGGGCCATCGTCGAACCAACCACAAAAGCCGACGTTGGGCCAACGTAATTATTCCAACGCAAGTCGACGTTGGGCAATCGTCGTACCAACCACAAAATCCGACGTTGGGCCAACGTAATTATTCCAACGTTGGCCAAACGTACGTGTGCTATCTGGGTGGTGTGACCTGTTACTGCAAAACCAGGAAAATAAATCTTATTTTGAGAAATATACCCCCAAAGTCTGCTACATCAAGAAAATTTAAGAAACTCCCACCAGACAAAAGATAGTTTTCTCAAAAAAGATAGATTTTAGTCTTGAAACAAGAAAAAATTTCCTTACTAAGAAAATGGCTTAAAAAATTAAATATATATTTCTTGTTTCAAGATTTTTTTTCTAAGTTAAGAAATACTTAAAGAAAATATTTCTAAACCAAGAATTAATTGTTATGTACAAATTACTGCTGTAATAGAATAACTGTAAAAGTCCAACGATAGCAAAATTGTGATCAAAATTTTATGGTAAACATTGAAAAAGGTCCAACCTGTTGATTAAATATTCTGAAATTCATATTCATACTTAAATATTTGAACTACATGTAATACTACAGCTATAGGATTATATAATTGTTGACAAGTCACTCACTGTAACAGTTTTGTTTACATAACATTGGAAAAGGTCCAACCTGTTGATTAAATATTCTGAAAATGTTATTCATAGTTAAATATTTGAACTAATAATACAGCTAGAATTATATATTTGTTGACAAATTACTGTAACAGTTTTGTTTACATAACAATAGTTTCAACAGCTGTAATTTTGTTATTGGCAATCTGTCAGTAAGTGTTTTTATCTATTTCTCAATGCGCTTTGGGCATGCTGACCTTTATACAATTTTAATAAAATTTTGTTTGCACAATATAGTGGGTCGCCATTGAGGAGGCCTCCCTTGAAATCTCCAGTTGGTGGTTTGCCACACCATCCCGAAGTAGACAAACCTCTATGGTGGCCCCTTGCATTGAACCTATTAATTAAACCGGTACTTCAAGCTGGTATATACCTCTCTTATATAAGGATGGAAGATGCTACCAATTTCAAACCGATGGTATTTCTTCAGAGTTGACTCTCTTGTATTATGAAAGCAAGCCCAATGAGGCCATGCACCTATTGTATGTTTATAACACACAAAAGACTATATCTTAGCAGAATGGATGTCTCTGATGATACAAACAATAACATATCCAATTTATCCATAGTTGAATTTCATTTGGCTATATAGGAAAGCATACAATGTGGCTTTTATTTAGTTTCCACAAAGTATTTTAAGTAAAATATCCATCAAGTGATGTATTCTGCCTTGTCCTATATATTAAAATGCATGCAATGGCCATGAGAAATGCTTAATTTATTGGTAGAGATGTCAATCAGATAAGAAATACTGACATTTTAGGTTTGATACACCATTTCAGCTGGCTTGGCATCTTTTAAATTTGAAACCTAAGGGAATTTATTCAGCTTTGACTCTCTAAATTATGGAAGAAAGCCCTAATGAAGCCACTATTTGCATGTTAGTAACATGTATAAGGCTATATCTCAACAGAATACATGTCTCTGATAAAATGCACAATAAAATATCAATAGTTCAATTGCATTTGGCTATAGAGGGATGCATACAATATTGGTTTTATGTAGTTTCCACAGACTATTTTAAGTAAAATATCCATCAATTGATGTTTTCTACATAGCCTTGTATATTAAAATGCATGTAATGACCATGGGAAATGTTTAATTCATTAGTTGATATGTCCATCTGATAAAAAATACTGACAATTGAGGTTTAAAATACCATTTCATGGGATTATGGGATCATAAATATCAAACTAAGGGAATTTCTTCAGATTTGACTCTCTAAATAATGGAAGAAAGCCCAAATGAAACCACTATTTGCATGTTAATGACATGTATAAGGCTATATCTCAACAGAATACATGTCGCTGATAAAATACACCATAACATATCCATAGTTTAATTGCATTTGGCTATAGAGGGATGCATACAATATTGCTTTTAAGTAGTTTCCACAGACTATTTTAAGTAAGATATCCATCAAATAATGTTTTCTACCTTGCCCTATATAGCATAATGCACGCAGTGACCATGAGAAATGTTTAATTTATTGGTAGAGATGTCCATCTGATAAGAAATACTGCCATTTGAGGTTTGATACACCATTTCAGCTGGCTTGGCATCTTACAAATTTGAAATAAGGGAATTTATTCAGCTTTGACCCTCTAAATTATGGGAAAAAATCCTAAATTATGCCATTATTGGCATGTTTATAACATATATAAGGCTATATCTGAACAGAATACATGTCTCTGATGAAATCAACAATAAAATATCCATAGTTTAATTTGTTTTGGCTATACAGGGATGCATACAACATGGCTTTTAGGTTGTTTCCACAGACTATTTTAAGTAAAATATCCATCAAATGATGTTTTCTGCCTTGTCCTGTATATTAAAATGCATGCAATGACCATGAAAAATGTTTAATTTATTGGTAGAGATGTCCATCTGATAAGAAATACTGCCATTTGAGGTTTGATACACCATTTCAGCTGGCTTGGCATCTTACAAATTTGAAATAAGGGAATTTATTCAGCTTTGACCCTCTAAATTATGGGAAAAAAGCCTAAATTATGCCATTATTGGCATGTTTATAACATATATAAGGCTATATCTGAACAGAATACATGTCTCAGGTGAAATAAACAATACAACATCCATAGTTTAATTTGATTTGGCTATACAGGGATGCATACAACATGGCTTTTAGGTTGTTTCCACAGACTATTTTAAGTAAAATATCCATCAAATGATGTTTTCGGCCTTGTCCTGTATATTAAAATGCATGCAATGACCATGAAAAATGTTTAATTTATTGGTAGAGATGTCCATCTGATAAGAAATACTGCCATTTGAGGTTTGATACACCATTTCAGCTGGCTTGGCATCTTACAAATTTGAAATAAGGGAATTTATTCAGCTTTGACCCTCTAAATTATGGGAAAAAAGCCTAAATTATGCCATTATTGGCATGTTTATAACATATATAAGGCTATATCTGAACAGAATACATGTCTCAGGTGAAATAAACAATACAACATCCATAGTTTAATTTGATTTGGCTATACAGGGATGCATACAATATTGCTTTTATGTAGTTTCCACTGATTATTTTAAGTAAAATATCCATCAAATGATGTTTTCTACATTGCCTTGTATATTAAAATGCATGTACTGACCATGGGAAATGTTTAATTTATTAGTTGATATGTCCATCTGATAGGAAATACTGACATTTGAGGTTTTAAATACCATTTCATGGGATTATGGGATCATAAATATCAAACTAAGGGAATTTCTTCAGATTTGACTCTCTAAATGATGGAAGAAAGGCCAAATGAAGCCACTATTTGCATGTTTATAACATGTATAAGGCCATATCTTTGCAGAATGCTTTTCTCTGATAATAAAACAGATAACATATCTATATTTCATAGTTTAGTTGGCTAAACAGGGTGCATAACATGTGGTTTTAAAGTAGTTTCACAGACTATTTTAACTAGAATATCAATTAAATGATGTAATCTAACTTGTCCTGTGTTTTAAAATGCATACACTGACCATGATAAATGTTTAATACAAACAGCGTCCTTAATGCTGCACCAGCCTAACTCCCGTTATGAAAGGGTTAAATTAATAAACAAAGGTTACACAGACATCCCCCCTTCAACAGCGCGGTGAGTGTGTTTTTTATGTAATATATGTCATATCCGGTATAAGAGCCCCCCCCCCCCCCCCATTTCGTACGCTGTATTCCATGCCCTGTTATGAGGTACGCCATATTCCGGCCCCTCTGTTAGGAGGTATTCGGTATTCCAAAAATACCGGTATTCGTATACCAACCTTCCAATAAAACGATCATAAGAATAATACAAATGCGATGTTTGTCACAATAAATGCACGGTTTGACATACAGATCGTCGATCATCAATTTATATCAATTTAGACATGGACATGATGACCGGCGTTTGTACGGCAATAGAGAATTTATCCATATGGCTGTTAACTGGTATTTCGTATTCCACCCTCTGTGTTAAGTGGTATTATTCCGTATTCCAAGGGGTGGGGTGCTCTTATATGGTGTGAAGTTTACAACTAATGTGGCAGTCATGAAATTTTTAATTATTAGAACTGTTTGTGATATATACACCCCAATAACCCTGTCTTCACGCTCCTGTTGGTGATGGCCTTATCAATCTATTGCTTCGTTGAACTTTTATTATTGCAAATTTGAGGTAAAAGTTCTTGAAGCGTGTAATTTCGTTCCACTTTACAACAGCGCACAATGATTCCTATTTTTTTAACCTACCGGCGCAGATCGAGGCTGGACGTACATCTTACGTTTTCATAGGATACAAATTGATCGGATTTTAGGTAAGTGAAACTAATTAGTCATCAATTGAAGTGATTTCTCATTATGAACAGACTGTTACTAGTAAAATACTTAATCGAACTACAATTAAAAATGCACGACTTATCCTGTTTTATTCAAATGAAATTTGATAGTAAATCGGCCTAATTTTGTTTCCGTTAAATATTTCAGAAAATGGAATCCGTCATTGATAAATGAACATTTTTTTGGTCAAAATAGTAACTTCTGACGGACTATGATTATATGGCATTTATGAATCATATATAAAGGTAGCCCTACACAATATTCCCAACTGTGTTCCCAACTGCAAAAACGATTTTTAATGAATTATAAATTGGCCTAAATTTGATGCTTCATAAAAGGAAAAACTGTCCGGGAATGGCTATTTTCGTCTGCAAAATCAAATTCTGCCATAAATGCAGTGTATTATCGGTCGACATTAAAGTGATGTGAAACACTCAGGTTGTGTGACCAAACATATATTGAGAATAATCTTGCTCAAGTAGTTATTTTTATGAATATTAATCCAAATTTACAACACACACTGTCATTCTTATATATTAATTAAATGCAGTGACTCTCGATTGCGAAATCGTTTTCATTAGTTTATCGCAGATAGATGCGTCCCGATTGGAGTAGTAAATATTTACATTTGAGCGTAGTTCAGACAATGTTTTCTATGGAATGGTATGGTCGATTTGCTTCAGATTTTCGGCGATGTTAGTAGAATGGTACATTCCTCCAGTTGGCATAGCGCCTGGATAGTAACTGATCAGTTTCACACACCCAAACAAGTACATAATATGACAATAGTTGGAATATTAAAAGGTCCCAGTTATTGAAAATATACATGTAGCTTATAAGGAAATTGTCAGTTATGATCAGTTATACCGGTACTTCATACCATTATTCTAACAAATGTCAACCTGATAGAATTCCCACAATCTCTTTAATATTGTCATGCCATGGCCAATTTAACACAATTTAACACAATTTAAGTGAACGTTCAGATTACCACGATACAATCGTAAGTGGAAATATTTCTGTCGTAGGAAGTAACCGCTCAACTGTGCATGCTCACCTCAAAATCGTAGGTAAAAAATAATATCATGCACTGTTTTATTTAAAAGCGAAATTGTGGCGTATCCTTGGTTATCCCCATTTGCGACGTAATCACTAATCAGTCATGTGTATGTAAAAATTGTGGCCTGAAGGATCGCATGATAGTCAATCACATGCTTTACAAAAAAACTGTGATTTCATCATGTACGACATCGTAATCATGTGAACAAACTATCCACGATCTCGTCGATCCCGGTTCCTCCACTTAAGATTGTATCTTTCATCTGTACGTTCACTGAGTGAACATTCATGATTCATATGACTACGATTCAATTGTAAGTGGACAGATTCCCTTCTTGGGTAATAACCGATAGTTGGACTGCGCATGCTCACAACATGATCACGAGTTATATCAATGCAGAATTGCAAAATTGTGACGTATCCTTGGTTAATACCTCCACTTGGTGAAATTTGCGTGTACGTAAAAATCGTACAAAGTAAATGGAAATATCATAGGATAGTTAATCACGTGGTTAACCACCGATATTAAATATACTCATCTGCGATGACATCGTAACAAACTATCCATGATTTTGTCAGGCCCGATTCCTCCACTTACGATTGAATTATGGTCTTCTGACATCTGAATCGCCGAAAATGCTAATATTGTTGGAAGAATGAACTTTACACTTGTTTTTTGAATATGTTTGCAAATTATGAAAATACATGCATCCATATCACATATATATGTACATGTATTTTTTCTTCAATTACAGAAATACCAGATTCATTAGCCATGGTGGATGCGGCATCATGCCCTCTCATCTTCAACATATGAAGATTGATTTCGCCCATGATTAGTCTTAAGCGTCGGTCCTGTCTAGCTAGACACGTGGCAATGAACAAATGACAGGTGAAATATCACTGGAAGTCTGTTCGCCAAAATACCAGTGGTGAGTTTATATCTATAGCTACCATGCAGATGAATATTTGTACATTGTCACCAATACATGTATATACCGCTATCCTCAAAATTATGGACCTTAAAAATGGGGGGGGGGGGGGCAGGGGGGCCGGAAAAAAACTGCAGACACAGGGTGGAAAAAACTGTTTTCTTCGGTTTGGGTACCCCCCCGCCACAGCAAAAACTGCAGTTTTTTTCCACTGACCATTTGCCCCCCCCCCCCCCCAGAAAAATCAAATCTACCCCAGCCGGACAACAACTCGGTTTGACCGGAAACCGAAAAAAACACCTGAGCATACAATTCACGAGAAGGTGCTTGGTAACTTAGTTTAGATTATTATGACTAAAATGGTCATTGTCTACCAGTAGAACGCAGATTTGTACCTCGTGATGTCATGACATGTACAAACATGTATATTGGTGATCGCAACGCTATGTATGCACTTTAAAAAATGACAACTAGTCATTACCTCGACTTTGAAAAATCTGATGCAAATGAGATGAGTGAGATACCAGCATATAACTGTTTTCTGATACCATTGGAGGAGAATTTGTTTAATACATGGGATAGTTCTGCAGTAAAAATTTGCCATATAAGCGATCGCAGGGTAGAATTCTGCAATCGACTGGTAGACACTGACATAGTTGGCATTATTAAGAGGGTTAATGGGGTCAATATCACATGTAAACCAAGACAGTGGTTATCCAAAATTGTTTTATGTGGATTGTACTACTCATGTATATATGATTTGGATATTAAGGTTAATCCATATTCTATAAAATGAGAGAAAATTGAAGTTGTGAGTCTGAAAATACATATTTGGAATTTGTTTTACATGCAACCCCCCCTAAATGAATAAGGACAAAATTTACGTGTAAATTTTTTACGCCCAGGTACCCCCCCCCCCACCCCCGGTACGTTGTGTCCCGCAGTTTTTTTTCCGCGGGGGGGGGGGGATACCTGGTAATGATCGCAGTATATGATATCCACCACGGTATCAAGTCGATTACTGTTGTGGAGCACCATGCAGTTATGATACACCAACAAATATCACACCAAAAGTTGAAAATTAAAACAGCCACATGGATCTTGTTCAATGAACTTATATATGCATGAATAAGATGAATCACTAAATTATATTTTCATGCTTGTTTGTGTAATGCCAATCAATGCAGCCTGACAACATGGATGGGTGGAGTTTATAAATTGACAGCCGAAACAATGTTGGCAACTTCAAAGTTCATTATGTGCTACATTTAACCCCCGTATATACAATACAATTTTTCTATCAGCGTTCCCATGTCCTATATTTGGAGTACTATATACATGTACATGTAACGAAGGCCATCCGTTCCACAGATATGAGGAAAAACACTGCATTTTATTTTCATGCATGCGAAACATGACAACATGCATATGGGGTGTAACATGACAACATGCATATGGGGTGTAACATGACAACATGCATATGGGGTGTAACATGACAACATGCATATAGGGTGTAACATGACAACATGCATATGGGGTGTAACTGCGGTATATGCAGCGTTGAAACTGTACTAGTAACCATAATGAGGTGTTGGAGGTTACTGTGCTTTATATCTTTAATACTGCAGTATTAACGGGGGGGGGGGGGGGGGGTACTATACTAAGAGGTGGCCAATTACTTTGAGTATACATGTAGCCATACCTCACACATGGAACAGGGCTTGACTTATTCTTAGGTACATGGAAAAATAGGTACGCGGAGCAATACATAACACCTAGTCTGCTTAGTATATTTTACATAAATATCAACCGATTTTGTGCAGTGTTGAAGCGGTAACCTTCTAGTACTGCTGTGTTAGAAGTTTCTGGTGCGAGACCACACAAGCCATATTTCTGAATAAATCCTGAAAAATTACCCACAATCCTGAGGTTAAGTGGTCACTTACTTTGGGCATTACTGTAATTCCCTGACATTCCCCCAATATATGACTAAAAGAAAATTCACCCTTTTGAAGTTTTGATATCGTTTAACCATGAAATGGCTCGAAAAAGATGTTTTATGAGATTTACGTTTGTTTTTTATTTAATTTTGTTTGTTCAAGTAGCATATCAAATGAGTGAAATTTTATTTTAGTCATTCATGTGGGTATCGTGAGTGGGGAGATATTTAAGGGGAGGTATCCTGTTACAACGGTATATGCTACTAGTACATGTACATAATTATTAACTGTCATGTGGACTGTTTTTATGGAGATGTAACCGTGAGGTAAGTGGACATAACTTGTGTAAAACCCTTTACATACAAGTTATGACCACTTACCTCACGGTTACATCTCCATTAAAATAGTCTACATGACAGTTAATCCTTATATTTATATATATTTAGCGAAAAAGCCACTTTTGTAAATGTATTTAAATTGAATAGTGTATCGTGACAAAAACAGCCCAAAGTACCCAATAGCACCCTTGGCAAAAGTTAATAGGAACAATTTCTCTTCATATTGCAACCAGGTGATGTATTAAGTCAATCCTGCGCGAGTCCAAATGCGCCCAAAACATTACGCGTTCGTCTTTCCAAACCCAATGACGTATGGATGGTGTTGTGAGCTTGGTGTTTTGAGCCGTTGCGCATTCACCGAGAAATAACTGCAACTAGCCACGTGGGCGCGGACCAATCAGTATGCTGGATTTAGTGATGACAACACTTAGTATGTAAATATATGTATTTGTAGCTGATTCTGACCAACATGCAGCGTTTGAATGGATAACAATACTGTTATAACTGCCCCCCCCCCCAAATGACATAATGTGAGTTGTTGCTTTGTGACAGTCCTGGCTATATACATGTACCATATGTATACCAATGAATGGTATGCACTGAATCCAGTACTGTGCAGTGTGCAGCGAAGGGGAGGCTTTAATATATAACCAAATGATGACCAATGTCTTCATCAAAGGCAAAAATGACACATCCATTCCTTCCTTGATGGAGACCGATCAGTGACGTCTACATTTTATCAGACTTAGTGGTGAAAATCTTGGCAAGTGAAGTTAGTGAATTCAATTCTACAACATACATGTACATGTACCTGTATGCTTCTGTATGTACCTGTATGAGTCTCAGAAAATGTGCACTATGGCATCCAGTGTATGCATAACCTTTGTTATACCGTACTTCATACTACATTGACCAGAATTTGGAGGTGTACCAGTTTCATATCTCTACACAAAGCACAACAGTACCCATGGATCAGTCTCAAGCCTTGTTTCTGAGCTTGTCTGAAGGATATGAACTTTTAAAGATATATGATGCACTTGTTCTGGTGCGTGAAACTGATCAGTTAGTACCAAGGCGCTATGCCAACTGGAAGAAGGTAGCATTCTACTAACATAGCCGAAAATCGAAAGCAAATCAACCGTATCACTCCATAGAACACATTGCCTGAGCTACGCTCATTTGTGAATATTTACTACTCGAGTCGGGGCGCATCTAACGGCGATAATATAACGAAAACGAGTTCGCCTTTGATAGTTACTGCATTTAATTATGTATACGAATGATGGTGTGTGTTGTTAATTTGGATATAATATTTGTAAAAAGTACTACTTTGAACAAGATTATTCTCCATTTATATTTTATCACCCTATTGGAGTGTTTCACATCACTTTAAGTGACAAATTATTGCAGCATGTCAATATAATCAGATTCATGTACATGTACACACATACAGGCCTTAAAATCCATCACAGAATAAAAATATTCTGATGTTCCTTTATCTTTGTCAACCTGCTGTATCACCAAGTAATATGTACAAGGAGCTTAATGTGGCTTAGACATGTACCATACATGTACATTTAAAGACAGATAATCCGAGTTCACGCTCCTCAATTACCATTTCTTTGGCTTCAGGGGTAAAAATAACTTATTCGAGTTGAGGAACACACCCTTTAAAGTTCTGAGTTAAAAAATATAATTTTTTGAAATCTGTTATTTTTCACCACCATGAATATTTCCCGGCCTAGCAAATATTCAATGAGTCGATTGACATAATCTTGATACCAAGTTGCGATGAACAAAATGTTGATTTATAACACGTTTTGGAAAATGTTACACTAGAGTTGACAGTAGTTACAGTAATGCCCAAAGTAATTGACCACTTAACCACAGCAGAATTAAATGGCTTGTTGCCATTCATCGGAAAGCTCTTGGGGAGAGCTTTCCGATGAATGGCAACAAGTCATATTTCCGACTAAATCCTGAAAAATTTCCCATAATTCAGCTGTGGTTAAGTGGTCGATTACTTTGGCCATTACTGTAGCATTATGTTTTGGTAATTAATTGATTAAGAAATGTTGTTCTTAGAATCTGATGATATGGAGACCATGGAGAGATTGTTTACCTTTAATTGTCAATGTTGACTTTAAAGCATACTAGTAACATATGTTATGTTTATTTTATGTATCCCTGCATAAAATGGGGTGATAAATTTATATTATACTCACATCTGGTCTTTTGATATTTTGTGAGTAATTTATATGAAAGAATGGCATTGCATGCTAGCAATTCTGATAAACATCACTGTTAAAATGAGGCTTGTTGCCATTCATCGGAAAGCTCTCAGAGAGCTTTCCGATGAATGGCAACAAGCCATATTTCCGACTAAATCCTGAAAAGTTACCCATAATTCTACTGTGTTTAAGGAGTCGATTATACTCGGGGGCATTACTGTATTCGATATCTCAAGCTGTTGCATACCGAAAAGACTTGGGCTAGTACCTGAACAGTAAACCTGCAATCTGCATGATTCATGAAACAGCTATTGAAAACATGCTGTATATACACAGAATTACACAATTTTGTTTATGGGTTTGTTGATATGACACGAGTGCTAGCGCACAATGACGGAATGAACAGCACACCCTAGAGTTCTATCTTTCCTCAATGGCACAAGTGCCGTATCAACAAATCCATTAATACAAGTGTCTTTCTGTGTTTATTACACATCACCCGTCCTAGAATATGTGCATTTAAAAATACAGGGTTACGATGTTTATTAAGGCACATACAGTGCTTGTTTTGTCATGTGTGATGATTTTTTTTCCTATCGTTTGAACTGGATACTCAAATAACAGAAATTGTTATATATTTTTTTAGCAACCGACAGATTTGAGGTAACTCTTTCTATAAATATATTGAAAATCATGTGTCGGGATGTAATTATTAGCAATCAATATATTTTTTGTTGCATATATAGGTTTATACAATTTTAAGAGGCAGAACAAGATACAGGTACTTTGTATAGTTTCATTTCGCGAATGTACACAGTATCTTGTTTGGCCTCTTGCAATTTTAGAAACCCATAACTGTAACGAGAAATTGTTGATTGTATATTTAAAGTTTAAAGGTACGGGAGGCCTTGGCGGTGGGTATGCTGTGAAAATATTTCCACCGGTCAAAAACCGCCACAAACAGAAAGAATATTAAAATGTAGACAGACTTTGTCCGTATACAAATAAGAAATATCGCATAAACAGTATGTTATTGTCATATGTTTGACCATTCTTATGTAAACAAAAGCATAAAAAGGTACTTTCCTGGTGTTTGTTTATATTATGATGGTAAACATAAAGAGCGTTCATTGTTGCTGAATTTTGATATGGAACGAATAAAGAGCATTTATATGATTTGTGTGTGATTAGCCAGTAACACTGTGCTGCCTTCTGTAACACAATCAGGCTCCTGCTTAGGTAAAATATAGTAGGTCTTTATGATAGCATGCTGTTTACGCGATGGTCATGGTATATATGAACAAAACTGTATGCGTTTTAATGTTTTTCTGTTTACGGTGATTGAAACAAATATGAATATTTTCGACAACTAAGGCCTCCCGTGCCTTTAAGCCCCCTTATTGTCTCCATTATACATTTAACAATGATATTTACAAAGAAGTTTTTATATTCAGAATAAATGTCAATTGTATATTTTAAAACACAATTGAAATTATATATTAATTTAAAATTAAATGTTTTTCTTAATTAAGAATTGTTTTCTAATGTATCTTTCCTAATTGGGGAAAATATTCCTAGTTAAGAAAACTTGTTTTCCTTACTTAGATTTATTTTCCTGCTTGAGAAAATCTCATTCTAGAAAAAATTGGCATCACTTAAGAAAAAATATCTTGACGATATTTCTAACTATAGAAAATATAATTTCTTGTTCTAGATTAATTGTATAGCTTTCTTAAATTTCTAGCTATTCTCCCAAGATAATCGCAGTATCTTAAACTTATCTTATTTCAAGAAAAATAAACTTATGTGAGAAAAACAATCTTTCCTACATTAAGAAAAAAAATCTATACTAAGATTTTTTTACTAGGATTTTCTTACTAAGATTACTGTGTTTTCTTAAAGAAATTTTCTCAGACAAGAAATTTTCCCACCCTTTCATTTCTTGACCTAGAAAATATGTTTTTCTTATTTTTCTAGCTATTCTCCCAAGATAATATCTCATTTCAAGATTTTGTTTTTCCTGAATTGAGAAAATATTTTTGGCAGTGTATGGTCACGATTGGTCCATGGACACAATGCACCGACTGGAAAGAGTTCACCTCGTGCGAGACATGGCTGGGGATTAAAGGGTACTGTACACTAAATCCAGCTATTTATGAGACCATCTCCTTTTATACTCAACATAATATATACGAATGAATGAATTTGAGCCATTGATTAGCGCAAAGTACACTCGTGTGTTCTACGAATGATGCAAACAACATGGTAATTATAATGGAAATTAATAAACGGCTGGAGTCATAAATAAATTTTCATTATAATTACCATGTTATTTTATTCGTTCATAGAGCACACGAGTGTATTTTGCACTAATACATGTCTCAAATTCATTTATTTATTACATAAACTCTGTTGAGTATAAACGGAGATGGTCACACAAATTGTCGGATTTAGTGTACAGTCCCCTTTAAGCTATCCATGTCCAGCCAAGACCGACAGAAAAATCAACCGTCACTCAAAGAGGGCATGTCCTTTCTCTGGGCGGCGACTCTGAGCGATGAATGGGAATGAAAATGACCGCTAACTGGTGTTGAGTTCTTTATATCTATATTATCTCCTAATTAGGAGATAATATCTCCTAACTAGGAGATTAATATCTCCTAATTAGGAGATACATCTCCTAATTAGGAGATACTAAGTCCTAATTAGGAGTTACTATCTCCTAATGAGGAGATACTAAGTCCTAATTTGGAGATACTAAGTCCTAATTAGGAGATAATATCTCATAATTAGGAGATACTAAATCCTAATTAGGAGATACTATCTCCTAATTAGGAGATACTAAGTCCTAATTAGGAGATACTAGGTCCTAATTAGGAGATACTATCTCCTAATTACGAGATAATATCTCCTAATTAGGAGATACTATCTCCTAAAAAGGAGATAATATCTCCTAATTAGGAGATACTAAGTCATAATTAGGAGATACTATCTCCTAATTAGGACTTACTATCTCCTTAGGACTTACTATCTCCTAATTAGGACATACTGGGACCCACATTTTTATTTTTATGTGGCACCAATACGCTTCCATAGATGAAAGTAATGAAACGGAGTCTGGATATTTATCAGACTGTAGCGATGCCATTACTGAAATTCGTCATATTTGACGGGAAATCCCCAAGCGGATCCACAATACACGAGCTACAGATCTCCAGCTTTCAATACGTATTCTCTAACAATACCTGCCAATGCAAACGATACATGTATAATTTTCCTCGTTGTTGTCATGTCAATAGTCTACTTGTTAAAGGTTATTGGAACAGACTGCTTGCATGTGGACATATTATATCATTGAAACATAGTCTTGGTGACCATTTTGTCATCTAGTTGGGCTAGTCGCCACATAGTCTGGTCGATAAACTCAAATTTTAAGGTCAACCTAGAAAAAATTTGGACTAAGTTGGTTTTTATATCATTTTGAAGAGGAAGCTCTCCTCTATAACATATCCAAAATCCGCTAAAATTCAAAAATGTTTACATTCTCAGTATGTGCTAAACAAGAGGTGGGATTTTGTCAAAAAGCCTGGCTTGCGAATTCATTTTAGGTACTGCCATATGTGGAAATTAGCCATGTGACGTCGTCCATTTGGACACACAAATAATAAACAAAGTCCAATACCTCTGCTGAAAATATCCGGCCGGATCTGGTTTGCGAACTAGTTCTAGATACTGGTCATGTGAACTCATATACCAAAAATCTTTGAAACCCGTTGACATTTGTGGAAATGAGCCATGTGGCGTCGTCCATTTGCACACACACAAATAAACAAAGTCCACATCAGCAGATATGGGAAAGATGTTTATGTACAACAGGGCTTTCTCTAATGTTAGTCTGGTCGATAAAAGGTTTGACCTAGAACAAATTTGGACTAAGTTGGTTTGTATATCATTTTGAAGAGGAATATATCCTCCATAACATATCCAAAATCCGCTAAAATCCGCTTTGAGCATTTTTTGTAATTCAAGATGGCGTCCAAGATGGCTGCCATTTTCCTATAAGTCAGCTCGATGCAATTATAGTGTAAACATCTTGTCATATGTATACACTTGTATACATTTTTGTGAAGCTATGACATAACGCCATCTTTATGTGCCAAAATTGAAACTTCCCGTCTAAGATGGCCGCCAAAATGGCGACCGGAAGTGGAATTCATACGTTTTTACTAATACTTTTAAGATAAGTTTCTGAGGTCTTGAACTGGTTGAGAATTGTGACTTTATTTTGTATATAGCATGTTAACTGACCATTGGAGCAATGAAATATGGTCCACACCCTTCCGATCACTCAAAAATTCGATTTTACAAAACGAGGTATAACATTTCACAAAAGATCCCCTTTGTGATTCTGGTCACATTTCACCAAGAAGTGGGAAGAACTGTGCAATGTAGGTGATTCATTCTATATCTTATTGATATTCGAACTCAATGGTACCAAAATTGTCCCTTTGGCTCAAAATGGCTGTCAAAATGGCCGCCAAAATATGGAAAAATGTTAATTATTATCCCAACGTGCCATTCAACCACTTACAAGTTATGGTGATGTACACAAATGACTACTCCGTATTATATACATTGAATACCAACATTTCTTATGCACCTTGATTAATTTTTACTATTTACCATTCTGAAATCACCAGAATTATGGGATTTTTCTATCACAAACAGCATCAAAATCGGCAAAAAATCACGATCTTTAGTATCAAAGGTTCTTTTTATTTTGATATGCCTTAAATATGACATAGTGTGGTGTTTTAGACAATATTACTCAAGATTACATGCAAAATGGCAACCAAATTTAGTAAAAAGTTTATATTCCGAACATTATTCTCGGCTGTTCCGAAATGGTAGCAAATTGTGACTCACTTGGTTATTAAACATGCTACTTAATCAATGGACAACTTAATCTTATATTATGGTTGTCCCAAAACCTTATGGGGCACGACAAATTAATTTTAAGGGATGCAGTATGAATTTTGCCGAACACCTCTTTTTGGATTATGTCCATGTTTTTTACGGAAACGGACGGAACGTTGAACCTGAACTGACAGGTATCATATTATGTGGCTACTCTGGCCCATTAGCATCAAAATTGATTAACTTATAAACTATTGTCAGGAAAACCGTTTTCTTCACATTGCATATAAAACGCAATTAATGTGGAGAACACTCTGATATTACCTCTATCGATTAACATATCCTTGAGTTATTGTGGAAAGTGATAGTCACACAAATGTGCACCAGTACAAATCACACATGAGCATGCAGTCACTCCATATATACATACATGAATACCACGTAAATGGCCATGTGCCACTCGCTGTATAGACATACACCTCACCCATTACCATACAGCCACAATTGGGTTTACCCATACATCAACGCATGGTCATATAGCCGTGAATAACATTGCAGACACACCAGGTAATCTCCCACATATCACATGACCTGTATACATATTCACTACATACATGAACACAAAGTAACCTCTTGTATACCTATTCGCCTCACCATAGGCCATACAGTCACTCCATGTATATGTATTTGCCACATGCATAGCTATACAGCCACTAAATATATACATATACACCTCACCGATGACCATACAGTCACTCCATACCTGTTCGCTACATCCATTGTTATATATTACTTCTTGTATATCTATTTGCCTCACCAGTGGTCATACAGTCTCACTCCCTGTATATATACATATTTGTGACACCCATGGCCATATAGCCACTCAAGATATACATATACACCCAACCCAAAACCATAGAGTCACTCTAGGTATATACATATAACCTCACAAAAGTGGCCTTACAGCCCTTCTAGATATATCAATGTCTCGTACCGCGCATACGGCCATTCACACACTCCAGACTTGCATATACACCTGACCCATGACATTTCAGCTTCTCGCTGTATACGCATAAACCACATTCGTGATCATAGTCACTCCTTGTATATCAATTCACCCCACCATTAATTTTGTCATACTGTCAATCCCCATATACATATGTACATATTGGCCGTGCCATGGCCATGTAGTCACTCATGATATACATATACACCTCACCCATGACACAGCGTCACTCCATGTGTGTATATATACCTCACCAATGGCCATACAACCCTTCTAGATATACCAATACCCCACACACACGGCCATTCGTACACTTCATACTTGCATATACAGCTCAGTCGTGACAATTCAGCCACTCGCTGTATACATATACACCCTCTCCACGAGCATTCAGCTAGTTACTGTATGCTTGTACACACCACCAAAGACAATACAATAGTACATTTTAACATATACATCCCATCCATCTCCATAAGGTTGCTCTCTATATACACTAGCCGCCAATGGCCATCAACGTGTACTCCAGGTATGCATATACACGTCAACAATGACCGTGCAGTCATTCCATGTATACATATACACGTTGCCCATAAGCACACAACCACACCCTATTTATACATACACCCATCCATTACCATACATCCAACATGTGTATACATATACACCCGCCCATGACAATACATCCACCCAATGTACATATGTACAGCCCACCACTGACCACACACTCACTCCATGTATACATACAGGACAGTGTAGCTGCACTCGTTATGACCATACACCACTTCAATGATCAGACAGCCACTCACTGTAAACATGTTCACCTCACACATAAGCATACAGCTACTCCTTATATACATATACATCTCACTATGGACATCCCATCCATGACCATATAGTCACACATTGTATAACTATTCACACCATTCATGAATACAATAGTTCCATGTATACCTACTCACATCGCCTATGACCAGACAATCAACAGACATACACACTGTATTAAGTTGATCAATGTTGATGCTAATGGACCAGAATAGCCACTTAATATGATCCATCTCAGTTCGGTTTCAACGTTCTGCCCATTTCCGTTCAAAAACAAGGAAACTTTAGGCAAAATCCATATTGCATTCATCAAGATGGATTTATCATGACTCGTAGGGTACCGGGACAATCATAATAGAACATTTAGTTGATTAAGTAGCACGTGAGTCACAATTGATTATGTATACATATACACCACGTATATACACATATGTTTATGTATATAATAATGTTTACCAAACTTGCTTGCCATTTTGGAAGCCATCTTGAGTAATTTTGTCTAAAACAACTCAGTGTGACACATGTAACACATATCAAAACAATAAACATCTTTGATACCAAACACAGTTCCATTTTACTTTCAAAATATGGCTCAAACCTGAACAGCGATTTTTTGCCGATTTTGATATCAGGATTGTGACAGAAAATTTCGAATAATTCTGGTAACTTCAGTGGTTAAAATAGTAACAAAATACCAAAGGTGCATCAGAAATGTTAGTACTCAAGCTATATAATACATTCTAGTCAACTGTGTGCATCTCCCTAACTTGTAAGCGGTTGCGTGGCACGCTGTGATAATAATTACCATTTTCAATATTTTGGTGGCCATATTGGCAGCCACTTTGAGCCAAAGTGACAATTTTGGTACCTTTGGATTCGAATATCAATAAGATATAGAATGGATCAGTTACATTGCACAGTTCTTCCCACTTCTTGATGAAATGTGATTAGAATCTTGGGGATCTTTTGTGAAATGTTATACCGCGTTTTGTAAAATCGATTTTTTGAGTGATCAGAAGGGGTGTGGACCTCACGAACAGCATATTTCATTGCTCCAATTGTCAGTTAACATGCTATATACAAAATAAAGCCAAAATTCTCAACCAGTTCCAAACCACGGACACTTATCTTAAAGATATTATTAAAAAAACGTAAAAAATCCACTTCCGGTCGCCATTTTAGCGGCCATCTTGGACGGGGAGTTCCAATTTTGGCACATAAAGGTGGCGTTATGTCTTAGCTTCACAAAAATGTATACATGTGTATATATATGACAAGATGTTCTCACTATAATTGCATCAAGCTGACTTATATGAAAATGGCAGCCATCTTGGACGCCATCTTGAATTACAAAAAATGCTCAAAGCGGATTTTAGCGGATTTTGGATATGTTATGGAGGATATATTCCTCTTCAAAATGATATACAAACCAACTTAGTCCAAATTTTGTCTAGGTCAAACCTTTTATCGACCAGACTAACATTAGAGAAAGCCCTGTTGTACATAAACATCTTTCGCATATCTGCTGATGTGGACTTTGTTTATTTGTGTGTGTGCAAATGGACGACGTCACAGGGCTCATTTCCACAAATGTCAACGGATTTCAAAGATTTTTGGTATATGAGTTCACATGACCAGTATCTAGAACTAGTTCGCAAACCAGATCCGGCCGGATATTTTCAGCAGAGGTATTGGACTTTGTTTATTATTTTTGTGTCCAAATGGACGACGTCACATGGCTAATTTCCACATATGGCAGTACCTAAAATGAGTTCGCAAGCCAGGCTTTTTGACAAAATCCCACCTCTTGTTTAGCACATACTGAGAATGTAAACATTATTGAGAATGCACTTCCCCAACTGCACAATTCGGCGGGGGATACCACCGTCTGCGACTGCGTGTTATTATTATTACTGACAACGTGTTAAAACTAATTCCTCTGACTAAACTAATTCCTGAGTCCATATCTGGCCTCCAAAGCCTCATATATACGAGCGGACTCACAGGTTCTATATATCTAATTGTTTTCTGACAACTGTTTTCGCGAAGACGGTGGTTTTATGTGATCAAGTCGGACATGACAAATTTAAGATGTATTCAGGGTTTTAGACATACAGTTACAACAACAACAACATACCACAAATTGAATATTGTTTTATGGTTTGTCCATTTGAAAAAAATGTTGAAACCCCACTTTGAATACCAGACATTATTAATTAGCTGTAGGTTATCGGCCGCAATAAGTAAAAAGCTGCCCGCGTCATAAGTAACAAAAGTCGGCCAATAAGTGGAAAACACGGCCAATAACTAAAAAGTCGGCCAATAAGTAGAAATGCGGCCAATAAGTCAACGGTAACGTAAATTTGACGTCATACGTATTTAACTCGATCGGCAAAGAATATTGGGTGGACGGAAGATATATTGCAGTTGATTTCGGATGAATTACGGACATTCACTGTTTTTGAGAGTAAATATACATGTACGTGGGTGAACTACATGTATGCGAATCAATATCATTCCCAGTGTAAACTGATATAGTACTGTGAAATCGCTGCAAGTTCTTCACAAAGTTGACAAGAATAATTGCTGGAATAATTGTTAATTTAATAAAGCATCTACATATGTTATTCATCCTGTGAAACAATTATTGCCAATGTTGCTAATTAATAAAATACTTATTAATTGGTTGTTCCCACATTGACCGAGTTATGAGGCCTCGGTCTATCGCATTAGCCTTCGGCCTGCGGCCTCCGGCCAATACGACAGACCTCGGCCTCATAACTAGGCCAATATGGAAACAACCAATTAATAACATATAATATATCATTGTGTGATTGAAAAAGTAACACAAAAAATTGTTAGCGTCCCTCCAAGACATCAAAACAGTACGGAATAAACCCATAGAAAATTCTATATAAAAAAATGGCGTCTTTTTTAAGAGCTTTTCGTTCCGAGCATATACTCTAACCTAGAATCGAAATAAACTATAAAATATGTCGTAAAAACTAGCTTTGAAGTCTGCATAAATATTTCATATATGAGAGAGGAATGTTATATTTGAATATTTATTATCATGTACATATTATACAGGTAATCTTTTGAATTAATTTTAGTTGATATGTGCTACTTTGGCGCTGTCGATCGGCTCGTAGTCTAGGCACCACAGGAGGCGAGGTGTCCTTCCTCAACGAATATATGGGGCCACAATTTTCTTGAGGCTGAAATATTCCCATTTGAGAATCCGGATGATGCCGACCCCTAACAAGACGCAACATAAAATTATTTTGACTTGTCCAATGGTACCAGCCGACAATTTTGCATTTTAGATGATACCACCCTTTCCTATTCAATGTAGAAAACATAATACGTTATACAAAAAGGCAAACCCGGTGTTCTTCCGTCTGGCCTATGGTCAATCTATCATACCAACATTCATTTGTCTCTGGATTCGATAAATTCATTACGTCACGACGGGACGGGAGATTCTTAATCGTGCGGTCGCTATATGATTAAGCAATGTTCCTGTCAACATTGGGGATGCTTATAATTTTGGACGCTGTTCTAGTATTATGTTACATATCCTCTTGTTGAATCATTTGGTGTGGCCACATCATGTATAAAAATAATTACGTTGTTGTTGAAAGGAGACCAATTGACTGAATCGATGAATAATTTCATGACGCGTCTCAATGCTTGCCGTTGTGACGCCATGCATTGGCAGAATCTGGCGAGAGATGAATGTTGGTATGATAGAGTGACCATCGGCCAAATGGAATAACACCAGGTTTGCCTTTTTGTATAACGTATTATGTTTTCTACATTGAATAGGAAAGGGTGTTGTGTCATCTAAAATGCAAAATTGTCGGGTGGGTACCAATGGAAAAGTCCAAATAATTTTATTTTGCGTCAAGTTAGGGGTCGGAATCATCCACCTTCTCAAATGGGATTAATTCAGCCTCAAGAAAACTGTGGTCCCATGAATCGGTGAGGGAGACACCTGGCCTCATGTGGTTCCTACATGTAGACTACCGGTATTTTTTTTAAAGACCGGCTCTGCTTTACGTTTAGCCACCAGAATCTTGAGTCTTTCGAGTTGCTTTCGGTCTTCGTGGTTTAACAGACCGTTTGACGTTTCTGTGGGACTGCACGCTCTGATTTGCTTTCGGCGTTTCCGTATTACGACCTTGTTTCCGGGTCTTGGTGGATCTTCGTTCTCCTGGTGAGAAAAGTACACACGCTGTTGAAAACATTAGTACATGTATATATTAACCGGGGTGGCCGATCATTCTACTGATAGTGCAAAAATACCAATAATGCGAGGCCATATCCCGACGTGGTGGATCTATATATAGACCAGAATGAGTATTGGTTTATATATAGAATATACGCATTGTGTTTCTGAATAACAAATTTAATCCACGAGTGGGATTGGCGATTTACACCACGAGCTTCAGCGAGTGGTGTAAATCGCCAATCCCACGAGTGGATTAAATTTGTTATTCAGAAACACTATGCGTATATTTTGTTCATGCCACGATCTTTACAATGTGTTTACATCCGAAACGTACTTTCCATTGTCCGTACCTTGTTCATTTTAATTTATTCGAGATAAATATATATTGAGAAAAACATACAGTACTGTATTGTGTTATTTGTAACAATTGCGATACAACAGACATTAAAATGTCTTCCTTAGCGTTTATTTTCGGCTTTTTTTTGTATAATGAACCCGATAGGGTCCCGTTTACCTCAGATGTCTTTAGAAAGAACAGCTAAAACTCCGCACGGAATCTGGTTAACGAGTTGTGCACATAAGCGGTTTGCCTTTTTTATAACGTATTATGTTTTCTACATTGAATAGGAAAGGGTGTTGTGTCATCTAAAATGCAAAATTGTCGGGTGGGTACCAATGGAAAAGTCAAAATAATTTTATTTTGCGTCATGTCCATGTATGATCATTATTATTTGCGCTGTGAGATCAATGTAACCCTTTAAGTTGTTATTCAACTGGCAAAAAAAAACTAAATTAGCCTTAAAGGTACTCAATCCGATTCGATGGTCCCCATAACAACCAACAACACCAACATTATTTAAAATGCCGTTTCAGTTATCAGAATCGACTTATTGCCCAAAATAATGCTAACCACAGTCAACTACAGAATAAAATTGCCCAAAAACCCGTTATTTGTCAACATTTTGTTCAACGAAATTTGACCGGTTTGTCAAATATCGGACACCACAGCCACTTTATTTTTGAGTTATCCATCTTCATTCGCAATGTGGTCCAGAACTTCTTATCGTCGACTTTTAATAGGCCACTAAATAGTACCGGTGGTGAAAAATAATAGATTTCATAAATCGATATCTGATCACTCTGAGGGGGGTTCCTCGAATAGAATCATATATTTGTTTACCCCCGAAGGCAAAGAAATAGTAATTCGCGAGCGTTAATTCTGGTTATGCATCTTTTACATATTTGGCAAAAATAAATCGCCCAATAACTCGCCGCCTTTCATCGCCGTAATAATCCATGAAACAAATCGAAAACACATATTATTTAATTCCCAAATTTATCATCCAACATGTGCAATAAATAACCTACCCAATAGATAGCCATTTGTTCACATTTCTACTACTCAAATCTGTGAAACATTTCATGAAAAAATTGCCAACTGTATGTGTGAACGTATAGCCTTAAGGGTACTGTTCATATACACTCGCAAGTTTTTACGGATGTTTTATAAGAATTTTGTCGTAGAAAACCATATGGTGCCAGAATATGAACGGAAACATGCTAATACAATCTTTACCAGAGCTAACGACATGAGAAGTAAACTTACTGTAGTTCGACGGGTGGAACTACATAGATTATAGTTCTCAAGTAGTTACCTGTGCTACAGATGCATGTTTTCGTTCATATTCTGGCATCATATCGTTTTCTAAGACGAAATGCCTGCAAACATACCATGCAGGGTATTAATGTATTCCGCCACCCAGCTGTGGTGTGCACAAACCTCAGTCGTATACAGGAGTCTCTGGACCATGACTAATTACGACACCTAAATAACACTAATTACCTTCCCATGTGGCTCAGTTTAATTTGTCAATTTAGATTCAGATTCAGATGTTTATTACGCCTTTCGTCGCATTTGACATAACAGGCGATTCAATTTCAAACAGTGTACATATTACATAATATAAATGTGAGGTGACATAATATACATACACAATATAGGTTGGAGTTATTAGTGTACTACATGTACATGGTATATTGATTGAGGGTATACTATCTTATAATGTGATAATGTTATCTTATAATTATTGGGGGTATATAATGTATGTGGGGCGATTCCCTGTACATATGTTGTATGAGGGTGGGCATTTGTTGTTGTTGTTTTGTTTTGTTTTTTCATTGAGCCTCAGGAGTGGGTCATTAGTGTTTGGGCCTTTTTAGATATATTGATAGATTTACTATGATATTTCTGTTATTTGTATCGAAGAGGTCATGTAATTTAATTGTGTTCGGTCGGTTGCGATAGTAGGCTTTCAAATATTTAGTTCTGAGGGCAGTTAACCGAGGGCAGTTCATAACAAGGTGGTATTCATCGCCGAGTTCATCCATACAAAGAGTGCATCTTCGTTCTGAGTATGGGGTGTTTGTCCAAGAACCAGTTTCCACCGGAAGTCGGTGGTTTCTGGTTCTGAATCTCAGTAGTGGCAGGACGATATTGTTATCGTCGAGAGATAGATATCGTGGTCTGCCGAAATTTGGCTTTATGCATCTATAAAATGCATATTTATTTGATTTTTCCATAGATGCTCGCCAGTCTGATATATAGATGTCCATAGTTCTGTTTTTTATGGCATTGGCAAACATTTTTGTGCTACTAACTGTTTGGTTTCTCCACGTATATGACATGCCCAGTTTATTCAGTTCAGTATTTACAAATTCTAGCCAGGGGATTTTCACATTTTCTAGAATGCGTACATTCATCATTATATTGTAAAGCATAAAAGGGAGTCGGGTGCTTTCCATCGTGATTATTCTGCTCCAGAACATTAATAATTTAGTTTTTATTGTCAGAGAAATTGGTTTAATTCCCAGCTCCCCGTAAATGAACACTTCCGGTGTGGTCTTGTTTAGGTTAAATATGAATCTCAAGAACCATGTTTCTAGTTTCCGGAAGCACTCTAAGTTTTCAAAGCCCCATATCTCGGCTCCATATGTCATAATCGGCACGATTGATTTTTCATAGATATCTAGAATCGTTTCGACGGACAGTTTGTTACTTCGCGAGGTGTTAATCAAAGCATACATTGCTATCTTGACATTACTGCACCGTGTGTTTCTTTCAGTTGCGAAGTTACCGTTTTTATTGAATTCTGTGCCTAGATATTTATAAATGTTTACGGTTTCAATTATGTCGGTATTTATGTGGAATTCAATATCTTTATTTCTGCTTCGTTTTTTACCAAAAATTACGATTTTCGTTTTTGATGGGTTAATTTTTAGTTTCCAGATGTTGCAGTATTGTGCAAATCTGTTTAGTGAATGTTGAAGGCCTTCCTTTGAGTTGGATACGATTACGGTGTCATCTGCATATAACAATATAAGAAGTTTCAGGTAATATCCTGTGTCAGATTTTCTCACTTTATGCAAATCGAAACCGTTACACCCGTGCCCTGCTAGGTAGTCATGTACGTCATTGAGGTAGAGAGAGAAAAGTATCGGTGAAAGACAGTCACCTTGTTTTACTCCAATGGAACTATGGAATAAACTAGATATGTTATCATCTACTCTCACGCACGTTTTCGTATTTTGGTATAGACCTTTGACAGCTCGAAGTATGTTTCCAGATAAATGGTAGTGTTGTAATTTGCCCCATAGACCTTTCCTCCAAACTGTATCGAACGCTTTAGTAAAGTCAATAAATGCACAGAAAAGGTTATCTTTGTTCAAATCAGCTAATTTGATGAGGGCGTGGAGGTTGAACATATGGTCTGTTGTGCTATAGCCTTTCCGGAATCCGGCTTGGGTTTCTGATTGAAATTTATTCATGTCTATGAATTTGGATATACGCTTACAAAGAATACTAGTGTATACTTTTGACATACAACTGAGGAGAGTTATTTTCCTATAGTTATCGGCATCCAGTGGATCTTTTCTGTTTTTTAAAATAGGTCTTATGACCCCGATGGTCCAGTCTCTAGGTATAACGCCGGTTTTAAAAATAACATTAAAATACATGGTATAAAAATCGCCTAGAAACTGCCAGCTATGTTTGATATATGAATTTTCAATATTATCTAGTCCGGGTGCTTTGTTGCTTTTTAGCATTTTGATGGAACTCTCAATTTCATCTTTTGTGATGGGTCCATTTAGTTGTTTTTCGCCAATTAAGTTAGTTGGTTGACTAGTATAAGCCATATTGTATGAATCGCAACTTGTCTCTGTTAATGACAATAACTCGGAATCTTCTTTTTCAAAATGTGATTTAAAGGTATTGGCGTTTGTGCAGGGTAAAATACGTGTCCTTTTCGGTTTATGAATATCTTTAATTAGTTTCCAAAAGTCCTTACTACTTTGGGTTCGGAAATTATGTACTTTTGCTCGTATGCCTGCGTTGTATTTTATTCTGCTTTTAGTCAGTGCTACTTTATATGAATTTCTGCTTCTGATCATATTTAATTTATTTTCAACCGTCGGGTGAGCGCGGTATATTTTGCGGTCCCGTCTGTACGTTGTTCGCGAGCGTGCGCATGCAGTCATAAGTGAACCAAGGGGGGGGGGGGAGCTACTCTTCCTTGGCTTCGGTCCGCTGGATTGCGACTTTGTTGTTAGTGTCGACTGCAGAAGACTGTTTAAATCGCTCGTGATAGAATTAATCTTATTGGCGGTGTCTGTCTCATTGCACGACGACAGCCGAGTAATATTGGCGTTGAGAGCGGTCATTTCTGTTGCTTTTGTGCGCAAATTGGTCACAAATGAGTGAAGATTAAATCGCGGTCTCTTTCGGTTATGCATCTTTTACATATTTGGCAAAAATAAATCGCCCAATAACTCGCCGCCTTTCATCGCCGTAATAATCCATGAAACAAATCGAAAACACATATTCTTGAATTCCCAAATTTATCATCCAACATGTGCAATAAATAACCTACCCAATAGATAGCCATTTGTTCACATTTCTACTACTCAAATCTGTGAAACATTTCATGAAAAAATTGCCAACTGTATGTGTGAACGTATAGTCTTAAGGGTACTGTTCATATACACTCGCAAGTTTTCACGGATGTTTTATAAGAATTTTGTCGTAGAAAACCATATGGTGCCAGAATATGAACGGAAACATGCTAATAAAATATTTACCAGAGCTAACGACATGAGAAGTAAACTTACTGTAGTTCGACGGGTGGAACTACATAGATGTTAGTTCTCAAGTAGTTACCTCTGCTACAGATGCATGTTTTCGTTCATATTCTGGCATCATATCGTTTTCTAAGACGAAATGCCTGCAAACATACCATGCAGGGTATTAATGCATTCCGCCACCCAGCTGTGGTGTGCACAAACCTCAGTCGTATACAGGAGTCTCTGGACCATGACTAATTACGACACCTAAATAACACTAATTACCTTCCCATGTGGCTCAGTTTAATTTGTCAATTTAGTGAAGGGGCCGCCAGCCCTAGAATCACAGGGAAGGTGTGAACAATTAGAAGCCGACCGGAAACCGAATGTTTTCTTTAAAGCGGCTTTGTGTTTACAATGAAGAGGGTTTCGTTGTCATCTGCCGCTCAATGGTGACACGTGCCACGGTATATATAGGGCGATTTTTGTCATATTGGGCATATATATAGTTAAGCAACATACCTTTCTATCACCATTGTCAGTGGATAATACATCAGAAAATTCTTCGTGATAAACTAAACCTTTCAAGCAAAATGAGCTGCAAAACTATTTCAGGTGAGTTGCATTCCATGGTTAGATAAATGATTTATTAATCATTTTTTTTTGGTTCCATTGTGACTATTATTTGTGTATGACATTATTCCAATGTGATAACTCATACATATCTATAGGCTTTACATACTCTTAACAGTTGTAGACATTTATCAAATGTTTCTCTAACGCTCTTTATTATGCCATGCATAAGAGAAGACGGGATTCGACGAATTTCTAAATTATTTGGATTTGAATAAATGTTCCGTAATTTTTTTTTTTACGTTTTTGTCCGATTTGTCGACCCATTTAACAGTTTTTTTTAGCGTATTTTCCCGATTTGGTGACGTAGTTTTGTTTAGCCTATTTGTCCGATTTGTCGACCTATTTTGATCACCGGAACCGGACCGAAGAGTAACAACAAAAGAAAACGTATTTACAGGCTTGAAACTACTATGCACGTGGCCGATAGTCAGGGTATTATCGGGGTGTGTTATTATGCTTGGATATAATGCATTCCCACATTACTATATCTTTATTTTCTCTAAACAGTTTCAATATTATAATTTTTGTGTCTTTGTTATCATTTACAGACAACGATTCCAAGATAGCCGGACAGTTCAAATACGACAACACGATTGGTCTGTCGGACGACATGCGCAATGTGATCCAAATACCTCAACTGTGTGACGTAGTATTCCTGGTTGGAGAGAAGAGGCAGCCGCTGTATGGCATTAAATCCATTCTAGCAACGCGTAGCAGGTGAGAAGCCATAATATATATGAATTTACTAAGTTCAACTGTGGTTTCCGCTCATTTGAGCACAACTGAAGGATGTATAGACAATTTGGTAGACAATATAGTTCGATTATAATACACGATATATCGACCGTATATACACATGCAGTTCTCTGAATCAACTTACCGAGGTCATGCATGTTTCAAATTCCATACATGAGACAAACGCTCTTTATTTATAATGTTTCAGAAATAAACTTAATAATGAGCGTTGTTATTGTTCCATGCTGAAATCTGGTTCTATACTCTATGCCTTGAAAATAATTTCGAGGCATATAATTCCAGATAAAATTATTTGTCGCAATATTGTATGTCCTGGGCGGAATGTGCTACGAGAGGGAATTATACTATGTATAATAATTCATTCGATACATGGACTATTTTGTAAAACACTCGAGCGCAATGCTCTATATAATCTTTATATGGATATTTTTCATATCGTATTCTATGTTGTCTTATTTGTACAGAGTTTTCTACAATATGATCATCAGACACCAAAAGTCGCCCAGTCATGCTGCAAAGAACGGCGGGCGCCATCTACCGGCTTTTCTCAACAAGGTACTGCCAGCCAGAGTCACGTGTATCGTTTCGCGCCCTCCCGCGAACAACGAACCAGTCTACGACAATCATTTGAAGATCCCTGTTATCGACTTTGATGTGGCTGTATTCTCACAGATTTTAGAATTCGTCCACTGCGGTGTGGTTACGATAAACGCGCACAATGTACTTGGTGAGTTTCCTATTGATATCATTTAGGACATCAGCTCCTTTTCGTAATGTTAATTTGGATATACAGGGTTTGATTTATAATATGAATTGATAACATGGAAGTCACGCGAATTTTCACGAACTTTTTATTTTAATGTGGAAGTCGCGTTTCAATATTTTCAGAAATATGTATGTCCGCTAATAGAGGCCACTAACTAGTTTACAAAAACTCATGAGGCCAACACCCGCATTTGTCCTATTCATATTCCCGATAATACGAAATAACGCCACATTGGTATTAGCCTACACCAAATACCATACCAAATGCATGGTTGAAGAGTCCACGGCGCGAACTGTGTGACTCAGCCAGGTATTCCAAGATTTCCGCGCATTTTATCTGCATACGCTTTCCATTTATTTGTATACATGTATTACCAACAATAACCAAACTCAACGAATATGTTCTATTTCTAGGTTTACTAGCTGCCGCACAGACATTCGATTTCAAAGATCTTAAGGGAGCATGTCAAGAGTACGCGATGGAGTGTCTGACGTCACTAGATAGAGCACAACTGTTAATTACGTCATCAACAAAATACCTGCATTTCAAGACGACGAAAATCTTTCTTCAAAAGGTAGGTCTTCACAATAATCCCTTTATTCTACCACCATCTTTAAGAATTTTGAGCTCCAAGTCGAGAATGCACGCAGCGACCATATTTTG
Source organism: Siphonodentalium dalli (assembly GCA_032622095.1). Classification (NCBI taxonomy): domain Eukaryota; kingdom Metazoa; phylum Mollusca; class Scaphopoda; order Gadilida; family Siphonodentaliidae; genus Siphonodentalium; species Siphonodentalium dalli. The sequence continues at coordinate 179,533,448 of CP136069.1, read as the reverse complement.
GACAACATATAGATGCGAACATAACAAAAACTCCCTAGTGTGCAACTCTTTTAATTCCGTGATGGCAAAAATAAAACACATGTACTGGCATAGTAACTTTCGTTCACGTGATATTTCGTTGACAATTTGCTAGATAAGAAATAATGTCAAAATATCACTCCCATCGAGCCCAAGAAATTAATTTAGCATTTGGATTTTTCGAGTTGCTTCGCGTTGACAAGCATTACGGCATACATTCCTTGCCAATAAATACCATTTCACATAAAGGGCCGTTATAATGATCAAGGGACAAACAAAATGGGAAATATGTGTTTCAGAAAAGAGTTGTCATTTAGTTTTCTCAATCTGACATTTAGTCGAAAAGCATTTGAAAGCACTCGAAAATGTGGTACCAGAACAACACAGTATAAAGCAGGAAATTTAATTTTGCTCTTATTTACAGGCTGTGAACTTCATGAACCACAATGGACACGCTGTCAGAAATATCAACGCACACAACGACATCGAGGCCATTCAATATCCGCACGCAATGGACGATGACGCAGTCTCTTTCACATCACGTGACTCTGGTATAGCGGACTGTTCGTACCAATCCTCACCAGCGGGATACCGGTACGCCGATGACGTCAGGCACGTTACTGTATGAACAGCCGACGACTAGTTTGTTGGTCAATTATGGAGAACTAATGTTGTTAAGTTTTATTTTTTGTTGTGTAGTGCTAATTTGTTCAAATGCTCACAATTGTAAATAATAAATAATAATTAATAAATTATTGTCTGCGACATATCGGTCTTAATTTCTATCAAATCCGCTCAGATAAGTTTGAGTTTGGTAAAATAAAATAAAGTTTAGATCTCAGTACAGCCAGACAAGACTTCGTTGAACGCCCAACTCATCTATCTATCTGCATGTCTATGTGTGTGGGCCTGTAACTCTGTCACTAGTTTGATACACTTCCGATGTGCCCGCATATCAGATTGCGCCCAAATTTTGACCGGTTGCACGTCTTTGAATATACGACACGTACAAATTTCAGGCCGATCTGTTAAAGAGGGTCTGAGATATAGCACGATTTATACTGGTCATATCATAGTCTGGTCAATAAAAGGTTTGACCTAGACAAAATTTGGACTAAGTTGGTTTGTATACCATTTTGAAGAGGAATATATTCTCTATAACATATCCAAAATCCGCTAAAATCCGCTTTGAGCATTTTTTTGTAATTCAAGATGGCTGCCATTTTCCTATAAGTCAGCTTGATGCAATTATAGTGAGAACATCTTGTCATATGTATACACATGTATATATTTCTGTGAAACTAAGACATAACGTCACCTTTATGTGCCAAAATTGGAACTCCCCGTCCAAGATGGCCATCAAAATGGCTACCGTAAGTGGAATTTTTACGTTTTTTACTAATTTCTTTAAGATAAGATTATGTGGTTTGGAACTGTTTAAGAATTGTGACTTTATTTTTGTATTTTTGTTAACTGACCACTGGAGCAATGAAATATGCTGTTCGTGGGGTCCACATCCCTTCCGATCACACACAAATTCGATTTTACAAAACGCGGTATAACATTTCACAAAATATCCCCATTGGGATTCTAGTCATATTTCATCAAGAAGTGGGAAGAACTGTGCAATGTAAGTGATGCATTTTATATCTTATTGATATTCGAACTCAATGGTACCAAAAATTGTCACTTTGGCTAAAAATGGCTGCCAAAATGGCCGCAAAAATATGGAAATGGTAATTATTATCACAGCGTGCCATGCAACCGCTTACAAGTTGTGGTGATGCGCACAATTGACTATTCTGTCTTATATAGCTTGACTACTAACATTTCTTATGTACCTTGGGTATTTGTTACTATTTTAACCACTGAAATACCAGAATTATTCGAAATTTTCTGTCACAAACCTGATATCAAAATCGGCAAAAAAATCGCTGTTCAGGTTTGAGCCAGTTTTTAAAAGTAAAATGGAACTATGTTTGTTATCACAGATGTTTATTGTTTTGATATGTGTTACATGCGTCACACTGAGTTGTTTTAAAACAAATTACTCAAGATGGCTTCCAAAATGGCAACCAAATTTGGTAAACATTATTATTACATATACATATGTGTATATACGTGGTGTATATGTATACATAATCAACGGAACTGAGAGGGATCATACTGTGTGGCTATTCTGGCACATTAGCACCAACATTGATCAACTTAATACAGTGTGTATGTCTGTTGAATGTATGGTCATATGCGAGGTGCGTCGGTATACATGGAGTTATTGTATTTATGAATTATGTGAATAGTTATACAATGTGTGACTATATGGTCATGGCTGGGGTGTCCATGGTGAAATGTATAGGTGTATAAGGAGTAGCTGTATGGTGATGTGTGAGGTGAACATGTTTACAGTGAGTGGCTGTCTGGTCATTGAAGTGGTGTATGTGCACCACGAGAGCAGCTGCACTGTCCTGTATGTATATATGGCGTGACTGTGATCAGGGGTGGGATGTACATATGTACATTGGGTGGCTGTATTGTCATGGGTGGGTGTATATGTATACATGTGTTGGATGTATTGTAATGGATGGGTGTATGTATAAATAGGGTGTGGGTGTATGGTTATGGGCAATGTGTATATGTCTACATGGAATGACTGCACGGTCATTGTTGAAGTGTATATGCATACCTGGTCACCTGGTGTACACTTTGATGGCCATTGCCGGCTAGTGTATATATAGAGTGACCTCATGGTGATGGGTGGAATGTATATGTTTATATGTAGGGCCTATTGTATTTTCATTGGTGGTGTGTACAATCATACAGTGAATAGATGAATGCTCATGGAGAGGGTGTATAAGTATACAGCGAGTGGCTGAATTGTCACGGTTGAGCTGTATATGCAAGTCTGAAGTGTGCGAATGGTCGTGTGTGCGGCGTATTGGTATATCTAGAAGGGCTGTATGACCATTGATGAGGTATATATATATACACTGGAGTGACGCTGTGGTCATGGGTGAGGTGTATATGTATATCATGAGTGAATATATGGCCATGGGGTGAATTGATATATAAGGAGTGACTATGATCACGAATGTGGTTTATGTGTATACAGCGAGAGGCTGAATTGTCATGGGTCAGGTGTATATGCAAGTTTGGAGTGTATGAATGGCCGTGTGCGCGGTACGGGACATTGATATCTAGAAGGGCTGTAAGGCCATTGGTGAGGTCTATATGTATATACCTGGAGTGATTCTATGGTTTTGGGTTGGGTGTATATGTATATCTTGAGTGGCTATATGGCCACGGGTGTCGCAAATATGTATATATACAGGGAGTGGGACTGTATGACCACTGGTGAGGCAAATAGGTATACAAGAAGTGATGCATTATCATGGATGTAGCGAACATGTATACCAGGAGTGACTGTATGGTCATCAGTGAGGGGTATATGTATATCTTTAGTGGCTATATAACTATGCATGTGGCAAATAAATATACATGGAGTGACTGTATGGCCTATGGTGAGGCGAGTACGTATACAAGAGGTTACTTTATGTTCATGTATGTAGTGAATATGTATACAGGTCGTGTGAGGTGTATGAGTATACCTGGTGTGTCTGCATGGTTATTCATGGCTATATGGCCATGGGTTGGTGTATGGGTAAACCCAAGTATGGCTGTATGTTAATGTGTGAGGTGTATGTCTATACAGCGAGTGGTACATGGCCATTTATGTGGTATTCATGTATATATGGAGTGACTGCATGCTCATGTGTGATTTGTACTGGTGCACCTGTGTGTGACTATCGCTTTCCACAATAACTCAATGATATGTTTAGTTTAAACATATTTTATTGTATCATTTATGTACAAATGGGATTGGGGCACAAGTTATACAACTTAGATAGCCCCTCTCCCCATATAATTACACACGTTATTATAACAACAAGATGGTATATACATATGTTTAAATTGTTTTTTTTGTGTGTGTGTTACCAGATCCGGGTTCAAATATGTGAGTTCATTTAGTTTGATTACTGGTTGTTGACATAGAGAAGATGTGTTTGTCAGTTTTAATGTTATCTTTTAATGTTTTAATGTTATCTTTTGGCTCTGCATGGGGTACTAAGACGATGGCGTTGGTGCGTGACGTTGACCCAGGGGTGGTGAATGTGTTAATTGGTAAAGCGGTTTGTAGCGACTATATATTTTTGAACTTCTGCAAATATTAATTTGTTTTTGTTATTACTAATGTTTGTTTGACCTTTAAGGAAGCCGGTGGTATTATATACAGTGATACCCTTTGTTCTAAGCCTATTAAAGAACAGTACGCGTTGTGTCTGGTATAAGGGGCATAAGAAAAAGTAATGGTGGGCGTCTTCGATTTCGTTTCCACAATCACAGAATGGGCTAAGAGCTATGTGGTTTTCAAATTTGTCATGATTTAGGTCGCTGCATTTGTTTCTCAATTTGGTATGTATTATATTGTTTTTTCGGGAACCGGTATAATAGTAATTTGGGGGTTTGGGTATGTCGTATATAATTTTGAGGAATATCTTGAATTCATGTAGGCTTTCAGCTTTGGTTACAATGTCGGGGAGTTTGTTCCAAGTTAGGCACATTTTTGGCATGAACGATTTTCTGAAATGTTCTGTTTCACAATAATATGCGTAGAAGTCGCCAGGTCTTCTGAAGGAATAACCCGATACCTCGCCGGCTCGCGGTGGTAGGAGTATGGTTAGATAACTAGGTGCGTCAGCATTTATTATTTTGTAAAGCGTTTGTAATTTGTGAAATTCGCGTCTTATTTGCAGTGTGGGCCAGCCAACTTCAAGCATTAAATCTTTAATGGGGGCAGAACGCGTTAAACCACTGACAATTCTTGCTGCATCTTTATGAAGGCGATCGAGTCTTTCAGTCTGTTGCTGTGGCGCACAGTCCCAGACAATATCGACGTAGTCCATTAAGGGGAGTATATAAGTTAGATAAATACATTCAAGTGTCTTTCGGTCAAGCTTATATTTTAGTTTTCTGAGTTGGGATAATCTTGCAGAAACCTTTTTCGCTACGTTATCCAGATATTTGTTCCATTTGAGATTATTTTGGAGTTCCAGACCAAGATGCGTGTGCGAATCTACAAAGGAAACATCGTTTCCCTGGAATTTCAAGTTGAGATGGGGATTTCCGGATACTAGGGAGTAAGATAGCGCTACAGTTTTTAGAGGATTGAAGGACACTAGCCATTTTTGAGCCCATTCGTCAATGTTATTCAAGTCGTTATTTAGATCACTTGTTAGGATATCCATATCGTAATGAGAAGCAGACAAGCATGTATCGTCTGCGAACATTCGCGTATCGGACTGGGTGACGTCAGGTAGGTCGTTTATATAGACCAGAAACAGGAAGGGGCCCAGTATAGATCCTTGGGGCACCCCAGCTGGGATACGTTTCAAGTCAGAATATGTATCATTTACAAGGACTCTTTGCTTTCTGTTATGTAAATAATCCTCCAGCCAGGCCAGAAGTCGTCCCCTAATTCCATAGTGACTCAACTTATACACCAGCCCCCGGTGCCAGACTCTCTCAAATGCCTTTGAGATATCACAAAATACAGAACAAGTATATAAGCCTTTGTCGAGAGTCTGGCACAGGTTGTGGTATAAATCGATGAGTTGGTATGAGGTACTGCGTCCTGGTAGAAACCCAGATTGGTGGTGGTATAAGAGTTTGTTATCAAAAAAGAAAGTATTTAGATCGTTTAAAACTAAATTTTCAAATATTTTGGCCAGGCAAGGTAGTAGGGATATAGGTCTATAATTTTTACTATCAGAGGGGTCGTCTTTTTTAAAGATTGGTGTTACGTTAGCAATTTTCCAATCAGTTGGGAATTTAGATTGTTTTAGTGAAAGCTTAAATAAGATCCGTAAAGGCGATGCAATGGTTTCGGCAGTGTTTATTAGCATTCGCGCACTTATTCCATCATGGCCATGGGCTTTATTCAATTTGAGGGTTTTGATACTTCTTATGATGTTTTCTCTTGATACTTCAATTTCTGTTATCGTGTTTGAGCAGCGAAGTTTAAATAACGGGGGGTTGCTGTCTTCTCTCGCTAATGTTGCGTTTGATATGAAACTCTCGTTTAGAATGTTCGCTTTCTCGAAATCATCAAATGCATAAGTATCGGCATGGGTACTATTTCTTACAGGTTGATTATATATTGGCGGGATATGTTAATCGATAGAGGTAATATCAGAGTGTTCTCCGCATTAATTGCGTTTTATATGCAATGTGAAGAAAACTGTTTTCCTGAAAATAGTTTATAAGTTAATCAATTTTGATTAAGTAAGTTAATAAATTTTGATTAAGTGATATTTTACCCGTAATCATAGCGCGCTGTACATGTACTACGATAAATTTACGCCGCTTTGATCGGGTGGACTAATTGCCTCTATCGACAGCGATGCCATTGTTGAAATCCGTCATATTTGACGGGAAATCCCCATGTGTATTAGTAATACACGAGCTACGGATCTACAGCTTTCAATACGAATTTTCTAACAATACCGACATGTAAAAAATATTGACCCACATTTATGTCGATACCACCTGAACCCCCCCCCCCCCCCCCCCCACCCATTGAATCGGACATTATCACTACATTTGACAATGGCATCCATGCAGAACACTCTGTGGTAGCATCCGCATACTAGTTGCTATACGATAGGAACTAACTATATTTCCTTCCTATCATGCCATAACTACATATATGTCAATACATGGTCATGAGTCATTTACAAGTCTAAAGGACCTGGTACATGAGCGTGGCCTATATTTTTCAGACTGAGATACCATGAACTACCCTTTGGAACCGGCGACCATTTCCCATTTACATGGGAAGCTATGGGCCCTTTACCAACCCATAGTTACTAAGGAACTGCATCCAATGACGTGTCTTAACTACTGTGTCCATGTCATAGAAAGGGGCCTGGACCGATGATATACTATTTAGGGATGGTTCTATTGATTTGCCGTATATACCTGCAATGGGGACATGTCATGCGTTCATAACTATAGATACATGTGTATTTGCACTCCATGTGGTGTCAATATGGGTCCATGGATATGGTGTATGCGTGGCTATAACCTAGATAGTCATGTAACATGTACATTCATGGGATGGGTTCATGTCTTACATATAAATGTCTGGTAATAAGGTCATAACTGTTGGATAAGGTCATAACTAAATAAACCTGGGTACATGGGCTGTCCATAGTGGCCCGTCTCAATTTCATACCTATATGAGCCTTGGTCCATAGCCAAGCTATGGTGTTGTACACGGCCAATCGATAGGGACCTCCAAACGGACGTACGTATATGATATGCATATATAGACGTGGATCCATGCACAGGCAATTTGGTCCATGACTTACCCGCAGGGCATGGGAACCATGTGTCTCCTATATATGTGGATCAGTCCATCGCCTACTAGCATATGTGAATCTATGAAATGACTAATAACGCCGGTTCAGTAGCTTTTATTTAGGGACCTGTGTCCATGTCCTACATATAGGCACCTGTATCCAATGCATACATCATTACAGTCACCTGTGTATTAGCACTATTTAAACTTGCCTGGGTCTTTGGTGTAGATATATCACGTATAGGGGTGGGTCCATATCCTACATATAGACAGACACCTGCTTATGCCTGGAACAATGCTATATGGCATACATATATCGGCCTTGGTCCATGGTCTACACATATGGGTATGTGTCCATGGTCAACATACAGTACCATATGTGTATGGGCTATTTATACGGGCCCCCATCCTTACCTTTCGTATATGTGGCATCGGTCCAATATCTATATATAGGTTGGTATGTCACAAAACTGTCTCATATGTTCATACCATATATAGGGTCCTGAATCCATGGTGTACTAATGTATTGTACATCGGACTTGGTCTATGGTATCTTAGTACATGATCTATCTGTGTGTACTTGGATATTTGCACCATATAACAGTGTCATGGTCATAGATATCATACATGTATAATGGCTGGGTCCATCGTCATAGATTATACTATTGCATTTCTATAACACGGCATCGCTCCATTGCGGCCTCGGTGACCAGGTATATAACGAGCCTAGCATCGCGGTTAAATTGTGTATGCCAATATATAATGGCTTATATGAAGCGGTCTGGTTCATGGACTATACATATCCTACGTCCATAGTCTATATGTTTGGACATGGGTCCTGTGGCTATATATGTGCCTGGGTGCTAACCTAACTATCGTAGGCTAGGCCCATGGCTAACATATTGGTGGCTGACCCTATGTTCTTCATATTTAGTAGAGTGGGTCCGTGACTTACATTATACATCTAGCTGTGTGGGTCTATGGCTTATATAACTATTATGGTCATGCCTCATATTAAATATAAGCAACAACTTTTCAACTCTCACTTTGAATTCCCGATATCTGAACTGATAGAGCATAACGGATAATTGTACCCATATGAAAACTAAATTTGTAGCACATTCTGGTTAGACTCACACTAACAACATTTATAATTGTTTTCACCATAAAAACGTTAATACTACCATAATGTCAGTCATATGTGCATTTTTGTATTTCGGGTATGACCCTGGCAACAATTACCACTCATATCAGTAAGAATTATATGGTATTTTTTTCAGCCAGCTCAACACTAACAACAAATATTCTAATTGTTTTCAATATAAAAGTACTATTAGGTGTAGTTTAGTTTGTTAAAGCTACCATAATATCAGTCATGTGTGCATTTTTAGATTGTGTGTGTGTCCCTAGCAACCGTTACCCCTTGTAAGTAAGAAATATGGTAATTTGTCAGTCAGGTCAAAACTGACAACAATTATTTTCACCATAAAATTACTACACGACGTAGTTTAATTTGTTAGAACACATATAATATCCGTCATATGCATTAATCCGATGCCGGGTAGTTGCCTAGCAACCGTTGCTAAGAAGAGCCTGTCACAAATTTCGCCACATGTGAACATGAGCAGTAGCGTATAAGGAACATATGTGCAAAGTTTCATGCTTTTATCACCCTTTTCACAGTTGGCGTGTTTTCTACAACAAGCACTTGGACTAGCGGAAGAGCAAAATGTGACGAGAGCCAGTTTATGGGGTAGGGTTATGTTTTTACAAGTATTGACCACTTATCATAGATATAGTTGCTAATCCCGCATATTGTATTGCAGGAGTGGTGTCTGTGCAGTTTTTAAAACAAATTTTTGCGCGTACGTAGTGAATAGCCCGAGAAATTTGACATCGAATAGGACAGTTTGTCTGACAAAAAAATCGTTATTTTATTTTATATCCATATCTGCGACATTCATTCAAATCCCCACGTTGCATTTGTATCTCTCGTTCGAGAATTGTGTACTGAACAATATTGAGTACATTTGGTATATGTTTCGGCTGAAAACTTGTTATATCAGCCCATTATTCCTATGATTGTGAAAAATATAAAAGTCTTCTTTTTTTTTATCGAAAAAATTGGTTAACTCCGAAAGCTCAACTCCGATTTTAGGGGACTTTTCGTGACGCATCCGCGATGTTATGGCCTAAATAATATTTAAAAAGTCAGCTTTCCCCTATTTATTTCCTTACTTTTCCCCCTTTCACACCTAATGTGCCTGGACTACAAATCGAAAACACATATTCTTGACAAATAATAAGAGTATTATTGAATCTTGTAATGTACATGGAAACTTTTTCGACAATACCGTGAGATACCACTGTCCGGTTGTCCTGCGACTAACTCTAGAAACGTTTAATACATCAACAACTCTAATGCGAAAGATATGGAATTATAATATGGCGAATTACAATGATATGAATAAAACTTTTAGCGATTGGAATTATAAGGAGCCTTGCAACTCCCCAGTTTCAAAACATGTTGAAATCTTAACAGATAAACTGATTACGACATGCCGATAATATATCCCGAACACAAATGTGACCGTCCGTAAGGGACTACCACCCTGGCTTACATGCAATATCCGAAAACTAATGAGACAAAGGAATAGACTACTTAGGTTAGCTAAAGGAAAGAATACTCCACACGCGTGGGTAAACTTTAAAAACAAACGTAACGAGGTCATTTCAGCTATTCGAAAAAGCAAGAGACAATTTGATAGCAAAAATGAAAAGCTGCTCAATGATCATAGAACTGACCAATCATCCTGGTGGAAAACACTCCAGAGCTATCTCTTTTCTAATGATAGTAGATCTATTCCCCCGATCGCGTCAAATGGCGAATTCCTGATCTCATCAACTGACAAAGCCAACGCATTTAATACATACTTCTCTACTATTTCGTCAGTTGATGATACTGGGAAGAGCCTACCCCAATCCGTACTTGACCCTGACCGCCCACAAATATCTTTTATAAAACTTACATCTGTCGACGTGTATACCGCACTGAGGGGCATCAAGGTGGCAAAATCCAGCGGACCAGACTGTGTAAGCCCAAAAGTCCTAAAGAATTGTGCATCATCATTGTGTGAACCATTATCATTTTATTTCAATTCTTTTATCAAGAATAGCTATTATCCACCAGAATGGAAAATATCAAATGTCACGCCGATATTTAAAACTGGTGATACCAGTCTTGTGAACAACTACCGCCCAATCTCTCTTTTGAGTTGTGTATCAAAAGTATTCGAGAAGTGCATTCACAAATATCTCTCGGAATTTCTTAAAGAAAACAATATCTTATCTAATTATCAATCGGGGTTTATGAAGGGTGACTCAACTGTATTCCAGCTAACAGACATATACGATTACATAAGCATTTCTTTAAACGAGGGTAAAGTAGTCCGATGCATATTTTGTGATATCAGCAAAGCATTCAATAAGGTCTGGCACTTGGGGCTAATCCATAAACTCGAAAAAGTCGGAGTATCTGGGAATTTGCTTAACCTCATCAAATCATACCTTGCTAACAGGAAGCAGAGAGTAGGGATTGAAGGAAGTTTTTCCGAATGGCAACAAGTAACCGCCAAGTAAAGGTGGTGCTTGGCCCTCTTTATTTTTGGTCTACATAAACGATATTGCAGTAAACATAACAAGTAACATCCGCCTCTTTGCCGATGATACCTCAATATACCTGCCAGTTTAAAGTCCTGCGCTAGCCGCTAATGTACTAAATGATGACCTATATACGCTCGATCAATGGTAAAAAAAATGGCTTGTCGAGTTCAATCCACTAAAAACCGAATCAATGTTAATAGCAAGAAAGGATACAGACGTCCACCACCCCCACTAACTATGGGAACTACCACCTTAATCGAAGTTCCTTTTCATAAACACCTCGGACTGATCTTCAATAACCGAGGTACGTGGTGCACACACATCCGCATCACGATCGAAAAGGCATGGAAACGGGTTAATCTAGTTAGGAAACACAGATTTACATTGAACCGTAAAACACTGGAAAGAATATACTTTGCCTATGTAAGACCAGTGCTTGAATATGCATCACCAGTATGGGATAATTGTCCTAATTATCTCAGCAATGATATAGAGAAAATACAATTTGAAATGGCAAGGATCGTTACTGGAGCGACGAACAGCGCCAGTAAAGAGAGCCTACTATTAGATACTGGTTGGGAGACCCTGTCATCAAGGAGGAAAAAACAAAAGCTTATACAATTCCACAAAATAGTTAATAGTACAGCACCCGTGTATACCTACGAAATTATATTTGTCACTCTGAAAACCAAACCGGTTATAATCTTAGACATCATGCAATACGACTACCATTGGACGCCACAAAGGATATTTATAAAGATACATTTTTACCCTCTACAATAAGCGATTGGAATAGACTGCCAGAGTGTGTACAAAATTGTACCAACCTGGACAAGTTTAAAGAGTCACTTGCTGACGATCGTATATACACACATCCATAATACTATTATTGCCATAGTCGCAAATCCCAAGTATACCACACACGATTGAGACTGAAATGTAGTAATTTGAACTTCGACCTCATGACCAATTTTGTTAGGCCCGACCCATATTGTGCATGCGGTGCTGTTGAAACAGCCCATCATTACCTGTTAGAATGCCATTTATACCAGGCATCAAGATTGGAATTGCTATCATCTCTACCAAACATAATATTATCAGAAAGAACCCTACTCGAGGGTTCACCCGAAAGTTCCATTAGGGAAACTCATAGTATTTTCGAGGCCGCACAAAGATACATAATTAGTACAAAACGATTCTAAACGTAATACTATGTCACATGTCTTCTGCCATTGAGACATATATAAAGTCATACATAATGTCATAATTCGGAAAGCCTGACTGCCCAGCTAACTCATGTAGTCTACAGCCGAATGTTAAACTACCCCGCCCCCATTGACCATCCTATCTTTCTGACCTTTCTTAAACCTAACTACTCTCCTTTCGTCCCATTGGTTACCTTTAATTCCCTAATCACACCCCACTCCAGTTCTTATCTTATCTCTTGTTATCTTTTGTTGAGTGCGATCTATATCAAAATCACCAATAAGTTATTTAAAGTACAAACCAGAAAAATTCCCGTCTGACACGCCCGAACGGCCTTATGTAGTTCGGAAAATTTAAGCGATCTGGAAGAGGACTTACAAAAAAGCCACAATAGGCTTGTTGTCTCATCCCTTTCCAATCACCCATACTCATCCATTAGCATTTTTGTAAAATATTCATCTTGTTTTGTATTGGGAATAAATATTGTTTACACCAAAACACATATTCTTTAATTCTCAAATTTATCATCCAACTTGTGCAATAGATAGTCATTTGTTCCCATTTCTACTAATCAAATCTATGAAACATTTCATGAAAAAATTGCCAACTGTATGTGTGAACCCTTAAGGGTACTGTTCATATACACTCGCAAGTTTTCACGGATGTTTTATAAGAATTGTGTCGTAGAAAACCATATGGTGCCAGAATATTAACGGAAACATGCTAATAAAATCTTTACCAGAGCTAACGACATGAGAAGTAAACTTACTGTAGTTCGACGGGTGGAACTATACATAGATTATAGTTCTCAATTAGTTAGCTGTGCTACAGATGCATGTTTCCGTTCGTAATATGGCAACATATCGTTATCTAAGACGAAATGCCTGCAAACATACCATGCAGGGTATTAACGCATTCCGCCACCCAGCTGTGGTGTGCATAGACCTCAGTCGTATACAGGAGTCTCTGGACCATGACTAACTACGACACCTAAATAACACTAATTACCTTCCCATGTGGCTCAGTTTAATTTGTCAATTTAGTGAAGGGGCCGCCAGCCCTAGAATCACAGGGAAGGTGTGAACAATTAGAAGCCGACCGGAAACCGAATGTTTTCTTTAAAGCGGCTTTGTGTTTACAATGAAGAGGGTTTCGTCGTCATCTGCCGCTCAATGGTGACACGTGCCACGGTATATATAGGGCGATTTTTGTCATATTGGGCATATATATAGTTAAGCAACATACCTTTCTATCACCATTGTCAGTGGATAATACATCAGAAAATACTTCGTGATAAACTAAACCTTTCAAGCAAAATGAGCTGCAAAACTATTTCAGGTGAGTTGCATTCCATGGTTAGATAAATGATTTATTAATCATTTTTTTTTTGGTTCCATTGTGACTATTATTTGTGTATGACATTATTCCAATGTGATAACTCATACATATCTATAGGCTTTACATACTCTTAAAGGCACGTGCGGCCTTAATTGTCGAAAATATACATATTTGTTCCAAACACCGTAAACATAAAAACATTAAAACGCATACAGTTCCGTTCATATATACCATGACCATCGCGTACACAGCATGTTATCATAAAGACCTACTATATTTTACCAAAGCAAGAGCCTGATTGTGTTACAGAAGACAGCACAATGCTACTGGCTAATCACACACAAATGGCATAAACGCTCTTTATTTGTTCCATATCAGGTATACACCAACAAAGAACGCTCTTTATGTTTACCATCATAATATATACAAACATCAGAAAAGTAACTTTTTATGCTTTTGTTTACATAACAATGGTCAAACATATGACCATAACATACTGTTTATGCGATATTTCTTATTTGTATACGGATAAAGTCTATCTACATTTTGATGTTCTTTCTGTTTGTGGCGGTTTTTGACGGGTGGAGATATTTTCACAGGATACCCACCGCCAAGGCCAACCGTGTCTTTAACAATTGTAGACATTTATCAAATGTTTCTCTAACGCTCTTTATTATGCCATGCATAAGAGAAGACGGGATTCGACGAATTTCTAAATTATTTGGACTTGAATAAATGTTTCCGTGCTGTTTGCAGTCCGTAATTTTTTTTTTTACGTTTTTGTCCGATTTGTCGACCCATTTAACAGTTTTTTTTAGCGTATTTTCCCGATTTGGTGACGTAGTTTTGTTTAGCCTATTTGTCCGATTTGTCGACCTATTTTGATCACCGGAACCGGACCGAAGAGTAACAACAAAAGAAAACGTATTTACAGGCTTGAAACTACTATGCACGTGGCCGATAGTCAGGGTATTATCGGGGTGTGTTATTATGCTTGGATATAATGCATTCCCACATTACTATATCTTTATTTTCTCTAAACAGTTTCAATATTATAATTTTTGTGTCTTTATTATCATTTACAGACAACGATTCCAAGATAGCCGGACAGTTCAAATACGACAACACGATTGGTCTGTCTGACGACATGCGCAATGTGATCCAAATACCTCAACTGTGTGACGTAGTATTCCTGGTCGGAGAGAAGAGGCAGCCGCTGTATGGCATTAAATCCATTCTGGCAACGCGTAGCAGGTGAGAAGCCATAATATATATGAATTTACTAAGTTCAACTGTGGTTTCCGCTCATTTGAGCACAACTGAAGGATGTATAGACAATTTGGTAGACAATATAGTTCGATTATAATACACGATATATCGACCGTATATACACATGCAGTTCTCTGAATCAACTTACCGAGGTCATGCATGTTTCAAATTCCATACATGAGACAAACGCTCTTTATTTATAATGTTTCAGAAATAAACTTAATAATGAGCGTTGTTATTGTTCCATGCTGAAATCTGGTTCTATACTCTATGCCTTGAAAATAATTTCGAGGAATATAATTCCAGATCAAATTATTTGTCGCAATATTGTATGTCCTGGGCGGAATGTGCTACGAGAGGGAATTATACTATGTATAATAATTCATTCGATACATGGACTATTTTGTAAAACACTCGAGCGCAATGCTCTATATAATCTTTATATGGATATTTTTCATATCGTATTCTATGTTGTCTTATTTGTACAGAGTTTTCTACAATATGATCATCAGACACCAAAAGTCGCCCAGTCATGCTGCAAAGAACGGCGGGCGCCATCTACCGGCTTTTCTCAACAAGGTACTGCCAGCCAGAGTCACGTGTATCGTTTCGCGCCCTACCGCGAACAACGAACCAGTCTACGACAATCATTTGAAGATCCCTGTTATCGACTTTGATGTGGCTGTATTCTCACAGATTTTAGAATTCGTCCACTGCGGTGTGGTTACGATAAACGCACACACTGTACTTGGTGAGTTTCCTATTGATATAACTTACATCAGCTCATTTTCGCATTATTAATTTGGATGTCCAGAATTCCTTTAAATTTAATGTGAATCAGTTACCATGGAACCCTGGAACGCGATTTTTCACGTGGAAGTCTCGTTTCACTGTTTTCAGAAATATGCATGTATACATCAAAGAAAACGTCCGCTAATAGTGGCCACTAACTAGTTTGCAAAAGGTCACGATGCCAACAACCGCACTTCCTATTCATATTCACGCTAATAGGAAATAAGGGTGGGAATAGTGCCACAGATAAGAAACATCGATATTAGCCCGTACCAAATGGTTGAAATTTAAGTCCAAGGTG
Source organism: Siphonodentalium dalli (assembly GCA_032622095.1). Taxonomy (NCBI): domain Eukaryota; kingdom Metazoa; phylum Mollusca; class Scaphopoda; order Gadilida; family Siphonodentaliidae; genus Siphonodentalium; species Siphonodentalium dalli. Next base: position 179,517,444 of record CP136069.1, on the reverse strand, counting down.
TGGCATCATGGATCTGTGTTGCTCAGTGATGTAACCAAGGTGCACGTGTATTCTGTTTGTATACGCTTTCCATTTATATGCATACATGTTAATTACCTATACAATAACCCAAATCAATGAATGTGTTCTATTTATAGGTTTACTAGCTGCCGCACAGACATTCGATTTCAAAGATCTGAAGGGAGCCTGTCAAGACTACGCGATGGAATGTCTGACGTCACTGGATAGAGCACAGCTGCTAATTACGTCATCAACAAAATACTTGCATTTCAAGACGACGAAAATCTTTCTTCAAAAGGTATGTCTTCGCAATAATCTCTACCACCATCTTTAAGAATTTTGAGCTCCAAGTTGGGAATGTATGCAACGAACAAAACGAACGAACAAAACAAAAACGCCCTACTGTGCAACTCTTTTTAATTCCGTGATTGCAATAACAAAATACATGTGCTCCAAGTCGAGAATGCATTGCAGCGACAACACAGAAGCGAACATAAAAAACGCTCTACTGTGCAACTCTTTTAATTCCGTGATAAAATACATGTACTGACATAGTAACTTTCGTTCACGTGATATTTTGTTGACAATTTGCCAGATAAGAAAACTAAATAAAGGAAAAGGCAAACAATATATCACTCCCATCAAGCCCAAGAAATTTATTTTGCATTTGGGTTTTTCGAGTTGCTTCTCGTTGACAGGCAAGACAGCATATATTCCTTGCCAATAAATACCATCCACATAAAGGGCCGTTATTCGTAAGCGATCAAGGGACAAACAAAATGGGAGATATGTACGTGTTTCAGAAAAGAGTTGTCATTTAGTTTTCTCAATCCGACATTTAGTCGAAAAGCATTTGAATGCATTCGAAAATGTGGTACCAGAACCACAGTATAAAACATGAAATTTAATTTAGCTCTTGTTTGCAGGCTGTGAACTTCATGAACCACAATGGACACGCGGTCAGAAATATCAACGCACACAACGACATCGATGCTATTGAATATCCGCATGCAATGGACGATGACGCAGTTTCTTTCACATCACGTGACTCTGGTATAGCGGACTGTTCGTACCAATTCTCGCCAGCGGGATATGCCGATGGCGTCCGACATGTTGCTGTGTAAGCAGCTGACGACGAGTTTGTTAATTAGGGTCAATTAATGTTAAGTTTTAATTTTTGTTGTGTAGTGCTAATTTGTTCAAATGCTAACAATTGTAAATAATAAATAATATTTAATAAATTATTGTCTGTGACATATCGGTCTTACTTTTCTATCAAATGCCCTCGGATCAGTTTGAGTTCCGTAAAATAAAATGAGAACTGTCATGCTTATCTCAAAATTATAGCCAATACGCAGCGAGCGATGCCTGGATTGACCAATGAATAGCTTCCTGCAAATTCAGTTAATATTCATTTATTCATACAAGCCACACCCGCGGCATTTGACTGCAATCTCATGAAGTTATCGTATAAACTACACGTTAGTGTCGCGTATCTTAACTGACCGAACGTCGTATGTTCAAAATCAAAACTAACGCACGTTTATTCATAATTGGGAAATATTCAGAAAGAACAAGTATACATAACATAATTGTATTTGCAAAGAAAAGAATAGTATTTTCTCCTAACCTACGGATATGACGTCACGTGCCAAATAAGGATCATTGCGATTCGTAGTAAATTCCAAGCGCGTATTGTAAACAAGGAGATGACACAACATGACCGCGGTACAGCTCAATAAGATTTATTTAGCGTGCTTATCGCTATATTTCCATAACATTGTTCTTTGCTATATAGCGTCTGAATTGCGAAACTTGCATTCTACATGTACAGTGAAGCAATTAACATTGAGAGCATTTTATTGCACGGAAATTGATTAGAAGAGTGACAACTCTTAAATGTTTACATGACATCGGGCGCTCGTGTGTAGATCTATGTGTGTATCGCAATGATAAACACTGCCTTATGAATATTAATGAGTTTTCACAAAAAAAAGGGAATTTCCCCTTCATCTCTGAAATCAGATTCCATGCGAGTGTCGTCAGACGTAGATGAATATGGAAGCGTATTGGTGCCACATAAAAATAAAATTTTTGGTCCCAGTATGTCCTAATTAGGAGATCGTAAGTCCTAATTAGGAGATAGTAACTCCTAATTAGGAGATAGCTATGTCCTAATTAGGAGATAGTAAGTCCTAATTAGGAGATAGTAACTCCTAATTAGGAGATAGTAACTCCCAATTAGGAGATAGTATCTCCTAATTAGGATATAGTATCTCCTAATTAGGAGATATTATCTCCTAATTAGGACTTAGTATCTCCTAATTAGGAGTTACTATCTCCTAATTAGGACTTACTATCTCCTAATTGGGACATAGCTATCTCCTAATTAGGACTTAGTATCTCCTAATTAGGAGATAGCATCTCCTAATTAGGAGATAGTATCTCCTAATTAGGACTAAGTATCTCCTAATTAGGAGATATTATCTCCTAATTAGGAGATATTAGGATATATTATCTCCTAATTAGGAGATAACACACATATAAAGAACTCAACATGTTCGTGGTCAGATTCATCTCCGGATCACTCGGCTGACGGTCGCATCGCTCCGTTCGTTATCATGCCTTTCGCCCTTGTTTTCAAAATTAAAGGCTTAAAATGAGGGGTTAGGGATTAGACAAACATTGGACGATGTATTTATAACTCAGCCCCAACTTGAAGTAGAGTTGCAATGCTTCATCCATTGCAAACGAATGAATACAATAATTATGTGAGTGGGTCTAAATGACCGCGAACCGTTTATTGGGAATTTGGGATTGGGGCCCGGGAGAATTTGGAAGGGCACTATGTCCTCCCCCACGACCCACTTAGGAATGATTTTGGGTGTTATTAATGGTGATATAACAATGAAAAATGATGGGGAAATGATCTAAACGTTTTTTACTTCTTCTTTTTCGCTTCCCCCCCCCTAATTCTGTATACTGTTTCTGTGTTTCACTTGTTCTTTTTCTTCTTCCCTCGAGTGGTCTTTATGCCCCCTGATGGTGGTTTCCTGTTGGCCCTACCAGAGGTATATCATACCATATCAGGCCACTTCCAGTAACTGTTGATACTGCCCAGATAGCACACCCACGTTGGGCCAACGTCATTTCTATCGTTGGGCCAACGTTGGAATCCAACATTGGCCCAACTATGGCTGTTGCCGCTGGCTCGGCGTCGGCTCGACGTCGGATCCCGTCGTCGACTCGACGGTGGTTCGACGTCGAGCCGACGTTGGTGCGCCGTCGGGCACTCGACGTTGAAACGACGTCGAACCAACGGTGAATTCCACTAATAATACGACGTTGGGCCAACGTTGGGCCAACGTCATTTATATCAACGTTGGAATCCAACGTTGTGCCAACTATAGCTGTTGCCGTTGGCTCGGCGTGGGCTCGACGTCGGATCCCGTCGTCGACTCGACGGTGGTTCGACGTCGATCCGACGGTGGTGCGCCGTCGGGCACCCGACGTTGAAACGACGTCGAACCAACGGTGAATTCCACTAATAATACGACGCTGGGCCAACGTTGGGTCAACGTCATTTCTATCAACGTTGGAATCCAACGTTGGGCCAACTATGGCTGTTGCCGCTGGCTCGGCGTCGGCTTGACGTCGGATCCCGTCGTCGACTCGACGGTGGTTCGACGTCGATCCAACGGTGGTGCGCCGTCGGGCACCCGACGTTGAAACGACGTCGAACCAACGGTGAATTCCACTAAGAATACGACGTTGGGGCAACGTTGGGCCAACGTTGTGTTTGGGCATTGACAGGGACGGATCGAGGCTCCATTCGTAGGGTCGATTCCCCTCACATTAGGGCGTCCTTATAAAATTAACATCCGATGAGATACAACATACCAATAAATTTAAAGTCCCACATAATGTTTGCAACTTCAAAGTATTATAATTGGAAACAACATTCAATTTCACAAATATGAAACCAGAATAAAATGAAACATATAGAAAAAAAGTGTATGCCGATTTAAATAAAGACAAAATGACATGTCATTAGTTGTTGATTTTAAGTATCTTGACCATCTACTCACTCTAAAGAAAAATATTTTTTATTGGTCTCCTGAATAAAGTTATCGAAAATGCTACATATTTTTGTTGGCTTATATATCCCTTTACCATACAAAAGAAATGTCTTCATTTCAGCTTAATTTGCGATTTTGTGCTCTCGATAATGTTGGGAACAAAATATTCAAACATTATGTGGCTTTAAACTTTGGTCAGGTTACATCTTCTTCGAACATCATTATTCTGGAGGGTGATCTGATGTAGATGTGAAAAATTTGAAACGGCTCAAAGTACATACGATTAAATTAAACCTAGTAATTGCTCATTTACGTACCAGTGCTATTATATAGAGGGAACTCTGTGCATGGTGATATACAATGTCACATAAGAAAGAATATCGCGTTTTTGCCATCCGTTTTCTAATTAGTCCATGATACTGTAGATTCTTATTATATAAATTCAATACATGCATGTACAGCAATTAATTTTATCTGTTGACATATTATGAAATGAGCAATTACTAAGCTTATTTGTATCTATGCACATATGTATGCCACTTGTTGCATATGTTGGAATGATTTATCTGGGAGAAATTAAACCCATGGATCCATAAAGATTAATTTATGTATACAAAACCCAACATATTATATGAAATATAATATTTTCATCATTCCATGATCTGTCATGAACTGGATTCAGTGTACTCATGGCTCATGCATATATGTATGCAGGAACTTGGCTTGTATGAAGCAACTGTTTTGTAGGACATTGATTGACAATTCTTCTGAAGAAATCATATCGCGAGAGAAACCATTTTATATTCACCTCCTTGAATATCTGGAATTTACCATTTTCATAGGTTATCATTACGTTATTAATAACTGATGTATCAGATGTATAACTGCCACAACAAGATGAACACACATCATCCTTTCAATGCCGATTATCGATACACCGATGAATGCCGAGTTTTTTTTTGCATCCGATTGAATGCACAACACAGGACAAGTAAGAATTTCCATCCAAGTGAATAACCATAAACTGACGAATTCATGTCGTACATGGTGTTATGTCGGTCGCGCTGGTGTCAGTCGTGCAATAATATTCACAATATAACGATGTGCAACACGATATAGACCACGCAGTCGACGTAAACATCTCCGTAATAATTATAATATTACTGAGTCGAAATTTATGTCGACTGTAGACCACGCTGCCATGATGCTGGAATACTGGTACATGTAAGTTCATATCCCCAAGCCGTTGATGGTTTCGACAGACGAGTAAACTTTGATCGAATCCGCTTGTATAGTACCGTAGCTTATACACAAAATATCCAGATCCAGAAACAGGATAGCAAGTAAATAAGTCCTGAAAGAAACAGAGAATAACGTTAGCCCAATGCATTTTCTGTGTGCAGCTTGACATTGTCACACACTGTACACATCTTGATATATAAGAACCAGACCAATCCGGGAAATTCCTGCATGCATTTGCATGCACGAGAGTACTTTAATTATTTGACCGGTTGCCAATAATATATATAAAATATGTATGCATATGGTACTTTAATTAATCGAACGGTTCCCGATAGTATATATAGGTACCATAAGTTTGCACGTGGTACGTAATCGTTACATATACAGGTATCGAGGAATTCGTGAGTTGGAAGGACTTGAGCACGTGCTGATGACACCGACGCCGGTAGGCGGAGGTGTTATGCGCGCGCGAAGTTTTTCCCAACTCATGAATATCTCTGAGAACAGCAGGTAATTATCTTATATACCCAATACACAGGATCGTCTCAATCAAACAATTGGTCACGGATTCTCAAAACTCGCTAAGCCCACGTACTGCTCACTCTCGTCGGTGTCAATTTCTAGCAAAACTGTCAATTAGTTCATTAATAAAATTGCACAGATCACACAAGAGCCAGCGCATGGTAAGTTCTGCTCATTGGAAATTTTCACCAGCAAATATGAGACCGAACATATTAGTAAATTCGCAAGATATCGAGTAATTATTTTAGCATGTTTTGAATTGTTGTCAGCCGTATCATCAACGATAAAGAGTGTTTATGTTTCAATGCCCATTTACTAGTACGATGAATATTAAACAGCGGTTTGAAAACTTGCTTTATAAAAAATCTCAGCATTTGGTGACAAATCGGAATGGATATGAAGAACGGGGTTTGAGAACGGGGGGGGGGTAATATGTCAGGGACTTTGACAGAAGCCTTCCTTTTTTGAGGGGTTAAATTGCAACCACCCGTGAGCCAATCTGTTTTCCCAACTTGACCAAGTTTCATCTGGTCTCCCATTCGATGCTGAGTTTGAAATCCAACACACTACCATTTAATAGCTATAATATAGTCTTTGTAGAAAATAATATAATGTACTCTAAATATTACATATCTGTTGGGAACCGAAACTATCCAGACGATCTCAGAAAGATTTTGCCTGAAATTCAACTTATGATATTGAACATTCCAAATCTTGAAATTAGCTCACCGCATAATAATGACCAAAACGATACTCATTAGAAATTTGGAAATGTAAACTATCGAAATGATCTCAAACAGATTTTGCCTAAGATGTTCAACTTATAAAGTTATTGAAAATTTAAAATGTTGAAATTATCTGGGGGGGGGGGGGGGGGGGGTTAATACCTCGACCTCTATCGCCCTAATTATTTGTTCTAACCCACAACCTTCTAAAGTGGGCAATCTTACTGTCAGGTCAGGGACAATACGGGTAAGGTTGTCCCGCCCCATTAACTTTGACCAAAATGTTCAACAGTTAGGCATTTCATGACTGACACGACATTAATTTAAGTTATTGAAAATTCCAAAATGTTGAAAAGTTTGACAAAAATTGGGGAGGGGTGGTAACACCTCAATGTTCAAACCCCTGACGCCACATCCATTTTTGCACACATAAATTGACACATTACCATATTTATTCCAAAATTGTCACAGATATTAAATTCTTACTGTCAGGGGCGTGCGGACAACGGGGGTGGGGGCTTGACAACAGCATGTTGATAGCAGACCGCCTTTCTGCCAAACTGCTCTAAATGTAGGCCTACTGGTTAGAACAACAAACTATTTCAGTTGGTAGCTTGGTGAGCCCCTAGCCAAGTAATTAATTGATATGAATACCTCAGACAATATATGGGATGGGTAATATTTGTTTATTGGTATAAAATGCCCCATATGTATCGCCAAAATTATTAAAAATTTCCAAAAGTTGTGCATGTCGCCACCCCCTGCATGCCGTCACGTCCCACATATCCCCAAAAAGTTAAATTACCCGCCCAATCATATCTTATCATGTCTATTATTGAGGGGGGGGGGGGTGTTGACATTTATGTTTTAGGGACACGCGGCATTTAATACAGTGACAACGTCCATTATGTAGTCATTGGTCGTTTGTGGGGGATGCATCAATACACAAATTGACCCCAACCAAATACATAAATCCTAATATTACTCAACGTTACGACTATAGGTCCACACTACAGCTGAAATAATTATTGTGACACAGTGTGACAACGTAATAACTTCCTTCCAACAGCTCCAGTCATGTGAACATTGACACAACGTATCAATATGACGTGATTATTTGACGTAAACAATGCCAATTGCTGGGCAGCGGATCGCGTTTCAAACCCCTGTGACGTGAGTCATTGTAGAAACAAGTTGAAAATTTCATGTCTGACACATCATTACTTGGTAACTTTAAGTACGTGTTTTCATTGTCTGATTTTCCAACAATCAGTAGGAATATTTTTGTTTACACCTCCGGTATCATATTTTTAAAACTTTTAGACTTTAGTAAAAATTGTTGTCTGACATGAACACCATTTTGGAAATGTTCCAGTCTTATTCAGTTTGGAAATTGCCAACAGTTGAAAAGCTTGGGTGCCGGTTGGAAAGTTTCAATGCAAGGCGGGGGGGGGGGGGGGGTGCAAATTGAAACTCGCGAAGGAGTTTGGTGTCTGGTTCAAGAGGAAATTCAACGTTGACACACCATAACAAAGACCATGTATCCACGTCACTGATTCGGGGACCATAAATAGGTATATACATGTACATATTTCAGAAACTAAAAACTTCCCCGGGAATCATACTCGAAAGAGCAGATAGACCCTTTCACACCTCAATATAAGCCTCCCTCCGATTAAGTATGTACTGCATGGTAATCACACAAGAATGGCCTGGTTGACAGAATATTGATACATTGGCGCCATATGCTCTGGTAAGTACTTTCCATTGTCATTTTCCAGCTGTTTTAAATGTTTCGCAGATAAGTGAAACGAACGCTCTTTATTTATAACATATATCAGGAATATATAGACTAACACGGAACGCTCCGTGTAAATAGCTGATTTTTGGTTGGGACCCAAACATCGTGTTCAGACTTGTATTTGTTATGACTTCAATGCATCTTTTTGTGACATGTATTTATCGACCTATTTCGACACGGGAAACAATTCACAAGAGAATATTCATAGGTGTATTTTGGAGCGCAAACCGACAAGTGGATTTAAGGTACCGGTTGGAAAATACCGAATTAAGGGGAGGTTGTTCGAACTCCATGCATAAATCAATCTCCTACATAACAGGGCGTCAGACACCGTAGCGAGGGGACTGAACTCTGGTTTGCAGCTTGAGCATTTTATACAACGAAAGGGGGTGGTGCAATCGTAAATTCCTATTCTGGTAGTACACCCCACAACAGATATAAGCATAATAGCATATTATAGGGTATACAACTGAAAGTGGAACGGTATCCACTGTCGTAGGCTGATTTCCCCAAAAGTTACTGGCCCCTCACAGCCTGGATGTTAGCATTATTCTAAATGGATCAGTAGTATTGTTGCCACAACCAGAAGAGGAACGGAATACACTGAGAACATTTTGAGGTCCGAACCTGAAAATAGCAAACTCCTAACATCTAGACTGGCCTCAAGAATTCCAATTGTTGGAAATTTCCAACCTGAGACCCCACCCCCACCCTAAGGTCGTAAAATTTCCAACTGATGCCATTTCAGTCAATTTTTTTTACCAAAAGTAGGACAATGTGCAAATGATGTTCCATAAACAATTAATAATTGTTGGAAAATCAAACTACGAGAACAATCTCAACCTATAATAGTGTTGGTGTGACCGTGCGAAAGTTCCAATTAATGTTGTGTCATGTATGAAATATACAACTGTTGACAATTTTGACCAAAGTTGTGGTGGAGTGGGGGATGCGAGACACACGTGCAACACCCCTGCCGCCATGTCCCTAAATCCATGTATTATCACACATGGATCGTGAAATTTAGATAGTAATTAGAATGACATTTTCTTCCTCATACAGTCGGATGCCATCACACGAAACTGACATAAATTTATTTGTTTTCGTTTCTGACAATTGAAGGGTTAAACTTCAAATTCAAACTTTAAGTTGGTTGTGAAGGAAATGAATCCGACGACGCACGCTTATCTTTGAAATTCCAAGTTATTCGGCATGATATTCTCAACTAAAGTACTTACCGGTACTTCTTCGGGTCCCTATAGCTGGTGATAGTGTTCCGTGGTGCATTATCCAAATAATAATCCATTAAACCGAGAAGCTCACTCAGAACACAAATGCAAGTTCAGTCAATAAACCAAAGCGTTATTTGAAAAAGAAACACGCGACCAGTTAAGAATGACGTTAAAATCGACGTAATCGACCGATTTCTCCACACTATGACCAACGTTGGGCCATCGTTGGTCCAACGTCGACATCTAACGCACCTACTAACCTCACATATCGCCTAGTGCGTTACGTTTTCAACGTCGGGCCAACGTTAAACCAGCGGTAAAACCAACGTTGTCCCAACGTTGGTTGTCCAACGTCGGGCCAACGTAGCCATGTTTGAAACGTGCAAAATCTGACGCATGTCGACGTTGCGCCATCGTTGTACCAACCACAAAATCCGACGTTGCGCCAACGTAATTATTCCAACAAGTCGACGTTGGGCCATCGTCGAACCAACCACAAAAGCCGACGTTGGGCCAACGTAATTATTCCAACGCAAGTCGACGTTGGGCAATCGTCGTACCAACCACAAAAGCCGACGTTGGGCCAACGTAATTATTCCAACGTTGGCCCAACGTACGTGTGCTATCTGGGTGGTGTGACCTGTTACTGCAAAACCACTTCAAGTTAGCCTGCATTTGTACGTATGGTCACGATTGGTCCATGGACACAATGCACCGAATGGAAAGAGTTCACCTCATGCGAGACATGGCTGGGGATTAAAGGGTACTGTACACTAAATCCAGCTATTTAATGAGACCATCTCCTTTTATACTCAACATAATATATACGAATGAATGAATTTGAGCCATTGATTAGCGCAAAGTACACTCGTGTGTTCTACGAATGATGCAAACAACATGGTAATTATAATGGAAATTAATAAACGGCTGGAGTCATAAATAAATTTTCATTATAATTACCATGTTATTTTATTCGTTCATAGACCACACGAGTGTATTTTGCACTAATACATGTCTCAAATTCATTTATTTATTACATAAACTCTGTTGAGTATAAACGGAGATGGTCACACAAATTGTCGGATTTAGTGTACAGTCCCCTTTAAGCTATCCATGTCCAGCCAAGACCGACAGAAAAATCAACCGTCACTCAAAGAGGGCATGTCCTTTCTCTGGGCGGCGACTCTGAGCGATGAATGGGAATGAAAATGACCGCTAACTGGTGTTGAGTTCTTTATATCTATATTATCTCCTAATTAGGAGATAATATCTCCTAATTAGGAGATAATATCTCCTAATTAGGAGATACATCTCCTAATTAGGAGATACTAAGTCCTAATTTGGAGATACTAAGTCCTAATTAGGAGATAATATCTCATAATTAGGAGATACTAAGTCCTAATTAGGAGATACTAGGTCCTAATTAGGAGATACTATCTCCTAATTAGGAGATAATATCTCCTAATTAGGAGATACTAAGTCCTAATTAGGAGATACTATCTCCTAATTAGGACTTACTATCTCCTTAGGACTTACTATCTCCTAATTAGGACATACTGGGACCCACATTTTTATTTTTATGTGGCACCAATACGCTTCCATAGATGAAAGTAATGAAACGGAGTCTGGATATTTATCAGACTGTAGCGATGCCATTACTGAAATTCGTCATATTTGACGGGAAATCCCCAAGCGGATCCACAATACACGAGCTACAGATCTCCAGCTTTCAATACGTATTCTCTAACAATACCTGCCAATGCAAACGATACATGTATAATTTTCCTCGTTGTTGTCATGTCAATAGTCTACTTGTTAAAGGTTATTGGAACAGACTGCTTGCATGTGGACATATTATATCATTGAAACATAGTCTTGGTGACCATTTTGTCATCTAGTTGGGCTAGTCGCCACATAGTCTGGTCGATAAACTCAAATTTTAAGGTCAACCTAGAAAAAATTTGGACTAAGTTGGTTTTTATATCATTTTGAAGAGGAAGCTCTCCTCTATAACATATCCAAAATCCGCTAAAATTCAATAATGTTTACATTCTCAGTATGTGCTAAACAAGAGGTGGGATTTTGTCAAAAAGCCTGGCTTGCGAACTCATTTTAGGTACTGCCATATGTGGAAATTAGCCATGTGACGTCGTCCATTTGGACACAAAAATAATAAACAAAGTCCAATAACTCTGCTGAAAATATCCGGCCGGATCTGGTTTGCGAACTAGTTCTAGATACTGGTCATGTGAACTCATATACCAAAAATCTTTGAAATCCGTTGACATTTGTGGAAATGAGCGCTGTGACGTCGTCCATTTGCACACACACAAATAAACAAAGTCCACATCAGCAGATATGCGAAAGATGTTTATGTACAACAGGGCTTTCTCTAATGTTAGTCTGGTCGATAAAAGGTTTGACCTAGAACAAATTTGGACTAAGTTGGTTTGTATATCATTTTGAAGAGGAATATATCCTCCATAACATATCCAAAATCCGCTAAAATCCGCTTTGAGCATTTTTTGTAATTCAAGATGGCGTCCAAGATGGCTGCCATTTTCCTATAAGTCAGCTCGATGCAATTATAGTGTGAACATCTTGTCATATGTATACACTTGTATACATTTTTGTGAAGCTATGACATAACGCCATCTTTATGTGCCAAAATTGAAACTTCCTGTCTAAGATGGCCGCCAAAATGGCGACCGGAAGTGGAATTCATACGTTTTTACTAATACTTTTAAGATAAGCTTCTGAAGTCTTGAACTGGTTGAAAATTGTGACTTTATTTTGTATATAGCATGTTAACTGACCATTGGAGCAATGAAATATGCTGTTCGTGGAGGTCCACACCCTTCCGATCACTCAAAAATTCGATTTTACAAAACGAGGTATAACATTTCACAAAAGATCCCCTTTGTGATTCTGGTCACATTTCACCAAGAAGTGGGAAGAACTGTGCAATGTAAGTGATCCATTCTATATCTTATTGATATTCGAACTCAATGGTACCAAAATTGTCACTTTGGCTCAAAATGGCTGTCAAAATGGCCGCCAAAATATGGAAAAATGTTAATTATTATCCCAACGTGCCATTCAACCGCTTACAAGTTATGGTGATGTACACAAATGACTACTCCGTATTATATACATTGAATACCAACATTTCTTATGCACCTTGATTAATTTTTACTATTTACCATTCTGAAATCACCAGAATTATGGGATTTTTCTATCACAAACAGCATCAAAATCGGCAAAAAATCACGATCTTTAGTATCAAAGGTTCTTTTTATTTTGATATGCCTTAAATATGACATAGTGTGGTGTTTTAGACAATATTACTCAAGATTACATGCAAAATGGCAACCAAATTTAGTAAAAAGTTTATATTCCGAACATTATTCTCGGCTGTTCCGAAATGGTAGCAAATTGTGACTCACTTGGTTATTAAACATGCTACTTAATCAATGGACAACTTAATCTTATATTATGGTTGTCCCAAAACCTTATGGGGCACGACAAATTAATTTTAAGGGATGCAGTATGAATTTTGCCGAACACCTCTTTTGGGATTATGTCCATGTTTTTTACGGAAACGGACGGAACGTTGAACCTGAACTGACAGGTATCATATTATGTGGCTACTCTGGCCCATTAGCATCAAAATTGATTAACTTATAAACTATTGTCAGGAAAACCGTTTTCTTCACATTGCATATAAAACGCAATTAATGTGGAGAACACTCTGATATTACCTCTATCGATTAACATATCCTTGAGTTATTGTGGAAAGTGATAGTCACACAAATGTGCACCAGTACAAATCACACATGAGCATGCAGTCACTCCATATATACATACATGAATACCACGTAAATGGCCATGTGCCACTCGCTGTATAGACATACACCTCACCCATTACCATACAGCCACAATTGGGTTTACCCATACATCAACGCATGGTCATATAGCCGTGAATAACATTGCAGACACACCAGGTATACTCCCACATATCACATGACCTGTATACATATTCACTACATACATGAACACAAAGTAACCTCTTGTATACCTATTCGCCTAACCATAGGCAATACAGTCACTCCATGTATATGTATTTGCCACATGCATAGCTATACAGCCACTAAATATATACATATACACCTCACCGATGACCATACAGTCACTCCATACCATTTCGCTACATCCATTGTTATATATTACTTCTTGTATATCTATTTTTCTTTAAACATATTTTATTGTGAATTATTCAATTTACAAAGGGATTGGGGTACAAGTTACAGAAACTTACAAGACACCCCTCTCCCGATACAAAGTTGAATATATCTATTTGCCTCACCAGTGGTCATACAGTCTCACTCCCTGTATATATACATATTTGTGACACCCATGGCCATATAGCCACTCAAGATATACATATACACCCAACCCAACACCATAGAGTCACTCTAGGTATATACATATAACCTCACAAAAGTGGCCTTACAGCCCTTCTAGATATATCAATGTCTCGTACCGCGCATACGGCCATTCACACACTCCAGACTTGCATATACACCTGACCCATGACATTTCAGCTTCTCGCTGTATACGCATAAACCACATTCGTGATCATAGTCACTCCTTGTATATCAATTCACCCCACCATTAATTTTGTCATACTGTCAATCCCCATATACATATGTACATATTGGCCGTGCCATGGCCATGTAGTCACTCATGATATACATATACACCTCACCCATGACACAGCGTCACTCCATGTGTGTATATATACCTCACCAATGGCCATACAACCCTTCTAGATATACCAATACCCCACACACACGGCCATTCGTACACTTCATACTTGCATATACAGCTCAGTCGTGACAATTCAGCCACTCGCTGTATACATATACACCCTCTCCACGAGCATTCAGCTAGTTACTGTATGCTTGTACACACCACCAAAGACAATACAATAGTACATTTTAACATATACATCCCATCCATCTCCATGAGGTTGCTCTCTATATACACTAGCCGCCAATGGCCATCAACGTGTACTCCAGGTATGCATATACACGTCAACAATGACCGTGCAGTCATTCCATGTATACATATACACGTTGCCCATAACCACACAACCACACCATATTTATACATACACCATCCATTACCATACATCCAACATGTGTATACATATACACCCGCCCATGACAATACATCCACCCAATGTACATATGTACAGCCCACCACTGACCACACACTCACTCCATGTATACATACAGGACAGTGTAGCTGCACTCGTTATGACCATACACCACTTCAATGACCAGACAGCCACTCACTGTAAACATGTTCACCTCACACATAAGCATACAGCTACTCCTTATATACATATACATCTCACTATGGACATCCCATCCATGACCATATAGTCACACATTGTATAACTATTCACACCATTCATGAATACAATAGTTCCAGGTATACCTACTCACATCGCCTATGACCAGACAATCAACAGTCATACACACTGTATTAAGTTGATCAATGTTGATGCTAATGGACCAGAATAGCCACTTAATATGATCCATCTCAGTTCGGTTTCAACGTTCTGCCCATTTCCGTTCAAAAACAAGGAAACTTTAGGCAAAATCCATATTGCATTCATCAAGATGAATTTATCATGACTCGTAGGGTACCGGGACAATCATAATAGAACATTTAGTTGATTAAGTAGCACGTGAGTCACAATTGATTATGTATACATATACACCACGTATATACACATATGTTTATGTATATAATAATGTTTACCAAACTTGCTTGCCATTTTGGAAGCCATCTTGAGTAATTTTGTCTAAAACAACTCAGTGTGACACATGTAACACATATCAAAACAATAAACATCTTTGATACCAAACATAGTTCCATTTTACTTTCAAAATATGACTCAAACCTGAACAGCGATTTTTTGCCGATTTTGATATCAGGATTGTGACAGAAAATTTCGAATAATTCTGGTAATTTCAGTGGTTAAAATAGTAACAAAATACCAAAGGTGCATCAGAAATGTTAGTACTCAAGCTATATAATACATTCTAGTCAACTGTGTGCATCACCCTAACTTGTAAGCGGTTGCGTGGCACGCTGTGATAATAATTACCATTTTCCATATTTTGGTGGCCATATTGGCAGCCACTTTGAGCCAAAGTGACAATTTTGGTACCTTTGGATTCGAATATCAATAAGATATAGAATGGATCAGTTACATTGCACAGTTCTTCCCACTTCTTGATGAAATATGATTAGAATCTTGGGGATCTTTTGTGAAATGTTATACCGCGTTTTGTAAAATCGATTTTTTGAGTGATCAGAAGGGGTGTGGACCTCACGAACAGCATATTTCATTGCTCCAATTGTCAGTTAACATGCTATATACAAAATAAAGCCAAAATTCTCAACCAGTTCCAAACCACGGACACTTATCTTAAAGATATTCTTAAAAAAACGTAAAAAATCCACTTCCGGTCGCCATTTTAGCGGCCATCTTGGACGGGGAGTTCCAATTTTGGCACATAAAGGTGGCGTTATGTCTTAGCTTCACAAAAATGTATACATGTGTATATATATGACAAGATGTTCTCACTATAATTGCATCAAGCTGACTTATAGGAAAATGGCAGCCATCTTGGACGCCATCTTGAATTACAAAAAATGCTCAAAGTGGATTTTAGCGGATTTTGGATATGTTATGGAGGATATATTCCTCTTCAAAATGATATACAAACCAACTTAGTCCAAATTTTTTCTAGGTCAAACCTTTTATCGACCAGACTAACATTAGAGAAAGCCCTGTTGTACATAAACATCTTTCGCATATCTGCTGATGTGGACTTTGTTTATTTGTGTGTGTGCAAATGGACGACGTCACAGGGCTCATTTCCACAAATGTCAACGGATTTCAAAGATTTTTGGTATATGAGTTCACATGACCAGTATCTAGAACTAGTTCGCAAACCAGATCCGGCCGGATATTTTCAGCAGAGTTATTGGACTTTGTTTATTATTTTTGTGTCCAAATGGACGACGTCACATGGCTAATTTCCACATATGGCAGTACCTAAAATGAGTTCGCAAGCCAGGCTTTTTGACAAAATCCCACCTCTTGTTTAGCACATACTGAGAATGTAAACATTATTGAGAATGCACTTCCCCAACTGCACAATTCGGCGGGGGATACCACCGTCTGCGACTGCTTGTTATTATTATTACTGACAACGTGTTAAAACTAATTCCTCTGACTAAACTAATTCCTGAGTCCATATCTGGCCTTCAAAGCCTCATATATACTAGTGAACTCACGGGTTCTATATATCTAATTGTTTTCTGACAACTGTTTTCGCGAAGACGGTGGTTTTATGTTATCAAGTCGGACATGACAAATTTAAGATGTATTCAGGGTTTTAGACATCCAGTTACAACAACAACAACAACATACCACAAATTGAATATTGTTTTATGGTTTGTCCATTTGAAATTTTTTATGAAACCCCACTTTAAATACCAGGCATTATTAATTAGCTATAGGTTATCGGCCGCAATAAGTAAAAAGCTGCCCGCGTCATAAGTAACAAAAGTCGGCCAATAAGTGGAAAACACGGCCAATAACTAAAAAGTCGGCCAATAAGTAGAAAGGCGGCCAATAAGTCAACGGTAACGTAAATTTGACGTCATACGTATTTAACTCGATCGGCAAAGAATATTGGGAGGACGGAAGATAGATTGCAGTTGATTTCGGATGAATTACGGACATTCACTGGTTTTGAGAGTAAATATACATGTACGTGGACGAACTATATGTATGCGAATCAATATCATTCCCAGTGTAAACTGATATAGTACTGTGAAATAACTGCAAGTTCTTCACAAAGTTGACAAGAATAATTGATGGAATAATTGTTAATTTAATAAAGCACACATGGTATATATCTATGTTATTCATCCTGTGAAACATTTATTGCCAATGTTGCTAATTAATAAAATACTTATTAATTGGTTATTCCCACATTGACAGAGTTATGAGGCCTCGGTCTGTCACATTAGGCTCCGGCCTGCGGCCTCAGGCCAATACGACAGACCTCGGCCTCTTAACTAGGCCAATATGGAAACAACCAATTAATAACATATAATATATATCATTGTGTGATTGAAAAAGTAACACAAAAAATTGTTAGCGTCCCTCCAAGACATCAAAACAGTACGGAATAAACCCATAGAAAATTCTATATAAAAAAAATGGCGTCTTTTTTGAAGAGCTTTTCGTTCCAAGCATATACTCTAACCTAGAATCGAAATAAACTATAAAATATGTCGCAAAAACTAGCTTTGAAGTCTGCATATATATTTAATATATGAGAGAGGAATGTTATATTTGAATATTTATTATCATGTACATATTATACAGGTAATCTTTTGATTTAATTTTAGTTGATATGTGCTACTTTGGCGCTGTCGATCGGCTCGTAGTCTATGCACCACAGGAGGCGAGGTGTCGTCCATCAACAAATATATGGGACCACAATTTTCTTGAGGCTGAAATATTCCCATTTGAGAATCCGGATGATGCCGACCCCCAACAAGACGCAACATAAAATTATTTTGACTTGTCCAATGGTACCAGTCGACAATTTTGCATTTTAGATGATACCACCCTTTCCTATTCAATGTAGAAAACATAATACGTTATACAAAATGGCAAATCTGGTGTTCTTCCGTCTGGCCGATGGTCAATCTATCATACCGACATTCATTTGTCTCTGGATTCGATACATTCATTACGTCACGTCGGGACGGGAGATTCTTAATCGTGCGGTCGCTATATGATTAAGCAATGTTCCTGTCAACATTGGGGATGCTTATAATTTTGGACGCTGTTCGAGTATTATGTTACATATCCTCTTGTTGAATCATTTGGTGTGGCCACATCATGTATAAAAATAATTACGTTGTGTTGAAAGGAGACCAATTGACTGAATCGATGAATAATTTCATGACGCGTCTCAATGCTTGCCGTTGTGACGCCATGCATTGGCATAATCTGGCGAGAGATGAATGTTGGTATGATAGAGTGACCATCGGCCAAATGGAATAATACCAGGTTTGCCTTTTTGTATAATGTATTATGTTTTCTACATTGAATAGGAAAGGGTGTTGTGTCATCTAAAATGCTAAATTGTCGGGTGGGTACCAATGGAAAAGTCATGTTTGGGGTCGGAATCATCCACCTTCTCAAATGGGATTAATGAAGCCTCAAGAAAACTGTGGTCCCATATATCGGTGAGGGAGACACCTGGCCTCATGTGGTTCCTACATGTAGACTACCGGTATTTTTTTTTAGACCGGCTCTGCTTTACTATTAGCCACCAGAATATTGAGTCTTTCGAGTTGCTTTCGGTCTTCGTGGTTTAGCAGACCGTTTGACGTTTCTGTGGGACTGCACGCTCTGATCTGCTTTCGACGTTTCCGTATTACGACCTTGTTTCCGGGTCTTGGTGGATCTTCGTTCTCCTGGTGAGAAAAGTACACACGCTGGTTAACGAGTTGTGCACATAAGCGGGCAGAACGCTCTTTATTCATACCATATCAGGAAAAGATCAATAGTGAGCGCTCTTTATCGTTAGTCTACACAGAGACCACACCCAACGTCACACGCCGCATCGAATAGCATAAGCGGCAAGAAAGCTCTGTATCCATACCATATCAGGAATAGATCAACAGTCAACCTATTCATCCAAGCAGCAGACGGGAAGACAACCAATGTTGTGTACACTGTACGGGGAAGTTCTTTAAAATTGTGTAAACGTATGACAAAAGACTTCAATTTGTTTCCAATCTTCTTTATCATATCAAGACCGGGTCCTCCAGCTAGTAATATATAAATCGCCAACTAACTCGAGGCCTTTAACAGGCCATGAAACAAATCGAAAATACATATTCTTTATTTCCCAAATTGATCATTCAATCGGGTGCAATAGATAGCCATGTGTTCATATATTCTACTACTCAAATCTATGAAACATTTCATGAAAGATTTGCCAGCTGCATGTGTGTACGTATAGCATTTTTTTTTTCAGGCACGTATGTTGATTTTTTCCTTTCGACCCTTGTTGGGATCCACCCACCCCCGAATCCAAAATTGTTTCCGTTTTCGGCAGTTTTTTCCGACCATTTTTGGACACCCACCCTGTGAGTTGAGGAAAAAATTGTGTTGGTCCCATCGAACGGCCCCCCCCCCCATGTAAGAGTACGATAATACACTCGCAAGTTTGCACGAAACGTGCAGTAGGAAGTTTTTCGTAGAAAAGAATATGGTGCCAGAATATGAACGGAAACATGCACATAAAATCTTTACAAATCTATAACATGAGAAGTAAAATTACTGTACTTCGACACAACAATGTACATGCATCTAGCGGTGCTATAATTATGCTCTCTGGTTGATTCTTGTGAGATCATTTCATGCTATTTATAGGCAAATTTCGGTGGCATCGCTTCAGGTTGAACTACTATACATACATAGATTTACCATGCATACTAGATTACTGTACATCCATCTGGGACCCACATACAGATAAAGAAATTAAACAAATTGAGGCAGTCCAAAGGAGATTTGCAAGGTATGTCAGGAGCAGCTTCCATAACACCAGCTCAGTAACTGACATGCTAAATTGCCAATCACTACAAGAACACCGCCTATAAACCAGACTAACATTGTTTCCAGCTATCTATATATCCAGCTGATATATTAAAATACAAAACCATCCGCATTATATACAACAACAAAAATAAACTAACATGCCACACCCTCAGAGCTAATAAAGATTCCTATTTCTATTCATTGTATCCTCGTACCATTGTTTTATGGTTTGTCCTGTTGAAAATAATGTTGAAACCCCACTTTAAATACCAGACAATATATACCATTGCGTGATTGAAAAAGTAACACAAAAAATTGTTAGCGTCCCTCTAAGACATCGAAACGATACGGAATAAACCCATAGAAAATTCTATATCAAACACTTGAAAATGGCGTCTTTTTTGTGGAGCTTTTCGTTCCGAACATATGCTATAACCTAGAATCGAAATAAGAAGTCTGCAAATATTAAAATAAAAAACTATCCCCATTATATACAACAACAACAATACACTAATATTCCACACCCTCAGAGCTAATAAAGATTCCTATTTCTATTCATTGTATCCTCGTACCATAGCAGAATATAACCTGTTACCCAACCCCCCCCCCCCCCCCCACATGCACAGCTGAGGACAACAAACATTCAAGTCACAGCTCTCATCATCATTGATGCAGTCAATAACGGCCAAAAGAAAACGTCGCAAAACTACTGAGAAATAGTCACTGGCAGCAGGGGGGGGGGGGGTCGGAAAAAATTTCCAGGCACGTAAGATGGGGTGGGTGGGTGTCTCTTGGGTCCAAAAAACAGTTTTTTCCATATGCCAATTTTTTTTCCATTCCTGCTATTGAGTCTTATTTTGATGTGTTTTGAACAGAAACAGGTCATATATAGTAAATACTAATGCTATACTACATATAGAGGTTATCAGAAGTTGGATCAGTTGCACAATGGCCAACAATAACCCAAATTCAACTTGATAGAACTAGACACTGCGCTATTGGAAAAATAAAATTTAATCAGGATTCCATCTACTGATACAACAAAATAAGAATAACTATGCAGAACTCAGCTGAAAATAAGCAATAAAATGGAAGCACACTTGACCATATGTGACTTGGAAATAAAGATATAATAAATAATGGAATAATATAGACTTTTGACAACGTAAAACAAAATCTTAACAAATAAATTGAAGGCCAGCCGGGCCAGCTTGAACAATTTCACATTGTTTTCCATGTTAATGTGGATCAGCTTGTTGTGTTAATCACAGTAACGAAGATTTTATCGTCACTGATATCGTGAGCAAAAAAGAAGTGAAATTGGGCTATCCATCCATATTATTCCCAATTATTACGAAGCCTATTACTCCAGGCAGTGGCTACCAGTCTGCCATTACACGCTATAACACCTCTTGTGAAAACATAATCGTGCGTATCAAAAACTACATTTAGTTATCTGGGAACACACACGTATATGTATGTAGGTATGTGTTTGTGCATGCGTATGTGCATATATAGGTATGTGTGTGTTTATGTAATTATATGTAAGTGTAGTGGTGTGTCTTCCTGTTAGTCTTATGAATCGATCGCACTTAAATCTAACTGTGTGTCCACATAATTGCAGCGCTAAGACTCTGGTCACTAGCATGAATGATTCAAACTGCCCAGGCACCGTAGTTAAAAATAGTTAATTATGTATTATATAATAATTATATTATTATTATGCTTATATTTATAATTGTATCCCTTGCTGAGTTTTGTAAATAATTTGTAGCATATGTATATGATACGCTCTCTCAAGTATGCAGGCAATCCTATTGCATTCCATAATTCCACACACCCATCTACTCCTGACTTACCTCGTCGATCCACGTTCCCCTTAAAACCGTTCACGACATGAATATCTCTATCCCTCACTTTAGAAACATAACTCCTATAGTCATTTCGGCTGCATATACATTTTCGTGATGAAGAGCTCCGAGCTCAAAACACACCCTAAGATTATCAAACTTAAGATGAACCCCTGTTTGGTCGACTCAAAAAAACCATCGGCCTGCACAACCACGATTGTTATACATTCTATTGCCACTCACTATTGCTATCTCATACTCTCATTCACTATACTCAACTGCCCTTCTGTTCTACTCTGTTCTCTTTCTCCTACCTACTCACACCTACCTGGCAAACAGACTGGGTTGAAAACAAATTTAAAACACACAACTGATATGTATACATTTACATGTATTACCAGAGTATGCTCTATTAATATGTTTGTTACTTTGCACCGAGGATGCCCAAAACAGAACTGCTCTCAGGATTTTGATATGACTTTTGATAATGGGTGACATAATGTTACATAGGGCAAGAATCGGTGCATTTCACAATCTTGCTGTCAGGCTGTCCGGGAGGGGGCGTCTCTGTGTGAAACAATCAAAAACATGCTTGTTTTATATCATGTTACGCTTACGTGGACTGGATCTTATAACTGCCTTAACATTGACACTGTTGGTTTTCATTTTCTTCCCGATGGAACAATTCTGCGCTCTCAAACATATCTTGGCAGGCAAGAAACTATCTAATTCTCCAAATTCCGATGATAAAAAGACGAAGTTGAACACTAAATTTGCGATGTCACACACAACTGTATTCCTCTTCACATGTGTGCCATTTCTAACAGTATTAGCGGTATCTTTAGCAAAGGCTCTTTTGATCCTGGCAGGAGACGGAGACTAACCCAGGCCCCTCAACCGAACAACACAATCACTCGGTACTTGTACTGAATACACAGAGTATCAGAAATAAAGTAGATATACTTACAGCCGAAACATCAAGTGGGGAATACGACATATGTCTATTAACCGAATCATGGCTCGATCATTCTATCCCGGATTCAGAAATCCATCTTCCTGGCTACCATGATCCTGCCCGCAAAGACAGGATAGATGGCAGAACAGGAGGGGGTGTGTGTATTTACGTTCGTGACACTATACCATTCAAAATATGCGATGAACTTGACAGTGACGAAGTAGAAAATATCTGGATAGAGGTTACAATTAACACAAAACGTTGTCTTGTAGGATGTTTTTATCGCCCTCCCAACTCCCCCGCAAGCCTGTGGACAAAAATTAATGATAACATTTCTCATGCGCGCGATAGCGACCTGGATGTCATAATAGGTGGAGATTTCAATGAAAACTATGTACGCAACGGTAATGGGAAAATAAACGGCATATGTAGCGAACGAGGTCTGACCCAACTGGTCACTGATAAAACGCATTTTACTGAAAATTCCTCATCCATTCTCGACTTGCTCATGACTAGCAACCCTGACCTTGTTGATTCCCCTTGTGTTCTTGGCAACATATTCGACAACACAATTAGGTATCACTGTCCGGTCGTTGCTCAGATAAAACTTTTGAAAAATAAATCGGCTACAACTCTCACTAGACGTATCTGGAATTATAATCTGGCTGACTTCGATACCATGAACGAAGACTTCTTGAGCTGGAACTATGATGATAATATACCATTTGAACTTTCAGCTCATGCAGATAACTTGACAGCAAAAATTCAAAAGGTATGCAGTGACAATATCCCCAATAAGATAGTTCTTATCCGGAAAGATAGTCCCCAATGGCTTACGTGTAATGTACGGAAACTGATGAGGAAACGAAATCGATTACATAAGATAGCTAAAAGGAAAAACACACCACAAACATGGGCAAACTTCAGATCTAAACGTAATGAAACTACATCGGCTATTAGAAAAAGCAAACGTGATTATGACACCAAGAATGAGAACACATTGAATAGCCCATCACATGACCAGTCTTCCTGGTGGAAAACCCTCCAAAAAATAGTATTTGCTACCAGTGATAGATCAATACCCCCCTTGAACACCAACGGCGACTTCCTGATCTCACCAACTGAAAAAGCAAATGCTTTCAATTCGTATTTTTGTAAAATTTCCTCAGTTGATGACATCGGGAAACGCCTACCAGTCCTTGAACCGGATAACTCCATATCCACATTAAGCGATATAAAAATCACAGCCCCTGACATTTACAAAGCGTTAAAAAGTCTTAAAATATCTAAGTCAAGTGGGCCCGACGGAATAAGTCCGAGAGTTTTGAAAAGTTGTGCCTCCTCGCTCTGTGAACCTCTTGAATTCTATTTTAGAACATTTACCGAAAACAATTACTACCCACACCAGTGGAAGCGTTCACATGTTACACCTATATTTAAGAGTGGTGATCCCGGTCTTATATCAAATTACCGACCAATTTCTCTACTAAGCTGCGTCTCAAAGGTCTATGAAAAATGTATTTATAAATATCTATGGGAATTTCTTGATGAAAACAAACTCCTATCATTTTATCAAGCTGGTTTCATGCGCAACGATTCAACAGTTTTTCAACTTACCGAAATATATGACAATATATGTCGATCATTAGACGACGGAAAAGAGGTCCGGTGTATATTCTGTGACATAAGTAAAGCATTCGATAAAGTCTGGCACCGTGGCCTCTTGAACAAACTGACAAAAATTGGTATAAGAGGAAACTTGTATAACTTGATGAAATCGTATCTAGAATGTAGACAACAACAGGTTGTCATAGACGGCACACGTTCGGAACTACAAGATGTAACAGCAGGTGTGCCGCAAGGCTCAGTATTAGGCCCACTTCTGTTTTTAATTTATATTAATGATATAACCGAAAATATACGGTGCAACATTCGTCTATTTGCTGATGACACTTCTCTATTTCTTACTATCGAAGACCCCACCATGGCCGCAAAACTAATCAACGATGACCTCGAAACTCTCATGTGTTGGGCATCAGAATGGCTTGTAAAATTCAATCCCCTGAAAACGGAATCTCTCTTAATCTCCAGGAAAGAAACACCAGTATATCATCCACATTTGACCATGGGAACCGCGACAATTGTTGAGGTTGACAGCCATAAACATCTGGGACTTACTTTCGACAACATGGGCTCTTGGGGTATCCACATCAGATCTATGCTTGACAAAGCATGGAGTCGAGTAAATCTAGTACGTAAACACAGATACAAGCTAAGCAGAGTAACGCTTGAAAAAATACATTATACATTTATCCGACCAATACTGGAATATGCCTCCCCTGTTTGGGATAACTGCCCTGATTATCTTAGTGATGACATTGAAAAGGTTCAGTATGAAATGGCCCGAATAGTAACAGGTGCAACCATCAGTACGAGTAACGCGTGCCTTTTGTCAGAGACTGGCTGGGAACTCCTCTCTTCACGCCGTAGAAAACACAAGCTATGCCAATTTTTTAAAATGATACGAGGAACTGCTCCATCAATTTTAAGAAATTATGTACGACCAATTCAGGCAAATAATTCCAGATATAACTTAAGATTTGAACATATAAGACTACCCTCGAATATTAATTATGACTATTATATGGATTCTTTCTTACCATCTGCAATTACCGAATGGAACAAACTGTCAGAAACTACAAAGAGCAGCAGTACAATCGAAGACTTCAAAAAGGAACTGAACAGTGACAATATACGTCCACCTGCCTATTTTTATCATAGTAAATGTCGTAAATCTCATATCCTCCATACCCGGTTAAGATTGAACTGCAGCCACCTAAGTGGTGACCTGACAGATAACCATGTAAAAATTTCCCCCTTCTGTCTATGTGGGGAATTTGAGACAACTTACCACTATCTCTTTGAATGTACATTTTATCAAGAGCCCAGAAGAGAACTATATGACTCCCTACCAAATGTTGCCTTATCTGAGAATACACTAATGCGGGGGTCAATGCGGGGGTCGCGAAAACAAACAAATATTTAATGCAGTACAGACATATATTATGAGAACAAAAAGATTTCCATGATCTGTATGGGTAACAAATTGCTTTGGATTCCGGCCGCGTTATGCGGCAGCACGATGTTCTCCATTATGTATGTAGTACTAAATGTCTTCCGATAACGATTATTTTGTAAGTTACTTTACTTGTCACTATCCTGTATATACGTGAAATGATTCTACATGAAGAATGCAGCGATATTCACAGTGAACCCCATTGAAATAGGAATTGGCCATTGCGATTGACCCCCTCCCATGGAGCCTGACGCATGCATATTACTACGAGCATAATTTTCATCACGCAGCAACTAAATTATTGAAAACTCTGTCCCCTCTACTTTCTCACTCTCCCTCTCATTCTCTCTTCTCTCTCTCTCTCTGCCTCCTGCTATCCCTAACACTATCTTCCCGCTGTGTCCATCCCAACTTAAACTTAGTTACTTCTCCTTTAAAAAATATTATTTCTATTATTTCCCGTCTGATCGATACCCCTCCCTCACTTATTGGGGAAGGGGCATGTCGCCAAAGAGGAGAAGACTTCATATAAGCCCTCGGGCTTGTTGTCTGATCCTCATTTCCATACATTATCTCTTATATGTTGTATATTTATGTCATTTGTGTATTATGTGTATTATGTTTGGATTTGGAAATAAAAATATGTTTACACTATAACATGTTTCCTCAGTTCTGGTTTCTGAGATGCCCCAAGAAGAGTCACGCATGTATATCATGGTTATGTTTGGTATTAGCATTATTCTTCAAACTGGGATGAACAGTTGTATTTCCACATGTTTTGATAAACAATTTGATTCCAGCAATACAGTAATGCCTTAATTAAACGACTCCATAACCACAGCAGAATAATGGGTAATTTTTCAGGATTTAGTCGGAAATTAAAATTAAATTACCCATTATTCTGCTGTGGTTATGGAGTCGATTAATTAGGGCATTACTGTATATCACATAGCAAATATCAAAATATCAAATAATCTGAAATTTGTTGTACCGGTACCATGTGTTCTGTAGAATACTCAAATGTGATTATGTGACTAGATCATGTGACTATATATTATGAAAATGAATGTTAATAAAAACCTTGGCACTCTGCCTATTTATCCCTAGAAATGTGATTATGTTGACACATTTCTTGATTAATGACACTTATATGATAAATTCAAATAGTATAGCCCCCCCCCCCCCCCCTGCTGGCAGCTGTAAATAATTTCACTTCTTTAATATCATGAAATGACCAAAAAAATCATTAAAATGAAAAACAAAATTAAAATGTATCGACACCATAATTTAAGCGCTCAAAAATCAATGTCACCATCATCTAATCTTTTGACTCAAACTAACACATTGTCTTGGAATTTAAACTGTCCTCCAGGCGGCTCACGATTGTCAGTAAATGACAGCGAACTGTCATGTGAAGAAGAAGATTTTACTTCTAACTTAGTTAGCTATGGTATAGATGCATTTATGAGGGTATCACCCCCTCCCCCCTGAATCCTGAATACGAGTTAATTTTGGGGGGTGAATCCTGAATACGAGTTAATTTTGGGGGTTGAATCCTGAATACATGTTAAGAAATAATATGCGATAAATGACATACAAATTGACTGTTTTAATATCAGACAGATACAAGCAGAAGTTAAATATAGACACATTATGATGCCGGTCGCGTTATGAGGCCGTTATGATACCATTGAGAACATTTTGAAATTTGAACAAGAAGATCGCAAATCCTAGCATCCAGACTGCCTCAACTAAAGCTTTCCTATAGTGTTGGAAATTTCAAACCTCATACCCCCCCCCCCTCAGGTTGGAAAATTCTCCAACTGATGACCACAAGTTTGACCAAATGTAGTAAAATATTGTTAAACTTATTAGCATTTTTGTATCGGCCACTGGGGGGAGACAATGACAATGGTCGGCCCGGTGTGCGAAAATTTTGTAATCTGAACAAGAAAATCGCAAAATCCTAGCATCTAGACTAGCGTCAAGCATTCTTAGAGTTGGACAATTTACAACTGATGACAATTCCAATGCCAATGTTGACCAAATGTATAAGAATATTGTTTTCTTAAATTAACTAGCAGTTTTTGACTGGCCACGGGGGAGGGACCAGGACACAAGATTTCCAATTGTTGGAAATTCCCAACCTGTCACCCCCCCCCCATGAGGTTGGAAAATTTCCAACTGATGACCATTTCAGTTAAAAAAATTGACAAAAAATAGGAAAATATGCAAATATTGGTCCAAAAACAATTAATTCCCCCCAATAAATTGTTTGAAAATAAAACTACAAGAACATTTCAACCTATTGTTGGTGTGAAATTTCCAACTAATGTTGTGTCAGGTATGAAATTTCCAACTGTTGAAAATTTTGACTAAAGTTGGGGTGAGACCCCCCCCCCCCCCCTGTCGCCACGTCTGTTTATGATGGCATGGTGGTCGAATATGCCCAAGAAGCTATTCTACCCACTCATTCATACAGATGACTAGCACAAAATATTACTTTGCGCCATCAAAACCTGCGTCCAAGATGTTTTGCTTGAACCCGAAAACCCGAATACCAGTTAATTCGGGGGTATGAATCCCGCGTACGGCTTCAAAACACCCTGAATCCCGCGTACCGAAAAGGGGGGTGATACCCTCATTTATATGCATGTTTCCGTTCATATTCTGGCACCATATCGTTCTCTACGACGAAATGCCTGCAAAACATACCGTGCAAGGTTGTAATGCATGCCGCCACCCGTCTGTTGTGTGCACAAACCTCAGTCCCAGGAGTCTCTGGACCATGACTAATTACGACACCAAAATAACACTAATTACCATCCCACGTGGCTCAGTTTAATTTGTCAATTTAGTGAAGGGGCCTCCAGCCCTAGAATCACAGGGAATGTGTGAACAATTAGAAACCCACCGGAAACCCAATGTTTTCTTTAAACGGCTTTTGTTTTTACAACGAAGACTGTTCGTTGTCATCTGCCGCTCAATGGTGACACGTGCCACGGGTATATATAGGGCGATTTTTGTCATATTGGGCATATATATAGTTAAGCAACATACATTTCTATCACCATTGTCAGTGGATAATACATCAGAAAATACTTCGTGATAAACCTTTCAAGCAAAATGAGCTGCAAAACTATCTCAGGTAACTTGCATTCCATGATGATTTAATCTATTTTTTTGGTTCCATTGTGGCTTTTATTTGTGTGTGACATTATTTCAATGTGATAATTCATATATATCTACAGTCTTTATATACTCAGAAAAACCTTAACAGTTATAGACATTTCTCAAATGTTTCTCTAACGCTCTTTATTATGCCATGCATAAGAAAAGAAGGATTCGACGACTTTCTATATACTTAGGACTTTAATAAATGTTTCCGTGCTATTTGCAGTCCGTAAACATTTTTTTAGCGTATTTGTCCGATTTGTCGATTATTTGACAGGTTTTTTTTTACCGTATTTATCCGATTGGTCGACCTATTTTGATCACCGTAACCGGAATTTAAGAGTAACAAAAGAACGTATTTACAGGCTTCAAACTACTATGAACGTGACTGACAGTTATAAGTATTAATCGGGTGTATTTTATATGCTTGGATATAATGCATTCCAACATTGTTATCTTTATGTTCTCTCACCAGTTTCAATATTATAATTTTGGTAACTTTATTATATTTTACAGACAACGGTTCCAAGATAGCCGGACAGTTCAAATACGACAACACGATTGGTCTGTCGGACGACATGCGCAATGTCATCCAAATACCTCAACTGTGTGACGTGGTATTCCTGGTTGGAGAGAAGAGGCAACCGCTGTATGGCGTTAAATCCATTCTAGCAACGCGTAGCAGGTGAGTACTGAGCCATAACTAATATGAATCTACTAAGTTGAACTGTGGTTTCCGCTCATTTCAGCACAATTGAAGGATGTATACGTAATTTGGTAGACAATATAATTCGATTATAACACACGATGTATCTACCGTATATAAACTCTTTGAACCATCTTACCGAGGTATGCATGTTTCAATTTCCACACATACATGAGATAAACGCTCTATAATATATCAGAAATAGACTAAGAATGAGCGTCTTTTATTGTTCCATGCTGAAACCCGGTTATATACTCTGCCTTGAAAATACGATGGCATATTCGAGGCATATAATTCCTGATAAAATTATTTGTCGTAATTTGTTTATTCCCGGACGGAATGTGCTACAAACGGGAATTATACTATATATGTATAATAATTCATTCGAGACAGGGACTATTTTGTAAAACACTCGAGCAATGCGCTCTCGTGTTTGTACAACGCCTCTTAACGTCAACAGTTCAATCAGTTCAATAAATTCAATATGGATATTTTTCATATCGTATTCTATGTTGTTTTATTTGTACAGAGTTTTCTACAATATGATCATCAGACACCAAAAGTCGCCCAGTCATGCTGCAAAGAACGGCGGGCGCCATCTACCGGCATTTCTCAACAAGGTACTGCCAGCCAGAGTCACGTGTATCGTTTCGCGCCCTCCCGCGAACAACGAACCAGTCTACGACAATCATTTGAAGATCCCTGTTATCGACTTTGATGTGGCTGTATTCTCAC
Organism: Siphonodentalium dalli; assembly: GCA_032622095.1. NCBI lineage: Eukaryota > Metazoa > Mollusca > Scaphopoda > Gadilida > Siphonodentaliidae > Siphonodentalium > Siphonodentalium dalli. The sequence continues at coordinate 179,486,633 of CP136069.1, read as the reverse complement.
AGATTTTAGAATTCGTCCACTGTGGTGTGGTTACGATAAACGCACACAATGTACTTGGTGAGTTTCCTATTGATATAATTTACGACATCGGCTCCTTTTCGGAATATTAGTTTGGATATAGAGGTTTGATTTTTGTCTAAGTCCAGAATTATTTTAAATTTAATGTGAATTGATAATCAGTTACCATGGAATCACGCGATTTTTCACAAACTTTTTATTCTAATGTGGAAGTCTCGTTTCACTTTTTTTCAGAAATATGCATGTATATCAAAACGTCCGCTAAAAGACCACTAACTAGTTTGCAAAAGGTCACGAGGTCAACACCCACACTTCCTATTCCTATTCATTTTCACGATAATATGAAATAAGGGTGGAAATAGCGCCAAAGATAAGAAACATTGGTATATTAATTTAAGTCCAAGGTGCGGCATCGTGGAACTGTGTGGATGAGTGATGTATTCCAAGGTGCACGTGTGTTCTGTTTGTATGTACGCTTTCCATTTATATGCATACATGTTAATTACCCATACAATAACCCAAATCAATGAATGTGTTCTATTTATAGGTTTACTAGCTGCCGCACAGACATTCGATTTCAAAGATCTGAAGGGAGCCTGTCAAGACTACGCGATGGAGTGTCTGACGTCACTGGATAGAGCACAGCTGCTAATTACGTCCTCAACAAAACACCTGCATTTCAAGACGACGAAAATCTTTCTTCAAAAGGTATGTCTTCGCAATAATCTCTTTATTCTACCACCATCTTTAAGAATTTTGAGCTCCAAGTCGAGAATGCACGCAGTAACCACATTTTGGACAACATAGAAGCGAACATAAAAAACGCCCTACTGTGCAACTCTTTTAATTCCGTGATTGCAATAACAAAATACATGTACTGGTATAGTAACTTTCGTTCACGTGATATTTCGTTGACAATTTGCCAGATAAGAAAACTAAATGTCAAAATAAAGAAAAAGGCAAACAATATATCAATCCCAAGTAATTAATTTTGCATTTGGGTTTTTCGAGTTGTTTCGCGTTGACAGGCATGACAGCATACATTCCTTGCCAATAAGTACCATCCACATAAAGGGCCGTTATTTGTAAACGATCAATGGACAAACACAATGGGAAATACATGTATGTACGTGTTTCAGAAAAGAGTTCTCATTTAGTTTTCTCAATCTGACATTTAGTAGAAAAGCATTTGAATGCACTAGAACATCTGGTATCAGAACAACACAGTATAAAGCACGAATGTGGTACCAGAACAACACAGTATAAAACATGAAACTTAATTTTGCTCTTATTTACAGGCTGTGAACTTCATGAACCACAATGGACACGCGGTCAGAACTATCAACGCGCACAACGACATCGAGGCTATTGAATATCCACACGCAATGGACGATGACGCAGTCTCTTTCACATCACGTGACTCTGGTATAGCGGACTGTTCGTACCAATCCTCGCCAGCGGGATACGCCGATGACGTCCGACATGTTGCTGTGTAAGCAGCTGACGACGAGTTTGTTAATTAGGGTGAACTAATGTTAAGTTTTAATTTTTGTTGTGTAGTGCTAATTTGTTCAATTGCTAACAATTGTAAATAATAAATAATAATTAATAAATTATTGTATGTGACATATCGGTCTTACTTTTCTATCAAATGCCCTCAGATCAGTTTGAGATCGGTAAAATAAATTAAAGTTTAGATCTACAGCCAGTAAAGACTCAACCTATCTATCTGCATGTCTTTGTGTGTGTCTGTAACGCTGTCACTATTTTGGCGCGTTTAAAAATAAATGACCCCCCAAATCCAATTGCGCCCAGATTTTGACCATGTTCGGTTGCACGTCTTAGAATACGACGCGTAAACTTGCAGGCCGATCTGTTAAAGCAGGTCTGAGATTTAGCACGATTGTTAATGGCCATACCAGTGATATTTTACCCGTCATCACAGCGCGGTGTACATGTAATATTTAGAGTTACGCCGCTTGAATCGGGTGGACACAATTAATTTCCCGTACCGATAACGATGCCAGTCTAACAAAAAACCAGACCCTGTTTCATTTCAATCAACTTCCGGTCTGAGAACTGTCATGGTTATCTCAAAATTATTCAAAACGAGAAAAATCTAGCCAATACGCAGCGAGCGATGCCTGGATTGACCAATGAATAGCTTCCTGCAAATTCAGTTAATATTCTCTTATTCATACAAACCACACCCGCGGCATTTGACTGCAATCTCATGAAGTTATCGTATAAACTACACGTTAGTGTCGCGTATCTTAACTGACCGAACGTCGTATGTTCAAAATCAAAACTAACGCACGTTTATTCATAATTGGGAAATATTCAGACAGAACAAGTATACATAACATAATTGTATTTGCAAAAAAAAAATATAGTATTTTCTCCTAACCTACGGGTATGACGTCACGTGCCAAATAAGGATAATTGCGATTCGTAGTAAATTCCAAGCGCGTATTGTAAACAAGGAGATGACACAACATGACCGCGGTACAGCTCAATAAGATTTATATAGCGTGCTTATCGCTATAGTTTCATTACATTGTTCTTTGCTATATAGCGTCTGAATTGCGAAAATTGCATTCTGCATGTACAGTGAAGCAATTAACATTGAGAGCATTTTATTGCACGGAAATTGATTAGAAGAAGAGTGACAACTCTTAAATGTTTACATGACATCGGGCGCACGATCTATGTGTATATCGCAATGATAAACACTGCCTTATGAATATTAATGAGTTTATAACAAAAAAGGCAATGCCCCCCTCATCTCTGAAATCATATTCCATGCGAGTGTCGTCAGACGTAGATGATATATAGTAATGAAACGGAGTCAGGATATTTATCAGACTGTAGCGATGCCATTATTGAAATTCGTCATATTTGACGGGAAATCCCCAAGCGGATCCACCATACACGAGCTACAGATGTCCAGCTTTCAATGCGCATTGTCTAACAATACCTGCCAATGCAAACGGTACATCTATAAGTTTCCTCGGTGTTTTCGTGTCAATAGTCTACTTGTTAATGGTTATTGGAACAGACTGTTTGCATGTGGACATATTATATAATTGAAACATAGTCTGGGCGACCATTTTGTCATCTAGTTGGGCTAGTCGCCACATTAGAGAAAGCCCTGTTGTACATAAACATCTTTCGCATATATACTAATGATGCGGGGAACCTGTGCAATTGGGTATGCACGCCCAATTTCTTTTGATAAGTTTAGTTAACGATTGTTGAGTGATTTACTGAGAAGTCTGGTGCCTTTCATTAAGCTTACACTATTTGCATTTCATTCGAACAGTTATTTAAAACATTTCACATCATTACCCGACTTATCCTATTATTTAAACCACTTTTAATCAAACTTTAGGGTGGGTCCCCAATTGCCGTTGGAACAAAATCTACCGTTGGTGGGGTGGGTGTCGGAGATCCGACAGGAAAAAAACCTCCAGGTGTGGTGGATCCCAAAAATAAAAAGCCCAAACATTTACCCCCCCCCTGACACATGAACCCACCTTTCATCCACCCGTAAAACTGACAACACCTTGATATAGCCTATATGGTCTTAAACTCGATAAACTTCAATAAACCTAATCTTTCAGACAACAACTCTCTCTTGGAACCTATGGCTAATGAATTTCCAAATATTTGAAGACTGAGTTCGGGCTTGTATTTGTCACTTGTTGAATGGAAAAATATTCTGATCGCATTGCAGACAACGATGCACAAATGTCATGTATTTTATAAGCAAATTTATACTCAAAAGTGTCCACAAGGTCATGTTTAAAATTCGCCAAGCATCTTGAAGCAAGTTTGTCGGTGTTTGAACATAAATACTCCAGAGTCGATGCCTTAAATTCCAAACTTGTAGCATGGGCGATAACTCAATTAAGTATACGCTGAACGGTGATTTATCGAAAAAATAAATCGCGGTTAATTAAATATCGATATCCCCAGGTGATATAGAACTTTTCACCTTAACACTAACCTTGCTACCGATTCAACTGCTGTACCAATGGGCTACAGCAATATTTCAAAAAATAATCGCGAATCAGTACAGTTATCCTTTACTTTTATTATCCCCAGCCAAATTGAAAATTTGCGGGGCATATATGAATGGGTTGCGTCCGTCCGTCTGTCCGTCCGTGCCGAATTTGTAAGAGTCATAACTTGACCAAATGTCAGCGGATTTCAAAGATTGTTGGTATATGAGTTCACCTGACGATTACCTAGAATGAGTTCGCAAGCCAGGCCCGGTCGGATATTTTTACCGGAGTTATTGGACTTTGTTTATTATTTTTGTCGAATTTACCAAATAGCAAATAGAAGACGCCACAGGGCTCATTTCCACAAATCTCAACGGATTGCAAAGATATTTGGTATATGCGTTCACTTTACCAGTATCTAGAACGAGTTCGCAAACCAGGTCCTGCCGGATATTTTCAGCAGAGTTATTGGACTTTGTTTATTATTTTTGTGTGCAAATGGACGACGTCACATGGCTAATTTCCACAAATGTCAGTACCTAAAATGAGTTCGCAAGCCAGGCTTTATGACAAAATCCCACCTCTTGTTTAGCACATACTGAGAATGCAAACATTATTGAGAATGCACTGCACAATTCGGCGGGGGATACCGCCGTCTGCGACTGCTTGTTATTATTATTACTGACAACGTGTTAAAACTAATTCCTGAGTCGATGTCTGGCCTTCAAAGTCTCATTTCCTAGTGGACTCACGGGTTCTATATATTTATTACACACTTAGACGTGATTTATAAGGATTTCTTGGTGAGTTAAAAGTGATAATGTCACACCTGTGAATTACGTCACTGGTGAGAGCACGCGATTTTAGACAGTTCCGTCTAAGCCGGAACTATTTTCACTTTCTGCGGCTCAAACATGGTTGAAGTTGAACAGAAACGAACTGCTAACGATGATGCAGAAGCAGTTAATAAAGTGGTAAAATGAAGAAGAATCTTACCTATTATCGAATCCGATGATTCGGACGATGTCATATATATTCCAGTAAAATGAACTACGAACAATTCCATGTGAACAATACATTTATCCAGTTCCGAGCTGAATTTCCACGTGTTGCACTTCGAGAGTTTGTTTACGTCGATGATTAAAATCTCGTCACTTCGAAACTTATCTTTCTACTTTTAGCACGATTTCCAAACATTTCCTGTATGAACCAACATTATTTACACACACCATCAGCATATTCACAATATTCCGTTCCAAGTGCCATGCTTGTTCGGTCAGAATAAACACAATTTTTACAGAGAATTTCCGAAACTTTTAAAAATGAATCGCATCAAATTTTGAGGTCAATCGGTATCGTTACGTCACAATTATTTAAATTATGTGTCCGTCCGCGTAACTGCACGCGCAACTGTACGTTGGGGTTCAAAATGGGAGAATCAGCTGACCTGGGCTTATTTTGTCACATCTTCTCTTTAGAATTAGCAACTTTTAGTGGTTGAAAGTGTGTAATAAACAGAATAATCAATTGGTTTCGATGATAACGTGACATAATTCACTCGGGTAGCCGGTCCTATTGGTAAAACCCTCGTTCGCTCCGCTCACTTGGGTTTTACCAGGCCCGGCTCCCCTCGTGAATTATGTCACGTAATCATCGAAACCAATTGATTACTCTCTATATAATTGTTTTCTGACAACTGCATGTTTTCGCGCAGACGGTGGTTTTAAGTTGTCAAGTCGGACATGATAAATTTAAGATGTATTCCGGTTTTTAGACATCCAATTACAACAACAACAACATACAAATCAAATTGAATATTGTTTTATGGTTTGTCCTGTTGAAAAAAATGTTGAAACCACACTTTAAATACCAGACAATATATATCATTGAGTGATTGAAAAAGTAACACAAAGTTTTTTTAGCATCCCTTTAAGACATCAAAACGATACGGAATAAACCCATAGAAAATTCGATATCAAACAAAATGGCGTCTTTTTTGAAGAGCTTTTCGTTCCGAGCATATGCTCTAACCGAGAATCGAAATCAACTATAAAATTTGTCGTAAAAACTAGCTTTGAAGTCTGCATATATATTTAATATATGAGAGAGGAATGTTATATTTGAATATTTATTATCATACATATGCATGTACATATTATACAGGTAATCTTTTGGTTGATATGTGCTACTTTGGCGCTGTCGATCGGCTCGTAGTCCCGGCACCACAGGAGGCGAGGTGTCCTTCCTCAACGAATTTATGGAACCACAATTTTCTTGAGGCTGAACTGTTCCCATTTGAGAATCCGGATGATGCCGACCCCTAACAGGACGCAAAATAAAATTATTTTGACTTTTCCAATGGTACCAGCCGACAATTTAGAATTTTTAGATGATACCACACTTTCCTATTCGATGTAGAAAAACATAATACGTTGACACAAAGGGGCAAATCTGGTGTTCTTCCGTCTGGCCGATGGTCACTCTATCATACCAACATTCAAATTTTGTCTCTGGATTCGATAAATTCATTACGTCACGACGGGACGGGAGATTCTTAATCGTGCGGTCGCTATATGATTAAGCAATGTTTCTGTCAAAATAGCAACATTGGGGATGCTTATATTTTTGGACGCTGTTCGAGTATTATGTTACATATCATCTTTCTTGTCAATCTTGAGGAATCATTTGATGTGGCCACATCATGTATAAAAATAATTACGTGTGTGTTGAAAGGAGACCAATTGACTGAATCGATGGATAATTTCATGACGCGTCTCAATGCTTGCCGTTGGTGACGTCATGCATTGGAAGAATCTGGCGACAAATGAATGTTGGTATGATAGAGTGACCATCGGCCAAACGGAATAATACCGGGTTTGCCTTTTTGTATAACGTATTGTGTTTTCTACATTGAATAGAAAAGGGTGTTGTGTCATCTAAAATGCAAAATTGTCGGGTGGGTACCATTGAAAAAGTCAAAATAATTTTATTTTGCGTCATGTTAGGGATCGGCATCATCCGGATTCTCAAATAGGAATAGTTCAGCTTCAAGAAAACTCTGGTCCCATAAATCGGCGAGCTAGACACCTGGCCTCATGTGGTTCCTACATGTAGACTACCGGTCTTTTTTTAGACCGGCTCTGCTTTACTTTTAGCCACCAGAATCTTGAGTCTTTCGAGTTGCTTTCGGTCTTCGTGGTTTAGCAGACCGTTTGACGTTTCTGTGGGACTGCACGCTCTGATCTGCTTTCGGCGTTTCCGTATTACGACCTTGTTTCCGGGTCTTGGCGGATCTTCGTTCTCCTGGTGAGAAAAGTACAAACGCTGATGAAAACATTAGTACATGTATATATTATGAAAACATTAGTATATATTAACCGGGGGTGGGATCATTCTACTGATAGTTTTAAGTGAAAAGTACCAATAACGCGAGCCACATCCTGACGTGGTGGATCTATATATAGACCAGAATGAGTAGTGGTTTATATATACATGTAGCACGACTGAAAGTGGTAATTCTTATTTTATAAATAGAGGATCTATTCGCAATTCCATACGAAATTTATTAACCGAGTGACACTAAATTCAATTCGAACCGAGCTATAACGAGACTCGAATCGAATTTAGTGGACAAGGTTAATAATTTTCGTATATAATTGCGACGAATTTTAGATCCATTTTATCACTCAATCACATCTGGGCAAGGAAAAACGATCTCGAACCGGCTGGTGTTAGACACAAAATTTTCATTTATTTTAAATGTGTCTGTTCATGTTGTCAAAACATTTCAACCACCCTTATCACCCATGTTTATATCACCGTCAACAGTAATTAATCTTACACAAATCGAATATCATAATTATATTCTAATTTACATAATTATAATTTTCCGGTATCTGTCATCGACATCATTTTGCTAAGATCTTATACATCCATGGGCCTACGGGTACACAGCCTATGCTAGAAGTGGGAAAGTAGTATCTGTGCTTATTCGTACTTTTCAGCGGAAGCTGTGAACCCTTCACCATATGCTGAACGCATATGTATCCATTCCCACTTTATGTGAGATAACCCTTCCCACTACAAAGTAAGCTAAGTCTCATATGTTGCCCCTGAACATGTATTTGGAACTGTACAGGAGCTGTTCCCAACTTTAGGCGCATCGACTTTAGATGAAAGACTTTCATTCAAATAATAGGGTGCACCTGGTTTTCTGGACGTTTCGGCATCTGGGTTTTCGGCACTTGTTTGTTTCGGCCCAGGTGCTTGGACGTTTCGTCACTTCATCGAATACGTTTCGGCACTTGTTTATTTTTTCTTTCTTTTCATATATAATATTGTCTTTGATGTTGGCACCATCGAACGTGCAGCAGCGGCATTTCCTAATATGAATACCGACAGGACAAGAGACAACAAACCCAGTCGACTTTACTTGTTCGTCATGCCCCAACCTGGTATATAAATTGGTTCTAACTTGTTCTACCGTGGGTATAGGCGTACCCAACTACTTTTGGCGTTTGACCGCTGCACTATTTCTGTGGTGCAATCTTATAGCAATATCGTTATTGATGTCCCTCTTATATATCGCGAATATATCGGATGGTCTTTTTAGAGAGCTCTCGTGTTATGGGGTAGGAGCTATCGACCAAATTTGATTTTCACATCGACAAGACATCAACAGTCCCTTGATAAAAACTCCTCTCTCGGTGCAGTATATGAGTATATCAGGTATTGGTGGACCTCTTATATATCGGGAACAGACAGGGCTATCTGTTCAGAGAACTATCATAATATGACGTAGCGAATCTACCAACGGAATTTTCAACATCGACACCACACCACCAGACTCTTGATAGAAGTGTCTGGACTTCAAGCTTCTCCCTCTCGTGCAGTATGTGAGTATCTTAGCAATATCAGTATTGATGGCCCTCTTATATATCGCGAACAGACAATTTGTCTCTTCAGAGAGCTATCATAACTTGACGTAACGAATTGACAAACAAAAGTTTCACATCTTCTCCGCAGCATTAGGCCCTTGGTTGAACGACCACATGTCGATATATATGAGTAAACATTGTGCTTCTTGAAATACGCTACGTTAACCCATGCTATACTGAATGGATTCCCCCATTCAGTCATAAAATCATACACTGGAACAATCTATTATTCATATGGATGGATGTTCAAGTCTTCATCGAAACCGGAAAGGGAAAGCCAGAACACATCCAGTCTTCCTATCCTATTGAGAAGACAATGGAGGGTAAAATGCGACCCATGAAGTTAACAGTAGCATCAGAGGAATTGTGGGATTAATTAATAAAAACAGGATCAAAAAGAACTACTGTGAACAGGGGGGGGGGGGGTCGTGCAAAAAAAATTCCGACACAAGGCCGGGGGGGGGGGGGGGTGGGGGGGGATTTCGCAGCTCCTGAAAACACGTTTTTCCGGTGTTTTCTGGTGATTGCAATTTTTTTTCCTTTTGCCCTTTTTTGACCTAATTACAAGCTGTTTAGCCTATATAGTGATTGTTTTGATGGTGTTATGATCTAAATAACGCATGTAGTGTACACACAAGATACTAGGTACAGTTATATGTGGTCAGGTTGGCCTCAGAATGTTTTGATTATTTGGTCCCTTCTAATACTAAGTAAACCTTCGTGAAATTTTTAACTGCACTGGCCCACCTGGGTTGGATAACCACTTGGTATGTAAATATATTATAATGAACTCTAAAGACAAATAAACCACATAAACTTCAGTAAGTACAAATAAAATATCACATTACCACTATCTGTGGTATCAAACTGAAATTCAACTCTCCAAGTCTGATATGATACTGAAATAATGTGTAATATAAATGTAGAACATGCCTGTTCTCTAATCTATAAACATGTTTTTGGCACAAAGTTACTAATACTATAAAAGACAAAAGTGCTACAGTGTTACATACCCAATTATTAATGAACAGACATTCACATGGATCTCTATCAGTCTCAATAGCATTTTCTTAGTAAAAACATGACTGTCTTTCACTTGTGAAATACTGAGATATTATTTATTTAGATGCGCTATTCTACAACCATTTAGCTATTGTTAATATTAAAATGATCCATCTAACCATGTACACTGCATATTGTAAAACAGGCAAGAAACAGTTTGATAAGTGTCTAGTCTGAAATACTTGGGTAATTTTGTACCAGAAAATGTAACCAAAGTTTCTTGTTAAACTCATTCATTGCTTAATCCAGATTAGATACAGATTTTGTAAATCACTTTGCACAACGATAATTGAAACTTCACCTGAGTTTAAATTAACTTAAATAATTCTTCAATCAGCTTTAACATTTTTCAAAATTCAATTTAGAAATGTCAGTTGAACGACATCGATGATAAAATGAAAATGAATATATCTGATACATTTTGCATCGAAAGTCACTGCTACATCTGCCTCCATTAAATCCAATAAGATCGGAGTGGATCGTTCATAGGAAACTATTTTAATACCACTTCGAAGTCAAAACACTTATAAGGACACACTTCCAATCGGAAATATATAGGACATACACTTTATGAAATACGTGCATAACAAAAAGAGCTGAACTGTCTCAGCACAAGCAATACACTCATATGAGATTTAAAACATTTATCTAGAAAACCCCATCTCAACCTGGGCAGCATATAATTTTCCGGTGTGTCAGGGTGTGTTGTGTGTTTACAACTTCACTTTAACTAGCAACTTAAAAAAATATATAAAGTAAACACGAGTGCATTTCATGGATAAAAGCACATTACACAAAGTCCAGTGCAAAGTCTGGAATAAATAATTAGATAAAATATTTTTTAAAGTTGTTTCACTGGTTGTGTCAGCTGGTTGTGTTGAGTTTTTCATGATAAATGTTTTTAATCTCATGAGTGTATTGCTTGTGCTCATAGTTATAATTTATTAGTATTGAGTTTAACTGGTGGCGAAAGTACACCAAAGTTGGATGATGCTTGAAAAAACAGAATGGTCAAATTACGAATGACTGATAATTATTATATATGTTCATTCTAATTTAACCATTCTCTGTTTCTCAACACTGGACATTCTACACCATGATGTTTTTGCCTATAATGGCTTTCCAGCTTGATAAATTTCATTCAAATGTGACTGGAAAGGGGCGGGGGGGTCCCAAAACCATGAGTGGAATTTTTTTTTTGCACAAAGAAGGGGGGGGGGGGGTGGGGGTCCAAAGTGCTGCAAAAAAAAATTTCAGCGTTGTGTATGCAAATGTTTTCCTGCCCCCCCCCCCTGCTGTGAATGGCATTAAATTCGTTGGTATAACTTTTCGTGGTTCGTTCAACCATTTATGACTTTTTAGCGGGTTGGCAAACTCGTGGGTCCGCCGGTAATAAATGTCACCCCCCAGATCCCCAAATTAAACAAACAAATCCAACTAATACATGTATATAATGTATGTATAATAAAACAGTTCTGGTCTTTATAGCTTTGTAATATGAGACCGCACACATTAAGTGGCAAACATTTTATATCGGTGACGATGTATTGAGGCCGACTGTTATTATAACCATATAAGTTAACATATTTGTTATTGTAATAATGATTTATATAGAGAGTAATCAATTGGTTTCGAGATAAACCCTGGTCTTGGACATTTTTACTAAAAGCCAGAAAACTTGAACAAGTTTTTAGACAAGTTCAATGATTGGCATTCCATGTGAATGGAAGCGAGAAGTAAATGGGTTGATGTCGTTGAGAAACAAACCATAGTCGAAGACTAGAATTCAAACCATTTTGTTTCAAGTTACAATAAACTCATTTTATTATAAAATGATCTTACCCTTGGAGAGAATCGTCGCAATTGAGGTACTTTTGTGCGTTGTCTTGAACTGCTATCTACTGCAAGCCACTGCTTTATCTTCTGTTCAAGAATCCCAAGGGATATGTCGTCATCATCGTCGTCCTCATCAAAGGTCACGGTCACTTGTCGGGGGTCTGCTACGTCATCGATCTTATCGTCTGCTGATCCATATAGCATCGACCCTCTGATGTCCTCATCCACAGTCCGTCTATTGGAAGCACTATTTATTCTCCTGAACGACCGAGGCCCCAGTCCATCCGGGCTTCTCTCTCTAGCACTATGTGGTCTTGGGCGCACTTTAAGAGGCTTTGGGATAAATGCAACGGTATCTTCCACTGCAACTACCTGCCCACCTGCCGTTTGGGCGGCAGCTGTTAGGGAATTTGGCAGTTGTATGGCATGAACATGCTGGTGTTGTTTCTTTGGCTGTACTTGCTTTTGTGTTATCAAATGTGCTTTTTGTCGAGTTCGTTTCCGTTCTCGGAGCTTTATTAAGTAGAATACACTTCCGGGTCCATACATGTCAATCAAAGGACCTTTGTGATTAAGAAACTCCCTCTCCGCAGCTGTGGCGGTTTTGATTGGCTTCCGCTCCTTTTCCTTGGGCGGAGGAGGGCGAAGCATTCTCGACACTCTCAACAGTAAATGCCCAAATAACGGAACTTCAGCTTTGTTGGGTAAAAAGCTGACCCTGTTTTTTAGTTTGAATTCCAGTTTTTCTCTCATTTTTTCGATAGTTTTGGGATGACGTTTCACGAATAAACGTTCGTAATGTTTCTTTTCCAACACGAGAACTTCTGTCTTTTCCATGCATTTGGTTGCTTGTGTATATTTATCCAAATCTAGAAGTAATTCTATGTCACCTGCAATCGAAAACAATTGGTAAGTCATATGTGTGTGTTAACATGTAAAACAAGTTACTAATACATGTAATAAAAACTTTCTGTAACTTACAAATTTCAATGTGAGACTACAATTTTCAGCAAACTTCGAATTTTCTCAAAATGTCTATATGTATTTCTTAAATATGGGCAAAGACAGGAGACATAGAATCAAATATGTGATGGCTTTGGGTCTATTGACATTAGCTGTGTTAATACATGTGAGTTTTGTGTACAAATAACAGAGTTTTTATCGGTAAGTTCTGTATTTGGAATCTATGTTTTGCTCTTTTATTATCTGTCGTCTGCTTACTATTCCTGATAATCCCCTCCAGATGAATACAAGGCCATTCCAATGTACACTTTTGTGACTGATTAGGAGAAACCATTTATATATAGAGGATCTACAACGAGTCCCCAGTTTATAGCGGGATTTACCAAGCGAGTCCAGTAAATTAGGTCTGGACCAAGCCTTTGGGAGGTCTAGACCTAATTTACTTGACGAGTTTTGTAATTTCCGCTATTAACTGGGGACGAGTTGTAGATTCTATTTATTACATGATCCAAAACCTCGACAAAACATACACCATCAAATGGGACACGAAACTAACATCGGCTTCTATAAGGCATGCGACGACGTTTCACGTAACCATACGTTGTTTGTCCGCGGAAAGAAATAGTCCCAGATAAATAAATACTCTTTGGCATATTTAATGGCGTATATTTAATTAAATAACTTTTCAAACTCTTCATTCATTATAGTTTGTTGGGAAAATGTTGGAAGCCATATTATTTTGAGACGTAGCGCACGAACATTTAATATCACAATTAACCCTTTACCCAACAGAAGGGCCCTGTGCCAATGCATTCTCTTATATATGCGAGTCGACCATAGGTCGCCTCGCATATATAAGAGAATGCATTGGCTTAACACATTAAAAATTATAAAATTGTTAAAGAATGTAAGAAAAAATGGTAAAAAGTGTTAAAAAAAGATTTTGTTAGGCCAATGCAATCTCTTATATATGCGAGGCGACCTATGGTCGACTCGCATATATAAGAGAATGCATTGGCACAGGGCATAACTGTAACTATCACAATGTGGTCAAGGAGCCGGTTCCAATGATATCCATATTTGTACGGTTCTATTGAGACAGACCGAAGATATTTTAGGCTGTTGAAGCTTTATTTGGCCGGTTTTGCCCGTTGTGTTGGGTAAAGGGTTAATAGAATGGGTTTATTGAATGGAATGTAATAATGTAGAAAAGGGTTAAATCACACATTACCGACGGCTTCGTTGACGCCGAGATAATAAGGCTTGATGATTTTGTCTTTCTTTTTGTTCAGAGCCACAGATGAAGAGTCACCGGACTGCATGCGGTCTGGCTTTTTGTTCTTTGACCTTTGAAATAAATGTACATATACATGTGATTATCGGTTGCAAACCTTTGTTATCGATTCTGGACTATAACATATTAAAAGTGAGCCGAAACCACCGACGACAGAAGCTTCTACGAATAAAGCTATAGTGTTTTGTATCTTTCATTCATTCAAAACGTTAAATTACAGAACAAAAGAAGTAATAAGACGCAAGGGCGTAAGGGCGATCTTCGGATGGGCCCACCCCCATCCTCGTGCCGCCCTTCGGGCGGGCACGCAAATCCTTTCACTGACTGAAAAAGTTAAACACGAGTGTTATACTAAAATGACTCAGTTTGTTTTTCAAACTGGGACAACATGACGAATATTAGAATCTCACCAATCCATCTTTTCGTCGCTGAAATCGTGTTTAGCACATATATACATGTATTGGGCGAAAAAGTAGGGCCTTACGTTCACGCGCTGGTAAATTAGACTGGTATTTATTTTCATAAGTTGGTCGCAGATAGCGATACAGTGTGCATCAATATATGAATGGTAATGCAGAATACAGTACTCAATTCCATCAATGTTAGTTCCCAATTGGCAGGACGCAAATCCTTTCTTATACGTATAATTATATGCAGCTATTCTCAATGGAGGAAACATTGCCGTTTATCTATCGCCATGAACTCAGGAGTATTTGGTCACACTGGTGTAAATATGGTTCTGAGTAACATCTAGTGGATTCCCTGCTAAACGGACATGATTTTTTTTGCGTAAAAAAATTCCCCTAATGTCAGGGGGGGGGGGGGGGGGTCGGAAAAAAATTTCAGGCACGTATGGCATTTTTTCACTTTCGATAATTTTTTGTACCCACCCACCCCCACCGCCAATTTTTTTTCCGTTTTCGGCAGTTTTTTCCGACCATTTTTTGACACCCACCCCCCCTTTTAACACTAAAACAGAGATTTGACGGGGGGAAATTCACTGTAAACAGCTGTATATGAATTTCTGTGCATACTATTTATCATGGATGTTAACATGGACATGTAAATAGGAATGAGTAATTTTGAGGTCATTCGGCCAAAAAAACATGGCTGCCAGCGGCCATCTTGGATTTCAAAATTTGCAACAAAATACAACACGATAACTGCCTGCAGTCAGTTTACCAGTTAGAATTACATTATTTCTCTCATTCAAACTGATTCAAAGTGGTTTTGAAGCCCAACTCATTGCCAAAACACTAAAAACAAGCAGGAATTTTTTTTTTAGTTGCGGAAAAAATTGCTTGTTGGTGGCTTTGACCACCCACCTACCCCGGCATACGTTCCGGAAGAAATTTGTTCACCCCCCCCCCCCCCCTGCTAATGTCAATTTTTCATATTTAAAGAAAATTTTGGACTCAAAATTTATATTGCCAACAGTATACGCTAAAACGTTAGGACTGAGGCCTATGGAAAACATTTACACCAGTGTAACCATTTGTTTATCGCCACGAACTGAGGAGTATGTGTTTATAATTGTGCGTATACATGTACTTCAGACATTGTGTTTTCTGAAATTTTACGATCGGTACGGCTGCATGGGTACTTATACTTATCAATTTGATTTACTGCAATTAGTACATAATTTATCTTTAAAGCACTTTAAGGCATTATCAGCCGTGCAATCCCTTTATCGGCCTTACAATCCCTGTCATAGCTCTCAAATGATAACACAACCAATGACAACTACTCTGTAAATCCCAATTGTATCACACAAAAGTATGTAATACATGTAGATAGTAATCTTTTTAAATAATACAAAAGAAAACAATTGCCAGGGCCAGGAACCTACAGCATAATTTGATCGAAATTGGAGACAAGATGTTTCACATCTACATGAAAGTGCACTGTTAAAAAATGTCCGTTCTCAAACGTTATACAAGGTCCGGAAAATTGCTGCTGGCACCATATACCTTAAAGATTACAGGACATTTTACCATTTCGTTACGGCCATATGTTCTGTACGGCTATATATATGGAACACAGTTACGTATTAATACGGGACATATATTCTTAATTAAAGACAGTGGTAACTCGCAAATGTTCCTTAACTTTACGGGACTATGTGCCGGCAGTAAAATTTCCGGAACTTTGTATCGTTTGAGTATGGACAATCACTAACAGTGTGAGCAATCATCGTTTTATTCACCTATATAAACAACTTTACCAAAAAGATGAAGCGAGTGATCTGTGTCTCATTTTTTGGGAGCTCACTATGAATCCCGACCCCATATACATATGACTGTTGAGAAGATATAAGTATTCAAGTGACTTCGAACACTAGTTTTCGAGGTTGTGAAATTTGAACGCCAAAATCTTCTTACAAACAAGTCTGTTCGATATCCGGTTATTGTAGCATCGAAGATAAGTTCTAATGATAGCTCATGACTCTAATAGCTTGTTGATATCTTCGGAAAATATAGAAGAAAAAAAAAACGAAAGTTAAAATTTCCAGGCGTTATATATCTTGCCGCCATTTTCGAGCAAATTATGACGTAGGTTCCTCGTCCTGATAGCATGAATATTTTCCAGGAAATTTGGCTATATGTTTGAACGTAGCCTAATACACCTTGTCACTGAGTCGCGGCCATATTTGGATCCATCCATCCAGCGTTTTTTATGCTACATGTCAAAGTTCTGTAGTAGCATTCCATATAAGGAGCTTTTGAATATTCATGATTTCCATATGTGGAATGGTATTCCAGAACTTTGACTTGTAGCATTAAAAAACGGAACGGGGGCAGGGTTGATCCAATATGGCCGCGACTCAGTGACAAGGCTTATTGTTTATCGTATACCTGTCGTCGTCTGTGTGGCTCGCGGCGGCTGTCCTGAATATTCTCGGGAAATCCACGGGATGCGCCGTCGGATCCAGCTGTATCTCAACCTGACCACTGTTTAACAGAGAAAACGACACAGTTATATTAATTTTCAATACCTCCATTTCTGGAGAAGAATATTTACAGCAAAGTTATTTACAATTGGGTACAAAACAAGTGTGAACATTGTACACTCCATAAAATGAGTGGCATGGTATGTAGAAGTTGGGTACGTTGCAGTTGATGTCTGACATTATATGATGGCGTGTGGATTCATCTCTGGCTGGTGGTCATAGGTTATCCTCTAATCGGGGAGGACACACACGATAAGAAGGTACGCAGCGGAGAAAAGCATTATTGTATGCTTGTTCTCGATCAGATGGCGTGGTTGTCCTGGAATGTTCCCTCCAATAATCAGTGCTGGAAGTTCATCGTCGCTCAAAGAATTGTGCATGAAGATAAATACAGACACTCCATAGTGGTTGAGAATAGTCTCCCAGTAGCTATTGCGTAATGATAGAATAACTTGCGAAGAGCAATACCCCATTGCGTGGAGAAGTTTGTTGTTGTACTGCTGATCACGGAACTGCATGTCAGATGGTTAATATACGTCGTCTTATTGAGTAGAATAGCAAGATTCCGAAGTTGAACTGTGCGGTTTGGGTACTGTCTAAGAAGTGTCCATATCGACCAGGGGGTCATAGGATCTGAGTGAACTAGTCGAAACGTTGTCAGTGATGGGTTCCTTTGTTCCTTTGTTTTGTTTTGTTTGATTGTTATCTTCTTTAACGAATGCCGTCATTTCCCTCTGTACTGCTCAAACTTCCGATTTATAGGTAGACAACATCACATATGTGTATGCTATCTAACAACGACTATACATCTAAAATGTAATCATAATTATGGAATAATGTAGATCATGACATGAATATTTACTCTTAGATAACGCCCGTAGAGATCATATTCCACCAGTACAAACCTGGAAACTTTTTGAAGTTTAGACAGGGAACCTTATAAAGTCGAAAAAATAACTCGGGGAATATATTTCTTAGTTACTGTAGGTGAAAGTCCCATATATTGTAACTTCATAACATTAAAAAGGGGACTGTACACTAAATCCGACCATTTATGTCATATGAGCGATGGAAACAACATGGTAATTATAACGAAAATGAGTTATGACTCCAGTCATAAATTCATTTGCATTATAATTACTATGTTGTTTGCATCGTTCAGAGAGCACGTGAGTGTATTTTGCACTAATAATCCATGGCTCAAATTCATTCATTTGTTGCATATATTCTGTTGAGTATAAAAGGAGATGGTCCATAAATGACCGGATATAGTGTACAGTACCCCTTTAATTGAAATAAGAGTTATTTCATAAATGTATGTTAGACATGTTAAATTGTAACATGCAGCACCTCTTGTGCTATCAGAGAAATATTGGGGGAAAATTGTAATAATCTGATCATTTGGGAATTAACCACCATATATATAGAGCCACGATTGTCATTCCTTATTTTAGATATCAAGTTTCTGCGAATAGATCACTGTTACTCATCCGTTCCCAGAAAATCATTCCTGCTCCCGTTTTATGGTCCACTTCGATCTTGATCATGTCCCCCTTCGATTATGATTGTTTAATGTTTTTGGAAGATGAAAAGGCTGGAAAACTTAGACAAAACGGCAGATAGGTGAGTTTGTCAACATATATGTTGGTCATTGTGAGGGTGATCAATAAATGCACCTCGTGTCGAACTGTTATTTCACTCTTATTTGCCTTCAAATAGCATTTCAACTAATTCAAGTGTTAATGCAATGGAAAATGTCGAGTTGATTTCTTGCGAACCAACCGACATATCGTCGTGGAATCTTCAGATTTATAATATCATTAGTACCGTTAGTTATACATGCAGCAAATCAGAACGTTCCTACAATCGCTTCTATGCGAAAAATGCAGGGAAACTTCACCCGAAAATGTTCCACTTCTTAAACGATTTTTGGTTCTATGATAACTTCTTTGCGGCGCCACTTCTTTGGCGATTAATCAACTTTTTAAGGCTAAAAACTAATCGAATTCAGACCATATTCCCTACTTCTATGACAACCCGTTATTATAGGAATTTCCTGTCCACACATGAGCTTGATTCGCGAGAAAACGAAACACGTTTGACGCAACAACCCCAAATTCTGATATAACATGCATATTCAAAAATTATTCAGACCTACATGCATATGTTTTCTGTCAAATCGCTATATAAATTAAAGGGGCTTTAACATTGGTTATGCGGGATATCTATGTTATTTGGAATTGCCTACGTGGGTTCGCCCGATTCAGTGCATGGTGTGGTATGGGATGACACCATGTGGGAGCGATACTTAATAAAATAAAACAAAATGGTTTTGTTACCGATTTCAATCAAATCTCGATCTCCACAATACGGAGAATATGATAGTGTGATTCAAAACTACTAAATATTTAGTACAATGGATTGTATTTTATTCCTTTGGTTTTATACTTTATGACATAGTTGTATCTACCGGATCTAGAATATATTATTTGCACACAGTTATCAAACCTTTGATTGAACATATATATATATATAGTACATGCTCGCTCTAGTGATCAAAATAGATCGATGCTCCATGGACACATAAAGTAATTTAGAGTCATTCTAAGCCATCTATATATAAATGAGTAATTTATGACAAGCTTAAGAAAAGCTTAGGAGAAGGTATGTCGGTCTGTCCGGATTTGTCTCCCAGACTGATGGTCCTATTTCAACTAAATGTGGTGTGGTGACTCCAGGTACCCTGGCGGAGGTAGCAGACAGATGGCTAATCTATAATCGATAATACTTTGAGATGAAGGGTGACTCTTTGCACGTTTGATAGCTCATTGGTGTCTTTTTGCACGCTTGAGAGATCCAGTGTGACTTATTGCGCGATACTATGACATATTCAGCGACACTAACGTGGCAACACTGCATGTTTCATTCTATCTTGGGTCTGATTTGGAGTTCGGCGAATTGTTTTTATATCGATATCGACGTCCATTGTGCACATACCGTCGTTTGTGTCATGACTTCGGAATAAAGCCTTCTTGCAATGCATGCACACCTTTCATATGTGCGTGTTTTCACACTCGAACTTTTCACTACACAGGACTGTATTAGTCCTTCACTTGTTTGATAAATGATAGGCGTATGGGTTGTGGGCGAACTCCGATACCAAACGCTCGGTCCGACGGAAGCCCTTCCATTGGAAGACATTATACACCATATTATTTTATCAACAATATTATTTCTTCTGAGGATGGACTTTAATAGAATGGAGATGATAAGCTGTCTTTGATTATTTGTGCCCCCACCCCCCGACAATAATAACACCGGCGGTAATTCTGAAATATGAATTAATATTGCTGATATTATTTGTGGCAAATATACATACTAAATGATATATATTCATAACAAGACATGTATTCTTGTGAATATATATCAGATGGTATGTACGTGCACGTATGAATTTGATTGTTTATAGGAGTGGGTTATGTGGAGATATATGAGTGATATATGGGTCATTTCCCAAATATTTGCTACCATTTTGTCACTGTCAAAATTGTAAATTACTCACAATCACTAAACCAGTCAGTTCTAAAGGATTCCATGTAAAAACTCAATGACATTTATAATTGATAAGAAAAGGAACATGCTGGATTTCTGGAGCTAAGAAGGGGATCATCTGTTAACTAAGAAGTGGAACCCATATGGTTGGCCGAAAAAGTACTCTCTATTGCCATAAATGTAATGCTTGAAACAACACAGGTCGTGAATCGTTTGTAAAGGTGTATGTTATCGTAATTTATAATAACAGGTGTGCAGAACTAGCTTATGCCTGCGAAATTTCTAAAATTGTGTCGGTCACTGAAGAAAAATGTGAGATTTGTTAGTGATCAGTATAAATTTCGATAGGATAAAGAATATAAACAAAATAATTGCCATACATAGCCGTTGAGTATTATCAACCGAGCCTCAATTCGAACGGCGACATATCTAAATGCGATACTTTATTGTCCCGCTCATCTTTTTCTGTGCGGGTGCCTCCATCTTGTCAAAAAAATCGCTAAGAAGGTAAACACAAATCAACTTCGAAGTGCATGGAATATAAAATGGTACAGGAATGATTTTCGGGGAACAGATGAGCAACAGTGTAGATGCTTACAGAGAAATATAGACTTACCTCAACATAAAGTAGCAATTTGCGAGTTGGTCCCCCTGTTTTGTAAGGTAAGACTCAAACGGGAATATCTCCTTATACAGTGCCATGGCGAGTTGCTTGCGATATTTCGGCGCCCACGTCGAAAACAGACTGTTTGACTTTATGAAATGTTCCTTCTCAGAGAATTCTTGAGCCAGCACATCTCTGACCGAGCGATTATAGAGTTGTCGATCCACGACCACCAGGTCAGTCTTCTCGTCGGCTAAAACCGTGGCTGTTCGGATACAGTCGTCAGAAATCAGCGCCACCTCTCCAAAAGGAACTCCCTCACCTTTAACCATGGTAATAAAATAAAACAACGATTCCGAACTTAGTATCGGACGATCTAAAGCGACACGTCTGGCTTAGCATAATCAAATTCACCCTCTGAGGACCTCATTCTGCTTAGGCCTCATCTTCTGGGAAGTATCCATAGTATCAAATTAGCATTGTTTTTAGTTACTTTTCCCCTAATTTGCAGAAGATAAAATGCATAATCGAGGTGACTAATGGATGAACATCAACTTCAACTGGGAAACTTCAATATGATCCTAGGTCTCCCATAACAGTCGAGGCCTAATCAGAATGAGGTTCCCAGAGATGAGTTTGGTGACGCTAACCCGCCATGCGAGATACCGTCACTAAACTCACCTTTGTGAATTTCATTATGCAAATTGAAGCTACTCGCAAAAAACATAAAAGTCTGTAAAAACATCACCACTAAGAAGAACACGGCTATTCATTATTGTTAGTTCTCCAATAACGACATTTTGCGTGTTGAAACCATTGTCATGTAAACAAAACTGTTGCAGTGATTTGTCAACAAACATTGATAAGTAAAAGTAATTTCAAATATTTTAGTCTGAATACGATTTTCGGAATTTTTCATAACTTTGACCAGTTTTTACCGTCAAATGTTGATTAAACTTTGGTATCTTATTGGAATAATTGGATTTTTATTTTCTCGCAGACATTCATGATTTCAGATAGTAGACTGAGTTGGGATAGTAAAATAGATAATGCAATGGGTTTTTTCCCCGCAAATACTTCCTGTCAAACTCTAGTGACCTACATGACAGATTGGTTGTTTGTTTTTTTAAACCACCATTTTGACATCATTCAAACATATCTCTCATATTGTGAGGGTAAACATGTGTTGTTATAATACTATAGCATACATTGGTTATAAAGGATAATGATTTTTTCCTTCAAATTGATAGATATAAATTGAGATTTGTTTTTTAATTCACGAATAGGGCGCCTTCTTAAGAGAATATATAGTTGTATACTACAATAGTATTTCATGTATTTATCGGCCAATGTTTATCGCCGGGACCTTATAAAAGTGAGAACTGACTATGTCTAATTTTATTATTTGATGCATGGCGATTATATGAGTTGTTTTAAGGCGGGGCATAGCTGTGGCTTATTCAATACTGGTGGTCATGCCGAACTAAGTACCGTTGAGCAATTTTGCTGAATTCTTACAAAATGTCGCCGCCTGTTTCTCAAAGTAAACCAATTTTCATACCAAAAAGAAATAATATAACATAATAAACCAGAGTGTAAGATATCACAACCGCTGTGTATATCCGATAGATCTGAGGATAGTGAAAATTGTTACCAACTCTGCAGCGCCACCTTTAGAAAATCCAGCACGGAACTCAAATGTCTTTAAAGATGGATTGTCTCTTCCGCAACATTATTTATATAGTTTCCTGGGTATGAAATTATAAATATGAATCGAAGACCACTGTCCGGAAACGCGCCTATCAATTAATATTGATTTTATTTGGATTTTTTCCCCTACAAAATAACTATATGCCGTTCAATGATGGTCCCTAATTTTAGTTATTTTAATTATTGGAAATAAGCATATGCTACACTCTATAGGTCTTGTCAACTTGATTCGCACATAATTTTACAATAAATGCAATCAATTGGAGAGGGTTTACGGCTTGCATTCGTTAGGAGCACCACACTGGAGGCTTAACTTTATAACCAAGAAATAATTGACAACTTACCAAGAGACACAGCAAAGTTGCCGATCTTGCTGCGGTCAAGTCTCCCTTCGGAGGTTTTCGTCCCAATCTCATCGAGTGCCTTCCTTTCGTTCTCATCCTCCTTGTCGATATTTAGGATATAGATAGATATCTTGCCGCCGATGATAATGTAAAAGCTGAAATAAATGAAAAACGTCGTAATTCAGATTGAACACGTGTCGCTAAAACACGAATTCTGATTGGTTGAGAGTGGCGAACTTCAGTTTTCGATTCACCAGCATTGGCCGCTGATCGGATAACACATTTTGAACAGACCACCGCGTCATGATAACAAGCGTAAACTGCGTCACTGCGCGGCCATGCAGGAGTCGCGTAATCGAATCAACCGCTCACATATGTTTACTATAGAAACCGTCGGCAGGAAGTTGTTCGGGCGCTGTTCCGAGTAAACCCATGGAATGTACCCAGAGGCTTAATCACCGAAAAAAGGCTATATATCTCACTTCATGGCATATAATACCGATATTAAGCGAACTGCCTGCAGTTTCAGTACAAAACAATTGGTTGATTGAATTACAATGGAGATAAACTTACCATGTTTTGATGGATATCGAAATTTATTCAACCTTGATCTGTTCGATAAATCAACGTTGATCGTATAACAAAAAGTCCGTTTAATGAACGTGTATTTGAATACGAATGGTTAAAATATTCGACATTTGCAAATGTCAGGTGACAAAATTTCAGTTGACATTCAGACCACATATATTTAAATTGATCTTAAAGTTTGATTTTCCAACGATTATTTAGTGTCAAATTTGCCGTTTTAGAGAAAAGTTCGAATATTTTCCCACCTTCAGTTGATCTGTCTATAATGAAATCGCATTCTCTTGGAATATTTCCAACCATTATTAAGGAGTGATATGCTGGAATTTTTTAACAGTTGGATATCCTATGTTTCCAGACGTAAATTCCAAAATGCCACCACTGGCGCTAATGGAATTTACAAGGATTCGAGAATTCGGTCTAGATCAATGGGTGAAGTTGTTAAATTTAAGTTGAACATCCCATAACGGAGTTCTGCTAACGTCCCCGGGTAGACACATATGGACTCAACATGGTACCCTGTACTCAACCCATGACTATATACGCTCAGAGCCATCACTGGATCTTCCACAGACTATATACCCATGCCCTTTCACGCATGTCACTGTAATATTCAACATTGGAGGAACATCTCAAAACATCCGGGTTTGTTAGACCTACACTCATTAATAATTTATCATCATAAAATGCGATGTTTTTACAGACACGGCCCATGTTTATTTTGGGTACCGTTCGCACAGTATGGATATATTCTGTCCCTTGATATTTACATTACAAAAAATACATAGCCGTACGGGCGCCTGAATTGTTTAGGGGGTTGCTGAGACCTTTTGCCCTAATTTGTTTGCATGATATATTCACGGTTGTAACACAGTGTTTCCAGAATATACCTTGTATATACACAGAAGTATAGCAAAATAGATTCAAATAACCTTAAATATGTATATATCTGGCAGAAATGTGTGAAAAAAATACTGTAATTTGCCACAATTTCCCTCTGAAATACCATTCAGTTTGTCCGAAAATTGCCTGAATTTGAACGAAAACATCTCCAATTTGACCAAAAATTTGCCCGCATTCAAAACTTCTAGGGGCTGCAGCACCCCAGCCCGTACAGCTATGAGTACGTATGTATGATACGAAGCTCCATTGTTGGAGGAACATCACAAAGCATTCCGCGGTTAGTTAGAGACATTTACTCATTACTAATTAACTAACCGTTTCTGTCGAAGATAACAATCACATGTACTTACATGACGAAAAATCTGAATCGAAAGATTCTTCGTGCATATTTTATAATGTAACTGCGTCGGTATACTGAGGAGAATATAGGATATATGTCCTTTCATTAATAATTTGTACATGTTCTCAATAGCGTCTCTGTACAAATAGCAAAGGTCGCGTCTCGCGACTTTATCTGATTCTACAGGTGTGTGGACGTAAAAGTCAAGCCAAATAGCAGACAGGAGAGTACATGTTGCAGACTTCATATTAGTTAAAAAATTAATAAAATATATTGAAGAATAATTATGCCGACGAAATCCGACGAATACCAAAAATCTCATTTGGGTTAGCTGGGCAGTCTCCATACTTTCTGATATGTACACAATTTCATATACGGAGACAATGACAGAAGCTCACCCGAAACACTAACATCTTTTTTATCACATAATTAGCCTCTAAACCCGGCCTCATATTTGTTAGGAAGGCACACGTGTATTATCGGCACGCATAGAGACACAAGAGCTTTAATAGCGCAATGGTATCGATCTATGTTAAAGACATAGTATGTACTTATTTGTATCGAAATTCGTGATGCAAGCAAACGTTATTATATCGCGTTTAAAATATCCTAATATTACATAGTACATACGTGAATCTGATAATCCTCAGATATCCTTCTATTTTCATGAATCGACAAGAAACACATACTGATGACCAAAGCAGAAGATACATTCAGGTTATCGCAAATTCGGTCGATGCTGAAAGCTACATGATGACGTTGCTCGTCGAGTTTCGTTGAAATCGGCATGATGACATTTTATGAATGAAATCGAACAGCTTCTTCGTATAGTATACACCTCAATCGGATTGCGCACACAGCGTCAATAATATAATGGTTAATTTCAGTAAAATACTCCCCTCTAGACAACAACCAACAGTCTTGACTTTTGAATACTTTCAGTTTGATGTTGGTAGTTTATATTCTGTCATAATTTGTTCAAAAGGAATGGCTTTTAAACGTTTTTTATTTAGGTTATAAGTCTGAGTCGGTGAGCTCGTAGTCTGTTTGAATTGTGAATTTATGATTTCTCACATGCCTTGATGTATGATATGATTGACCTAATTTATACACGAAATTGCTGTGGAACCCACTCTGTCGATGAACCCTTGTGCATGGCTGGAGTGTAATATATTATAATCACACCACGACATAAGGCCTAAGTTAATCTTATTTGATGGGAATACGCATCTATGAAGTTATTTTATAGGATTAAAAAGACACAGATATATCCTATCTTAGGCGTGTGTTTTAGCTGTGGTTCGTTAATTGCGCTGGCGTATGGTCATATTAACAGTGTAATATCGACAACTCTTTCAAATGAGTGACGTCACACAACTCTATGTTTATAAATTATTTAGCAGTGAGATATAGAGTTACGGCATGTCTTAACCATATTACTCGGATTTGTGATGTCGTAATATTATATTACTCGGATTGGTGATGTCGTAATATTATATTACTCGGATTGGTGATGTCGTAATATTATATTACTCGGATTGGTGATGTCGTAATATTATATTACTCGGATTGGTGATGTCGTAATATTATATTACTCGGATTGGTGATGTCGTAATATTATATTACTCGGATTGGTGATGCCGTTTGAGTTCAAATTAAAGCGATATTCACCTAGTTCGATAACAAGCAGTTCTGGGTAAAAATGTCATATCTTAACTATCACTCCATATATGCCATTAAATACACTGTTTCAGGGACGTGGTGACAGTGGTGAGAATTGTCTCATCCCGCCAACGTTGGGTCAACATTTTCAATATTAGGAAATCCATGCCTCAAGCAACAGCGATTGGAAATTGACGACCAAAGACAGTCTAAGTATTGTTGCCTTACTCTTCTAAAACGGACTTTAAGCGTAATTCGCCCGCTCATCTTAAATCACCAATGACGATAATTAAAGGTCAAGAGGGGTTAAGGAAGGGGCCATTCGGCGCCTTCGATAATCACGGAATTAGCCCCCCCCCAAACCACTCCCTTCAAATTAAAGGTCACAGTTGTGAAAGTAACCCGGTTTATTCCATAGACATCAATATATTTGTACTGAACTCCACGAGAGTCTCTGAACTGAAAGTAGTAATTTAATGTGAACATGTTATTCTATCACAATGTTTACATATATAATTTCAATGTAATACGAACTCTTTTGACCTCGCGAACATCGTAACAGTTCGGGTCTTCTCTAGACGTATACAGTCGTATCAAATATCATAATCGGCAAAGGTGAGGAGAGCCATATGCATATTATCTTGTCGTCAGAAAATAGAACTGTATCATAGGCAAATAAAAGACATAACAAACTAATAAAGCAGCCAACATTTTGCATATAAGATTCATCTAGAAATTTCAAAGGGTCTATGGCATAATCATACAAGAAACTTTGTAAATAATTTACATAGAGACAAAATAAGAAAGGTGACATCAGTTCACCTTGAAATAAGCCAATTCACTTATAACAATGTCAGACATAGAGTTGTTGCCTCTGACACAAATTTTATTTTTCCATACATATCCTTTATCAAATGTGAGATTACTCCTAATTACGGAGTACATTGGGTGCGCGATTTAACACAACAGTTAGATTATAATGCATCATGTCACTCTTTGGGATAAATGTAGCATTTATTTGTGGATTTGTATGATAAAGACGATTTAAATTAACGAAAAATCCCGCCACTGGATCTAGATAGGCATAAAATCCGAGTAAGGCAACCGTATCTCGACGTAAACTATAATATTATCCCTAGCAATTTTACAAGCTGGTTTACATCGAAGGAAACTTGTTGACTAGTTGAAATTGTCTGATCTAGTTTCACTTCCCAACCAATTAATATATTACATTTTCAGACCAATAGTACTTGTATACTAATATGATTTACGAGAACCATGAATATATAGAAAAAACTCGCGCGAGTATCAATACCGTTCAGTCCGTTGGTACGAGGTAACCGAGTCATTCAAAACCCTAACAACTCATTCTAAAAGCCCCTAAACCACACCTGTGATAACCCATACGACTACTCTAAGATCCTTTCTTTCCTATTCTCAAAGGGGTACTATACACCATTTTCAATGCGTGATACTCACCAACCTCAAAACCACGTGCTTTTTACACAAGTAAACAAATTGCCTTTCAGAAATATTAGCATAATTTCTATATCCCTTCAAATATTGTTTACATAAAGGGAGACGTACGCCATTTTCAATAAATTCCCGGTAATAACAACGGTCTAATATCAATAATATATAGAAGATGTCGAAGCTGTATTCTGTAAACGTTCAGGTTAATAGGCTATCTTAAAATCAAAGTTAATAATTTGATATAAATTTAATTTATGGCTGGAGCCATAAATTAAATTAAGAATTTCCGTGTACAAGTCGTAATCAAATTAATTAACGGATAGTGGATTGGGCAACGCGTGGGGCACATGGTCGTGTACAAAAATATGTTGATACGGGGCGTAAACTCAAGTCACTCACTGACTAGTGATTATACAATAACTAAAATGAGTATATGGGACTAGTATGCATAGAATATAACATTTATTTGATACATATGCTTGAAAACTGTACAAAAATTACTCGACAACGGCAATTTGTATTTTCGCATTCCGACTAATCTGCCATCCGTAACATAACTTCGAACAGACTTTCAAATAATCGAAATCTGGTTACCTTATTCTACGACTCAGAGACTATAGAAACCAACAACAACAGTTGAGTATACAGTATCCCTTTAACTCAGACTAGTCGACTATACCGTATTAAAATTATCAGTGCTGGTGATTTATCTCTTCACAACATTTTCAGCAGCAGCAACAAGTTACAACACCGACATTTCTGCGACATATATTCTTCATCTTGGAGCCAATACAGAAAACACAGAGAACAGATACACCATCACTATTTATTCCTAGCCACCATATTTCTTCCTTATGTTATATTCATGGAATAAATACTGTATAAGCTAATATGATCCTCTAGATAGCCACGTCCTGGGTTATTTCCTCACTATTGCATACATTGATCTAACATTTACCACTCTACGCAATCGCCTTGACGAATGATGCATACATTGATCTAACACTTACCACTCTCCGCGATCGCCTTGACGAATGATGCATGCATTGATCTAACACTTACCACTCTCCGCGATCGCCTTGACGAATGATGCATACACTAATCTAACACTTACCACTCTCCGCGATCGCCTTGACGAATGACGCATACATTGATCTAACACTTACCACTCTCCGCGATCGCCTTGACGAATGACGCATACGTTGATCTAACACTTACCACTCTCCGCGATCGCCTGGACGAATGACGCATACATTAATCTAATACTTACCACTCTCCGCGATCGCCTTGACGAATGACGCATACATTAATATAATACTTACCACTCTCCGCGATCGCCTGGACGAATGACGCATACATTAATCTAATACTTACCACTCTCCGCGATCGCCTTGACGAATGATGCATGCATTAATCTAACACTTACCACTCTCCGCGATCGCCTTGACGAATGACGCATACATTAATCTAATACTTACCACTCTCCGCGATCGCCTTGACGAATGATGCATACATTAATCTAATACTTACCACTCTCCGCGATCGCCTTGACGAATGATGAATACACTGATCTAACACTTACCACTCTCCGCGATCGCCTTGACGAATGATGCATACATTGATCTAACACTTGCCACTCTCCGCGATCGCCTTGACGAATGATGCATACATTGATCTAACACTTACCACTCTCCGCGATCGCCTTGACGAATGATGCATACATTGATCTAACACTTACCACTCTCCGCGATCGCCTTGACGAATGATGCATACATTGATCTAACACTTACCACTCTCCGCGATCGCCTTGACGAATGATGCATACATTAATCTAATACTTACCACTCTCCGCGATCGCCTTGACGAATGACGCATACGTTGATCTAACACTTACCACTCTCCGCGATCGCCTTGACGAATGACGCATACGTTGATCTAACACTTACCACTCTCCGCGATCGCCTTGACGAATGATGATCTCATCCTTGTCAAAGGTATGGAACTGACAATTTCGAACGATGTCCTTACATATGTCTGAAAGACAAAACACCACGTAAAGTAATGCGAGCATGCACACGATACAAAATCTGGTCTCAGTACTCAATAGTATCACTTTAGTAACGTTTCGACGCCGATAAACTCGGTATGTAACCACTTCCGACCAGATGCCGATAGCCTGTGTATCTTTTTGTTATTCGCCAGAAACCGATTCAAAACTCGAAACTATTCATAAATTGAAAATAAGATTGTTAAATAGTTTTCGAAGTCAAGAAAGGGGGATAACTCTGTGAAAAATGATTTGTTTTTGTCGTCCATATATATGTTGCACAATATAGCAATGTATGGGTATCAATATATCTTAAAATTTCAATTCTCTACCTTCAAAATTGTGTGAGGTGTTAATTACACAATGATGGTACAAAAAATCAAAACGGTCAAAATGATTCTGAGTCAAGAAAGAGAAATATCTCGATGAAAAATGTTTTTTTTGTCTGTCGTTCATATACATTTTGCACACTAGCATATATAAATGGGTAACCCTGTTATAAAGTTTCAATTGACTACATTCGAAACTGTGGGTGGAATTTATTACACAATGAAGGTGAATATATTTTTCCAAACTATTTTCATCAGTTGACCATGGTATGTCGGGCGTGATTGTTAGATATAGGTTCATCATTTTCTAACCTCGGTTGTTAGATTGGCAATGATATTAGCTGTTGTATTGTGTTGATGTTGCTGTTGGATCAGATTAATACTTTCCACCGAAGGTTGATCAATGGGTCCATTATACGCTCTTTACATTTGGATTGTTCACAACATGAACGTGAAGAACTGATGGGTACTGGATTCTTCTGACGCAACCCCAGTTTTACACGTGGTGAGTGTCTTATTTTTCGCCTTTGTCACATTTCGATCTCAGGTAGCTATACAAATAATTTACAGTAAGTGAAAACGCATTATACTAATCCACGGTCACGGCGTGCATACCTATATATGAGACGATAATTGTGCTGTCAACTGCTACGTTGACCTATCGCTCCAAAATGAGACATGCTGATACAACAGCTATATATCACGTGCTTTGCTTGTGTATTATCCATTGGGTACACATATTCATATTGTAACACACATGCTTCATTCATTTCACGCGCACGGTCGTGTTTAAAAAGGTGCGAAAGTTTCCTGTGGGAAAATATTCATAATTAGAATGAATTACTACCCATGCTTCTTTTGTCGTTAAAGACTGAATAATAGAGAGGGTATGGCGCTGGGTGAGCTTTATATTATATAGGTTGGGAGATCATATTGACTTGATATCCGAGACACAATGTAGAGTATGTCTGAACGAATAACAAACCTCTTGATTCTGTCGTGTTACACAAGTGTTTACAAGCCTGTGCATGGATAAAGTTAAACAATTACAATACTGTGTTACCACAAATCGTCGATATGTTCTGAGCATGGGGAGATATGCACAATAACTGACCTTCTTTTATAAATATCAAAAGTTACTTAACCTCGATCAGATAACGAAATGCGATCACGCTTATTATGTATTACGGTGGACTTGTACCATTTATAACATTTCCGTGACGTCATCCATTGTCGATAGCAGGTGTCTATCCTGACGAGATTTTAAACAAATATTTTTTAATAAAATTTGAATTTTGAATGTATTTTGAGTTGACACTGGTATTTGAACCTTGATATTTTTCTTCAATTCTTTGAGTGTGAATATGTATTTGGATGTTATTTGGTTTATTGCTAGTCAAATTGTCATTTAGTATGTACGACTAACGTGTTTTAATAATTTAATTGTAACTCGTCTTTCACCCACTTTTGCTTTACAAAAGCCTCAATACAATATTATATTGTTTAGAAGTGTTTACTTATTTACAAGCAATTGTGTGTAATTGGCCTATGTTTTGGAGAACAGTTGTGACCTATACAAATGTGCTTATATGGTTACTGAGTGATACTCAGTCTATGCGACTGGCAAGTTTCACTCTTCTCACCCGTAATTATTTGGAAATAATCAGCTGACTGGAGACATTCAATGGGACAATGCGCATGACAACATCATATTATTAATTAAATTAAAGCGTGGGGTAAGCTAATCGCCAACATCGACAATATCATGCTTGGGGCTCGTGAAGGGGTTAACCCTTTACCCAACAGAAGGGCCCTGTGCCAATGCATTCTCTTATATATGCGAGTCGACCATAGGTCGCCTCGCATATATAAGAGAATGCATTGGCTTAACACATTAAAAATTATAAAATTGTTAAAGAATGTAAGAAAAAATGGTAAAAAGTGTTAAAAAAAGATTTTTTTTAGGCCAATGCATTCTCTTATATATGCGAGGCGACCTATGGTCGACTCGCATATATAAGAGAATGCATTGGCACAGGGCATAACTGTAACTATCACAATGTGGTCAAGGAGCCGGTTCCAATGATATCCCTATTTGTATGGTTCTATTGAGACAGACCGAAGATATTTTAGGCTGTTGAAGCTTTATTTGGCCGGTTTTGGCCGGTTTGTTGGGTAAAGGGGTAATAGAATTAACAAATTTAGTTTTTCCAAGTTTATATATTACACAATCAAATAACCATGATAGGCTTCTTTCTGGTATTTGGACAGCTTTAACCACCAGACGGTCAGAAATGTTCTAAGTAAGATAGACACATCGTTAGTATTGGATATGCATATCAAATACCAACAAGGTGGCTATATCTATAACTTAGTACATGCCGAACATCGTAGTTTACATGGATTTCGGTTAACTCGATTTTAATTCTTTGCCTTCTGTTTCCAAATTAAAATAAAAAATCAGCAAATTATTGAGTGTATGTAATCGAATAAATCAATTTGGACTTAAACATTCATTATACGAATGCCATTCTTGAACCTAGGATATTACAATAAACTAACAGAGTTACCCGGCGTTGCCCAGGTTAAAGTGACGTGAAACCCTCTGCATGCTGTGGATATTTGTTGGGAATAGAGATTACTCTGGCTCAATGTGTATATTCAAATAGCATCACCAAACAGGATTCTTACACAGTCATGGAATATAAGTAGTGGCTCACCTTGTCGATTGTCATTTTGTTTATCGCGATTAATCCGTTCCACCAATAAAGAAATATGTATTTATTTACAACTGTGTATACCTCAGACGTTATAACATGATACATGAACATCATAAACACATTAATTCGCAAAAATAAAAGACGACAATATGGTTTTAGATATAGAGATGTACCAATCAATCTAGTGGGTTGGCCAAAGATCTTGAAGACACCTGACTATCATATATATCTTCATGAAGATACAGATGATTTAAAGAAACGTATAGGTGCTCCTCTGTTCATGGTGCTATATATTGGCTAAATATTCTCAGTTTAAAAGAAATGTTGATGCGCAAGTATATCAGCTACATGTGCCCGACACAGAGCGAGATTTTGAGTTGTTTATATTAGTCGACGAGTCTGTTCTAACAAATCCGCTGTCAGATGTCAGTACTGGAGGATCTTGAAAAGTCATATGCTACTGACTGCGTTTTTTTTAAATCAGAAGAAAATATATTTGACTGCACACTGTGACAACTATTTTTGAACAGGCCTTCGATACAGGCCTTTCAGTGCACCCCTGACTCGAATGAGGCCATTTTTGACAGATTTAAGCCACATCATTAGACTCCTCATACCATGGGGATGTTTTTGTATAAGTGTGGTGGAAATTGGCGACTAAACCCATTATTATCAAATTTAGTGCCCACCACCCCAATCTCTCATCCAAACGACACCAATTTGGCACCTGTGTCATGAAGAAGAATATATATCAAGTTGGTGGAAATCGGCGCTAAAATTAGTTTTATCAATTTTGCTGCCCTCCCCCTTCAGTGCATCACTGACTCGAACGACGCCACTATTGACATATTTAAACCACGCCATTAGATTCTTCATTTCATGGGGATGAGTATGTGTACGTTTCGTGGCAATCTGCGACAAAAACAATTCTGCCCCTCCCTCTTTATTGCCCCTGACAACAACGGTGTCACTTTAGAAAATTCTAACCCGCACCATTATCTTTCCCGTACAAAGTTACCCCTAGTAGACACCTTTGGTATCATCTAGATGGTCCCCTGTTGATTTCTATAGAACACAGACAGACAGACAGACAGACATTTGCAAATATAGATATAGATGAAAGATCAATTGTGTGTCGATTATTGTTGTGCATTGTTTACAGCTATGTGT
Source organism: Siphonodentalium dalli (assembly GCA_032622095.1). Classification (NCBI taxonomy): domain Eukaryota; kingdom Metazoa; phylum Mollusca; class Scaphopoda; order Gadilida; family Siphonodentaliidae; genus Siphonodentalium; species Siphonodentalium dalli. Next base: position 179,452,127 of record CP136069.1, on the reverse strand, counting down.
GTGATTACATGCCATGCGCGACTGCATGCTTCATTTTGGCCAAATTTTCGAAGGTTAAAGTGATGTGAAACACTCCGGTAGGGTGATCAAATATAGTAGTTCAAAGTAGTTATTTTTACAATAGTATATCTAAATTGACAACACACACCGTCATTCTAATTATTAATTAAATGCAGTGAGTATCGATGGTGAAATCGTTTTCATTAGTTTGTTGCCGACAAATGCGTCCCTAATCGAGTAGTAAATATTTACATTTGAGCGTAGTTCAGACAATGTATTCTATGGAGTGGTACGGTCGATTTGCTTCAGGTTTTCGGCAGTGTTAGTAGAATGTTGCATTCCTCCAATTGGTATAGTGCCTGATTACTAACTTATCAGTTTCACGCACCCGAACAAGTCCATAATATGTCTTTAAGTGAACGTTCAGACGATCAAAGTTTTCCGTCGTGGGTAGTAACCGATAGCTGGACTGCGCATGCTCATGACAATATCGCGAGTAAAAATTGATATCAAGCACAGTTTGATTTTAGATGCGATATCGTGGCGGATATCCTTGGTTACCACCACTTGCGACGGAATCGCAGCCATGTGTACATAAGAATCGGTGGATGGAAAGGTCGTAGGGTAGTCAATAATGTGGTTAACCATGGCTTACGAACAACCCACGCTATCCTCATCTTCGACGACATCGCAATCGTGTGAACAGACTATATTATATATATCAACGATTTTGTCGGGCACGATTCCTCAACTTACGATTGAATCGTGGTCGTCTGAACGTTCACTAACTCTCGTCGATATAAATGTCATTTGTACATTCACTGCATGGTGGAATTACAGATATCTTAGTTTTCGAGTTTTTCTTTCTTTGGTCCTTCTTTCAGTGTTATCCCTCGTAATGATATATTTAAGTATAAAAGCTGACCAGTATTAATATTAAATATCTCCAACGAAATTATGAATTTTAGTGGTCGAATCTATTTTTGATTAACATCTTAATATTTAGCTCTTTTTATCACTCTCTTACAGCTAAATTTAATGTCGACCACAGTTCCATCCTTATTCATATTACGTTGCTCATTCAATTGTATACATGTGTAATTATAAAACTGTATATATATTTTATCATTACCAATAAATAATCTAATCTAATAAATATTATAATCTTACATGTATCTAAACTATGACGAAATACTTTTCTTAGTGATGATTCGCTTCTATTCAAGCATATATAGCCTCTGTAATGAAAATGCACGACCAAAATTTACAGGAAACATTTTCATCGTATGAGCGAAGTCTTTCAGTTCTGTTCTGTTGCACCAAAACCATTGATTATGTCATGTGCACAACTATCCTAACAATTGAGTACATAGGTTCTGTTTCAACCTTGTGCTTTAAAGTGTTTTAAGTAGAGCCCAGAATAAACTGATAAATGTTCGTTGTGACAGCTTTGCAAAGACTTGTATTAGACGCATCCTTTTATAGAGGTTAACAGAAACCCCCCTCCGTTGAATCGACACACGAAACAAAGGATCAATTTAAAAATCGATTCCGTACATAACTTGTATGACATTTTACATGATAATTGCAAATAACTATACCGGTTCAGTCATATCGCCAATGCACAGATGGTGCCAACAAAGGCGCCTCAAATATATTATACGCCGGTAGTTAAGGGATCAGAAATGGATTCTAACTGACCACTTCCCACCGATTACCAGAGGAATTTCACAATTTAAAATTTGAGAGGTTTTTAAAAACCCACATCGCATTTCGAGCTGCAATGTTCGTAACAAATTCCAGCGACTGTTATAATAAAATGGCGCCAACCACATGTCCCCCGAAAAACGATAGCCAACCACATTTCCCTCGAAAAAAAAAGATGGCCGACCACATGTCCTTCGAAAAAAGATAATGGCTTTTTCGGAACAAAAAAATCGAGATTTGGTAAAAAAAACATTCAAAAATTACCAATAAGAATGTTTAAAAGCTTTCGAAGTCAAGAAAGGGGGATAACTCTGTGAAAAATGAAAATATTTTCTGTCGTCCATATATATATGTTGCACATTAGAAATATATGGGCACAATATATCCTAAAGTTTCAATTCTCTACAATCAAAATTGTAGGAGGAGTTGATTTTTCTGCCGTCCATATATATGTTGCACAACATTGACAATGTTGGTGTTGGAATAAATCCGCACACTTATGGCTAATCTAACAGTGATTTCAATGGCTGATAAACTCATCGACCATGTGCGACAAACCAGAGTATATTCATGGGTAACACTATCCTATAGTTTCAATTCTCTAGAGTCGAAATTGTGGGATGAGTTGATTACATAATGAAGGTACCAACAAACAAAACGGTCCAAATGCTTCTAAGTCAAGAAAGAGGAATATCTCGGAGAAAAATTATTTTGTTTCTGTAATCCATATAATCCATATACGTTGCACATTAGCAATATATAAATGGATAACACTATCATAAAGATTCAATTCTCTACATTCGAAACTGTGGGAGGAATTGATTACAAAATGAAGGTGAAAAATATGTTTCACTTTCAGTTCACCACAGCTGGGAATCAGTAAGACTTGATGTTACTGAATTGCATGTATATATATTATGTCAACTCTTGCAATTAGCCAATCAGCGTCGATATATAGTGACGGTATATGATCTCACGTCGCCTCACATGACACCATATCCGACCACTAGGCGTCCCGTAACTTATAATATAACCTCAAATTGGCACACAATATCAAAATAATTCTAAGAATACAGGTACGGACAAAGATGCACCCAGGATGTACGATTCTCTGTCGAAAAATGGCAATAACTCCGCCAAAATGACTCTGACTGAACTCAAAATAACAGGTGCGCAGGTTCCCATGCTGATTGACATCTGTCCCATGTTTAGAAAAAATGACCAGAAAATGACAAAATACAGGCTCGGACAAAGTTCCGGACGGACTCACGCCCCCACATAGGGCCGCACGTACACACGGACGGGGTCAATACTATAGTCCTCCGGCGGAATGTCGGGGGATAATTAGTAAGACTTGATGTCATTGATTTACACGTGTACTTGTATAGTAAACTGGACATCCTTTCTCATTTCGGGCTCCGCGTGTATACTAATGTAGAGATTATTGTATCCTTTGGGCGCTGGGGGTTTTATTCATAGAATGGGAATTTTTGGGACGGATTAAAAGTCGAACTGCGACCCGGAGGCCGAGTCCGGTAAAGGTGTAGTTGGGAATTCTGGTGAGATGCATGAGAAACCTTCAGTGATAAGCCGTATATAGTTGTTGTAATAATTTGAAGGATTAGTTGTTTTAACGGAATTATGAGTTGGTCATTCGTGAAACCAATATATTTTATATTCGATAATTACAATCATGGGTATATAATATATGATCTTGAGCGCGTTACCATTTCTGCCATTGGTTTTCTTGTCTGCAGCTACTGTTGGAATTCAATGGGAGATAAATCTGTAGCTCAATCATTAGAAAGCTAATATTATGATATAGTACACTCACTGCATGGTTTATTTGTTGATTGATTGATTGATTGATTGATTGTGGTTTAGTGTCGTTTCCAGCAACTAAGGCCATATCACGACATTGACAGTGTTGGTGTTGGAGGAAATCCGCACACTTACGGCTAATCTGACAGTGATTTCAATGGCTGATAAACTCGTCGACCATGGGCGGCAAACCAACGGACATCGGCGAGTAACTGGCAACTCAACCAGATAACGATTTCGAGTTACAAAGTCCACGATGGAAACATGTTGATTTGAATTCTTATCGCCAGCGCTGGAGGGGGAGGCAACTCGGACTTCTACCCCTTACCGACTGAGACACCGAGCCCCCGTTTATTCGTTGAAATATGTTCACTTTGAAAGAGAACATGGACATTCTTTAGCAAACCAGAAATTATCGCTTTGAAGGAAGTGTCCAATGTTGCATTAAAAGGCTACTGTGCACTAAATCTGGACATTTATGGGACCATCCTCTTTTATATCAACAGAATATATGCAATAAATTAATGAATTTGAGCCATTGTGCAAAAATACACTCATGTGATCAATGAACGATGTAAACAACATGGTAATTATAATGAAATGAAAATGAATTTATGACTCCAGTCATAAATTCATTTTCATTATAATAACCATGTTGTTTGTATCGTTCATACGGTAAAGAAGTGTATATTGCACTCATCCATGGCTCAAATCCATTCATTTGTTGCATATATTCTGTTGAGTATAAAAGGAGATGGTCCCATAAATGTCCAGATTTAGTGCAGAGTAGCCCTTTAAAACAATATTTTCGAACATAATGAATCAGTAGTTGCACTAGATAAGTGTTCTAGCTTTTCAATTGAATGAATTCATGCGTTTGACGATGGAGCTTCAATACTGGAAGATTAAATTTCGGATTAGCAAATTTGCCATGTTCATCAATGATGGAATGATCCAGTTCTGCACCACCTTCGATCAGTTTGATTGTATCATTACATACATGTCATGCTCGGAATAATCCAACTCTGCACCACCTTCGATATAGATTGTATAATTACATACAGGTCATGCTTGGCATTACATCGTTGTTGTGGGGCAAATACCTGAGAGTGGGTGAAACATGGCCGCGACATAAGTGTGCCAATCGGTCATTATAATTGACAATGTTAGCACAATGTAAACGCCTTGTATTTGATCAATTTCACTGTTATACCATTGAGACACAGACCCTTATCTCCAGTCGATATGCCAATTGATAATCAAATAAGTGGATAAATATATGACATACTTTTATTCAGACTCAATGGCCGGATTCGTCATTCGTCATTCGCATGTCTAAGTGACGCATTCGTCATCTCTGGTTTATACCAGGTCCAGCCAAACCCATAGTTTATAAGTAGTGTCTCTATATCGTCCTGCTACATTAATGCCCTAATAATCGACTCCTTAACCACAGCAGAATTATGGGTAATATTTCAGGATTTAGTCGGAAATATGGCTTGTTGCCATTCATCGGAAAGCTCTCAGTGAGAGCTTTCCGATGAATGGCAACAAGCCATATTTCCGACTAAATCCTGAAAAATTACCCATACTTCTGCTGTGGTTAAGGAGTCAATTATTTAGGGCAGTAGTGTAGCTCGACGATATAGAAACAATCGTACTTTGCGGACCGCTGCGTTCTATCGACAGCGAAAATCGATAATTACGACGAGCATATCTTTATTGGAAATTTATAAGCGAGAAGCACTTATATGTGATAATTTGTTTTGCCAACTGTAAATTTTTTAAAAAGTTTTTATAACCTTAAATCGGCAAGTAGGCCATTTCATTCGACTGTCCAGCCATACCCGGTTTTGTGAGGCTAGACCTGAAATAACGAAAGCGTCTTTTCTGGACCGCGGTTTAGAATTGTGATGCAATGGGTAGAGCTGTACATAATAACGATGGACTGCGTGTCTATAATGTGAGAGTAGCGGCTTTGTGCTATCGTGTCATAGTTAATTCATGCTCACAAGAGAGTTGTTATAAGTATGCACTTGATAACGTAAATTGAGGGCGTGTCAATAACCATTACACCGGCCTGGTAACTGTGTAGTTTGATTGCTTGCTCATCTCACAGACTCAGCTAGCAACTGAAAGACCCAATCGCCTATTTATACCTGGTTTGGCTGGACCGCAATGTAAGTTTAAACCCGGTCATAGATTTGAGTAAAATCGGTTCCATGCAACTTTTCTTCAGTATGAAACAAAAAAGGACGTTTCTTTTCAGTCCATTCCTAACATGGTATGAATAGCGTTTGTCTCATTCATATGCGAAAACTTGAACACTGTGTAAAATATACATGACTTGGTTTAGTGTAAACAATATTTATTCTCCCCAATAATGACCATTATATAATGACTTGGTTTAAACAGGATTTAATGTCCCATATGGACTATCAAATATATAATTACAAGAAAGACAATAATTAGAATAAAATTGGTATTGGGCAACAAACCATTGGCTTATTTGAAGCCCTCTCACTATATGACGAATTTCATGAAATATTGCCCGGCAATTTTTCCAACTGTGTGAACATGCCAGAACGTTGTCTCTCTGTGGTAGAAGCACAGGGGCCTGTAACGCGCTCCGCTGTCCGCCCCCCTTTTGCGCTGCCCATATACGCCGCTGATATATACGCGCCTGCTTCACGCTAATGGTATAATAATAACACAAGGGTAACTGTAGAAATTCACCTTTTTACCATCACTCGCCGATCGATCAAATATAGCTCATTCACACCAGTAATGCCACAGATATAACCACGGATGTATCGGCGAAGAATTCATCTTTCAATCAATACCACAAACTCCCATCAAAACCATGCATATACATAGCATTTGATAATTTTTTAACCACCGAATATTGTCTCCGAAGACCGTAAATTTTCATTTTGATCCGGCTCAATACAAAATGTCGGAAATCTTCTTATAACTTCACCCCCGCGCGGCTTACTATAATTAAAAATCGGCCAAAAGATCAACTAAACGTTTAGCGCTCAGTGATTTCTTGTCGGCTAATAATTTATTTACTCATACAAATCAACAGATCGTCAGTAAACAATTTCTATAGAGGAGAAATCTGTCGATAATTCCAACTTTAAAACAAAAATTTGTCAAGTAACAAAGTTCCTAATTTTAATATTCATGACTGACATAGTAGAAACAGCCAATCGAATCTAACACTGAGCGGTGATTGGCTGTTTCTACTTGTGACTTGACAAATTTTTGTTTTAAAGTTGGAATTATCGACAGATTTCTCCTCTATAGAAATTGTTTACTGACGATCTGTTGATTTGTATGAGTAAATAAATTATTAGTCGACAAGAAATCACTGAGCGCTAAACGTTTAGTTGATCGTTTGGCCGATTTTTAATTATAGTAAGCCGCGCGGGGGTGAAGTTATAAGAAGATTTCCGACATTTTGTATTGAGCCGGATCAAAATGAAAATTTACGGTCTTCGGAGACAATATTCGGTGGTTAAAAATTTATCAAATGCTATGTATATGAATGGTTTTGATGGGAGTTTGTGGTATTGATTGAAAGATGAATTCTTCGCCGATACATCCGTGGTTATATCTGTGGCATTACTGGTGTGAATGAGCTATATTTGATCGATCGGCGAGTGATGGTAAAAAGGTGAATTTCTACAGTTACCCTTGTGTTATTATTATACCAGTAGCGTGAATCGGGCGCGTATATAGCAGCGGCGTATATGGGCAGCGCAAAAGGGGGCGGACAGCGGAGCGCGTTACAGGCCCCTGTGGGTAGAAATGACGTTTTAACGAAATAACTGACACAGTTAGAGTTATTGTTCCGCGTTGTTATTGTTAGCACTGTTAGCTGTATATGGTATGCCCATACGGACGTACCTTATACTTGTACATATAAATTCCCAGTGCCCACAGTACTATTTTGGCTCAGTTTTAAATTCGCGCACTTTAAATTCGCACACCTTGGCACGCGAATTCAAAACAGACAAACATTTTTTTTTTATATAAAAACCCAGTAGTTGACTTCAATTTCGGTTATTAATCCTTCCTGGAGGTTGATATAAAGACTATACCTATTATATTTCTATAACTTCGGTTATTCCGTATATATAACAACCTGCATTGTCCCTAATAGCAAAATTTATTATTCATAGTTTATGTGATCGGATGAGTCCTGTCCGTTAATTCATATGTTCCATATAAGCCTTTAATTATTCGGCGTCACGTCGTCGCCATGGGGCCGATACTGCGGCGACAGGGTGACACATGACTGTGATGTAAGTCTGCCGATCGGAAATTTCCAGATGAATTTGCATGGAGTGCATGGGGATATTTTCACCAACTAAAATAACAGCAAATAATCTTCCCATAAGGAATGATGATATAAGTTGTCCATTGGCGAGATTAATAACAATGAGCAAAAATGTTCATGTTCAGAATCGAAAGGCTTCAGCACAGTGTTTCACATCACTTTAACCGCTCTGTTTTATACATTGTCACATATAAGCCTTGATCGCAGTCAGATTATTGATATGTGAGAGTGTATGACATTTACATGGCTGCAATGTAAATGTGTCAATCGTTCATTATAATTGACGCTGTTAGCACAATGTAAACGCCTTATATTTGATCAGGTTACTGTTATATCATTGAGACAAGGGTCCATTTCTCTAGTCGATATGACAATATTCTGCAGCGTATAGGCTGAAATCTTCGACCACAGCGGTTTAATCAGCTCAGAAAACACGACGTTCGAGAACGTAGAAATGTCAATATTTAGACATCTGAAATAAGTGTATTATTTAGCCCTTCATTAAACTTGGACCAATTTATTTCCCGATTCAAAATGCGTCGTGCGGGGATAATATCGCAAACTAAAGTAACAGTAAATAATCTCCGTATAAGAATGATGGTACTGTGTATATATAAGTTGTCCATCTGAATAGCATTGGCAAGATTAATAAGGATTATCATGTTCGGAGCCTAAAGACCCCATCACCTAAACATGTCCGATTTATACATTATCACATAGGCCTTGATCAGATTATTTTCGTGGGCCGATACTTAAGAAATTAATGTAGTGGGTGTGTTTATGTGTTATTTGGGGCTGTGTTCGACGAAGCGGTTTATGTGCCCCAAACGACCACATCGCCGTATCGCCAATAACACAAGCACCCAGCACTACACATCCGATGCTTTTATTTATATATCTTTTTGATTATTTATTCCCATAAAAAAGCTGAACGCTTTCTTATTTATTTTCGTAAAATCTTATATCGACGAGCAAGTAATTCATTTGCACAATTTAACACAGAATTTAACAGTGTATGTTTCTGTAAAATGGTGGGAGGATTCAATGTTAATGCTCTATCCTCGCCCTCCATCCTATAATAGATATGGAGGATCTACAACGAGTCCCCAGTTTACAAAACGAGTCCAGTAAATTAGGTCTGGACCGAGCCTTTAGCGAGGTCCAGACCTTATTTACTGAACGATTTTTGTAAATTCCGCTATAAACTGGGGACGAGTTATAGATTCTATTTATTACATGATCCAAAACCTAGACAAAACATACTTAAATCAACAAATGAGACGCGAAACTAACACATGTTTCTATAAGGCATGAGATGACATTTCACGTAACTATGCGTTGTTTGCCCGCTTAAAAAAATAGTCCCAGATAAATCAATACTCTTTGGCGTATTTAGTTGCGTATATTTAATGACATAACTTTCAAACTCTTCATTCGTCCATAGTTTGTTGGAATCATATTGGAAGCCATAGTATTTTGAGACGTAGCGTACGAAATGTAAACAGACGACAAACCGGAAGTCAAATGTCACCTGGCACTATTTCATGTTATTAAACGAACGTTTAATATCACCATTTATAGAATGGGTTTATTGAATGGAATAAGGGTAGGATCATAAATAAATAAATATATATATATATATATATATATCTCTCTCTCTCTCTCTCACTTATTCGCACCCTCTGCTTCGCACCTTCCCTCTGCCTCTCGCGACTTTTATTAACAGTACATGTACATGTATAATACTTCCATTCCTTCCCACCGATCCCCCTTCTCCACGTAATGGAGAGGGCGCGGAACAAAAGGGGCGCAAACTAAACAAAAGCCCATGGGATTGTTGTTTAATCCCTTTTCCAATTCACCTATCTATACAATATTGTCCAAACTTTTGTTAAATGTCCATATATGTTACATGTATTAATATTGGAATAAATATGTTTACATCAATTTTAATTGTAATTTATTTTTTTCAATAATTCAGAATTACGACTTTCATAAACATTGTCAAAATTGCCAACAACAAAAAAACATGCCAAAATGACAATTTAATAAACAAAATAATAGTGACAGCGGTACTTATGAGAATCGCTTCGCCCGACCAACATCATATATTAACCCAACAGAAGGGCCATGTGCCAATGCATTCTCTTATATATGCGAGTCGACCATAGGTCGCCTCGCATATATAAGAGAATGCATTGGCTTAACACATTACAAATTATAAAATTGTTAAAGAATGTAAGAAAAAATGGTAAAAAAAAGATTTTTTTTAGGCCAATGCATTCTCTTATATATGCGAGGCGACCTATGGTCGACTCGCATATATAAGAGAATGCATTGGCACAGGGCATAACTGTAACTATCACAATGTGGTCAAGGGGCCGGTTCCAATGATATCCATATTTGTATGGTTTTATTGAGACAGACCGAAGATATTTTAGGCTGTTGAAGCTTTATTTGGCCGGTTTTGGCCGGTTTGTTGGGTAGAGGGTTAATCGATATTATATGCGCGAACCTGACAAATTCTATTTATATGGTTCCCATACAGAACTTTTCAGAAATTTTATCTACCTAAATATACGTTATCTTGGAATAAATTACCAAAGCCTACTACAAATGTATTACTCATCCTGAATTTAAGAAGAATTTCAAATTAATTGATCCACCCACGAAACCTCCCCAATTCTTTACTAATGGTCCAAGAAAACTAAGCATCTTACACTGCAGAATTCGCAGCTACAGTAGTGAACTCAAATAAGATATGTACAACAATTTTATCTCCGATATCTCTAAATGCATATGTGGATACGAAGTCGAAAATGCCTTTCATTATTGCTTTGAGTGTCCTCTGTGTGTAACCGAAAGATACGAAATATTCGACAAGATTGCAACCCACCTATTTATAATATTTAATAGTTCCTCCTTACTCACAGGGATATCATCAGAATCGAATCAACGAACTGCTTTCTCATTATGTTCATTCATACACTTCATCAACGAATCGATTTGATTAGACCCTCTCTGCAGAAAATATTGGCGATCCTCCGTGCTTTACAAATATTGACAATCTCAGATGAAATTTTATAAGCAGAATGATAGGACTGACAGCGACGACAAACACACTACATATCACCCTGTATATATGTTATGTTCGTCATCTACATTGTATTTGTTAAAATGTTAACCCTTTACCCAACAAACCGGCCAAAACCGGCCAAATAAAGCTTCAACAGCCTAAAATATCTTCGGTCTGTCTCAATAGAACCATACAAATATGGATATCATTGGAACCGGCTCCTTGACCACATTGTGATAGTTACAGTTATGCCCTGTGCCAATGCATTCTCTTATATATGCGAGTCGACCATAGGTCGCCTCGCATATATAAGAGAATGCATTGGCCTAAAAAAAATCTTTTTTTAACACTTTTTACCATTTTTTCTTACATTCTTTAACAATTTTATAATTTTTAATGTGTTAAGCCAATGCATTCTCTTATATATGCGAGGCGACCTATGGTCGACTCGCATATATAAGAGAATGCATTGGCACAGGGCCCTTCTGTTGGTTAAAGGGTTAATAGGAGAGGGCGGGTGTAAGATGTCAAAACTTGTGCACCGACCCTCTTGTAATATTATATTAAAATAAAAATATGTTAAAACAACACCATCATAGCCAGACAATGTTGTAATGTGGACGACACCCGAGAGTATGTGAGATATGGCTGCAAGGTAAATGTGCCAATCGGTCATTATAACTGACGCTGTTAGTACAATGTAAACGCCTTGTATTTGATCAATTTTACTGTTATATCATTGAGACGCGGGCCAGTCGATATGACAATATGCTGTAATATATCGGTTATCGGCTTCACATTTCTATTGATTTCGAATTACCGGTACCAGGAACTGATCTGCGCTTGTCCACTCATACGAACACAGCTTCATTCACGAGGTAGGAGTATAAAGAGCAGATTTAGCAGCACTATCCCTCGGGACTGGGATAAAAAAAAACACAAAATCGGATTCACCCCTTGTACTGAAGTATCATATGGCATACTTGCCTGGTATAACACCAACATACCCTCGTGCATACATGTTCATATTGGACCTCAATAGTCACATAGATTCATAATGGACTTATTTGATTCTGAAATAAGCCCCCAATGAACTTGCAGCCCTCTCCCATTCAGTTTTATGGCGCGGGCCACAGTCAAAACAAATTATAAAGAGCGTATATCTGGTCAGACGATTCGGGTTCATCTATAGAGCGTAAATCAGATTCAAATAATGCCGATATGGGTTCAATATGACCTAATTTTCAGGAGCGCATGCTGTGTAACATTGATGCTGTGTAACATTGATGCTGTGTAACATTGATGCTGTGTAGCATTCATGCTATGTAACATTCGTGTCGTGTAACATTCATGTCGTGTAACATTCATAACATTCATGTCGTGTAACATTCATGTCGTGTAACATTCATGCTGTGTAACATTCATGCTGTGTAACATTCATGCTGTGTAACATTGATGCTGTGTAACATTGATGCTGTGTAACATTCATGCTGTGTAACATTCATGCTGTGTAACATTCGTGCTGTGTAACATTCATGCTGTGTAACATTCATGCTGTGTAACATTCATACTGTGTAACATTGATGCTGTGTAACATTGATGCTGTGTAACATTCATGCTGTGTAACATTCATGCTGTGTAACATTCATGCTGTGTAACATTCGTGCTGTGTAACATTGATGCCGTGTAACATTCGTGCTGTGTAACATTGATGCTGTGTAACATTCTTGCTGTGTAACATTCGTGATGTGCAACATTGATGCTGTGTAACATTCATGCTGCGTAACATTCATGCTGTGTAACATTCATGCTATGTAACATTCATGCTGTGTAACATTCATGCTGTGTAACATTCGTGCTGTGTAACATTCATGCTGTGTAACATCATGCTGTGTAACACTCATGCTGTGTAACATTGATGCTGTGTAACATTCGTGCTGTGTAACATTGATGCTGTGTAACATTGATGCTGTGTAACATTGATGCTGTGTAACATTGATGCTGTGTAACATTCATGCTGTGTAACATTCATGCTAAGTAACATTCATGCTGTGTAACATTCATGCTGTGTAACATTCGTGCTGTGTAACATTCATGCTGTGTAACATTCATGCTGTGTAACATTCATGCCGTGTAACATTGATGCTGTGTAACATTGATGCTGTGTAACATTGATGCTGTGTAACATTCATGCTGTGTAACATTCATGCTGTGTAACATTCGTGCTGTGTAACATTCATGCTGTGTAACATTCATGCTGTGTAACATTCATACTGTGTAACATTGATGCTGTGTAACATTGATGCTGTGTAACATTCATGCTGTGTAACATTCATGCTGTGTAACATTCATGCTGTGTAACATTCGTGCTGTGTAACATTGATGCCGTGTAACATTCGTGCTGTGTAACACTGATGCTGTGTAACATTCTTGCTGTGTAACATTCGTGATGTGCAACATTGATGCTGTGTAACATTCATGCTGCGTAACATTCATGCTGTGTAACATTCATGCTATGTAACATTCATGCTGTGTAACATTCATGCTGTGTAACATTCGTGCTGTGTAACATTCATGCTGTGTAACATCATGCTGTGTAACACTCATGCTGTGTAACATTCATGCTATGTAACATTCATGCTGTGTAACATTCATGCTGTGTAACATTCGTGCTGTGTAACATTCATGCTGTGTAACATCATGCTGTGTAACACTCATGCTGTGTAACATTGATGCTGTGTAACATTCGTGCTGTGTAACATTGATGCTGTGTAACATTGATGCTGTGTAACATTGATGCTGTGTAACATTGATGCTGTGTAACATTGATGCTGTGTAACATTCATGCTGTGTAACATTCATGCTATGTAACATTCATGCTGTGTAACATTCATGCTGTGTAACATTCGTGCTGTGTAACATTCATGCTGTGTAACATTCATGCTGTGTAACATTCATGCTGTGTAACATTAATGAGTTCCGCCTTTTTGATTATATTTGTTTTCGTTGTGTGATTTTAAATCCTTTAATAGACATACATGTATCACCTTTAAAGCCGGTGGCCCGTTTGAAGCTCGACAATTACATGCATATATATGTTTTTGTTATATGTCAGTCCGGCGGGATATAAAGGTCGTTATGTGCCACAAATAAATATATATATTCAAGTGATAGATATATAACAAAATCAGGTCCTGACATTTCTTCGACACGGAACAATAAAGAGCTTTCCATATTAGTCTATTCCTGACATCATCACAATAAAGAGCGTTCCTTGTTAGTCTATTCCCGACACGGAACAATAAAGAGCGTTCCTTGTTAGTCTATTCCCGACACGGAACAATAAAGAGCGTTCCGTGTTAATCTATTCCTGACATGATCAACATCAAGAGCGTTCCGTGTTAATCTATTCCTGACATGGAACAATAAAGAGCGTTCCGTGTTAATCTATTCCCGACATGGTCAAAATAAAGAGCGTTCCGTGTTAGTCTATTCCCGATATGGTCAAAATAAAGAGCGTTTATTTTAAATATTAGTGGTTGATTGATTGATTGATTGATTTATACATTGGGGGTTATTGTCGCTTTAGCCACTAAGGCCATATCACGACATTGCCAGTTTTAGTGGTGGAGGAAATCCGCACACTTGCGACTAATCTAACAGTGATTTCAATGGCTGATAAACTCGTCAACCATGTGCGACAAACCACCGGCCATCGGCGAGTAACTGGCAACTCCACCAGATAACGATTTCGAGTTACAAATTCCACACTGGAAACATGTGGATTTGAACCCTTATCGCCAGCGCTGGAGGGCGAAACGGCTTGTATTGGTACCCCTAACCGATTGAGCCACCGAGGCCCCCTAAATATTAGTGGAAAATTGTCCAGAAGTATTAACGTAAAGCTGACATTTCGCGTGTACGGACTCTCCAATTTATTATACTATTGTTACAAAATGTAACCTGTTCATATTATCGTCTAGCCGAAGAAGTCCTAGATCATGCCATGAATCTCTACTCTGGCTAACGCCCGTAGAGATCATATTCCACCAGTACAAAACCAGTACGAAAAAATAGCATGGGGAATATCTCTTAGTTGTTAATTGTTCCTTAATAATGTAATTCACTGTAGGTGAATGTCCTAACTCTAACTTGCATGCTTGTCTCTTACTTTTGTGAGCCGATATCGCAATAAACATGGAATTAATTACCCGGGATAAGTGCCATAATTGTAAGCGACTCAATGCAAAATTGCTCACAAATTCACTTAAATCTTGAAATTTCGAGTCTGGACCTTCACCTTCAGTGAAGTACATTATTAAGGAACTGATAACTAAGATGTATATTCCCCACGTTATTTTTTCGACTTTGTAAGGTTCCCTATCAAAAGTTCAAACAGTTCCAATGTTTTGTACTGGTGGACTATGATATCTAAGGGCGTTAGCCAGAGTAGAAATTCATGGCATGATCTAAAGAAGTCCAATAGACCGAAACCATCCAACAACAAATATTGTTTTTATTCTATCCACTAAAGAGCGTCTGTCTCACGTTTTTTGCGAAAAAAATGAAAACACATTGAAAATTATATGACATTGGTAAGTTTATTTAAGACTATATACATGTATATAGAGCCTACAGTTCGACATTTCGTGTTTTATCAACCTATCTTATCCCTCTACATGGACGTAAGTTGGAGATGCAGTTAGCGGTGTCCGTTTAAACCCCAAATTAAAATGAGTAACTGCATGCTGGCTTTTGCTATGTTAAAAGGATAAAGATTGTGAGTATCCTACACTGTTGGAATCATTATCCTGTGTCAAATGGTGTCACCCCTCCCACGAATTCCGAATACCAGGTAAAACAGACGGGGAGATGACATAGCGATGACTATTGAATGCTAGTTAAGAGGGAGATAAAGTGGCAACATTTAAATGGGGTATTCAGGGTTATTTTCAAGACAAGATTACTCCATATTTACAAACATCAGACTGATACTGCATGTCTTGTTGGAATGTTTGAGCATATATCTAGTGACAACGCAAAGCAAATGTTTTGGTTTGGTACATTTGATGGAAATATTAAAAACAATGATATACAATGGTGACCTACTTTTTAATAATGTCCAATAATATCCAACCTGGGATCAAAATGAAAATTCCGTTTCGTTGTACTAGATACGTCTTCAAACTTTCCAAAAAGGTATGATATGGTCACCTGCGCTTTGTAAGGTTTGATCAATCTTTTCTAAAAATTAACACTGAATTCTCCATTCTAATTTGCCACTTTACCCCCCCCCTAGATGGGGTGAATAATGAATGCCAGTTAATATAGAGGGGTGAATACTGAATGCCAGTTAACATAGAGGGGGTGAATACTGAATGCCAGTTAACATAGAGGGGTGAATACTGAATACCAGTTAACATAGAGGGTGAATACTGAATGCCAGTTAACATAAAAAATAACCATTCTTTTTTAGGTAGGTCGATTACTGGCTGCGAGAAAATAAATCAAACATTTTATCATTTCATATTTTAGGTTTGTGTTGGCCATTTGCAGAACTATCGTTTATCATGTGAAGGACCAGAGCAACATAAACCACATAAATATTTTTCAAACACTCAATACTGATTACATTTTTCAGACACGATGTTGGTTTGTGGTGATTGTTTTCTTTAAAAAATAGTTCTACAAATGGCCACAAAAAACCCCATAAATATTCAATGTCACGCAGACAGTGGCCAAAGGTAATTGCCGACGGACGCACGGCTAGACGAACCACTGAACGACGGACATCATAAAACACATGGTAATAGTTCACACTTGACAATTCAATTCAATTATTTATTCACTCAACAAATCGTCAAATATGACACAATAGAGCTCGGTGGAATACAGTGCATATACTTTCTGTGCAAATTACAAAAGTGGTGCGCGTTGAAAATTACACATATTATAATAATACAGTTGATTGAGAACAGCCCATGGTTGTGCAAATGTCGGATTTTAATGTATTACGTATATAGTATGCCTCAGGAGTTTTTGAATAAAATCAGGACCCGTCTAATGAAAAGAGATAGGTTTTTCAAGGTTTTATGTCGTTTACAGTTAAAAAGTTCACTTAATTTGATGGTATTTGGTCGACAATAATAATATTTGTGTTTGTATTTGACTCGCAGGTCTTTTAAACACGGGCATGGCTATATTACGTGGAATTCGTCCCCTATATTTGTACCGCATAGAGTACATAGTCTATCGGAATAATCTGAGTTAATCCATGAACCAGATTCGATTGGTAAGTGGTGGTTGCGGGTACGAAATTTCAGAAGTATTTGGACATTGTCAAGTTGAGCTAAAATTGAAACAACATTGCCCACCCATGTACACCGCCAATTGACGAGTTTCCCTTCCCCACCCATGTACACCGCCAATTGACGAGTTTCCCCTTTCAACTTAACGTATCTTTGTTTGGCATCGGAAATGATTGTATTTTACGCGAGTTTTCCCATCAATAATTTTGCAAGCAGTCTAAAAGAAATGCAAATTGACCCTAATGTATAATCAATACTATTTTCCTAGCCCGTCTCAGAGAACAATGAATAGCGGCAGATTTATTTTTCAAGGACCGCGATATTTAATCAATGGTCATAGATGTGTCAACCTTGTTCAATATTGTTTTACCATAGGGAGTTTGAGATGGCATTACTTGTATGTATTGCCCCCATATGCGGAGAGTATATATACATTACATAATATTATACATGTATCGAGTGTTATATGCATAACTATTCACAGAGTAGTCCACATGACATTGGATTGTAGGTCCATTTGGAGCTTTTGGTTAGACGTCTATAGCGCCAACCAGTGTTACTTGTAGCGCTTTCGCCTCTTGTAAGAGTGCAGCTGATGGAGAGGAAACTGGCTGTATCTTTAACTATGTTGATTCTGTTTGACTCAACATCGTTTGTGACAATAACATTCTTGCCACCAAGTACAACAACTTGCAGAGCAGTGTCCCTGAGTTGATCCAGGAAGAAAAATGTGTCAAAGCCATAGGCATCAAGAATTCGTTCCCAATACATGTTTCGCAGATTGAATATTAATAGGGAGTTACATTTAGTCGGTGCTTGATCGAGATCATTTTCATACAGTTTCAGACATGTAGAACATAATGACCCGATATCAACCAGAGGTAACCTCATACCAGCTGAAACCGAAGCTCGAAGGCTGATATAAGATTATCGAGGGCTGATATCTGGCCTAATATCGCACCAACCGAGTAATACCCTATTTATTTATTAGATCGCCTCTTAATAACTGACGACTCTTTCAAATGTCCAACATCAAAGCATGTTCAGTCCATTATGATTTGTTAACGAAACACGTATGTACTGATATTCTAATTAGGGTGAACAAAGATGACATTATAATTTCCAATGCATGTCAATTCAAGTAGTTTTATTGCATATATAAATGGGCATTAAAGCATTTATCGCATATAAAACATTGTAACTTAAAAAAAACAATTCAATCGAGTTAAGGTCCCCAGCGGATGGAGGGCGTAACAGATGCTCGTGTACCAGCGGATGAAGGGCGTAACAGATGCTCGTGTACCAGCGGATGAAGGGCGTAACAGATGCCCGTGTACCAGCGGATGGAGGGCGTAACATATGCTCGTGTACCAGTGGATGGAGGGCGTAACATATGCCCGTGTACCAGCGGATGGAGGACGTAACATATGCTCGTGTACCAGCGGATGGAGGGCGTACCAGATGCTCGTGTACCAGCGGATGGAGGGCGTAACAGATGCTCGTGTACCAGCTGATGAAGGGCGTAACATATGCTCGTGTACCAGTGGATGGAGGGCGTAACATATGCCCGTGTACCAGCGGATGGAGGACGTAACATATGCTCGTGTACCAGCGGATGGAGGACGTAACATATGCCTGTGTACCAGCGGATGGGGGCGTAACAGATGCTCGTGTACCAGCGGATGAAGGGCGTAACAGATGCTCGTGTACCAGCGGATGGAAGGCGTAACAGATGCTCGTGTACCAGCGGATGGATGGCGTAACAGATGCTCGTGTACCAGCGTATGGAAGGCGTAACATATGATCGTGTACCAGCGGATGGAGGGCGTAACAGATGCTCGTGTACTAGTGGATGGAGGGCGCAACATATGCTCGTGTACCAGTGGATGGAGGGCGTAACATATGCTCGTGTACCAGCGGATGGAGGGCGTAACAGATGCTCGTGTACCAACGGATGGAGGGCGTAACAGATGATCGTGTACCAGCGGATGGAGGGCGTAACATATACTCGTGTACCAGCGGATGGAGGGCGTAACATATACTCGTGTACCAGCGGATGAAGGGCGTAACAGATGCTTGTGTACCAGCGGATGTAGAGCGTAACAGATGATCGTGTACCAGCGGATGGAGGGCGTATCAGATGCTCGTGTACCAGCGGATGGAGGGCGTAACATATGCTCGTGTACCAGCGGATGGAGGGCGTAACAGATGCTCGTGTACCAGCGGATGAAGGGCGTAACATATGCTCGTGTACCAGCGGATGGATGGCGTAACAGATGCTCGTGTACCAGCGGATGGAGGGCGTAACAGATGCTCGTGTACCAGCGGGTGGAGGGCTTAACATATGCTCGTGTACCAGCGGATGAAGGACGTAACAGATGCTTGTGTACCAGCGGATGGAGGGCGTAATATATGCTCGTGTACCAGCGGATGGAGGGCATAACATATGCTCGTGTACCACGGATAGAGGGCGTAACAGATGCTTGTGTACCAGCGGATGAAGGGCGTAACATATGCTCGTGTACCAGCGGATGGATGGCGTAACAGATGCTCGTGTACCAGCGGATGGAGGGCGTAACAGATGCTCGTGTACCAGCGGGTGGAGGGCGTAACATATGCTCGTGTACCAGCGGATGAAGGACGTAACAGATGCTTGTGTACCAGCGGATGGAGGGCGTAATATATGCTCGTGTACCAGCGGATGGAGGGCATAACATATGCTCGTGTACCAGCGGATGGAGGGCGTAACAGATGCTTGTGTACCAGCGGATGAAGGACGTAACAGATGCTTGTGTACCAGCGGACGAAGGGCGTAACGGATGCTCGTGTACCAGCGGATGGAGGGCGTAACATATGCTCGTGTACCAGCGGATGGAGGGCATAACAGATGCCCGTGTACCAGCGGATGGAGGGCGTAACATATGCTCGTGTACCAGCGGATGGAGGGCATAACAGATGCTCGTGTACCAGCGGATGGAGGGCGTAACAGATGCCCGTGTACCAGCGGATGGAGGGCGTAACATATGCTCGTGTACCAGCGGATGGAGGGCGTAACAGATGCTCGTGTACCAGCGGGTGGAGGGCGTAACATATGCTCGTGTACCAGCGGATGAAGGACGTAACAGATGCTTGTGTACCAGCGGATGGAGGGCGTAATATATGCTCGTGTACCAGCGGATGGAGGGCATAACATATGCTCGTGTACCAGCGGATAGAGGGCGTAACAGATGCTTGTGTACCAGCGGATGAAGGACGTAACAGATGCTTGTGTACCAGCGGATGAAGGGCGTAACGGATGCTCGTGTACCAGCGGATGGAGGGCGTAACATATGCTCGTGTACCAGCGGATGGAGGGCGTAACAGATGCCCGTGTACCAGCGGATGGAGGGCGTAACATATGCTCGTGTACCAGCGGATGGAGGGCATAACAGTTGCTCGTGTACCAGCGGATGAAGGGCGTAACGGATGCTCGTGTACCAGCGGATGGAGGGCGTAACATATGCTCGTGTACCAGCGGATGGAGGGCGTAACATATGCTCGTGTACCAGCGGATGGAGGGCGTAATATATGCTCGTGTACCAGCGGATGGAGGGCGTAACATATAATCGTGTACCAGCGGTTGAAGGGCGTAAAAGATGCCCGTGTACCAGCGGATGGAGGGCGTAACAGATGCTCGTGTACCAGCGGATGGAGGGCGTAACAGATGCTCGTGTACCAACGGATGAAGGGCGTAACAGATGCTCGTGTACCAGCGGATGAAGGGCGTAACAGATGCTCGTGTACCAGCAGATGGAGGGCGTAACATATGCTCGTGTACCAGCGGATGAAGGGCGTAACAGATGCTCGTGTACCAGCGGATGAAGGGCGTAACAGATGCTCGTGTACCAGCGGATGAAGGGCGTAACATATGCTCGTGTACCAGCGGATGAAGATCGTAACAGATGCTCGTATACCAGCGGATGGAGGGCGTAACAGATGCTCGTGTACCAGCGGATGAAGGGCGTAACATATGCTCGTGTACCAGCGGATGGAGGGCGTAACAGATGCTCGTGTACCAGCGGATGAAGGGCGTAACATATGCTCGTGTACTAGCGGATGGAGGGCGTAACATATGCTCGTGTACCAGCGGATAGAGGGCGTAACATATGCTCGTGTACCAGCGGATGAAGGTCGTAACAGAAGCTAGCGTACCAGCGGATGGAGGGCGTAACAGATGCTCGCGTATCAGCGGATGGAGGGCGTAACAGATGCTCGTGTACCAGCGGATGAAGGGCGTAACAGATGCTCGTGTACCAGCGGATGGAGGACGTAACAGATGCTCGTGTACCATCGGATAGAGGGCGTAACAGATGCGCGTGTACCAGCGGATGAAGGGCGTAACATATGCTCGTGTACCAGCGGATGAAGAGCGTAACAGATGCTCGTGTACCAGCGGATGGAGGGCGTTACAGATGCTCGTGTACCAGCGGATGAAGGGCGTAACAGATGCTCGTGTACCAGCGGATGGAGGTCGTAACAGATGCTCGTGTACCAGCGGATGGAGGGCGTAACAGATGCTCGTGTACCAGCGGGTGGAGGGCGTAACAGATGCCCGTGTACCAGCGGATGGAGGGCGTAACAGATGCTCGTGTACCAGCGGATGGAGGGCGTAACAGATGCTCGTGTACCAGCGGATGGAGGGCGTAACAGATGCTCGTGTACCAGCGGATGGAGGGCGTAACAGATGCTCGTGTACCAGCGGATGGAGGGCGTAACAGATGCTCGTGTACCTGCGGATGAAGGGCGTAACAGATGCTCGTGTACCAGCGGATGCAGTGCGTAACATATGGTCGTGTACCAGCTGATGGAGGGCGTAACTTATGCTCGTGTACCACGGATGCAGTGCGTAACATATGGTCGTGTACCAGTGGATGGAGGGCGTGACAGATGCTCGTGTACCAGCGGATGGAGGGCGTAACAGATGCTCGTGTACCAGCGGATGGAGGGCGTAACAGATGCTCGTGTACCAGCGGATGAAGGGCGTAAAATATGCTCGTGTACCAATGGATGGAGGGCGTAACAGATGCCCGTGTACCAGCGGATGAAGGGCGTAACATATAATCGTGTACCAGCGGATAGAGGGCGTAACAGATGCCCGTGTACCAGCGGATGGAGGGCGTAACAGATGCTCGTGTACCAGCGGATGGAGGGCGTAACAGATGCTCGTGTACCAATGGATGAAGGGCGTAACAGATGCTCGTGTACCAATGGATGGAGGGCGTAACATATGCCCGTGTACCAGCGGATGAAGGGCGTAACATATAATCGTGTACCAGCGGATGAAGGGCGTAACAGATGCCCGTGTACCAGCGGATGAAGGGCGTAACAGATGCTCGTGTACCAGCGGATGGAGGTCGTAACAGATGCTCGTGTACCAGCGGATGGAGGGCGTAACAGATGCTCGTGTACCAGCGGGTGGAGGGCGTAACAGATGCCCGTGTACCAGCGGATGGAGGGCGTAACAGATGCTCGCGTACCAGCGGATGGAGGGCGTAACAGATGCTCGCGTATCAGCGGATGGAGGGCGTAACAGATGCTCGTGTACCAGCGGATGAAGGGCGTAACAGATGCTCGTGTACCAGCGGATGGAGGACGTAACAGATGCTCGTGTACCATCGGATAGAGGGCGTAACAGATGCTCGTGTACCAGCGGATGAAGGGCGTAACATATGCTCGTGTACCAGCGGATGAAGGGCGTAACAGATGCTCGTGTACCAGCGGATGGAGGGCGTAACAGATGCTCGTGTACCAGCCGATGAAGGGCGTAACAGATGCTCGTGTACCAGCGGATGGAGGTCGTAACAGATGCTCGTGTACCAGCGGATGGAGGGCGTAACAGATGCTCGTGTACCAGCGGGTGGAGGGCGTAACAGATGCCCGTGTACCAGCGGATGGAGGGCGTAACAGATGCTCGTGTACCAGCGGATGGAGGGCGTAACAGATGCTCGTGTACCAGCGGATGGAGGGCGTAACAGATGCTCGTGTACCAGCGGATGGAGGGCGTAACAGATGCTCGTGTACCAGCGGATGGAGGGCGTAACAGATGCTCGTGTACCTGCGGATGAAGGGCGTAACAGATGCTCGTGTACCAGCGGATGCAGTGCGTAACATATGGTCGTGTACCAGCTGATGGAGGGCGTAACTTATGCTCGTGTACCACGGATGCAGTGCGTAACATATGGTCGTGTACCAGTGGATGGAGGGCGTGACAGATGCTCGTGTACCAGCGGATGGAGGGCGTAACAGATGCTCGTGTACCAGCGGATGGAGGGCGTAACAGATGCTCGTGTACCAGCGGATGAAGGGCGTAAAATATGCTCGTATACCAATGGATGGAGGGCGTAACAGATGCCCGTGTACCAGCGGATGAAGGGCGTAACATATAATCGTGTACCAGCGGATGGAGGGCGTAACAGATGCCCGTGTACCAGCGGATGGAGGGCGTAACAGATGCTCGTGTACCAGCGGATGGAGGGCGTAACAGATGCTCGTGTACCTGCGGATGAAGGGCGTAACAGATGCTCGTGTACCAGCGGATGCAGTGCGTAACATATGGTCGTGTACCAGCTGATGGAGGGCGTAACTTATGCTCGTGTACCACGGATGCAGTGCGTAACATATGGTCGTGTACCAGTGGATGGAGGGCGTGACAGATGCTCGTGTACCAGCGGATGGAGGGCGTAACAGATGCTCGTGTACCAGCGGATGGAGGGCGTAACAGATGCTCGTGTACCAGCGGATGAAGGGCGTAAAATATGCTCGTGTACCAATGGATGGAGGGCGTAACAGATGCCCGTGTACCAGCGGATGAAGGGCGTAACATATAATCGTGTACCAGCGGATGGAGGGCGTAACAGATGCCCGTGTACCAGCGGATGGAGGGCGTAACAGATGCTCGTGTACCAGCGGATGGAGGGCGTAACAGACGCTCGTGTACCAATGGATGAAGGGCGTAACAGATGCTCGTGTACCAATGGATGGAGGGCGTAACATATGCCCGTGTACCAGCGGATGAAGGGCGTAACATATAATTGTGTACCAGCGGATGAAGGGCGTAACAGATGCCCGTGTACCAGCGGATGGAGGGCGTAACAGATGCTCGTGTACCAGCGGATGGAGGGCGTAACAGATGCTCGTGTACCAATGGATGAAGGGCGTAACCGATGCTCGTGTACCAGCGGATGAAGGGCGTAACAGATGCTCGTGTACCAGCGGATGCAGTGCGTAACATATGGTCGTGTACCAGCTGATGGAGGGCGTAACTTATGCTCGTGTACCACGGATGCAGTGCGTAACATATGGTCGTGTACCAGTGGATGGAGGGCGTGACAGATGCTCGTGTACCAGCGGATGGAGGGCGTAACAGATGCTCGTGTACCAGCGGATGGAGGGCGTAACAGATGCTCGTGTACCAGCGGATGAAGGGCGTAAAATATGCTCGTGTACCAATGGATGGAGGGCGTAACAGATGCCCGTGTACCAGCGGATGAAGGGCGTAACAGATGCCCGTGTACCAGCGGATGGAGGGCGTAACAGATGCTCGTGTACCAGCGGATGGAGGGCGTAACATATAATCGTGTACCAGCGGATGGAGGGCGTAACAGATGCCCGTGTACCAGCGGATGGAGGGCGTAACAGATGCTCGTGTACCAGCGGATGGAGGGCGTAACAGATGCTCGTGTACCAATGGATGAAGGGCGTAACAGATGCTCGTGTACCAATGGATGGAGGGCGTAACATATGCCCGTGTACCAGCGGATGAAGGGCGTAACATATAATCGTGTACCAGCGGATGAAGGGCGTAACAGATGCCCGTGTACCAGCGGATGGAGGGCGTAACAGATGCTCGTGTACCAGCGGATGGAGGGCGTAACAGATGCTCGTGTACCAATGGATGAAGGGCGTAACCGATGCTCGTGTACCAGCGGATGAAGGGCGTAACATATGCTCGTGTACCAGCAGATGGAGGGCGTAACATATGCTCTTGTACCAGCGGATGAAGGGCGTAACAGATGCTCGTGTACCAGCGGATGAAGGGCGTAACAGATGCTCGTGTACCAGCGGACGAAGGGCGTAACATATGCTCGTGTACCAGCGGATGAAGATCGTAACAGATGCTCGTGTACCAGCGGATGGAGGGCGTAACATATGCTCGTGTACCAGCGGATGAAGGGCGTAACATATACTCGTGTACCAGCGGATGAAGGGCGTAACAGATGCCCGTGTACCAGCGGATGAAGGGCGTAACAGATGCTCGTGTACCAGTGCGAACAGACACACGAGTACGTCAGGATTCTTCCGGTGTCCACGATTCACATTTTCACCAACTAGATACGGTCATTACTATATTTTGTTCATAATGTGACCGGAAAGTCAGAATAAACCTCGAATCACCCAAAGGGGGCTCGCGCCTGCACCAAGCAGACTATATATATTAATCTAAATTCCAAATTCTAAATTATAAATTGGCAACTTACTAATCATTGAGGACAACAATTTCATCTCTTCTAAATCAGCTGTGACAAGTATTTTGCTAACCGATTCAATGAAAATCTAGATTAATTTTTCATTAGTATATCAAATTTCTGTATGGTTGGCCAGTGACAATAGTATGTTTTCAGATATCGACAGTCGCTGATTGGTAGCATGTATCTGCTAATCATTGTGTGTTCGACAGCAGCTGCTGTGGAAAGATTTATTGTGAATGGATGTAATTTAGCGAGTAAGGGTACGTTCATACACTCCCAAATTTACCAGTCATTCTTTTCGGGATAGAAAGCTACAATGTGCCAGAAACCGAATTCAAAAAATGCTTATAAAATGCATGTGTACCACAGCTAACTACATGAGAAGCATAAAATATGCTGTTCCTCTCGTGGTGATGCTATGGAAATTGTCCTGAAAATAACATGCATTATCTGGCAATATTCAATCATATAGGCATTTTAATGCAATGTGTTAGTAAGCATAGTTGCATGTGGAACTACCGAAATTTTACTTCTCATGTCGTTAGCTTTGGTAAATATGCATTTATATGCATGCTGCCGTTCATATTTTGGCATCATAGGATTTTCTATCAGAAAGTGCCATCAAACAGGCAGAATAATCTTTACATTGTATGAACATACCATTAGAGTAGGGCAACCACAGCTCGGTTTAATAATTAATACTAACCCCGAGAAATAATATTTGTATTGCGGCGAACGACAACTGCGTGGTCATTGTAAGACCGAATATAAAGTATATATTGTTTGTGTTCAAATTGTTTTACGATAAGTTGAATCTTAGAAAGTTTTCAAGATTCATCCGACACAATCGATACACCATATCATTCATTGTCATTCCTGTCAGATTAATTACTTTTTCATATATGGAGTTTATGTGGGTATCCTACCCATAAGTCATGTCATGTACTGCAAGAACACTTCGTGTCGCCGTGTTTGGAAGTCAATTCTATGGCATTCAATTAATAATGTAATATCATGTCAGTTCGAGTACCAAACCCAAACGGGCTGCACAATCTTCTGTTTGCATTGTTTTAGACATTGGACAGGATAATAAACCGTCAATCTTATCATCAGGGAATCAGTCAAGGTCACTTATTTCAGCTCGCGTCATACATCCACTCATCCACGAGAACATGCCGGGGCTATAAATGCCCATCGGACTATAGCGGCGCTATCAAAATATCAGTTTTGCCTGTCTGTCCCTGTGTCATTTTCTGATGATTTGATGGATATATCTTTGAGGAATAAATATATCTGGTAGACCAGGTACATCAGCTTCCCGAGTGCTTCCATGGTTTGCTTTGGTTTTAATTAGGGGGTGTCGTTGCTTCATCCGCTAGGCCATAGTATAAGATTTACTGGTCAATATAAATGCAGATACATGTATACAGACTATAGGATAAAGTAAACTTGAAACTTTTGTTTCCACTTACGGAAGGAGGTAATACCACACATATCGCTATTTGTTTACTATGAAAGCACCCCATACACGTAGAAACCATTAACCATTCCATGATTGGAGCTACCAGGAATTTTGCCAAAACCCTGTGCCAATGCATTCTCTTAGATATCTGATCGCACATAGGGCGCCTCACATATATAAGATAACAACTTGGCCTAACAATATTTACCTCGACCTTGTAAGCTAGTGTATTTTCTCTTAAAATGCGAGGGTCGAAATTGGGAACTCGCATATATAAGATAATGCACTGGTTCAGGATATTTAATGCTGCATCAGCGCAGCTCACGCCGTGGACGGGATGAAGCAGCTGACAAACTTGCCCAGCTGCACGAACCAGGCTATTTCCCCTTTTCGTGGATAACACATAATAATAATAATAATTGTTCTTGTATAGCGCCTATCCCCGTGGTGATGGGCCCTAGGCGCTTCACATGATTTGGTTCAAATACATAGAGAGAAAAAGAGAAAATGCAGTGATATATACAGAATGAACAGAATGTCATCGTTGAAGGTTCAAAATGTCTCGATACCTCCGCTCGAACAAATATGTTTTCAGTGTTGATTTGAATTCTCCGAATGATGGCGATTCTCTGATGGGTTGTGGTAAGGAATTCCAGGTGAACGGACATGAAACACAAAATGCGCGATCTCCAACAGTTCTCAGGTTGGCGCCTTTTGGTGTTAGTAGGCCTGCATCCTTCGATCGAACATTTCTTGTTGGCACATAAGGAGAAATGAGCTCTTTCATGTAAGTAGGGGCGGTTTCTGAATTCTTTAAACGTTTATATCCGAATGTTGCAATTTTGAAAGAAATTCTATCCTGAATAGGCAGCCAATGTAGTTGTGATCTCATGGTGGTTGGACTATTGCCTTTCTTCAACCTAAACACGATTCTTGCAACACATCCACACTTATTGAGATTAGAACCAGCTTCGCCATCGATGGGCGGTTTATGGCTAACAAACGATCTCCACGAATGTCCATGCAGATACACCAATCAGATACACCAATCAGATACACCAATCAGATACACCAATCAGATACACCAATCAGATACACCAATCAGATACACCAATCAGATACACCAATCAGATACACCAATCAGATACACCAATCAGATACACCAATCAGATACACCAATCAGATACACCAATCAGATACACCAATCAGATACACCAATCAGATACACCAATCAGATACACCAATCAGATATACCAATCAGATACACCAATCAGATACACCAATCAGATATACCAATCAGATACACCAATCAGATACACCAATCAGATACACCAATCAGATACACCAATCAGATACACCAATCAGATACACCAATCAGATATACCAATCAGATACACCAATCAGATACACCAATCAGATATACCAATCAGATACACCAATCAGATACACCAATCAGATACACCAATCAGATACACCAATCAGATACACCAATCAGATATACCAATCAGATACACCAATCAGATACACCAATCAGATATACCAATCAGATACACCAATCAGATACACCAATCAGATATACCCAACTCTTAGAACAGCTGTGTATAAATTCTACACAATATATGTGTTGCATTTTATCTTAAACAAAATTGTTTAGAAATGACACATTCCATATATGTGTCGGTGGAACTTTCTCGACATTGAATATGAGTGAATATGTCAGTATATTATAGTTAGTAGATGATATATGTGTCTCCAATAGAACACATTGCATCTAATAACTATGATACACTCTCATATTCACTCATATTCAACTTTGAGGAACTTCCAGCGACACAGATATGTCATGTGTCATTTCTACACAAATGTAACACATAGTGTGTATAATTTGTAAACATTTTTTCCATGATAATACGCCACGCATCTTACCGATCGAGCCACGGGGTCGCGACTCTCAGCTGACGGTGTTATCGTTATGTGGCAGTAATTGTTATGGATCTGGGGACTCCAATATTTTCCACACAATTGGATAAATTGGTTGAATCACTTGGCAATCGTTTTACCCAGAATATTGTGATTTTTTTTTTGTTGCCAAAACCTCCACCCAACAGTGCACGTTGGCACACCGACGACCTTGTACCTTTCGCACTTGCAAACCACGTGGTGGTTGAATAGCAGAGGCATCTCAGTTGTGATTGAAACGTTGACATTGTCTGTTAGTTATTGATCACCGATTCGCTGATTTTGGTGTCACAACGAATATAAATCGGGAACAATCGATATTCATAACATGAGAATGTAATTGTAAGTGCGATGTTGTGTATGTATTGGAACACGATGCCACTCTTTGTGTTGAGTGTGGTGCTTGGTACTCGGCATTGACACAACCAACATGCCCCATGTAAATACGCGAAAGCATTTTCCTTTCAATAAGTTAGAACACCTTGGCATTTGTTCGGCTTTGTTTTCAGTGAAAGTGGTCGCTAACGTGTTTCTAAAGGCCATTGTACGTTGAATCGGCAAGTCATTCTAAAGGTATTATTTGCAGATATGAATCCCTTTGCGTTAGTATCTCCTATGGTATATATATATAGCGCGACTTCTTTCAAACTATTTGTATGTCATACTGGAACTACTATATAGTACATAAACCCACGCGGTATATGGGTATCGAGTATGTGATCGCCATGGAGAGAGAGAGAGGGAGAGAGAGAGAGAGAGAGAGAGAGAGAGAGAGATAATTTATTGACAAAGAGCAACTCCAACAAAATATGCACAACTAGTAGTGAAGATAATAAAGTTCATACAGATTAAAAGAGAAGACAAAAAAATCTATGCTAACCCATCTGGGATAACTATCCACCAGATGGGCTGACTGCTCCTTGCCTGGAGAGGGCATATTCATGAATTGATGAATTGGCTGTCTTAAGTGGATAAGTGGTCCTGCTATGTTACTACGATGTTGGTGGGTCATGCTGCTTTGCTATGGTGTTGATGGGACATGGTGATGCTGTTAATAACAAGTAACGTTATTTTGAATCAAATACCGTTTTTTGCATGTTAAAGGGATACACTAAATCCGGCCATTTATGGGACCATCTCCTTTTTATACTCAAGCAACAAATGAATGAGTCATTTTCACTATAATTACCATGTTGTTTGCATTGTTGATAGAGCACATGAGTGTATTTGGCATTATTCCATGGCTCAAAATCATCCATTTGTTGCATAGATTATGCTGAGTATAAAAGAAAATTGTCACATAAATGGCCGCATTTTGTGTACAGTACCCCTCTAAGCCGAGCGTTGACAGAGGAAAAGCCAATGTCTGAATGAAACAATCAAGAGGAGATGGATTACTATAAGCAGACAATGCTTTATCCCAGATCCTCTTATTCCCTATTTTCTCCTATACTCTTTTTTTGTTGTTAGAAATTTATATATTAATTTGCCAAATGCTTCGGTTGAAATATATATTGTTTAAATCAAAGAATCAAGAACAAATATATTATAAAATAGTTGAGTTGAGTTTTAATTCGTTTCATAAGTGAGTTAAAAAAAATTCAGAACAATGGTACCGACTTTTCTCTTACATACACTGTTACATACACACTCTTTTTCTCTATTCCTCTACCTTTCTCTGTCTCGTATTCTTCATGAATATACCCCATCTCCTTATTACCTTCCTGACATTATCCGTCAAAACATTTACCTCAATAAATAGGACTCCTTCTGTACTTTTATTTATCTGTTGTCTGCTTATATTACCTGGGCAACAGTACTAGACCATTCCAATGTACACTTTTTAACTGAGTGGGAGAATCTATTCAGCATAGGAAGGGTGATAGCAACGCATAATGTTCGGACGATTTTTGTAACTAACATTGTGCTATTCAAATTAGTATCGCGAAGAAAAGTTCAAATGATAACAATTGACACAGATCCGGACTTTTTAGTAACACGACGATGATAAAAACAAATTAAAAGTATGCTGGTGAAAAAGACACAATTGGCTGTCTCCAATCAATAACTTTTCCAAAGACGATCTAGTGACATTACAGTGTAAATCAACGACTTACTGTATCAATACACTCAAATAATTAGTCCACACACGATGCCTGAAGTTATTTAATATGTGTGTCTATCTTCCCTGAACTCTCTGTAGAGATCCATGAGTACAAAGTACCACGACATGTAGACAGAGAGACCAGGCAACACAAGTTTTTTATACTAACTGAGACAAAATATATGTGACCATTTTTTAGAACATTACAACGTTTATGGTTGAAAAATATATTTTTAGAAACTTTCATAGCAACATTTTTAACGTCAAATGTTTATACAATAGATAGTCTAGCCCAAAGGGACTTCATGGATCCAACAAATAACAACGTAACACTCTTATTGGTAGTGTTACGTTGTTATTTGTTGGGTCAAATGTTTATCTCGTGTTTATTTCGGAACAACAATGAAGTCGTGCCTTCTAATTGTAACCACGCGTGGGCTCGGGGTAGAATATTCCAAATGCCCCACTGCGAGGGGTAATAATCCCCTAATTTGGCACCATGTATGCCATGGAATGCATCCCGTGAGGTGTTGTGTAGGAGTCATTGGGGTACTAGATACACGCGGTATCACACGAGGCATCGACCAGCTGATATGGCTTAGCTCATGGTCATATTTGGTCCTACAGCTCTTCAAGACGGATGTTTGAGTTAACCCGGCTCAATCAATCGGATAGTCATGCCTCTCCACAGTATTTCAGAGTACATTTTTGCCATCTGTTTTATTTTGTTTCTGGTGTCTAGTTGTGTGTTCTGTTTTTCATGTATGTTGTTTTTTTCGCGTCACCTCTCAGGATGCTGCTATATGCAGTGGCTAAACGGGTCACCGCTTCAGCTATGTGGCAGTCTTTGGCCTGACCATAATTTGAATGGTAGTCCGAGGCGGCTGCTGGGGTAGTTGGCGATTATCTGCTTTTCATATGGCTACTCAAAACAAACACAAACGTAAGATTGACCACCCGCCAAGTTCCGCTGACAATGAGGTCTATCCTCAGTTCTTGGTACTTAGTTTTGATCCGAATGTCAAGAGACATTCTGCATTTGTGACTGATAAAATGCTCCAAAGCATAGCCGGACAATTCAAATCTGTCAAACAGATCAGGACTCCTTCTGATCGAATGTTCAAGAAAAATTCAAGCTGATGCTCTTATGCAATTAACATCTAGTGCACATGTAAACACCAGTGTTGGTTACTCCTCACAAGATTGGCTGAGTTAGCACCACATGGAGTTACAAATGTCCGTATATTTACAAAGAAAGTTCTTTTGAATAGTTATCGTCTGACCTTCAATCGGTGCGAACATTCACCGACATTGAATGTTGGGTATATGGAGGTTAAATTTAAGCACATATGTTCCAATCCCATTGCGATGTTTTATATGTCAGGGGGTGTGGCTATGATATAGAACATTGTAAAAGTAAAGAAACCATATGTGCACGATGTTCTATTTCTGGTCATGATCATAAGGATTATACGAATCTTAACATTTTTTCAAACTGTCAATGCTGCAATGGATCGTTCATGACGTAAGGCTGAGAAGCATCTGTCATATGTAGATGCTAAGAAAATAGTTTGTTCTCGACGTTAAACCCTCAATCAATCAATCTTCTAATTGTAATATATACTTGTTGTTGTTGTTGCTGTTACTGGAAGTTTATTGTCAGAAAGAGATAAGAGCATCTTTATATGATCCAGACATGTGTAGGTAAGTTTTCTTATCCAGCTGAAAATGGTTGTGGCTTCCTTCAGAATCTAAAGAGGGAATTTCTCGAGCATGTCAGACGAGAATGGACGGATGTTTTTTTGTTGCTTTTTAAAATTTAATCAAATAATTTAATGTTGATATCTTTGAATTTAGAAGTTTTTTCTCGGTGGATTTTATTCCATGTGACTTCCTCGTACTATATCCAAGAGTTATTATATAGCTATATACACGTGTAATCGCACAAATTCACGATTAAGTAGATTTTCATATATAATACACGAAACCGGGCAAAATGGAACGTGCTACAACATTATGTCTAATTGGAGGCTGAATGTTTTTTAAACAATACTTAATATATATATGACAATATAAACTTTATAGCATAAGCAGTTGGTGTAAAAAAAATTATGCCATGCTAACACGGGCTCAGATAGACGCAAAGGTCTGCATGGCTCCGACAATAGGTCAGTGCTAGATCATGCCATGAATATTTACTCTGGCTAATGCCCATAGAGATCACATTACACCAGTACAAAACCTGGGAAATATTTTGAAAGTTTGACAGGGAACCTTATAAAGTCGGTAAAATAACGCGGATAGTATATTTCTTAGTTATTATCTGTTCCTTAATAATGTACTTCATTGTAGTGAAGATCCCAGCTCGAAAAATAACGATTTAAGTGACTTTTTGAGCGATTGTGCTTTGAGTTGCTAACAGTTATGGAATTTCTCCTGTGCAATTATTTCAGTTTATAGAGATACCGTCTCACACAAGTCACAGAAAGGCATGCAATTTCTTCATCGACAGTGAAGTACATTATTAAGAAACAGATAATAACTAAGACAAATATTCCCCGTGTTATTTTTCGACATTATAAAGTTCATTGTCAAAACTTAAAAAAGTTCCCAGGTTTTGTACTGGTGGAATATGACCTCTACGGGCGTTAGCCACGAGTAGAGATTCATGGCATGATCTAGGTCAGTGCTTAATATAATAACGGTCAGTCCTTTATCACAAATGACCACATACTTATCACAAAATAAATAGAGCCAGACGACCGTAAGTTAGCTAAGTATCGGGACAATGATTAATTCTTTCTAATATTGTAGGGACAAGAACTTGACTCAACACAATTCCTGTATAACGGTCGATCGTTGTTGTTTGATGTTAATCGGAATAAGATTTATTATATAAGGTCGGTAAATATTAGATGAGGTGCAATATGGTGGGCGAGAAAAATAACGCGCTACACCGGAAGTCTATATTAAATAGTAAACTATGTGTTGGTGACGTCATTTAGAGGGTATTAAGATTAAGCCATGGCGTGCAATATTATGGATTATAAATCGACATCAACGTCAAGATAAATGCCGAAAAAGACTCACACATAAACGGTATAAACGCAAGACGGTCTGAGGCGGTGTCAGACGGCATTGGGCATGCCATGCCTCCATATAAATTGAAATCAACCAAGATGTAAAATATTTTCAGGTCGGTTTGATATACAAGATATTTCATGTGTGTTTTTCGGTGATAGTTAGGAGATTTAGTTTGAACACTTGTAACTTCTCCCGCCAAACACCAACAGACTATATTCCATACCATGTTATTGGAGATCGTTCCAAATTATATATTTCAACTGTAATCTATTGATACACTCTGCATTACGCCGATTCTGAATTGTTATGCACACGTAGCGGTTCCACTTAATGCTGGCTATAGTATGGTACATTTGTGTCTCACTGACAACTAACGAAAGACAAAGATGTTACTCTTGATATCGATATGTAAAACATTAACAATATTGGATAAACAATTTATTATTAACCTAAAACATATTTTGTTTGCAAAAAATAAAAGGAATTGCGACACAAGTGTTTGCGTCTTACAGAGGGGCCTGGTGAAAAATCCAGAGCCCAGAAAACCCCATTTTTTCCAATGCGTGCAAATGTTTTCCTAATGGGTGTTTTCCAAATTATTTACAAACGCTCATACTGTTCTATGCCAGATAATGCATTGACACATGGTTTTCGCAAAACAAATTCAGGAAGCTCCAGTCATGGAAGGGTTAAATAAAATGTGTTAGTGAATAATCAAACTAAATTTAGTGTTCAAGATGGCAGGAACGAAGAATTAAATGTGGTTCGTTAGTAGATAAGAGTTAAAACCATTGGCCACTTATTGTGAGTAACATTGTTTACGATTTCTACGAGTTTTGTATTTGGCAGAGTCATCATATTCATGTTAATATGCATGTATACAGTTTGGAATATATAAATTATCGTGGCTCACCTGTCTTCAATTTGGCGAACAAATTCGACTTCTTTCTAAACCATGGAACGAGCGACTGGATTTCGAAGTCCTGGCGTAAGTCAGGTGGCTTCGATATCACGGCCACTGTCTTCTCATAAGTCGTCATCTCTCATCAACTAACATCCTCTCTGTTTCTGGAGGAAATAAAGCAAATCAATTTCAGTTTATCGAAGACAGAACAAGTGTTTTAAATCCGCCAATCTTCCTGGCAACACTTCCAGCAATAAAATTTATATGGAACTCGATTCCACTGTTTGATTGCATTATTATTCTCCAACAAATCCTCGTGCAAATAGGTTCATATTGGACCTAAATATTCACATTGGTTCATATTGGACCTAAATATTCACATTGGTTCATATTGGACCTAAATATTCACATTGGTTCATATTGGACCTAAATATTCACATTGGTTCATATTGGATCTAAATATTCACATTGGTTCATATTGGACCTAAATATTCACATTGGTTCATATTGGATCTAAATATTCACATTGGTTCATATTGGATCTAAATATTCACATTGGTTCATATTGGATCTAAATATTCACATTGGTTCATATTGGACTCATTTTATTCTAAAATAATACAGTAGTGGACTTATACCAGTTATTCCGTTGGATGGCGCGGGCCACGGTGAAAACACATTGTAAAGTGTGTATATCTGGAAAGTTGTGAGTTGGTTACTAGTGTTATTTTCCAGCCTGTTCTCGTGACAATAAGCACAATATGGGTGTATTTCATATTGAAATAGTCCCATATAGGGCTGTTTTAATAACCAGCGTTCATGACGATATAGAGCGTATTTGGATTTTCAAATAATGTCAATATTAGCTTATTTCGTGCAGTTATAACATTAGCCCTTATTTTGCTTATTTTCACGAGAACAGGCTGAATTTCCAAGCTCTAGGGAAGCACCCAATGTTGGACATCACTCATTTAAAAGTGTGCAAAGATATTTCAGAAATATACATGCTGCTAGATAACAGTGTAATGTTCTAAAAATAGCCACATTTTCTGTCCCAATGAAATGAATTAAATAAATTAGTTCCTAGTGACATTAGTTCCTGTTGTCTTTCTGGCTGAAAAATGGTAATTTATGGCATTACATTTATACAGAATTTTAAATATCATATGAATCCGGGGAGTATAGGTTATAGTAATGCGTGCAGAATTCCCCACCACGGGAAGTGAGGTATATCAGTATCTCCGAAACGTGGATCGTGTTACCCATGATATAAAAAAACTCGTTTATTCGCCACGTGACCTATATATCATCTTCCAATTTGACAACAAATATGGTGGATTATTGAGAAGTAAGCTTGACCTAATGTAGTACATTCCAAGTTTATATGAACTGATTTTTTTTTTGCTCCGTTTGTTGAACTTATTATCTGGATATTTCCCAAGGGAGTCACTCAATGAGTATTTCGCAAAGACATTGTTGAATATGAAAAGCAAATTTCCTATGAAATGCACATCCACCCTTTTTATTACATGTATGGTATGTACATACTGTAATTCCCCAAGTGATTGTTTGTATATAATAAGTAACAGGCATGCAATCGCTCGTGCCATTCGTATTTCAAACCGCAGATACGACAATCTGAACTATACTCTCTATACATAAAGTTCGTCACTCAAAATGTTGCATTAGATATACATGTGAGAATAATTGGCTGATTATTATGTACCGGTGTCTGAATGTAGCCTATGTATTCCAATACATATGAACATATTCAGTTATAGCATCTATGTATCGAAAGTTGGAGTTTTATAATGAAACTAAACGATGTATTACTTATTCACAGATGACTACTGCAGAATGCATAAATGTCCATAGTTTGAGATCAATGTAAGAAAACGCGTAAGATGATCCAAAAATGTATAAACTTCAAACTGTACATTAAATACACATCCAAACATTTTATTACATGCATGGTATGTAAGTACTACATATGAATCCACTGTGATTAATCAACTGAAATTTTCCCGAAGTGAGCACGACAAAAACAATCATATCATCACTCGTGATATTTCTTATTTCAAATCACATATATAACAATGGAAATTATACATCTGTGTATTGGAGATTATATAGTCATCTAATGATAACTAAACAATATAGTATTATACCTCATCATATATGGATATTCCAAAGTGCCTAACGGTCCATTAAATTAAGAAACAAATATCAGACATCACATAAGATTATCCGGCAACCATTGAAAATGCACATGAAATCACAGCACTGCAATCCTGCATGCGACTTATCGCACCATTCATATGCTGTACTTACTTAAAATCGATGATGTTGTATGATCCTTTAATTATTTAACTTACACTGCTTGCGTTAACAACGTGTTATGGAAAGTTCGGGTAGCGAAGACAGAGCCTCTAGTGTTTGCCCTTTGTATATGCGATATCCTCTCGCAGTGCCGAGCTTTATCTCAACTAGCTAGCTGCCTTCAAAATCAATATATCTTGGAGCGACTGGAGTGTTTGATTTTTCCTCGGCGACCATAAAATACCATAGTAGATATCAGCATAGAATGACATATATAATAATCGTATAATTTCTGTTTAAAATCTAAAACAAACAATGATTTGGAGTGTATTGTAACACACTCGACGGAGTTGTAATCAGATATTAACTGTATATATTAGGTATGACATTCGACATCCAGTTCGGGAATAAGTTAAATACCTTGATCTGTCTGCTCTATTGCTAGTGATAGTATATGTCTTCTGTTAAATAGTAAAGAAACTTGTGGGTGTATGGGGCTTCTAATCTGACGTGTGATTAAATTTAATTCCGTGACCAACCTGTGACCACGATAATGTTTGAGGAAATATAGAGAGTAGCTTCCGTTACACGTACCACAGTAGCGATAAAATAGGTGCGCTGCCTTATTGTGCTGCAATTTGTTGACACTTGACCACCATTGTTAAATTTATCGCTGGCCGCTCCAGTCGCCCAATGGGTCTGTATACCTGGACCATCAACATGCTACGCCTCTTGTGCGGTTGGTCTCTACTCACCACAAGTTGTTGTATTTCTCATAGTTTTCTAACAGTTTAACTTGCTAGGTTGGCATGTTTGTTTGAACACTCGTCCAAATCAATCAAGGAACTGAGAAAGACATGCTTTGAGTTTATATAAATTAACACGGAATGAGAGTTTGAGCTTAGTTCTCTGATATTAGGGATTATGTATAACCATCGAGTACAATTCAGAGCGACCATATGCAACTATATAGTTAACCCTTTCAATGGCTTTCATGACTGGAGCTTCCTGAAATTGTGCGCAAACCCTGTGCCAATGCATTCTCTTATATATGCGAGTCTCCCATAGAAAAATGCATTGGCCTAACAATATTTACCTTCACCTTGTCAGCCAGTGCATTATCTTATATATGCGAGGTATGGGCGCCTCGCATATAGAAGAGAATGCACTGGCACAGGATATTTAATGTTGCACCAGCGCAACTCCCTTCATGAAAGGGTTGACTCGTTCAGCAAACATGTGAACAATCTCGTAAAATAAAATGTTATATCGCTGCGTGATGAGTAGAAATCTACCATGTTGATAAATAGTTAGTTGGTCGAGGCAGACTGGTTGAGCGAGTAAAGCGGAGAGAGACACACCTAACCCTACAATAGTAAGTATGACGGCAAATTGTCAGCGAACTGCAAAGTAAGGCAAAGTATCTATTACACGGCGGTACGTGTAACACCAATCATTATCGAAGTATGTCGATGAGGGTGTGTTCACAAGCTGATAATTAATTCGTCGGCTATGATTGTTGTGCATCTATATGTCTAGGATATGAACGACAAACTACTTATAAAGTGTTCATGTTCAACAGCTTACTACATGTGCAGTGATAATACCTTAAGTTTTACACAACTGACATTAGCTTTAAACTATCTGGCAAGAATAAATCGTACCATAACTAGCGAGCTTTCATCATCGTTCCAACAATCGCTAAAACAATCAAAGGAACATATTCTGTAATTATTAAATTCAAAGTGTGGAACATATTATTAGTTATCTTCGGGGGTACAATGTATCTTTAATACCGAGGCCGAGTTCAAAAAGAGACACCCATGCATTACATCTCCATATACCCCACGATGTTGCCGGGGATAACGATGGTGTCCCCACAACAATAGCCAATGTATGCGGCCTCAATTTAATTGCGGTTTTCATAGGTTTAAGATCACAATAATTCACATCAATAAAACTAATTCGGTAGCCGACGTATGAATTCGGCGTCAACTGACGTCAAACTCGGCGTGCTGGAGCAACGTTATGATTGGTGGAAAGGGGTCATGCATATATATCCCATGTTTCACGTGCTCTTATACCCCTGTGTCAAAAGTGATGGGGAAAATTGTGAATTTAAACGTGACGTTGGAGCCAATCAGATTGCTTGTTACAACCGGATGATGGGACAAAGCTATTTATGAAGAATTTCATGAACATTTACCAGGAGACTGTGCCAGTTTTGTGAACGCACCCTTAGGGGGAAATGTAACTGTCTAGTTCTTTCGGGAGTTTTTGTCTTCGTGTGACCTCTTCAAAAGTTTACTATGAGCCCTGTACGACCTTTATCTGCATTGAAGAAAATACCAAATGATCATCGAACGATCTGGATATTCCGTTTAGGGAAACTTAAGGGTAAGTCATCACCGGACATGTAAATACCACATGATATGATATTGACCCCATCTAGGCCAAAACATTAAGGCTCAAGTCTGTGTACGTCCGACGTGCCGTCGATCAGTCAGTCTGTTAGTCTATATATATTTTTTCTTACAACCAGTATTGCTGTGTCTCTTTTCAACAAAAACACAGACCGTTTATATCCGATAAATTGTGGTGACATATCAATATTTGGGAGGGTATCAACAAATTGTAGTTACTTCAGCTGTTATCGGAAGATTTTTCCACCACACCTGCTGAATCGTTGGTCAATACATAAATTTCCCATATTTCCATCTAAACCTGACTAATAATTTGCGAGGTTTACTATCGCTCTTTATATAATGGTATGTGTGAATGGCATTAAATAGTGAGAATGTAAGGTCGGATTCCTCATTCCATGTCTAAACGGAAACCCCTATTTTTAACCCGCCGTTTGACAGCTAATTCCGTAGTTTAAAGCCACTACCGCAGGTTTATAAGTGACGCATTCGCCATCTCTGGTTTAAACATGGCTCAGCCAGCCCCGTGGTTTAGCAGTACAGTAATACCTGAAGTATATGACCCTTTAACCACAGAAAAATTATGGGATTGTTTTCAGGATTTAGTCGGAAATATGGCTTGCAAGCCATATTTCCGACTAAATCCTGAATTTGTTTTCCATAATTCTGTTTAGGTGTCGATTATTTAGGACATTACTGTATATGTATCTATATCGTCGAGCTAGAAATGAACTGGCCGCCACGTTCTATCGATAGCGAAAATCAATCATTACGGCAGCGAAAATCAGTCATTACGGCAACGAAAATCAATCATTACGGCAGCGAAAATCAGTCATTACGGCAACGAAAATCAATCATTACGGCAGCGAAAATCAGTCATTACGGCAACGAAAATCAATCATTACGGCAGCAAAAATCAATCATTACGGCGGCAGCGAAAATCAATTATTACGGCAGCGAAAATCTGTCATTACGGCAGCGAAAATCAATCATTACGGCAGCGAAAATCAATCATTATGGCAGCGAAAATCAGTCATTACGGCAGCGAATATCAATCATTACGGCAGCGAAAATCAATAATTACGGCAACGAAAATCAATCATTACGGCAGCGAAAATGAATCATTATGGCAGCGAAAATCAGTCATTACGGCAGCGAATATCAATCATTACGGCAGCTAAAATCAATAATTACGGCAACGAAAATCAATAATTACGGCAGCGAAAATCAGTCATTACGGCAGCGAAAATCAGTCATTACGGCAGCGAAAATCAATCATTACGGCAGCGAAAATCAATCATTACGGCAGCGAATATCAGTCATTACGGCAGCGAAAATCAATCATTACGGCAGCGAAAATCAGTCATTATGGCGGAAGTGAAAATCAGTCATTACGGCAGCGAAAATCAGTCATTACGGCAGCGAAAATCAATAATTACGGCAACGAAAATCAATCATTACGGCAGCGAAAATCAATCAAAACGGCAGCGAAAATCAATCATTACGGCGGCAGCGAAAATAAGTCATTACGGCAACGAAAATCAATCATTACGGCCGCAGCGAAAATCAATCATTACGACAACGAGCACATTTTGATTGGAAATTTATAAGCGAGAAGCGATAACATTATTTGTGTTTGCATTTTATAAACTTAAAGCCACATGGCCGATTGCGCTCAAAAATACCGCTAATAATATTCTGTTTTTAATCTTTCCCTGGTATCGAAATAAGTCGATAACTACTTGAACTATCTTTTACGGGCATTATATGTCGAAAGACGAAAATGAAGTAGTTAATATACAACTCTGAACGCCGTGTTTTGGTCCCAAACAAACAACAGCCATGTGTACGGCCTGGAACATTAAAGATCGTTCGGTGTTAGTCTATTCCTGATATGGTAGAAATGAAGAGCGTTTGTTCCACTTCTGTGCGAAAAAATTACAACATCTGGAAATGGCTGTGACCACGTGGTAGGTGACCATGCAAATTATTTTCAGAGCAGATAAAGCCGGTATATCAATATTTCGCGTATTTATCAACATGCCGTGTACCTCTTTCCAATTTAAATAGACAAAATTTGGAAGTTCGAATGAGCCATGTCCGTTTAAGTCGGCAATATAATTAGACACTCCAACTAAACCAGGTTTAGGGAGGCTACACCTTCGATGACGAGTCCGCCTTATCTGGACCGCGGTCTTGATGGGTGGACGTGTACGTGTTATAGATTGACCGCGTGTCTTTAAGATGAGAGTGGCGGCTTTGTACTATCGTATCACAATGTATTCAATCTCACACGAGGGTTGTTATAAGCGTGTGCTTGTTCGCGTTAATGGAGGGCGGTCAATATTAAGTCTACCTCCCTGGCTACTGTGTAGTTTGATTGCATGCTCATCTCACCGAATCAGCCAACCACGGAACGACCACAAACGCCCACATATACCCGGTTTGGCTGGACCGTCAGTGTAGGTTTAAACCGGGTTTAAACTCGGAGGTTTAAACTGGATATGGACGAATTTGGCCTTGTACTCTGTTTCAACAACATGCGGATTTGTCTCGTGGTGAGTCACGTGACTACGGTTTGCAATGGTAACTCTACCTGCATGTGGCTGAACATGCATGTTATTATAGTTCATCTACCACTGAGTGCTTTTCCCCCGCTAAAAAGTCGTGTAATAGCGCCTGAAATGAGAAACCCCAATAAACAAAAAGATCATATTTCTATTCGAAACAATTTATGCAGCATGTGTATAGTTTTTAAGAATGAATAAATAAATCAACTCCAAATTATAGTCTCGTGATCAGACTTGAATAACACTTAAAACTTCATATACTCCTGTGTATTCTCATGAAACTAAATACCAGTGCAGATATTACTGATTTCAGGCGCCAGACATACTTTTAGATCCTGTTGAAGTACAATATATATCACGATATACTTCAAATAGTGGCATTTAGATGCGCCTTGATGCGCCTTCGGCACACAAGAGGTATATTCCAGAAAGTATTAATGATA
Source organism: Siphonodentalium dalli (assembly GCA_032622095.1). NCBI lineage: Eukaryota > Metazoa > Mollusca > Scaphopoda > Gadilida > Siphonodentaliidae > Siphonodentalium > Siphonodentalium dalli. The sequence goes on along the minus strand of CP136069.1, from coordinate 179,409,095 downwards.
TTTACACGCTCGATAAATGGTCTTTGTGAGTAACACTGGTCCTCTGTGTTCTTCTATTGTGATTGCTTGTTTTATTAAGCGATGTTTAACATCTGTGTAATTCCGGACAGTTTAAATATGTCGAACATAATATACGGCAAATACAAGCACTGCTTTCATTGTGTAGAACTTTTAACACAACCTTTCATTATGTCGGGTCTCGTTATAACCGGCATTATCTTTCATAAAAGATATGTTTGAAGCGTCGAGCATACATTCGTCAATAATTTGTATCCGGTAATGATCAGTGCTGTACAGGGGAACGGCGGTAAACACTGTTCAAAGATTATAGTCAGGTTCAGTTAACGTATACGTGCAACTTTTAACCCTTTATTTACTAAATGGATTCTCCAATGTATTTATAAAGTAAAGACGCGGTCCTATTAATTGGAGGAAAATGTCCAGATAATGAGTCTAACAAAAACGAACTAAATTGTCGTTTTGTTGAACTTATTATGTGAACATTTGCTAAGTGAACTACTCTTCAGTGATTAATAAGTAAAGAAAGTGTTAACCTGGTGAAGAGCTATGATTGTTCAAATGCCCCAATGATTATAGATATATAAACAGGGTAGTGGTAAACATGATTCGCTGCTTGAAAATCGAAAATCTGCTCGAGTTTATAACATTAGATTTCGACGCGAAAATTCGGGTCACACATTATTTTTGTGTTAAGAACATTTATAATGTTTGGAAGAGAGGAATATGATTGGCAATATTATCCATCGGCTGGATATTGCTTTACAAAGTAATGATTGACGCTAGTTGAAGTTAAAATTTATCTAATAACAAAAAAAGCCCCACACATTTCCGATTCCTCGCTTGCAATTTGCGTCGGTGTAATCAAGGGAAAAGACCAAAGTTCTAAAAATCAAGAGTACGTCTGAGGCCACAAACAAGTTTATAAAAGTTTATGTCTCACACCAGTATAAACACAAAACTTCTTATATGCGTCAAATACTAGAACTGTTTGCATTTTGTGGAACTTTTAACACAACCTTTAATTGTGCCGGGTCTCTTTATGATCGGTATTATCTTTCATAAAATATATGTCTGAAGTGTCGAGCGCACATTCGCATGACGATGAGTAATTTGTATCATGTTTATAGTCAGGTTCGGTTATCGTACGTGTGACGTTAACCTTTTCCATTCAGTTTCGAAACTAAATTTATTCTCCCTCTCATTTATAAAAGTATAGATTGGAATTCATGGTCTATAATTTCACACCAATTGACATGAGGCACATGTATTCAACATAATATATAAACTCAGCCATTGAGTACATATTATTTTTTATCTTCATTCTATTTTATTCTTATTGACGTTGTCGCCAAGAAATATGGCTTACATTATATAATTTGTGATCTTTCTATTCGTTGTCGTTTTTCCATGTCCATTGTTACGATTACGGTTTCGGATTTTCAATAAAACTCAAAATACATCATATAGTAATAAGTTCGCGATCATTTCTCAGCTCCTCAATGTTGGAGGTGATTCAGAGATTATGTCCTTAAGTTGTGATCGCCGTATGGCCTTAATTTTTACCTATTAGTTGTAATCGAATCGTTCGTCGTTTGTCTTGCCAAACAAAAAGCGCTAAACTATGACATGATAGCAACATAATTACGGAGAATCTGTAAGTGGTAACACCCCCCCCCCCAACTTGGAAATTTCATACTTGACACAACATTAGTCGGAAATCCCACACCAACAATAGGCTGGAATTTTCCAACAATTTATTAGAGGGGATTTTGTTGTTTTTATACCAACATTTGCACATTTTCCTGCTTTTGGTCAACATTTTAGACTGAAATGGCAATCATTTGGAAATTTTCCAACATTAGGGGGGTGTGAGATTGGAAATTTCCAACAGTTGGAAAGCTTGTGTCCAGTCCCTCCCCGTGGCCAGTCAAAAACTGCTAGTAAATTTAAGAAAACTATATGTCTATATGCTAGGACTGACCAGTGACCACGCACTCTAAATCGCGTTGGTTAAAATTTGACCCAATCCTATGGTGCATATACACATGTAGCACCACGCGAACGTTGTATAAATTTTACACAATGTTGGGAAATGTTTTTGCTCAACGCTGGGTAACAATTTACCCAATATTAATTTCCATTATGCGTTGGACGATTATTTGTAGGTTTAGGTTCAGGCGATATGTAGGAAAATTTGCACACAAGTGTCACGTGACCTGGGGAATATAATTGATGTGTGCCTTTGATCTCAGATGACTTAAAATGGGGCTAATACATTATTTCAACATAGATGATCAATGAGGACAAGTAAATAATTGTTCACCCACATGTTCGGGTACAACAAATCGCCCAACGCAAAAGAGAATTTAAGATTGGGTAAATTGTTACCCTGCTTTGAGTAATGATAATGTTTCAGCGTTTAATGCAAAGCACATTAGCCGAAAAATATTGTATTCGCTGTTCGTGATAATTACTGAGCGATCTATTATCGCTTCGTGCACGAACAATGAAAAAAGGTCACGCTATTATAGAGCGTGTGTTGTCATTTCTAGCCAAATCGCCTTGTCCGTCGGGTCAGCTCCAAATTTTTTTGTTTCAAACATTTGAGTAATGTTGATTGACGGTTCAATAACGTAAGGAGATGCGTATGTTGAAACTATATCTGAGAAACAGAAATTCTTATAACGCATGAAATCATGCATATTATAGAAAATTGACGTTGAATTTTGTTGAATATATTAATCATTAATAAAAGTTAATTGCAACTTTGAAATGTGCGTATCGCACCTTATTTATGAAGTAATAGTTTTATAGTCATTTATATTAAACGCATATAATGTGTCATATGATCACGACCATAGTGTATATATTTGAACATGTTATATATGTTAATTTATATTTATATATTATCTAGTCTGTGCACAGATTTGTGTTGCACAATTGATCAATTAGAATGAATTTCCGAACACTCGAGCTGCGTTAGAGATGTTGGTTTCGGAAAGCAGGTTTCCATCGTTTTTCCCAAGAGATTTTTCGTTGGGTTTTCCTGACCGCCAACGCAGACAAAGTAGGATGTAATTCACCTGTATGTGAAGACGTGCCCGTCCCGTAACTTGAAAGCATGTATACCAATAAACGCTGACGTCGACTCCTAGTGGAATCCGGCGCGGCGTGATGGCAATGATAGTTTTATCATTATTGGAGAATTGAGAATACAAACATTTCCCAACATTGGGTAAAATTTACCCAACGTTCGAAAAGTGGTATATGCACCATTCTGATTGGTAAAATATTACCCAACGCGATTTAGAGTGCGGTCACTGGGCATACACGCTGCATTCATTTCGTGTCTGCTTTGCACTTCTTGACCCACAATGTGTTGACTCAATAAGCTTCGACATCTGCGCCGTCCCACCCAGCATAACATATTTAAAGCTTGCAAAGTGGTCCATTCTACTATCTGTAAATATAAAATATAGCACGGATATAGCATTATTGCTTTTGTTTCTAATGCTGCCAATGTGTGAAAGTTAATAAGCTGGGTGCATGTGTACGCTCTGAAATTACCAGAAGCTTTATTGAAACGACTGTTTGTTGAAACCATATATACCCAAATCTGCAAAAATCATGCAAGGGGTAATTTCACGCTCACTGATTTAAGCACAATATGAAACAATGAACACTCATACCGAGCCCTTGTCTTCATAACTCTGATATATATATATACACCTGTTCCATTAATCGTATATGGTCACAGGTGCAATTTCGGAAGAAGTGCGTTGTGCTGTTCCAGAATGGCAGATCAAGAATTTCGGAGGAAGTGGGTTCGAACCCATGTTCAGACTGATACGTTTCTCAACACTCGGTGAACGGGCTTCCTTCTTAAGGATGTCCCCGTATCCGAGGTGGTTAAGGATGTCCCCATATCCGAGGTGGTTAGGTCTTGGATAAGATCATCGCAGTCTGGGCTAGACGAGGTTGGTGCGGGTTCGAACCCCGGCATGGGCGAAACTCGGGACCAATTTTAAAGTTTGAGGGACAATTCAATGTGTCATGCCGATCGACACGTGGCCATTTCGATAATAAATGAGAATTTGTTCACGCTCATTGAGTTAAGCACATATGCAGCAATGAACACTCATACTGAGTCCGTGCCATATTATATGTCGCATGTTTATGGTTGTTTTGGATCAAGGTTGTGCTATCGTGCTTCCCATAAATGTTGCTACATCGATGATTGCTTGAAATTCACGATATGTCCATTTGCGTGTTTTCGCATGCTCGTCACTGCACGCATGTCAGTTGTCCGTTTGGGTTCGTGTGTCTTTCTGTAGTAAGTGTCACATTGTGTGGTTTGTGTATTTGGATTTGGATTTGTATTATAATCTAACAATGATTTATGTTAAATGCGCCTAGAATATGTCATGTATATATAATTAGTAATATCTCACATTTAATCCGTATTTGTTTTCGCTCAGGGAAGAACTGAATTGTTTCGAAGTCGTGATGTCAAATGAAATTGTGATAAAATATATGTTTAACATTATATTACTTTCATTTGACAACTCTTGTGAGGTTCAGAACAATTATAATGTTATGGAATAAAGCGGGTAACTTTCGCAATGTGTTACATTTTATTAGCGCTAATTTGTGATTTTAGATGAACGGTACTTTACGCTTAAAGTCCGTTATAGAAGAGTATTGGCATGTTCACATGTAGCTGCAAAACAATTTCTGAAAGAAAATGCCAGGTACAATTGTCACCTGATGTGTTATTGCTGCAAAGATTACACCCGTTTAGCTGGCTATTGTTGAGCTCAATCAGAACATTATTCGTCGTGCTGGTTCAAGTGAACTGTGTCGGGTAAACAACCTATCTATATCTATATTTGCGAATGTCTGTCTGCCTGTCTGTCTGTCTGTCTGTGTTCTATATAAATTCACAGGGGGCCATCTAGATGGCACCAAAGGGGTCTACTAGGGATAACTTTTTACGAGAAAGATAATGGTGAGGGTAAGGAATTTCTAAAGTTACGCCGTTGTTGTCAGGGGCAGAAAAGGGGAAGGGGCAGAAAAAAACATTGTCGCCGATTGTCACTAAACTTATATATAATCATCCTCATGATATAAGGAATATAATGGTGTGGTTTAAATATGCAAATAATGGCGCCGTTCGAGTCAGGGATGCACGGAAGGGGAGAGGGGCACCAAAATTGATAAACTAAGTTTAGCGTCGAGGGACCATCTAGATGGCACCAAACGGTCTACTGGGGGTAACTTTTTACGAGAAAGATAATGGTGCGGGTTATAATTTTCTAAAGTGACGCCATTGTCAGGGACAGAAAAGGGGAGGGGTAGAAAAAATGTTTGTCGCCGATTGACACGAAACTTTTATATGATCATTCCCATGATATGATGAATCTAATGGTGTTGTTTAAATATGTCAAACGTGGCGCCATTCGCGTCGGGGGTGCACGGAAGGGGACAGGGGCACGAAAATTGATAAAAATAATTTTAGCGCCGATTTCCACCAAATTGATATATATTCTACTCCATGATACAAGGAATCTAATTGTGCCATTTAAAAACTCCAAATTGCTCTCGTTTGGATGAAAAATTGTGGGAGGGGCACTCAATTTGATAAGAATGGGTTTAGTCGCCGATTGCCACCACACTTATACAATATCATCCCCATGGTATGAGGAGTCTAATGTTGTGGCTTAAATCTGTGTCAAAAGTGGCGTCATTCGAGTCAGGGTTGAACTGAAAGGCAGAGGTTCACCAAAATTGATACGCAATAATTTTAGCGCCAATTTCCACCAAAGTGATACGCATTCTTATCCATAATACGAGGAGTCTGATCGTGTGATTTAAAGACGCCATATTGGTGCTGTTTGGGTGATATATGGGGGTTAGTGGGCACTAAATTTGATCAAAAATGGTTTACCAAACTTATCAATAATCATCTCCATGATACCAGGAGTCTAATTGTGTGGTTTAAGGATGTCACAAGTGGGGCCATTCGAGTCAGGATGCATAGAGGGTGAGAGTAACACAAAAAATATGAACAATATGTTTAGCGCTGAGTTCCACCAGATTGATACATATTCTCCGTGACACAAGAAATCTAATCGTGTGGTTTAGATACGCCAAATTGGTGCCGTTTGGATGAAACGAATTTGTATACTCGCCAATTTTATACAAAAACTTATAAAAAATCATCCACACGGTATGAGGAGTCTAATGGGGTGGCTTAAATCAGTAAAAAGTGGCGTCATTGGAGTCATGTGTGCACTGACAGGGAGAGGGGCACCAACATCGATAAAATAATTTTAGCGCCAATTTCCACCAAATTGATACACATTCTTATCCATTATACGAGAAATCAAATCATATGATTTAAAGACGCTATATTGGTGCTGTTTGTGTGAGAGATGGTGTGGGTGTGGGCGGTCACTAAATTTGATAAAAAAAAATTGTTTAGTCGCCGATTAGCACCAATCTTATAAATATATATCTCCATGATATCAGGAGTCTAATTGTGTAGTTTAAAGATGTCAAAGGTGGTGCCATTCGAGACAGGGTTCCAGAGAGGGTGAGAGAGACGCAAAATTAGATAAACAATATGTTTGGCGCCGATTTCCACCAGACTGATACATATTCTTCTCCGTGATACGATGACGATGAATCCAATCGTGTGGTTTAAATACGCCAAATTGGTACCGTTTGGGTGAGAGATATGGGGGCCCTAAATTTGATACGAATTTGTATACTCGCCAATTTTCAACAATTTTATATATATTCATCTCCATAATGAGTCTAAGTTTGTGGTTTAATGATCTCAAATGTGGCGCGCCGATTGAGTCCGAAATAGGGACGGTGGGTCACCACAACTGGTATAAATATGTTTAGTGCCAACTAACATCAAATTCATACACGTTCTTCTCAAATGATACGAGGAATCAAATTGTGTGTGTTAAAAACGTCACATTTGGTGCCTAGATATATTTGCAAATATATGTCTGTCAGTATGTGTTCTATCTATAACTTCACGGGGTACAATCGAGGTGGCATCAAGGCGTTCTAACAGTGGTAACTTTTTACGAGGAAGATAATGGTGCATGTTAAAATATTAGAATAGCGCATGTTAATATTGTAACACAGTTGAGTCTGCCGCATTCAATGTAGTTTCCACAAATAAGTTACAAAAGATATGGAAATGTATATAAGGCCTGTTCAACAATAATGTTCACAGTGTGCCGTCCAATATAATTAATTATGAGATAAAAGAAAACGGAGTCAGTGACACATGACTTTTCAGGATCCTCCAATACTGAAATCTGACAAGGTTATATCTGCCCAATATACAGAGGATATATTTCATGTTTTAGAACAGACTCATCGCCTAACATTAACAACTCAAAATCTCGCTTTGTGTCGGGCACATGTAGCTGATATACATGCATAGCAACATATATTTTAAACCGATAATAATTAGCCAGTATATAGCACAATGAACAGAGGAGCACCTGGACATTTCTTTAAAATATCTGTATCGTCATCGATATATGATAACCAGGTGTCCTCAAAATCTTAGTCAAACCCACTAGATTGATTGGTACTCTATATGTAAAACCCAATTGTCGTCTTTTATTTTTGCGAACTAATGTGTTTATGATGTTCATGTTATAATGTCTGAAGTATACGCAGTTGTAAATAAATAAATAAATAATTCTTTATTGGTGGGTCGGATTAATCGCGATAAACAAAATGACAATCGCTCCGATCCGACTTATATTCCGTGTGTAAGAATCATGTTTTGTGATGCTATTTGGATATATAATTTATGAGAATATGTGTAACGCTTTGAACAAGAGTATCTTCTATTCCCACTATATATCCACAATATGCAGAGTTTCACATCACTTTAACCTGGGCAACACCGGGTAACCCTGTTAGTAGTCTATATTGGCAATTCATTGCATTATGAAATCAATGTGTATATCACGTTACCAACACGGGTGTAGCGACATGGGACCCCCTCCCAGCCAACAGTTGGAAATTTCATACCCGACACATCATTAGTTGGAAAATTCACACAAACAATATGTTGCAATTGTTCTGGTAGTCTCATCCCAAAGCAGTAATGCATTTGGAATTTTTAGTTTAAAATTTCCGCTAGGCCCCGGTATCCAGTCCAAATTCAAGTAAAAAAAATATGAAAGAACAAGGCACATGAGATACCACGTGGAAATTCAAAGTTTATGGGGGTGTTCGTTGAATTATGCGATCTTGAGAGTTTGCCCTGAGTTCAAGTGGGTGCAATTGGAAATCCCACATGGACATCAACAGAAACCTCTAGCTACGTCCCTAGCTACACACATATCCATGCTTCAGGGTTTGTGTCAACCCATATCAAATGGAATTACGAAGTCAGTTGTTGAAATTGACGATATTGTTGATGAACCATAACCCGATCGCACGAACGGTTGCGAACATATACATGTACCTCAGAGATTATGTAACGGATATCGATGACCACCAATCAAGGTGAACACATATTGTACACTGCATGGCGATAACATTACAGTGGACTGTCTCCGTCGGACATTTTCCTGTATTTCATTAGTCAAATGAGTCACATGGGGCTTACCTGACATTTTTTTTGCTCGCCATGTGAACGTGCCATAAGGCAACCGTACTTCGACGTAAACCAGTAACAGTCTAATCGATTTCACTATAGCTGGTTTACGTTGAAGTATACTTGGACTACCTCGGAACCTGCAGCTATGAGATCCGTCCGAGCTGTTTAACTCTAGTTACCCCCCATTTCGACTTAAAACTGTTCAGCAACGTACGTACTTCTGTCATTTTATGCTAGCTTGTACTCATTCATTTCCTGGTCAATTTCTATGACACCTGGTGCAGATATTAACCCTTTACCCAACAGAACGGCCCTGTGCCAATGCATTCTCTTATATATGCGAGTCGACCATAGGTCGCCTCGCATATATAAGAGAATGCATTGGCTTAACACATTAAATATTATAAAATTGTTAAAGAATGTAAGTAAAAATGGTAAAAAAAGATTTTTTTTAGGCCAATGCATTCTCTTATATATGCGAGGTGACCTATGGTCGACTCGCATATATAAGAGAATGCATTGGCACAGGGCATAACTGTAACCATCACAATGTGGTCAATGAGCCGGTTCCAATGATATCCATATTTTTATGGTTTTATTGAGACAGACCCAAGATAATTTAGGCTGTTTCAGCTTTATTTGGCCGTTTTTGGCCGGTTTGTTGGGTAAAGGGTTAAACAACATTGTTAGTATAGGTATATATTGTGAACATAAAGAGTATTTGTCTCACTTATGTAAGGAAATTCGACACCGTTGATAATTCTTGTTGCGCTGGTACCATTTGGGCAGTCACACCTCCCGCTCAAGGACGTGGACAGAGGGTCTCCGTTAGGGGGTGTCCGTCTTGACAATCCCGACTACACCCTCCCCCTTGAATCAGGCAAAACTGCCATGTTCGCAAATAACATCTGGGGTTGGGAACTTTCTAACTGGTTTCTCAAACATTTCAACTGTTGAACACTTCCAACCTGCCACCACTGACCTTATTGCCATTTCAGACAAATATTTCGACCAAAGTAGATAAAATAAGCTGCTGTTGGTGTAAAAAGAACGTAATCATCAATAATTACTGGTTGGACTATTAAACAGTGAGAACAGTGTGAACATATAAGTGGTGTATACATGTTGATGACCGGGACGTGATAAAAGAGAAACTTTATGTCCAGAAACATGGTGTATGAAAATTAAGAGTCGCTTTATTATAAACCCTGTATATGTGTGATAAAAGGGTAGTAACTCTATCATGTTCAGAAGTAATTAGATATCATCACGCGTGTGTATCGATTGTTTGGGCGCAGTGTGGCAGCGTGACTCACATTGACTGTCTTTTTAAGACCCCCCCCCGATGGGTTTCTGGAATTCGTTCAATGAATAAAGTTTAAAAATTGGACCCAGACGCATCGGATGAAATAAAAAAAAGGTATGGATGACTTCGGAATGACTTGGGGAACATATATGAGCATGTATAGGTTATGTCATCGCGTTTAAATAAGTACACGTTCGCGACAAATTATTGCTCGAAAATATTGATTTTATAACTAGGTCAAAGGCCTCTGAGCGGACAGGGATATATATTTTTACAACCCGATTTATACGGTAAATTTCGCTGGTATTCGATATGATATCTCGACTTCGATTCGTTCAATTTCGCCGATTTGGCTGCAATTATCAATTTCTAGGATTTAGTAGGGTTTTGATATTTGGTGGGGTTTTAGACAAAATCGACCATTGGAACCTTTACACTGGTATAGTCTATATTGGTATTTTAGTAACCCCCCCCCCCCCGGGGGCCTGTGTATACAAAGGGGTAAGAAGATTAACGTATGAATTATGACAATGAATACAAGTAGCATCATTAGTGTACGTCTGTTTTTGCCAAAATGTGCGCCATTATGATGCACATATATAGGATAGTAATCGGGTACATTGCTGCACAATTCCCAGAGTATCCACGATGAGTGAACATCTGGCTTCAAATTGAATAGGAAACTTAGGGTTTCGTCTTGCTGAGATGCACCTACGGGCATATTGTGCATCAAGACGAGTTCCAACCATCCCCTTCCAAACCGTCTGAGACGGGAAAACACCTGTTTCGGTAAAAGACGTGGGGTAGTGGTACATATCGATTTCTTTGAGAATTTCAGTTATGTCTTTCAGAAAGCCCTCAATTTGGCGACCAAACAGCTTATGGTCGTGGAAGTTGAATAAAAATATATTAAGAGACACTCTTTGGCATTTTTGGGAAGATTCACTACAGTACCAGTCAGAAGAAGTGGTATAATGAGGCGCGCCTTTATTGCGATATTGAGCGCGTTTAATTTCGAAAAAGGCGCTATTATAGCGCAATACCAAAAATCTGTCGCGCATATTATTGCGATATTGAGTACAAAATATTGCGATATTAAGCGCGCACAATTTCATACAGACCCGATAGTGTTATATTTATATTAGATAAATACTGTGCTTATAGTGTACATATACATGTAGGGTGCATGTAGCATCTTCATCTATAACTATATACAAATCTAAAACATTGTCTCTATTTATGCAATAAACAATATAGAAGAAGTAATAATTTGCTTTAAATGTCACAATTTTGAGCGCAAGATGTCGCAATATTAAGCGCGAAATATTGCGATATTAAGCGAAAACTATTGCAATGATATCGTAAGCGGCGCTCTTATAAGCGTTTCCTCTTGCAATATTATTGCGATATTGAGCGCCACCGAAGGGGGGGGGCATTCATACTAGTATTTATAGATGTGGTAGGTATGGACCCCCATACATTGTCATGACCAGTGTAGACTGCCCATCAATTTGCACTACCTGCCGATGGATGACGTCATATTAAATTGTGATTATATCACCATGGTGACGCATGCGATGCGTGAACAGGTGCGTAAATACATATGACCTCAATATATACTGTTACAGTTAACTTTATTTTCAATATTTCACCACATAAGTATATTGACAAAACTCACATTCAAATAGTTTGCATTATATCCACCACATGTCGTAATATTAGCATATGTGGTGATTAAGAATATAATTAGAAGGTGTATAATGAGGATATTGATGAGAACCGACCAATAGTACAATGTATTCCAAAGAAGACGTTATTTAACTAAAATAGACCCATTATCCCTCATTTAGGCCCACGTGCATTCAACTGTGATTAATGAATTATGAGTAACTCCAAAAGCAATTGCCAACGGTCTCATTGCGTTCCCAAACTGTTTATGGATATGTCAATGTCATGCTTACAACATGCACTCACAGCTATTATTATTAAAGTCGCACTATTGCGCGGCATGGTGAATTTCGTAAAATTACGTCGAAAATAGGAGACACTAGACGGATACCACAAATAACACGTCGTTAGAAAGGGCAACACTCTTCTTTGTTTCATAAACGTGTGTTATCGACATGTGTTAATGATAAACAATAACAAACTAAATCAATCGGTACAAGTGTAGCTGAGTAAAAACACCACACCTGTCGGCATTGTTTCGTCAACATTGTTTTGGGAAAACCCAGGGAAACCCCAAAATAGTTTGTGACGTCATGCAAGTGCTCTCTATATTTAGGCCGGGAACATCTCACTGTGGTCATATTTTTCAGGTCTGCTTGTTCAACAATCAATTAGTATTGATACAGAATATCACCCAAATGATATCTAAGTCGCCAATCAATAAAATCATTAGCATATCCCTGTAAACATGGTATTATTGCCTGTTATTCCCGAAAATTATTCTCTGCCCGCTAAAGCGGGCTGCGATGGTGAACGTAAATTACGTCGTGCCAGTTAAATCGGGCTGCGGTGTTGAAAGTGTTATTTAACTCTTGATTTTATTGATAAAGCGAATATCGTCTTGGTACGTTTTGGTAAGAGCTGCACGCGCTTGATGCACATACAATAAGCTCTTTCGAGAGATATATATTGAGTGCTAGAAAGATCCCACCACGTTTAGCATTCGTACTGTGCCTTATGTGTTTAAAATGATGAGATTGGTTAACGGGGAAAATGTAGACGTAACGTGAAAACTGTTGAACACTTCCAACCTGCCACCCCTGACCTGATTGCCATTTCAGACAAATATTTTGACAAAAGTAGATAAAATATGCTGCTATTAGTGTAAAAACAACGTATTCATCACTAATTACTCGCTGGACAATCGAACAATGAGAACAATGTTAACATTTATACTACAATTTTCTACCTTTGTTGTGCGTGCATCTCAGACATGAATTTTCCTAACTGTTGAAAATTTTGACGACAATCGCATCCCACCTCCTGTTGACACGTCCATCTTCTAGTTGGTGACTTACATGTTGATGTCCGGGACGTGATAAGAAAAAAACTTTTTGTCCATAAACATGGTGTATGAAAATTAGGAGCGATAAAAGGGTAGTAACTCTATTATGTTCAGTAGTAAGGCATCATCACACATGATTGTGTATCGATTGTTTGGGCGCATTGAATGTTTGCAGTAGGTCCCTATTTGTGGAGGTCTACTTGTGGAACTCCCCGAATTCGCGGAGGTCTCCTAAAATGGTCGAAATAGGTTGATTTTAATGAGGGAACGGGTGCGTATATGTCAATTGATACGTATTTTAAACAAATAACAACACGATCATCATAATAATGGTTTGTTCTATCAATTATATCATCACCATCATCATCATCATCATCATCATCATCATCATCATCATAATACGGAACAAGTGTTGCGACTTTTTGTCACAATAACATTATTTGCAATGTTTGTTTACAAATATATGTATCGTCATTCGATATTTTCTTGTCAGTCACTTGAACATATTACATGCCGTCGAACTCGTATTTTATATAATAGAAGAATGAGTCTATGGATATTTTGAATTGATCGGGTGTTGGTGAATTATGGTGAATTATGGCAGAGAGTTCCAGCTATTTACCATCCTCTGAGTGAAGAAATATTTTCCAATGTCCTTGTTAACAGTGCGCATCTGTAGCATTTTATTATGTCATCTTCTTCTTTCTGATGAGTTTCTTTCTAATATGTCACAGGCATTGATATTGTAATGACCATTCAACAGTTTATATACCTCGATTAGATCTCCTCTAAATATTCGATATTTTAAAGACATCAGATTGAGTCTTATCATTCGGTCTCGGTAGCATAGAGTTTTTATTTGACGAACTAGTTTCGTTGCTTTTTTTTATTTTCTCTAACACAATGCTTTGATATTTGTGATGTGGGCTCGATGCAGAGTTACATTATTCGGTGATAGGTCTGACAATGCTTATATGTAGATCGATCGGAATGTGTCGATGTCCAAGTTCGTGAAAGTTCTATTGACTATGCCGATGATTTTGAGAAGCTTTATTGTTTAGGATATTGTATGAAGTATAATCTGGCCGTGTCAAATTGACCTATAGCGATTGGATATATCGCAGGACAACACATTTCGGGTTTTCGTGGGATATGTATTCGCTGGATATCTGATAGTTGAAATATGTAACTATTATGACCGCGTTAATTACTTTCGATGTTTGTATGAACAATGGCTGGGCTACTCTTGAAAATTTTATGGCGGGAACACAATGCCTCCGATTTTTGATCCGCATTTAGAGGCTTTCTGGTGTAGTGAATGAGAAACATGCAGTAATAAGCCGTAGTTTTTTTGTAATTATTTGAAGGATTAGTTGTTTTAACGGAATTCTGAGGCGGTGCAATCATGTAACCAATATATTTTATATTATAATTTATATGTAGTCCTAATAATATGATCTTGAGGGCATTACCATTTCTGATTATGGGTTTCTTGTATGTAGATGCTAGACAATAAAGATGATGATGGTGTGATATGATCACAGCAGATGAAACGTGTTTACCATGCAGCCAACAATTATCACCTATTTTTCACCATATGGACTAACGAAGAAGCTCATGTTGGGCACATTCAATGTGAATTTTCCAATATGCAGCAGATGTAGATCAACGCTGATATCACACCACGTGACGTCAATGTCCTACTTGACACAAAAACCGAAACATTCATTTCGGCCAATTTGGCCGGTTACTTCATGTCTGTTTTTCATCTGACGTGTGTGTCGAATAAATGATGTGGAGGATTTATGTAAATGTTAGCCCAAACTACATTTCCAAGTAACGATGGTTTTGTTGTTTATTTTGAGGAATAATACCGCGTCAGATGAATTCAGCCCAAATATGTTAACAGTTGTCGTGTAAAACATTCGGCAGTAGGTTAGCGTTATTTAGTATTTGTGGATGTCCTTTAACATGGGTAAAATAGACTACTGCGCTTGAACGAGCATGTGAATTTGTCGTTTTTAATGTATAGCAACTTGATAATCAATAACAGAGGCATTCTCTGTCAAATATGGTTGCTCTATTTACGGTATTAATTGCGGAACTTTCTAAAGTAAACTACGCGTAAATGGATACACACGGTAAATTATAGAATGTTGTGAAAACACACTATAAAGTGTATATAATATAATAACGAACACGTGACATACATAATTTATAAACTGTTAACAAAAGATATCAAATTCAATACATGACAAAGATGACTCAGTGGAGTTTATAAAGTGAACATAAAAACATTGAGGTAAGAATCTTTTTAAGGAATGCAACTTTATTTAATGATAATAAACACATAAATTAAAATAACAAACATGAGACATACATAATTTATAAACTGTTAACAAAAGATATCAAACTCAATACATGACAAAGATGACTCAGTGAAGTTTATAAAGTGAACATAAAAATATTAAGGTAAGAATCTTTTTAAGCATTACCAAACCGTTTAGCACAGACCACAGTCAACTTCACTCATCCGATCATCACCAAACTTCATATTTATCTTGATATTGATCTATCAGATGAGAGCCATCAAATATTTTTTTAATTTCATAGGAAAAAATGGTCGCCTGCGGCCATATTGCATTTACGTTATATGTTATCGCGTTATGTCGATATCTAGTATTACTTAGAAATTTCACCTTTCCAGATTCATAATTGCTCCATTGACTGTAACAGATGAAATTATTCCCCTCTTCGGATAGAGTGTCACTGAAACTTTATTTTGTCAGACTGTCTGTATAATCACTGATTATATATGGCAATAATCTGTAATAAGATGTAGCACTATTTTATTTTATATTTACACGCAGTGCTGTTTTTATACAACAATTATAAACCCCCCCTAGATCATCATGTGATCGACCATACATCGCGCGAGGACCTGGTTGAATTAAGGGGGGTTTTATGGATCACTTCTGTCCTCAAGCTAGATTATACTTATGACATTTAATGGCATGTTTCTAACGTGGAGGGTTAGATATGCTTGAGAAACCACCACTCTTTAATTCACACCAAGTTCTCAGCTATCATGAACCCATAGCCATGATATATGGTTTATTTTATGTATACTAGTAATATAGTTATTTTCAGTACCTTTATATACCAGTACTGTGTATAACAATGCATATAAATTAATCCATGTATACATGTATATTGATTCAACGGATTCAGTGGTTTTGTCCATCAGTCTATAAAATTTGCGGGGAAAACATGGCCTCAAGCAGTACACCCTGCTAAATTTCGAATTTGAATCAATTGGCGCACCCTGCAGCCAGCTTTTATTGGAGAACTTTTTCTCATGTGGATATTTTGGGTCACCGCTAGATGTGAGCCATATTTTGTTCTCAAACTGTCCTTGTGAAGACATCACTGCCAGCGGTGATCTTCAATTTTACTATTTTTATGGCTAAATAATTTGATTGATCCTACAGACGACACCCCTTGTCCGATCGTCACCAGATTCCACAATGATCTTCTGGATAACCAGCGTGAGAGTAATCTAATTTTCCCGAATTTCGTTAAAAAACATTACCACAAGCAGCAATTTGGTATCTTACTCTTTGATCCTCTTTTGCATGACTGAATTGTTTAGCAACTGTACAGACATATCCCTCATCTGTCACCAAACTTCATATTGATCTTCGGGCTGACAACTAGATGGGAGCTATCGAATGCTTTGAATTTTTTTTGGAAAACATTGTCACCAGCAGTCATCTTCTATTTTGGTTTTTATATACATGTATATCTCTTCATGCGGATAGCCAGTATTACGTAGGTACTTCAACTTTCCGCATTCCTGTCATCATTTGAAATATAAAAATTTACCTGATACATGCACCCTTCAAATTGTTTTTCGTCGTATCTATTTTAATGACCCGCATGCTAATATTGATACAGATATATTTGTCAAACATTTCTCTTTGTACAATATACAGGTATTTAGTTTGTAACTAAATCTAGAAATATATAATAGTAGCTGGTGGACCCGACTTCGTCCGGGATGTTCCCCTCTGATTTTCGGAGAATTGCGCGATTTAACCTTGAATTGACTATTTTAAAGGTGAAGGTCATGTCGGGGTCACGATTTGACCCGTCCAAAACACTCCCCGGACAAAAGTCACGACAAAAGTACCCGCGAAATCCGCCCGGCTTTACCCGATTTGACCTTGAATTGACAATTTTGAATGTCAAGATCAGGTCAGGGTCATGATTTGACCCACCCGAAACTCTCCTGGGACAAAAGTAACAGTAGGTATCAAATTTCGTTGAAATACTTCCGTTTTACCAGATTTGACCTTGAATTGATCTGTTTGAATGCCAAAGTCAGGTCGGGATCAAGATTTGACCCGTCCAAAATACTCCCTGGAAATAATTTCCCCTATAGGTATCAAATTTCGTCAAATCTGTCAGGCAGTTTTCCCGGCCATAGCTAACAGACAAACAGACAGACAAATGTCCAAAATATGTATTAGACTAGCTGATGTACTCGACTTCGTTCGGGCTAGTTAGGGATTTGTTTGTGATCGCCTCCATCTGGACAGTACCCAGTATATACAGAGTCTGGCCAAACTATTGTTCAATTGGTCCAGAAACATGCCTATATCAGCACGTTCGAGAACATGGTCCCACGTGAAATTGGACCCGTCCATATTGCTCCCGGGATCGAAGTAGTCCTACACACAAATTTTTAGTCGGATCGGTGAAGGTCCAGAAACATGCCTATGAGCGAGGTCAAGTTGACACGTTAAATACCAAATTCGAGCAGTGTTAGAGTCTATAACACATACACACATGCATTCATGCATACACACATACATACATACAGACAGGTGTTTCAAAATGTATAATCGATAGCTACAACAATTCTATGGTAGATAGTTCACGGCCGACCTGATGCATGCATCTTAGTTTTCTTGTATTACACTTCTGATCCACTCAAGTGGACGCGCTGAGCGGCTGAATCCTAACCTACTATTGGCCACCGCGATTTCCGTTTTATGAGCCGATATGAAGTGTCTCGTTACATTGCATAACTGACACCACCCGCTGTCGGCAATATTGCAATTCCGCCACTTGAAAATGGTATGCTACTGGATACCGGATTTCCGTGCATTGTATTGTCAATATGTTTAGTATAATTATATAGACCATGCCATGAATCTCTACACTGGCTAAGGCACGTAGGGGTCATATTCAACCAGTACAAAACATTGGAAATATTTGAAGTTTAGACAGGGAACCTTATAAATCGAAAATATTACGCGGGGAATATATTTCTTAGCTGTTATCTGTTCCTTAAAGTGATAGTACTGTTATTTCTATGTGAAATTATTCTTGCCCAGAATAATCGGATTGCCATGTTGGCGCGCGCACCAGCAAACCCAGGCCTTCATCGTAAATCGGTGTTTAGATATTGCAAGCATTGGTCGAAGGGTCAAGGGTCAGAAAGACCAGAATGCATCATCGATCTAAAAATAATGCTGACGGACACGCATTAATAATATAAAAATGGCGGAACGTTTAAAAAATAGATTTGGAAGCGATCCGGGGGCTGTTAATTGTTCATGCGGGAATGTATGCGCGTGGAGGAAGTCGGCCACGTCTCGTTCGTTGCGGACATCGTGTCCCTGTTTGGAAGCGGGGACATTTTGCAGCAGAGGCTGCAAATGTGGAACAAGCAAAATGAGCTGTCAGAACCAGCCCAAGATTGGCAAGAAGAAAGGGTCGATTTTGTCGGCAGAACTTGGGTTGTCAAGTAGCGAAGACGATGCGATGGTGAAAATGTCGAAGATGTCGTCGTGAAAAAAAAGAGGTAAAAAATTGTATCACTCTTCGCTATAAAATTGAAATTGATATCCACACAAATTCCAACAGGTAATATTATTTTTTTTTTTTTTTAGGCCTTACTCTTGTCGTCTTGAAGTTGAAGGTCTCGTTATTCACCATTCAAATAGTACTAGCAGTATATGTAGCATCATAAGCATGTGCAGTGTTGCTGTTAGTACTAGTAGGCCTACCAAAAATAATAATAATACTGTAATATTTTTCATGACCATGATTGTGGAAAATTTTCCCAGATTGAATAAATTACAGGCCAAAATAATAGTAGGGGTGGATTTTTTTTTCCCACATTGAGTTTCCAAAAGTTATTCTCAGATGGGCTAGTTACTATCAACGGAAAATCAAATATATAAGTTCTCTAATTGATTAACAGTATTTTATCTGCACAATACATGTAAGTCCATAATTTTGAGGCGAAGTTGATCGGAAGTGGGCAACTATGGGAGGCCCTTTTCACATTTATTATTTATTTGCGCTTAAGCGCAAATCATTTGCGCTTAAGCATAAAACAATTTGCCCTTAAGCACAAATCATTTACACTAAAGCGCAAATATGTGTCTATCAATTTATTTGCTCTTAAAGCGCAAATCATTTGCGGTTAAGCGCAAATACCTAGCACTCCCTTACTTCCCTCTGATTGTGAATGATTGGGTCCATCTCATAGTAAATTATGATGGGCCCATAGTAATAGCCCCATACAGACTCAAAGTTGAAGAAAAAACATATATCCATGTCAGCATCTCTGTCCCTGGTGTCCCAGGAATTGGTGTCTCACTCCCAGAGCTCTAGTATATTTTATTAAAGGGATATCTCCTGCACAGATATATACCATTTCCATGGCCATAAAAAGGGAATTAAGGGTTACTACTATCTAACTTACCCATAAATTATTGGCATGACCTGGTGTGTAACTAGCAACACAAGAGGAGCATTGGGCTAATTTTAACCTGTTTTAATTAGCCTGAGTACTCAACAGTCAACTGTGAGTGTGTGTTCAACAAGGATAATCCCTAATTACATATTATCAGCATCCATCTATCCAAAGAATTTATGTCTCCTTCCCGGAACTCTAGTAATTTTTTGTATGATGTTTTTTAATGTATTATTGCAAAGATTTGGGCCCTTACTATGGTCATATACTATAGCATGCATGTGGTGTCACTGCATGAGGGCTTGCTTACCTCATATGGTTTACTTATTGACTTAAATCAGAGGAAATAACCCTATTTTCATATTATCAGCATCCCTGTCAAAAAAGATTGGTGTCTCATTCCTGGAGCTTTGGTGTCTCAGTCCTCGAGCTCTAGTTCTTTTTATTACACAAATCTATAGTATTGCCATGGTCATATAGTTCCACCGAGGGCTTGCTTCCCTCATATGGTGTGCCTGAATACTCGAAAATTGAGGAAAATCAAAGTCGCCCCGACTAATACAGAATAACTAATATATACTGAAGATATTATAATGCTATCACGAGTCGCTCCAACTAAAACAGAAGGTGATACTATTGCGAGTCAGCCATTTTGATAAAGAAGTTGGGCTAGCTCCCTACCCATCCAAACCAATGAAACCAAGAGGTGATATGTCAATAGGAGTTAATGCTAAGTTATGGAGAAACCTATTTATTCACCAGGGGTGTTTAGTTACCTATAACCATGAATTGCGCATAAGCGCAATGATTGCACTGAAGCGAAATTATTTGCGCTTAAGCGCAATTAATTGCACTTAAGCACAATTGATTACGCTCAAGTGTTAAGTGCAATTGATTGTGCTTAAGCACAATTAATTATTAAATGTGAATTGGGCCTCCCATACACTTAAGCATAAATCAAATTCCAGATCTAAAAACTCCCCTGGGGCTGAAATGATGGGCGGGGGGGGGGGGTTTCATATTTATTATTTATTTGCAAATATTTGCACTTAAGCATAAATCATTTGCACTCAAGTACAAATATGCGTCTAACAATTAAATACCAAACTTGCTCTCCCTTACTTCCCTCTGATTGTGACTGATTTGAGTCAATCTCATAGTATATTATCATGGGCCCAAAGTAGTAGCCCCATACAGACTCAATAGTTGAAGAAAATTTCTGTCCCTGGTGTCCTAATAAGTGCCTCACTCCCAGAACTGTAGTATATTTTATTAAAGGGACATCTCCTGCACAGATATATACCATTTCCAATTTTCCATGGCCATAAATAGACAATTAGGGCTTAAGCGTAAATAAATGATAAATGTGAAAATGCTTGAGAAATGAGGGTAAATAAAATATACTTAAGTGTAGATCAATTATACATAAATGTAAATTAGTTATGCTTATACATAAATAATCACACTCCCATAGAGCTCCCCTCAAGCTGAAATTGATGCAACCACATATATTGTCTGCATATCAGTAGAATCTTTCAATGGCAGATATTATATACCGGGGGGGGGGGGTGATACGAAATTTACAGGAAGGTATTTCGGGGTGGGTGACCCATGCAAATGTTTTACTTTGAGCACTTATTTGACATTTGTAACAGTTTAAAACTCATTTTGAGTATTTATAACAACAAAAACACCATACGTATGGTACTGGGACCTCATATGGCCCTTAGTGCAGTGGAGATGACATTAATCTATGTCTTTTTGCATATGGGACGGTGGGGTGAAAAAATTCCTTCACCACACTTCCCTCTGATTGTGAATGATTTGAGTCAATCTCATAGTATATTATCATGGGCCCAAAGTAGTAGTCCCATACAGACTCAATAGTTGAAGCATTTCTGTCCCTGGTGTCCTAATAAGTGCCTCACTCCCAGAGCTGTAGTATATTTTATTAAAGGGACATCTCCTGCATAGATATATACCATTTCCATGGCCGTAAATAGGCAATTAGGGGTTACTGGGGGTTTGCTTCCCTCATATATGGTGTACTTATTGACTTGAAATAGGGGGAAAACCCCTATTTTCATAATATCAGCATCCCTGTCCCCAAGAATTTGTGTCTCCATCCCTGAGATATAGTATTTTTATAAAAGAGACATATCCTGCACAGATCTATACCATTCCCATGGTCATAAAACATCTTGGGGTTACTGGGGGATTGTTTCCATCATATGGTGGGTCTATATAAACTTTATTGATGTGTTTAGGCCTGTGCCATTTGAAATTAATTCATGGGGGAATCAATGTTTTGAGCTAAAGTGTAAATAAATAATAAATGTGAAAATGCTTGAGGAATGAGGGTAAATAAAATATGCTTAAGTGTAGATCAATTATACCTAAATGTAAATTAGTTATGCTAATACATAAATAATTACACTCCCATAGAGCTCCCCTCAATCTGAAATTGATGCAACCACATATATTGTCTGCATACCAGTAGAATCTTACAATGGCAGATATTATATACCGGGGGGGGGCCCTTAGTGCAGTGGAGATGACATTAATCTATGTCTTTTTGCATATGGGACGGTGGGGTGAAAACATTCCTTCACCACACTGTTACAAAAGAACCTTCCAGAAACGTAAAACTTAAATAAATAAACTTGCCTTGATGTCGCCAATGCATAGATCATTGTGTGAATGGAAAATGAGCGAGCAACTGACATTAAATGTCACTATCAACGGATAGAAAGTATCTGACTATCAATGGGTAAAAAATATCTGTCATCAGTGCATCAAGCCAATCAGTGAATTATTTGCTTGTCTATCAACTAAGATGATCTCTGGCAAGACCTAAAGTATCCAAGTCTGATAGAGTGATGTGACTATGTTTATTTCCATCAACACAGCTTCTGAAACAGGTTAAACTGTTATTTGAACTAAATGAGATAGATCATTCCCAGTCATATGAGTAATATCAGTACAGCTTTATTCAGTTTTGAACCAAATTTAGTGAAATTTGGGAGGTGGGTGTGAACAAATTGGGAGTAAAAAACATTGGTTTTGCAGGATTGGTGGTGATGGGTCCCTGAAAATGCCAGATGCAAAAAAAAATTCATTCCTTCCTGCAAATTTTTTACTACCCCCATCCCCCTGCTCCACCTACAATCTTTGCATCAGCTTATACCGAGGTAAAATAGCCGAAGAACCCAATCATGCTAATTTATTGTGCTGCATAAATCATATATGCTAAGCATAGTCAGTTAATAAATGTTAACACATCCTCCAATAAAGGGGTTTCAGTTTTTAATTTTCCAACAATTGGAAAGATATAGGTACCAGTTGAAAACAATTTCCAGAGTATATGCAAAGTTAATGCACATTTACTGATATAAGCTAATTATGATAAAACAATTCAATTAAGCTTTAAGGTAGCAATACACGATTTCCAGCAATTTTGCCAACCTGGGAGGGGGTACTGTACTTCAAATCAATGCTAAGCCATTATCGTTGGCATATATCCAATCAAGCATGTTTTAATTTCGACAGAAATTTTAGGTGTAATCATTTAAATGTATATTTGGTTCTTCGTACAATATGTCATTGAGTTATGCCCCTTGGTTTGCACACACGAACCGCTCAATTTTACCCATTTTTTCACTCAAATTGGCCATTTTCTACCCAAAAACAGACCATGATAGAGCGAATGTCAATAAATAAGATTCTTCCACCTGATAGAGCTATGATAGAGCTGAGAAATATTTGAAATAGAAAAAAAGTTATCGTATCAATTTGAAAAAAAAGTCTTGCGAGCCCAGATGACAGAATTCAGGAGAGAGAAATCGGGCTATTTTCCTGTAACCAATAACACAGAGTTGGCCTTCACTGAATACGAAAACCCTGTTGCGTATCCAAATTTTTCACTTTTTTGAGAACTTTCCCAGTTTTGTAAAATAAATAAACCTTCAAACCAGCAACGACACAGTTAACACAGACTACACTGGCCGTTATGCCCCCCAGATACTTATATTTCTATTTTTCAGACCCCCTACAACCTGTGAAATCGTGTACTTCTACCTAAGCATAAATATATTGCTCTGAAGTATCATTGTATTATGGTAAATCATAATTCAGTTACCCTTAACCACCATTGTTTGTTTTACCTCTCTCACCTTGGATAAAATGGTATGACATAAATGGTATCAGTGTGTGGAGCCTTCCCCTATTAGTTGACTCAAAGACTGAGATACTACTATGTCAAAGGTTTCAACTTGAGCGGAATTCTGAAAGAGCATGTCTGAACTTTGTGTGAGTGAATTGTGCTTCAGTCTAATTCATGAGAATGGATTACTCTTATTAAGCGAACCATTATTTCGCTTAAGACAGCCAAGGGTATAATAAGTGACGGCATTGCCCACACTGATACCATTTATGTCATACCATTTTATCAGCTAACACTGGTCAATGTGAATTCGGGTCCCACATACTCTAGGAATACACACACCGCTGCACACTGGGTCAAATATAGACAAATTTTGACAAAAATCAGCTCAAATAAGGTTGAAAACAGACATTTCTCTAAATATCAGTCATGTGACAAATGTTCAGGTTGCTACATGTACCAATTATTATTGTTGCAACACATGCCGAAATAAATTTATGAACTAAAAAGATCTTAAATCAGTTTGAAAATAAGCATAAGTCTAGTAGATCTTAAATTTTGAAATGGTTGAAACCCAAACATGGCTGATGAATCTTAAATACATGAAAATATCTAGGGTTATGTTAATTAGCCTTGATAATAGTGCAAGGTTACCTCTAAAGTGCACATAATTTATCTGATCATTGTGCGAGTATAAACAAAAGTTTTACTTTTTTCAACATATAATGAATTTCCCTTTCAAAATATAGTCCATATATCAATGTATATGGATTTCTATGTGTTTTTTCCCTTTCAAAATTCATGTGAACTCTATTATATTCTGATTTATATGCAACTGTGCATGGATGCACTGGAAGCCCTTGTGGCAGATATTTTTGTATCTGTATTTCTGGCATGGGGGATGTCCTAGGCATTGATTGAACCATAATTTGTGTGAATAAATGGTTGCTATGGCTCCCTAATGTTCTCGTCTTGTGGGTAGAGTTTGAAAAATCTTCAAAAATGAGGTCCTGTCCCATCATGTATGGTCATAGAATGGTGCACTGGACCTAAATCATGAATATGTTAGATTAACACAACTGATAGTTGTTTTAAATACTACTTCCTGGTCACAAATGCTTGAAACATATGTTTTGTGTCCATGCTTTAAACCAGCAAGGACCATGACTGGTAAATATAATGTTTAATTAGGTGAATAGCTATTGGACTCACAGAGAGTGATAATTTGATGGATTTCACAAGTCGCAGTATCAGTATAATAAGTTGTGAACTTGTGAGGCATATGTTGGGTTAAATTAGCCAAGTTATACATTAATGCCCTAAGTAATCGACCTCTTAACCAAAGCAGAAGTATGGGTAACATTTCAGGATTTAGTCAGAAATGTGGCTTGTTGCCATTCATCAGAAAGCTCTCCCCGAGATTCACTACCTTTATACATTTCTATTTTCAGACTATATTAATGATGGAGAACGAGAGATGTGGTTAACTCATCAGGACAAATCATTAGAATGTAATAATGTGAGTACCATAATGATAAGCATAAATGATTATTGTATTTTGCATGCAGATCTTTAGTAACATCAACAATCAGCACTGACTGGTACAATGTACATGTAGCTGTATATGTAGCCATAAATCAATGACTTTTGGGATAAAAACATATTTCTATATAATCTACTTTTGTTGATATATTTAAGAGATTAAACTACTAACTAATACCAATATTAGTGATAATGACTTTTTTTGGTGAAAAAATTTGACTTTTTTATATTAATCCCAGAGACTACAATTATCTGCTGAAGTAAAAATATATGATGTGGTATATAGACTGTTTTTACTTTTGTCACATTCTCAGGGTCAAAGTATCATGATTATAGAATATATTCTTCAGTCATATTTAAATTTGTGCAGTACATTGTACTATTTTTCGCTAGTGTGCATTTATTATTCACATGTGTATAGCTAAATCATGGTTAGATATTTTAAGTTGAATTTCTTCTAAAATATAAACATATATATTCCAGACTGAAGGAATTTTTGTCAAGATGATCTTTAATATGCACAAGTATTTTCAGCGATAATGAAGAACTGAAATTGTCATCATATACAAAAATATTTGTAAGTTTAGAAGTTGCTCAGAATTTAAAATAGAGCGAAACATAGTACTGCACAAATTCAAATATGAGTAAGGTATACAATTGATATACAGGGGATCCTAGTAGTTCAGTCAGTATTGGGCATGAATAAGGAATCAGAATTCCTAAATGAAAAGATGTGTACTAGTATTTAAATATCGTACATGTATATGGTACATGTATATTTATTCCAAAAATATATAGCATATTTAATTTGTAGTAGACAATTATATCATCTCAGCCATAGAGCTTTCTCTTCCAGAATCATTCCGATAACCAAGATGGACACAGTTTAAATTGAAAAGCACAGTATGACATCATTTGAACTAACCATTGCTTGATCTGCATGTTAATCAGGAATGAGATTTTCTTCATGGCATTGCTGAGAAAGTGCATCGAACATAGCAATATATCTTTTTCAATATCATTGTCATTATTGTGTTACTTCACAAAACTGCTGGTAACATTGTAAGAATGTAATGATTGTACATGTGGCAATTCGCTAAATTCAAGTGTGTTTAATGAACTGCAGTTGTGCAATTACTTGGAGTCTTGTCCTTCCAGCCATATCTGCATCTCTCTCTCCATTAGAACCTATAATAGAACGATAACAATATTTTATGTTATAGAAACCAACATCACTATATAAAGGAGACTGGTGCTGCCTAACTCATGGAGTGTGTGACTCACTGGAATTGGCGTCAAGTTTTGGATAGCAGATCTTGAATGTTAGTAACCAGAAAAAGTGAATAGTTTCAGTCGAGGCCAACAAACAGTGCAAAAGACAATAACTTTCAGTTTAGTTTAATTGTTATTCTCATTAAAATTATAAAATAACAATTCTTGTAATATCAATCCACCAGCAATGTTATATATTAGGGTTGGCAAAATTGTAAAGTTTGATGTCTAATCTATACTGGCCTTTAGTGAAGAATTGAATATGAGGTCACTCTCCCTCAGACAATTTTTTTTACAACAAAAGACATTTTATGAAACTTGTTTTGATAACATGATTATATAAGTGCAGTTATCATCAAAACATGAAAGAAACATATATGCTGTCTCATATATTCATCCCTAGATATTGAATCAAATAAAATACATGTGCCACTGCCAAATAAATTGTGTTCTAAACATCGTAATATTTTTGTCCCACAATATATATTTCTAGTGACGGAAATGTCTGTTGAGTGGTGCCTTTTAACTTCTTAACCAAAGCAGAATTATGGGTAACTTTTCAGGATTTAGTCGGAAATATGGCTTGTTGCCATTCATCGGAAAGCTCTCCCGAGAGCCATATTTCCGACTAAATCATGAAAAGTTACCCATAATTCTGCTTTGGTTAAGAGGTCGATTACTGAGGGCATTACTGTATGTCTATTATTCATTTGGAGGGAATTCAGGATACACCAACAGATAGAAAATATCCTAAGGGAACTACTTGTCACTTAGTATTTAGTAAAGAACCTTTGACAAGCTAAGCTGTAGATATAAACTACATCAGTTATAACAACAAAATGTTTCAAATGTCCGCTCTCAGAATTCTAATGTACATGTATGTACAGTTGTACCTGTCAATATTCTAGTGGTGCAATCCTCAAACCATGCTGACACCCATCGGTCTCAATCATTCTTTCATTCCTTCTATTCATATTCTGTGCTTGGACTGGGCTACAAGTGCATGAACAACTGATCTGAAATATGACAAATTTCATGATGATCCAACCAAAGGTACGACCTGTAGGCTGTGCCAGAGAATTTAGTCATGCAAACAGTAAAATCTAAGATGGCTGCCAGTAGCCATTTTTTTGGCCGAATGACCCCAAAGTTACTCGTTCGCATCTACATGTCATTGTTAACATCCGTGACAAATTTCATGATAATCAGAAGAACAGTACGACCTGTAGCCCGTGCTAATGGATTGAATATTGAAATCCAAGATGGTCGCTGGCGGCCATGTTTTTTTTCTTCAGAATGACCCCAAAATGAACGGTTCTGGTCTAAATGTTGATATCAACAGCTATGTCAAATTTCATAATGATCCGACCACAAGTAGCACCTGTAGCCTGTATTGTTGACGAATCACACACACACATACGCACACACAGACGACAAAGCCATGGCAATAGCTCAAACTTTACAAAGTAAAGTTCAGCTAATAAAACAAATGGTTGGGTTAGTCTTAACTAACATATATGTGAGCCAGAGAGGCCCATTTCACATTTATTCTTCAGGGCGAAAACTATACCTGTGTTTCTGGTAATAAACGGTCATTGAAAAATATGGGTGGCCCAGGTGGGAAGGTGGTGTTTTCATTTTTAGCTCAACTTTACTTTGTAAAGTTTTAGCTATTGCCATGGCTTGGTATCGTCGTCTGTTTGTGTGTGACTCGTCAACAATTTCCTCTAGCACGGGCTACAGGTCGTACCTTTGGTCATTATAAAATTGGATCATTATAAAATTTGTCATAGCTGTTGGCATTGACATGTAGATGGGAACGAGTCATTTTGGGGTCATTCGGCAAAAAACATGGCCACCAGCAGCCATCTTGGATTTTACTCTTTGCATGACTAAATCCTTTGGCACGGGCTACAGGTCGTAACCCTTTTATGACTGGAGCCATGCTGGTTCAGCATTAATGATCCTGTGCCAGTGCATTCTATTATATATGGAGCCTCGAATATATAAGAGAATGCACTGGCTTACAAGGTCAAGGTAAATATTGTTAAGCCAATGAATTCTCTTAAATATAAGAGAATGCATTAATTCTCTTAAATATAAGAGAATGCATTGGAACAGGGTTTTCACAAAATTTCAAGATGCAGTCATGAAAGGGTTAACCCGAAGAAATTCACCTTGATAGTTGAAGTTTTGGACATCTTACTTCTACAAAGATATTAAACTTAAAATATCATGACAAACCTATGTCTCATATACCGGTACTCGATAATTTCCTAACAGGTCACTGAACAGGTATTGGGGGGGGGGAGATAAAAGGACCTGAGTATCCAATTACCACCTAGTAGCTACATATGAGAAAAAATAAACTTATGATTTTATTGCTTATTATTGCTTTATATAGTCATGAAATGGTGAGAAATTAACTTTATTGAGTTGATTGTGTTGGTGTTTGGATGGATGCTACCCAAGTATGAGCAGGCTGATTATAATCCCCCCCCCCAACTCACGCAGAAGCTACATCAGGGAAATTTCCAGGGCTGTTTTGATAGCTGTTACAGGTATGGGTGCCCAAACTTGAGAAGCCCAAATGACCCCAAATTCCCAGTGGACAGTATTGAATCAACCTGAATTTTCAAGGCAATTCAACAATAAGCGCTGTATTAAAAAATCTGCAGTTGCAATACGGCCTTCATTTGCATGTTGAATTTTTAAATCAGAAATATTATGTCCTATTTATAATATATGCATCTGTATCTGTGTTGGTTCGGTGTAGAAGCCGTATTTTAAAGTTATATTGGGATACCGGTACATATCCTCTGCTGGAAACAGGTGTCCCCAAATTATCTCTGGATTCTTCCCTGAGCTACATATGAGAATGTTTGGACTATATAAAGCAAAATAAGTGATAATCAGGACTTGGTATCTCCCCCAACTTAATAAACTTTTTCTCGGATGAAGTATGGTATATAAAGAAAAATAAGCGATAGATGATGTTTTGATCATATGCAGCTACTAGATGGGCGGCGGAGAAGATTCTCAGTCCTGGGTATCTCCCCCGAGTCCACCCCCTCACAAACCCAGACTCAACCAAATTTTTCTCAGATATAGTTAATTTCTTGCCATATCATCACTATATAAAGCAAAATATGTGATTGTGAGGGTAAAATAAGTGGAAAAATATTATGTGGGTGGGAGATACCAATGTTGGTAGAGGAAAATTGTTCCACTTGTAGTCCACAATTTCCTAACAGGTACACAGGATATATACCCATCCCTGTTAACTGCATATGTTCAGCAGTTCTTATGATATTGGTTGGGGTAATGCATATTTTGGGAGGAGATATAACAAAACAAAAGACACCCATATGTAAGGCCAAGGGAAAATCTGACAGATTTGATTTGCTCTTAAAGTGCCTTAAGCGGAATTAATTTATTTGCTCTTTTAAAAGTAAAATTCATCTATTTGAGCTTGAGCATAAATCAGATTGTCTAGAAATAAAAAAAGAGTGAATTAGACTCTGAGAAAGGAATTACAAATAGGTGGACTAGTATATATTATTAAATACATGTATGATAGTCTCATGTCTTATTTACACTTAAGCGCAAATGATGTGCGCTTAATTGAGCTCAAATAAATGTTTTTTTTACATAGAGCATAATTAAATGATTGGGTCTATGAACACCTTTCATGTATGGTACATATTCCAGATACAGATAATTTAAAGGTACGGTTGGCCTTGGTGGTGGGTATCCTGTGAAAATATTTCCACCCTTCGAAAACCGCCACAAAAATAAAGAACATCAAAATGTAGACAGACTTTGTCCATATACAAATAAGAAATATCGCATAAACAGTATGTTATTGTCAAATGTTTGACCATTGTTATGTAAACAAAAGCATAAAAAGTAACTTTTCTGGTGTTTGTTTATATTATGATGGTAAACATAAAGAGCGTTCTTTGTTGGTGAATTCCTGATATGGAACTAATAAAGAGCGTTTATGCCATTTGTGTGTGTGATTAGCCAGTTCAAGAGTTGCATTAATATTGTGCTGTCTTCTGTAACACAATCAGGCTCTTGCTTAGGTAAAATATTGTAGGTCTTTATGATAACATGCTGTTTACGTGATGGTCATGGTATATATGAACGAAACTGTATGCGTTTTAATGTTTTTCTGTTTACGGTGATTAGAACAAATATCAATATTTTCGACAACTAAGGCCTCACATGCCTTTAATAGCACTTTAAATGTGCAAATGATTTACGCTGTTTAAATAATTTGCACTTAAGTTCAAATGAACAGGTCATGGTGAACCAACGATCGACCTTTATTAGACTAATCGCTATAGAATAGACCGATTGGTCATTCATCATATGCAGGCATTGGGGATAAGTCGAGTCACTCTGAACTGTTCTATAGTGGTAATTATATTACATCCAATACTTAAAAAAAGATAATTCTAATTTCTGTTGAAAGACACAGAATAATTATTTACTGAATATATTCAATATAAAGATAGACTGATCAGTTTTATACAGATCAACCAGTGGTTCACCGAGACCTGCAGATGATTGTTGAGCTTCGGTACATTCAATGCGATTATTAATAAACATGCAGGTCTGGGTGAACCACCAATAGATCTTTATTTAGACTAATCGATCTAATATAGACTGGTCTTACACCACCTAGATGCATCTGAGATAAGGGGAGTCACACTAAACTGTTCCATGATATCGTTCAACTTGGTAACTACTTAAACACATTTGGATTTCTTTTGAGAGAATGAGAATATAAATAAACGTTTAAAAATCTTCAAACAAACACCATTTGAATATTCAAGAATTGGAGTGAGCACCTCTCGGCTACTGACAGTACTGACTCGGCATGTCAGTGTCAGCCATGTTTTATTGGATTTCAATCAATTGGTGTTCACCCAGACCTGATATTTAAATGTGAATTTGGGCTCCATTTCCCATACAATTTAGTAAGACACAAACTTACGCAACCTTCCAAGTCTGCATGGGGTTGACATCAGCCGATATACTGCAACGTATTCATCGATCAGTTCATGCCAATAATGGAAACTAGTTTGTGACTCGTCTTCCATTCCAGATCATTCCAAATTCAACCTGCTGGCTGCTGTCAACTGTCTAGGATTACTTGAGTACCGGTACGATTAAACGGACACTGACCGTGGAATGTCGCATTTCCATATCACATAAGCGTTGCGAGTATAATTTCTGCAATATATGCTGTCTTTGTGGTGCGAATTTCTCACAACAAACGTCGTTAACTAGCGAAGTAACAATGCGGAAGTTACAATTTTTGGGTTTTCCCAACCCGGAGGTAAACAAATCAGACAGTGCTTAAAGTCACGCAGTCGGAGGACATCGCGTGGCGAGGGGACTGAACTCTGTTTTGCAACTTGCGATCGACGTACCACCGGTCATCTGAGTACTATCCCTTTAATAATGTACTTCACAGTAGGTAAATGTCCAAATTTCATGATTTTCTCTGACTTGTTTGTGCCGATATCGCAATAAACATCGAATCAATTACCCAGAAGAAATTCAATAATTATAATCGACGCAAAGCAAAATCGCGCTCAAATTCACTCAAATCTTTAAATTTCGAGTTAGGACCTTCACACACAGTGAAGTACATTATTAAGGAACAGACAATAGCAAGAAAACCATTATCAGAAATGGTAATGCCCTCAAGATCATATTATTAGACATAAATATACATTATAATATAAAATATATTGGTTACATGTATGCACCGCCTCAGAATTCCGTTAAAACAACTAATCCTTCAAATTATTACAAAAAACTATGGCTTATTACTGCAGATTTCTCATTCACCACACCAGAAAGCCTCTAAATGCGAATTAAAATCGTCAAGAGTGGCCCAACCATTGTTCATACATAAACATCGAATGCAATTAACGCGGTCATAATAGTTACATATTGCAACTATCAGATATCCAGCGAATACACACCCCACGAAAACCCGAAATGTGTTGTCCCCTTTGCGCTCCCTTCTCCGCGATCTTCACTGTGGCGTCGACCAACCCGCTGTCCGGATTGTCAAAAGTTTGTCAAATCTTTGTCAAAAGTTCCGACCAATCACCGATCTGCCTTTATCGGCATCCCCTACGTAACGTTGCTCTATTTTTAGAATCACAGGCAGCTTGAATTTGAGGGGGGTTTTCCGTGCAACTGAAGTGGGAAATTCTATTGCATTTCATCGTTAAATCTCATCCTTTTGTCTGTAATTCATGTTTTAATAACGTATATATGAGTTTATATTATGGCTCTTTAATGACTGTAGATTTCTTTCGCATTCTATATGTGAAAGGTGAGTTGTTGACAATTATAAACTTTCGGCAGTGAAATTCGTCTGCGGTGGAAATTGGAATGTTTTGATTGTCATTGATCCGTTAATTACGAGACTAATTAATCGAATGAAAACGACATATCTTATAGAACATGACTCGTATATTATTCTGCACCAGGCTAGCGAATGACGACTTTCATTTCGCATTATTTTAGTTTTTATCGCAATTTTACCGTTGTCTATGGAGATTCCCATGTTAATTTTGTCAACACCAAAAAAATATTGTTTGTCCAATTTCTAGCCAGATTCTGACATGGTAAAGGCATAATTTGACCTATCGAGTGATTATAGACGTTCAATCAGTGTGCACAACAATTGCTGATCAAAATGAGGCAGGTTAAAATCCTAAAAATTGTAAATTTTAGTTATCGTGTGAAGAAAAATTTCATTTAAATTGCTTGAAATATGCTCAACAACATTCATTTGAATCATAAGATATCTACAGATACGGTTAACTCTGCAATGCAACAAATATGTTTTTATTGGTGAAAATTATGTCGCGAAATATTAAAATGTAAATTTTCAGAAGAAAATTTTGAATTGTTAGCTTATTTTAATTAATTTACCGATTAATATTTGCTCAACACTTACTCATTATCAATTCTGAGGGATAGCGCAAGATTCTGGCCTGCACCCAGGGGGAAGTCATAATCATTTCACTGAAGCCTGTTTTCAGGCCGCATCATCACATGGCTCAACCAATCAGCTGATGCAATGGTACAGTGCTGAAGCACAGGCAATCGTCACCCGGTCTAGTATAGTCTACACCATTATAATATATGATACGTGTGGCGGTATATTATGCACAATAGAATGATATATATATATGATGGCCAGCTACAATGCTACATGTATACTAAAAGTAGTTGACAACCACTAACGTGGTGTCACCCCGGCAATACTGCAGTATTATACCGCGGTGACCTCCAACACCCTGATAATGTTACCGCTTCAACACAGCATGTACCACTGTTGCACCACGATGCATGCAATCCGGATTCGCCAGCATGAAAATAAAATGCAGTGATTCTCCTTATATATCTGTGGAAACTGGAAGGCATGGATGCCCTTCGTTATACATGTAGGTTATAATTCATAAATAAGTTACCAAATTATGAAAATCACCTCAAAAATATACTAATAGTATATAGCCTATAGGATATATGAATGTGTTATTATCAACAAAACACTTTCTGTGAGCCAAGCGTTTGTTTATATATAGCTCATAAATAGTGACCGATATGCAAAACACTCAACATCGTGGTGTTCATTTAGAAGTGTGATTCATGGTGACCCATTAAACACTGAAATCTTTAGATGTGAAGATTATCGATAGCTACATGTATACCGGTATGTTGTATACAACCCGGTGGCATTTCTAACAAAAGTTTAATTAATGGGGGGGGGGGGGGGGTCTCCTCAGTGTTGAGTTTTGCTGATTGCATACTCTTTACATACTGTTTGTTTACGTAACATGGCGTTTGTTCACATAACACAGATTAATTATTAACATGACAATAACATGCCGCAATTTACTTGATATTTAAGATTGGCATAAGAACAAAATATGTCAAAAATAAATTATTTCTGTTAATGGCGGTTTAATGGATGTGACTATCTTAACAGTGAAATCCACCGCAATGCTTTATACCATATCTTTAACAAGATCCGCATGGACATATTGATTTCTTTAACTTTTTGCCGGTGTGACGATCCCTAATAAACTGCGGTTTCATAAGCGAACGGTACCATAACTCCACTACTGTGGTTATTTTGATACCTCTGTTGATACTGTATACAACCGGTAATACTGTCATCATTACCGGGTTAGCACTCCATTTTTCAAGTCAGTTACTTTGATTATAGTGGTACGGTGCACATGTCAGTCTACTATTCACCATCATAATATACAACACTTGTGTCGGTCTACTCTACATCACTATAATATACGATATGCATGTCAGTCTACTATAATTTGTAATATATATTATAATGATGTGTATTAGACCGACCCACATATTGTATATTATAATGGTGTACAGTGTATATTATAATGGTGTGCAGTAGACCGACAGACTTATCATATATTATAATGGTGTATAGTAGACCGACACCGCATATCATATCATATATTATAATTGTGTATAGGCAGAGACAGACACATGTACTAGTATCATATATCATAATGGTGTATAGTAGACCGATCACGCATATCGTATATTACACCATATTAGAATGGTGTATCAGCTCACCAGCATGCGTATGGTGTATTATAATGGTATGAAGCAAACCGATCGACCGATCATATAATAACTATATACCTCCTAGTCTCAAGAAAACACATAGAGGAAATATTAATATAACAAAATTTTATAATGCAGCCAATTAATCTATTACTAGTAATATGATTAATTGAAGGTCTCAAGCCCTTGAAAATGCAGAGAGGAAATTTTTGTATATGGACGATAGGTGCACTCGCATAAATTGTGAGATGAACTTCATTCAAAAACAAATAAATAAAAGTCCCAGGTCAAGGTCCACGCCCCTTTCCAAATAAATGACAGGATACATTAGAGGTGAACTCTGTCCAATTATACAAAAACAGTCAATGTTTGGCATATATGCCCTTACATAACATCGGGGGATGTATGGGATGCCGTTTTCACATTTATTCCTTATGTGCGCTTAAGTGCAAATATTTGCGCTTAAATGTAAATATTTGTGCTTAAGTGCAAATAACCTCTGTCATTTGCACTTAAGCACAAATGACTCGAGTTTAAGCGCAAATCATTTACGCTTAAGCACAAATATTTGTGTTTAAGCACACATAAATGATTTATATGAAAAGCGCCTCCCATAAGGATGAGCATCAACACCAGCTGATGTGGAAATACCATCAATTCCCCATGAGCATTAAGATCAGCTCCTGAAAAAAAAATTCAATGCAGGCGTAATGCATACCATATTAACACATGTGTTTGATTACAACAATCACATATTCTAATGGGTTATGGTGCAGAAGGTCTCAAGCCCTTCAAAATACAGAGAGATTTTTTTTGTCTGAAGCCTTTTAAATACCATACACTGAAAACCCAAGAACATACATATGGGAGGCCCTTTTCACATTTATTATTGATTTGCGCTTAAACTTAAGCGCAGATATTTGCGCTTAAGCAGAAATTATTTGCGCTCAAGTGCAAACATACATCTAACAATTTATTTGAGCTTACGCGTATATGATTTAAGCGTTTGACACCCCCTTACTCCCCTCCAATTATGAATGATTGAGTTCATCTCATAGTAGTAGTCCACTATAAACTCGAAATTTGAAGAAAAACATATTTCCATATGCATATCACCATCTCTGCTCCTGGTGTCCCAGTAATTGGTGCCTTACCCCCAGCGCGCTTGTATATTTTATTAAAGGGACATTTCATGCACAGATATAATACCAGTTCCATGGCCATAAAAAGGTAATTAGGGGTTAATGAGAGGGGGGCTTGCTTTTCTCATATGGTGTACTTATTGACTTGAAAGAAGGGGGAACCCTATCTAATATCAGCATCCCTGCCCCCAAAAATATATTTTATAACAGACATATCATTTAGATCTTTACCATTTCCATGTTCAAAAAAGGGAATTATGAGTTACTGGGGGGGGGGGGATTGCTTCACTCATATGGTGGGTCTACATAGACTTGAGTGGTGTGTTTAGGCACTGTGCCATTTAAAATTAATTAAGGGGGGATCAATGCATATGAATTTTTATTTGCGATAAGCACAAATGATTTGCGCTTAAGTGCAAATGACAAGTTATTTGCACTTAAGCACAAATATTCACGCTTAAGGCCAAATATCTGCGCTTAAACCCAAATAGTTGTGCTTAAGCACAAATAAGGAATAAATGTGAAAACACCCTTCCATTCATACATGTGTAGGTGCACTCTAATACATACACCATTACATGCATGTGTTAACACACACATATAACTTACATATAGAGACAGACATATATTACACATGTCAAGGTGCTTATACACATGCATACATGAACACTGGTGTATCCATATGGTTTCATAGGTTTGATGGTGGGAAGGTTTAATTTCAAATTATTTTTGAAAAATACTACCGAAAAAGAAGTCAAGTTAAAAAATGACAGAAGCCGTTTAACCCTTTCTATACTAAATGAATTCTTGCACACAGCTATTAATATATATGTAGGAATTGTTTAAAAACAATAAAAAACATAATCAAAATGGTGAATGATTCTGTTCATACATTGAATGGCCGTGCTTATTACGCCACCTAGTGTGGTGTTACTTGCATTTGGTTTTTTTATATCGCATGGAGTACAGGGCGAATGTATTCTTGGAGATTGTTTGTACCTTACTCAATCGTACCGATATAATCACGTAGATGCCGAAATTGTAAAGTTAACGCCAGCGGTGTATAATACGTTTATGAAAATATGATAAATCCTATCGATAGAGTCAGGACAGGCTCAAATTGTAAACTTAAAGTCACCGGTGTAATAATATGTTGTTGAAAATATAAATAATCTGATAGCCTGAAAATATTGTATAACCTATTGGGAGCCCATAATAAATGGGAATAACCTATTGGGAGCCCCTGCTGTATTTTATGGAGATTGTTTGTACCTTACTGAATCGTACCGATATAATCACGTAGATGCCGAAGTTGTAAAGTTAACGCCACTGGTGTATAATATGTTTATGATAAATCGTATCGATAGAGTGAGGACAGGCTCAAATTGTAAACTTAAAGTCGAAAATATAAATAATCTGATAGCCTGAAAACATTGTATAACCTGTTGGGAGCCCCCTGGTGTAGTGAACTGAATTATGGGTAATTTTAATTGGAGTGCGCATGTCTGTTTTTTTTGTAGTAACGGCCATCTTTTATTTTCTGCATGCGCAGTCTATATGCGTTCTTTTGGGGAAATTCGCTATTTTGGTTAAGTGAAACAATGGTATGAGTTCAATGTTTGTTTGTATATAAGAAAGTATATTGAATTTTGGAGGCCGACAATTGTATCTATTTGAAGATTAAAAGTTGCTTGTGTGTATTTAGCTGTGCATGGTTCGTTAATTAGGCCAGCCTATTGTCATATTAGAACGTCTCCAATAACATACAACCTCTCTGCAGTTAACATTGTGAATTTGGCAACAGTCCAAGCAGGCCCTCTAATGGAGCACTGTGAATTTGGCAACAGTCCAAGACACGTGGGGTATATATAGAATACACACGTAGTGTTTCTGAATACCAAATTTACACCACGAGTGGGATTGATGGTTTACCACACGAGCTTTAGCGAGTGTGGTAAATCATCAATCCCACGAGTGGTGTAAATTTGGTATTCAGAAACACTACGTGTGTATTTTGTTTATACCATGACCGGTACAGGAGCAACAACTGCTATGAAATCGAAATAAACCCACTTAAATTAAGATGATTCTGTCGCACCATTCACAATCATCCCCGTTGTGTTCCCCACACTTGGCCGTACATCGACGTACACTATCACAGCTGATCAGGCGTATTGATACATTGAATTAGGTCAACATTCAATTGTACGAATATGGTATCATTGTAGCCAATTCACAATAAACTGTAATCATGATGAAACCGCCATAAATAAACAACATGAATATATATATGGGAATACGAATTTAATGAATATAAATATAACACATTGCGGGAACTTTTTTTTCTCCGCCGTACAGTGAACAGGAAACCACGAAAGTCATTTTGAAATCCACCGTTTGTTGTTCGAGTTTTTTACGTCTATTTCTTGAAATATATGTTCAATTTGTTGATCTGGATGTGATTTCCACGGAAATAACTGTTCGTTTTTATCGCATTAGTGAGTATAATATTCAATTGAATCGAAAGTATCAAATTGTTTTCATCGCGAGGCGCTACATTTTAAAAATAGAGTGATTTTGATGGAGGTCATGGAAGGTTAATGAAAGGTCAACTCGGATGTAGTTCTACTATGGGTATAAACTTTAACCATTGAAATGCCATTAAAACGTGTTACCCACAGTAGAAACGTGTTACCCACGGTCGGACTCCTGTTCACACACAGTAGGGTGTACAGCACAAATATATTATATAGCATGTTTGTACACAGTACAATAGGGAGTCATGGTATAAAATAACTGAACACCTGTGGCCAACTTGATCTCCAGAATGTTTTTAAGTGGAAGGGACAGTGTAGTGGGGTGGGGGTGGAAGTTAGATTTTGAGTGTGTATGATTCACAACTTTTGTAAAAAAAAGTTAATGCACATGTAGTTGGAAATTTCATACATTATTACACTACAACATAAAGGTTAAAATACATGGTTACCATTGCCTGGTATCCCAACTAGTAATTATTGTCCCCATTATGATGGGGACGGGGATCGAATGATGGAGGTATTTTGAGGGGGTGGGAGTCACAACTGTTATAAAGAATTTTAACAGTTGGAAATTTCATACATGATTACACTAACTTTTTGTCCCCATTTATTTTACTGCTGTCTTGTTTGTTACTGTATTCCTGATATGGAAATAATAAAGAGCATTTATTACGCCACCTGTGGTGTATCTAGCTGCTGAGATTTTGATATTGCGTGGTGGACAGGGCGAATGCATTGTGGGGCTTTTATTTATAGAGTTGGAAATTCCGTTTATTTAAAAGTCGGAACTACGCGACCAGTAGCCCAAGTCCAGTAAAACGGTTCGTTATAGGTGCTGGTTGTTATTGTTATTTTAACGGAATTCTGAGTTGGTCATTCGCGAAACCAATATATTTTATATTCTATAATTAAAACCGTGGGTATATAATATATGATCCTCTTTATGGATATTGTAGGAAGGTAAATTTAGCTAAAGCGGTGGGATATCTTGCAAGACAACACATTTCGGTTTGCGCTATAACTGCTCAATGTTTTAAGGTGTTACACAACGTCTGATAAAAAGAGTTCTATCGGGAATATTCACACTATTTTTTCAGAGAACATGCATAGAGTAAACATAGTCCTATCGGACTATCGTAAAGTAGTTCCGTTTAATTCGGGATTAATTAACCCTCAGACTGCCGAAACTGCCGACAATAAATTCGCTTGTTCGTGTCCGCCGAAAATCAAACTTGCCTGTTTAGAGGTCCCATTTTCGTGGCTAATGGTGATAGAATCACAATTTTTCAGTCAAATTCATGGATAAATTACATTACACTTAATCGGCTTATGTCCGCGGCCATAAACCTGCGTTTTGATAACAATTTATTTGAGACAAACTGTTGCGCGGGTATCAGTCGGCGCTTATCGGTTGAAGTTATTATGATCGTGCAGCCTGCGCGTGCAACAAGTGTTCAAATACAACAGAAGAAAAAAATACTATGTCAAATAAATAACGTCATCAATGGACAGACAAGTTTCATTTCCGCGGGACACGAAAAAGCGAATTTAATGTCGTCAGTTTCGGCAGTCTGAGGGGTTTAATTAATCTCCTTTACGATATCCCGATAGGACTATATTTACACTATGTTCTCTGAAAAAAAATGGTGTGAATATTCCCGATAGAACTATTTTTATCAGACGTTTTGTAACACATTAAAACATTGAGCAGTTAGCGCAATTTTCTGGAATTTCGGACTATTTCGTCTATAAAAATACGATGAGCAACTGAAAATGTTTTTCAACATTCTGGAAGGGGTAGATGTCCAGGTATATATGTTTAAAATTTCACGCATAAACTATGACAGATAACAAAGTTATAATTAGTTTTATAGGCCCACCATAAATCCCCTATAATAAACGCATGCCCCCGTAAGCACATGGCTTTGCTGTGGATGCTTTCGTTCCCAGCATGCATCATTCTCGCTATCTGTAAAATGTCTATGAACAATGGCTGTGCCACGCACTCTTAGCTTTGATCCGCATTTAGAAGCATTCTGGTGTGGCGAATGAGAAACCTGCAGTAATTTATAAGCCGTAGTTCATTGTAATAATTTGAAGAATTACTTATCTTAACGGAATTCTGAGGCGGTCCATTCATGTAACCAATATATTTTATATTATGATTTATATTTATGGCTAATAATACGATCTTGGTGGCGTTACCATTTCTGACTATGGTTTTCTTGTACATTGGGTGGCAGCAGTGGGATCTTATATGCTGATGAAATTGAACTCAAGGGCAAGAGCATTGTTTGTGAGGGCTAACCTAGCTAGTACACTGCACTGTGTTGCTACACTGTGTTTTGACTGTGACAGTAGTAATTTTGATGCTTTTTTGCTGTGTTGGTTCGGTGTAGAAGCCGTATTTTAAAGTTATATTGGGATACCGGTACATATCCTCTGCTGGAAACAGGTGTCCCCAAATTATCTCTGGATTCTTCCCTGAGCTACATATGAGAATGTTTGGACTATATAAAGCAAAATAAGTGATAATCAGGACTTGGTATCTCCCCCAACTTAATAAACTTTTTCTCGGATGAAGTATGGTATATAAAGAAAAATAAGCGATAGATGATGTTTTGATCATATGCAGCTACTAGATGGGCGGCGGAGAAGATTCTCAGTCCTGGGTATCTCCCCCGAGTCCACCCCCTCACAAACCCAGACTCAACCAAATTTTTCTCAGATATAGTTAATTTCTTGCCATATCATCACTATATAAAG
The DNA here is from genome assembly GCA_032622095.1 of Siphonodentalium dalli. Lineage (NCBI taxonomy): Eukaryota > Metazoa > Mollusca > Scaphopoda > Gadilida > Siphonodentaliidae > Siphonodentalium > Siphonodentalium dalli. Next base: position 179,367,272 of record CP136069.1, on the reverse strand, counting down.
CAAAATATGTGATTGTGAGGGTAAAATAAGTGGAAAAATATTATGTGGGTGGGAGATACCAATGTTGGTAGAGGAAAATTGTTCCACTTGTAGTCCACAATTTCCTAACAGGTACACAGGATATATACCCATCCCTGTTAACTGCATATGTTCAGCAGTTCTTATGATATTGGTTGGGGTAATGCATATTTTGGGAGGAGATATAACAAAACAAAAGACACCCATATGTAAGGCCAAGGGATAATCTGACAGATTTGATTTGCTCTTAAAGTGCCTTAAGCGGAATTAATTTATTTGCTCTTTTAAAAGTAAAATTCATCTATTTGAGCTTGAGCATAAATCAGATTGTCTAGAAATAAAAAAAGAGTGAATTAGACTCTGAGAAAGGAATTACAAATAGGTGGACTAGTATATATTATTAAATACATGTATGATAGTCTCATGTCTTATTTACACTTAAGCGCAAATGATGTGCGCTTAATTGAGCTCAAATAAATTTTTTTTTTACATAGAGCATAATTAAATGATTGGGTCTATGAACACCTTTCATGTATGGTACATATTCCAGATACAGATAATTTAAAGGTACGGTTGGCCTTGGTGGTGGGTATCCTGTGAAAATATTTCCACCCTTCGAAAACCGCCACAAAAATAAAGAACATCAAAATGTAGACAGACTTTGTCCATATACAAATAAGAAATATCGCATAAACAGTATGTTATTGTCAAATGTTTGACCATTGTTATGTAAACAAAAGCATAAAAAGTAACTTTTCTGGTGTTTGTTTATATTATGATGGTAAACATAAAGAGCGTTCTTTGTTGGTGAATTCCTGATATGGAACTAATAAAGAGCGTTTATGCCATTTGTGTGTGTGATTAGCCAGTTCAAGAGTTGCATTAATATTGTGCTGTCTTCTGTAACACAATCAGGCTCTTGCTTAGGTAAAATATTGTAGGTCTTTATGATAACATGCTGTTTACGTGATGGTCATGGTATATATGAACGAAACTGTATGCGTTTTAATGTTTTTCTGTTTACGGTGATTAGAACAAATATCAATATTTTCGACAACTAAGGCCTCACATGCCTTTAATAGCACTTTAAATGTGCAAATGATTTACGCTGTTTAAATAATTTGCACTTAAGTGCAAATGAACAGGTCATGGTGAACCAACGATCGACCTTTATTAGACTAATCGCTATAGAATAGACCGATTGGTCATTCATCATATGCAGGCATTGGGGATAAGTCGAGTCACTCTGAACTGTTCTATAGTGGTAATTATATTACATCCAATACTTAAAAAGAGATAATTCTAATTTCTGTTGAAAGACACAGAATAATTATTTACTGAATATATTCAATATAAAGATAGACTGATCAGTTTTATACAGATCAACCAGTGGTTCACCGAGACCTGCAGATGATTGTTGAGCTTCGGTACATTCAATGCGATTATTAATAAACATGCAGGTCTGGGTGAACCACCAATAGATCTTTATTTAGACTAATCGATCTAATATAGACTGGTCTTACACCACCTAGATGCATCTGAGATAAGGGGAGTCACACTAAACTGTTCCATGATATCGTTCAACTTGGTAACTACTTAAAAACATTTGGATTTCTTTTGAGAGAATGAGAATATAAATAAACGTTTAAAAATCTTCAAACAAACACCATTTGAATATTCAAGAATTGGAGTGAGCACCTCTCGGCTACTGACAGTACTGACTCGGCATGTCAGTGTCAGCCATGTTTTATTGGATTTCAATCAATTGGTGTTCACCCAGACCTGATATTTAAATGTGAATTTGGGCTCCCTTTCCCATACAATTTAGTAAGACACAAACTTACGCAACCTTCCAAGTCTGCATGGGGTTGACATCAGCCGATATACTGCAACGTATTCATCGATCAGTTCATGCCAATAATGGAAACTAGTTTGTGACTCGTCTTCCATTCCAGATCATTCCAAATTCAACCTGCTGGCTGCTGTCAACTGTCTAGGATTACTTGAGTACCGGTACGATTAAACGGACACTGACCGTGGAATGTCGCATTTCCATATCACATAAGCGTTGCGAGTATAATTTCTGCAATATATGCTGTCTTTGTGGTGCGAATTTCTCACAACAAACGTCGTTAACTAGCGAAGTAACAATGCGGAAGTTACAATTTTTGGGTTTTCCCAACCCGGAGGTAAACAAATCAGACAGTGCTTAAAGTCACGCAGTCGGAGGACATCGCGTGGCGAGGGGACTGAACTCTGTTTTGCAACTTGCGATCGACGTACCACCGGTCATCTGAGTACTATCCCTTTAATAATGTACTTCACAGTAGGTAAATGTCCAAATTTCATGATTTTCTCTGACTTGTTTGTGCCGATATCGCAATAAACATCGAATCAATTACCCAGAAGAAATTCAATAATTATAATCGACGCAAAGCAAAATCGCTCTCAAATTCACTCAAATCTTTAAATTTCGAGTTAGGACCTTCACACACAGTGAAGTACATTATTAAGGAACAGACAATAGCAAGAAAACCATTATCAGAAATGGTAATGCCCTCAAGATCATATTATTAGACATAAATATACATTATAATATAAAATATATTGGTTACATGTATGCACCGCCTCAGAATTCCGTTAAAACAACTAATCCTTCAAATTATTACAAAAAACTATGGCTTATTACTGCAGATTTCTCATTCACCACACCAGAAAGCCTCTAAATGCGAATTAAAATCGTCAAGAGTGGCCCAACCATTGTTCATACATAAACATCGAATGCAATTAACGCGGTCATAATAGTTACATATTGCAACTATCAGATATCCAGCGAATACACACCCCACGAAAACCCGAAATGTGTTGTCCCATTTGCGCTCCCTTCTCCGCGATCTTCACTGTGGCGTCGACCAACCCGCTGTCCGGATTGTCAAAAGTTTGTCAAATCTTTGTCAAAAGTTCCGACCAATCACCGATCTGCCTTTATCGGCATCCCCTACGTAACGTTGCTCTATTTTTAGAATCACAGGCAGCTTGAATTTGAGGGGGGTTTTCCGTGCAACTGAAGTGGGAAATTCTATTGCATTTCATCGTTAAATCTCATCCTTTTGTCTGTAATTCATGTTTTAATAACGTATATATGAGTTTATATTATGGCTCTTTAATGACTGTAGATTTCTTTCGCATTCTATATGTGAAAGGTGAGTTGTTGACAATTATAAACTTTCGGCAGTGAAATTCGTCTGCGGTGGAAATTGGAATGTTTTGATTGTCATTGATCCGTTAATTACGAGACTAATTAATCGAATGAAAACGACATATCTTATAGAACATGACTCGTATATTATTCTGCACCAGGCTAGCGAATGACGACTTTCATTTCGCATTATTTTAGTTTTTATCGCAATTTTACCGTTGTCTATGGAGATTCCCATGTTAATTTTGTCAACACCAAAAAAATATTGTTTGTCCAATTTCTAGCCAGATTCTGACATGGTAAAGGCATAATTTGACCTATCGAGTGATTATAGACGTTCAATCAGTGTGCACAACAATTGCTGATCAAAATGAGGCAGGTTAAAATCCTAAAAATTGTAAATTTTAGTTATCGTGTGAAGAAAAATTTCATTTAAATTGCTTGAAATATGCTCAACAACATTCATTTGAATCATAAGATATCTACAGATACGGTTGACTCTGCAATGCAACAAATATGTTTTTATTGGTGAAAATTATGTCGCGAAATATTAAAATGTAAATTTTCAGAAGAAAATTTTGAATTGTTAGCTTATTTTAATTAATTTACCGATTAATATTTGCTCAACACTTACTCATTATCAATTCTGAGGGATAGCGCAAGATTCTGGCCTGCACCCAGGGGGAAGTCATAATCATTTCACTGAAGCCTGTTTTCAGGCCGCATCATCACATGGCTCAACCAATCAGCTGATGCAATGGTACAGTGCTGAAGCACAGGCAATCGTCACCCGGTCTATTATAGTCTACACCATTATAATATATGATACGTGTGCCGGTATATTATGCACAATAGAATGATATATATATATGATGGCCAGCTACAATGCTACATGTATACTAAAAGTAGTTGACAACCACTAACGTGGTGTCACCCCGGCAATACTGCAGTATTATACCGCGGTGACCTCCAACACCCTGATAATGTTACCGCTTCAACACAGCATGTACCACTGTTGCACCACGATGCATGCAATCCGGATTCGCCAGCATGAAAATAAAATGCAGTGATTCTCCTTATATATCTGTGGAAACTGGAAGGCATGGATGCCCTTCGTTATACATGTAGGTTATAATTCATAAATAAGTTACCAAATTATGAAAATCACCTAAAAAATATACTAATAGTATATAGCCTATAGGATATATGAATGTGTTATTATCAACAAAACACTTTCTGTGAGCCAAGCGTTTGTTTATATATAGCTCATAAATAGTGACCGATATGCAAAACACTCAACATCGTGGTGTTCATTTAGAAGTGTGATTCATGGTGACCCATTAAACACTGAAATCTTTAGATGTGAAGATTATCGATAGCTACATGTATACCGGTATGTTGTATACAACCCGGTGGCATTTCTAACAAAAGTTTAATTAATGGGGGGGGGGGGTCTCCTCAGTGTTGAGTTTTGCTGATTGCATACTCTTTACATACTGTTTGTTTACGTAACATGGCGTTTGTTCACATAACACAGATTAATTATTAACATGACAATAACATGCCGCAATTTACTTGATATTTAAGATTGGCATAAGAACAAAATATGTCAAAAATAAATTATTTCTGTTAATGGCGGTTTAATGGATGTGACTATCTTAACAGTGAAATCCACCGCAATGCTTTATACCATATCTTTAACAAGATCCGCATGGACATATTGATTTCTTTAACTTTTTGCCGGTGTGACGATCCCTAATAAACTGCGGTTTCATAAGCGAACGGTACCATAACTCCACTACTGTGGTTATTTTGATACCTCTGTTGATACTGTATACAACCGGTAATACTGTCATCATTACCGGGTTAGCACTCCATTTTTCAAGTCAGTTACTTTGATTATAGTGGTACGGTGCACATGTCAGTCTACTATTCACCATCATAATATACAACACTTGTGTCGGTCTACTCTACATCACTATAATATACGATATGCATGTCAGTCTACTATAATTTGTAATATATATTATAATGATGTGTATTAGACCGACCCACATATTGTATATTATAATGGTGTACAGTGTATATTATAATGGTGTGCAGTAGACCGACAGACTTATCATATATTATAATGGTGTATAGTAGACCGACACCGCATATCATATCATATATTATGATTGTGTATAGGCAGAGACAGACACATGTACTAGTATCATATATCATAATGGTGTATAGTAGACCGATCACGCATATCGTATATTACACCATATTAGAATGGTGTATCAGCTCACCAGCATGCGTATGGTGTATTATAATGGTATGAAGCAAACCGATCGACCGATCATATAATAACTATATACCTCCTAGTCTCAAGAAAACACATAGAGGAAATATTAATATAACAAAATTTTATAATGCAGCCAATTAATCTATTACTAGTAATATGATTAATTGAAGGTCTCAAGCCCTTGAAAATGCAGAGAGGAAATTTTTGTATATGGACGATAGGTGCACTCGCATAAATTGTGAAATGAACTTCATTCAAAAACAAATAAATAAAAGTCCCAGGTCAAGGTCCACGCCCCTTTCCAAATAAATGACAGGATACATTAGAGGTGAACTCTGTCCAATTATACAAAAACAGTCAATGTTTGGCATATATGCCCTTACATAACATCGGGGGATGTATGGGATGCCGTTTTCACATTTATTCCTTATGTGCGCTTAAGTGCAAATATTTGCGCTTAAATGTAAATATTTGTGCTTAAGTGCAAATAACCTCTGTCATTTGCACTTAAGCACAAATGACTCGAGTTTAAGCGCAAATCATTTACGCTTAAGCACAAATATTTGTGTTTAAGCACACATAAATGATTTATATGAAAAGCGCCTCCCATAAGGATGAGCATCAACACCAGCTGATGTGGAAATACCATCAATTCCCCATGAGCATTAAGATCAGCTCCTGAAAAAAAAAATTCAATGCAGGCGTAATGCATACCATATTAACACATGTGTTTGATTACAACAATCACATATTCTAATGGGTTATGGTGCAGAAGGTCTCAAGCCCTTCAAAATACAGAGAGATTTTTTTTTGTCTGAAGCCTTTTAAATACCATACACTGAAAACCCAAGAACATACATATGGGAGGCCCTTTTCACATTTATTATTGATTTGCGCTTAAACTTAAGCGCAGATATTTGCGCTTAAGCAGAAATTATTTGCGCTCAAGTGCAAACATACATCTAACAATTTATTTGAGCTTACGCGTATATGATTTAAGCGTTTGACACCCCCTTACTCCCCTCCAATTATGAATGATTGAGTTCATCTCATAGTAGTAGTCCACTATAAACTCGAAATTTGAAGAAAAACATATTTCCATATGCATATCACCATCTCTGCTCCTGGTGTCCCAGTAATTGGTGCCTTACCCCCAGCGCGCTTGTATATTTTATTAAAGGGACATTTCATGCACAGATATAATACCAGTTCCATGGCCATAAAAAGGTAATTAGGGGTTAATGAGAGGGGGGCTTGCTTTTCTCATATGGTGTACTTATTGACTTGAAAGAAGGGGGAACCCTATCTAATATCAGCATCCCTGCCCCCAAAAATATATTTTATAACAGACATATCATTTAGATCTTTACCATTTCCATGTTCAAAAAAGGGAATTATGAGTTACTGGGGGGGGGGATTGCTTCACTCATATGGTGGGTCTACATAGACTTGAGTGGTGTGTTTAGGCACTGTGCCATTTAAAATTAATTAAGGGGGGATCAATGCATATGAATTTTTATTTGCGATAAGCACAAATGATTTGCGCTTAAGTGCAAATGACAAGTTATTTGCACTTAAGCACAAATATTCACGCTTAAGGCCAAATATCTGCGCTTAAACCCAAATAGTTGTGCTTAAGCACAAATAAGGAATAAATGTGAAAACACCCTTCCATTCATACATGTGTAGGTGCACTCTAATACATACACCATTACATGCATGTGTTAACACACACATATAACTTACATATAGAGACAGACATATATTACACATGTCAAGGTGCTTATACACATGCATACATGAACACTGGTGTATCCATATGGTTTCATAGGTTTGATGGTGGGAAGGTTTAATTTCAAATTATTTTTGAAAAATACTACCGAAAAAGAAGTCAAGTTAAAAAATGACAGAAGCCGTTTAACCCTTTCTATACTAAATGAATTCTTGCACACAGCTATTAATATATATGTAGGAATTGTTTAAAAACAATAAAAAACATAATCAAAATGGTGAATGATTCTGTTCATACATTGAATGGCCGTGCTTATACATTGGGTGGCAGCAGTGGGATCTTATATGCTGATGAAATTGAACTCAAGGGCAAGAGCATTGTTTGTGAGGGCTAACCTAGCTAGTACACTGCACTGTGTTGCTACACTGTGTTTTGACTGTGACAGTAGTAATTTTGATGCTTTTTTGCCCAGCAGGTGGCGTTTGCTGCTTTTATTTTTAACACTTCAAACATAACGATTGTCAAGGTGCCTTTGTCCTGCGAGATATCCAATCGCTATAGCTCAATTTGACACGACCAGATTAGCACCTCCTTCATACACTATCCTAAACAATAAAGCTTCTCAAATCATCGGCATAGTCAATAGAACTTTCACGAAATTGGACATCGACACTTTCCGATCGCTCTACATATAAGCATTGTCAGACCTATTATCGAATAATGTAACTCTGCATCGAGCCCACATCACAAATATCAAAGCATTGTGTTAGAGAAAATACAAAGAAAAGCAACGAAACTAGTTCGTCAAATCAAAACTCTATGCTACAGAGACCGAATGATATCAAATTCAATCTGATGTCTTTAAAGATTTGTAGGAGATCTAATCGAGGTATATAAACTGTTGAATGGTAATTACAGATGCGCAATGTTAACAAGGACATAGGAAAATATATTTCTTCACGCAGAGTGTGGTAAATAGCTGGAACTCTCTGCCAGACTTCACTGTTGAGGCTCCAACACCCGATCAATTCAAAATATACATAGACTCATTCTTCTATTATATAAAATACTAGTAATATGTTCAAGTGACTCACAAGAAAATATCGAATGACGATACATATATTGTAAACAAACATTGCAAATAATGTTATTGGGACGAAAAGTCGCAAGACTTGTTCCGTATTACGATTATGATGATAGTGGTGATGATATAACAAACCATTTTTATGATGATCGTGTCGTATCAACTGACATATACGCACCCGTTCACTCATTAAAATCAACCTATTTCGACCATTTTAGGAGACCTCCGATAATTCGGGGATCTCCTGAAATACGGACCTACTGCAAATTGTCACACCGATCAGCACCTATTAACGAACCGGTGGGTGACTCGGCTGTATCCTACTAACCTCTTTAAAATACGTATCAATTGAGATATACGCACCCGTTCCCTCATTAAAATCATCATATTTCGAACAATTTAGGGGACTTCCGCGAAATCGGGACATCCGCAAATGTAATCTCCGCAAATAGGGGACATATAGGCAAAGTGTCACACCGATCAGCACATAATTAACGAACCGGTGGCTAACTCGGCTGTCTTCGACTATACACTCTTTAAAATACGTATCAATTGACGTATACGCATTTTACAAATCAATTTTTTCATTTCTTCTATTTGTAATTGGCATAATTTATCACAAACCAAAATCAACGACAATAAACGAAATTGAAATTCCAACTATTACCGATTCGGGGTCGCACTACAACTTTTAATGCATCCCAAAACAACCTCACTCAAGGTCGCACTACAACTTTTAATGCGTCCCAAAAAACCCCATAATATACAAATAAAACGCCCAGCGAGCCATATGAATCTAGAATGTGTACATTAGTATACACCCGAGGGTGTAATAAGACATTTTAAACAAATTACAAATAACAATATACATGTACAATTGATATACAGTCACGTGTGCATCATCAGGCTTAATATAATCATAATACATGTAATTAATTTCCGTGTTCAGTTTAGATCTTTCTAAGATGTATTCAGTTTTAGACATTTCATTGATTTGATTTATATCTATCATGTATGCGGTTATATTTAAGCGCGTATTTATATGGCAGGACATTTTGCTGAGCTGGCTCGGCGGGCCAAGCGTAAGAATTTTCAACAGTTGGAAATGTCATGTCTGGCACACCACTAATTGTTTTAGACCAACATTTGTATATGTTCCTACATTCGGTCACAATTTTAGACTGAAATGGCCACCAGTAAGATAGATATGTGTTATATACACAATGTGTTAATACCGATTCATGTATCGCGACGAGGGTCGTGTTCGTGGTCATATAGCGACGAGGCGACCCTGGTCACCGAGTCGCTACATGTATAGCATATGACCACGCAAACGAGCCGAGTCGCGACACACATGAATCGGTACTAACACATTGTGTATAACACGCATATCGACAATTTGTGTTACAGAATCAAGCACACAAATTACATTTTAAGAGTAGTTCTCGAAGATTAGAGTAAATTCTCCCAACAGCAATTGCACGCGCATATATCTAACGGAAATTAAATTAAATGGACAAAATCGCTTACACTTGCGTTTTTTATATAATTAAATAATTACCAAACTGATACCGTATATTTAGATTGCAGCACAAACACAGCCGTGTTCATTCTGAAGTGGAGAAAAATGACCACTAAATTCACCTTAAATAATTCTGCCACCTTGTCATGGTAAACAGAGTAAGCCTTTTTACTATAACTTTATTATTACCTAGGTCATGTATATATATTTACTAGAAGGTGACCCGACTTCGTCCGGGCTTTGACCTTGAATTGTCCATTTTGAAGGTCAAGATCAAGTGGGGTCATGATTTGACCAGTCCAAAACACTGCCCGAACAAAAGTACCCGACAAACGTGCCCGTCGAAATCCATCCGGTTTTACCCGATTTGACCTTGAATTGATCACTTTATCAAATTTCGTCAAAATCCCATCAAAATTGGCGATTTGACCTTGAATTTACCCGATTTCAAGGTCAAGGTCACGTCGCACGGGCAAATGAATAGGCTTATGAGACTCCCCATACGAAAGTACCCACACATATCAAGTTTCATCAAAATCCCGCGGTATTCGGGCGTTTGACCTTGAAATGACCCGATTTCAAGGTCAAGGTGACGTCGCACGGGCAAATTAGTATGCCTATGGCACTGCCCGGCCGAAAATATCCCCCACATACCAAGTTTCATCGAAATCCCGTGATATTCGTGCGTTTGACCTTGAAATGACCCGATGTCAAGGTCAAGGTCACGTCGCACGGGCAAATTAAAATAGGCCTATGTCACTCACCGGCCGAAAATACCGCCACGTACCAAGTTTCATCGAAATCGGCTCGGCCGTTTTCAAGTCCATTGGAAACAGACAGACAACAGACCAGGAAACACTGGGCCGACCATGGTTGTTTGGCCCGGTGTGAGAAAATTTTGAAAACTATATACACAAGAAAATCGCAAATCCTAGCATCTAGACTGGCCTCAACTGAAGCTTTCCTAGTGTTGGAAATTTCAAACCTCATGCTCCACCTCAGGTTGGAAAATTCTTCAACTGATGACCATTTATGTCTACAAGTTTGACCAAATGTAGTAAAATATTGTTTTGCTAAACTAATTAGCAGTTTTGTATTGGCCATGTGGATGGGGTAATGACATGGACATGGTTCGGCCCGGTGTGCGAAAATTTAGAAATCTGAACAAGAAAATCGCAAAATCCTAACATCTAGACTAGCCTCAAGCCTTCCTACTGTTGGAAATTTCAAACCCTACACCCCCACTTAGGTTGGAAAATTTCCAACTGATGACAATTCCAATGAAAATGTTGACCAATTGTTTGACAATATTGTTTTCTTAAATTAACTAGAAGTTTTTGACTGGCCACGGGGGAGGGACCAGGACACAAGCTTTCCAAGTGTTGGAAATTTTCAACCTCTCACCCCCCTAAGGTTGGAAAATTTCCAACTGATGTCCATTTCTGTCAAAATTTTTGACCAAAAATAGGAACATATGCAAATATTGGTCGAAAAACAATAAATTCCCCCCAATAAATTGTTTTATAATCAAACTACAAGAACATTTTCAACCTATTGTTGGTGTGAAATTTCGTTGTGGCAGGTATGAAATTTCCAACTATTGAAAATATAGCTCTCTGCTGGGGGGGGGGGGTGAGACACCCCCACACCCCCCTCTAGCCACATCCCTGGTTTTGATGTTCCGATGTTCCTGGTGTACTTGATGTTCTGATGTTCTTGACGTCTTGATGCTTTTGACGTACTTGATGTTCTGATGTTCTTGACGTCTTGATATTCTGATGCTCTTGATGTTCTTGACGTCGTGATGTTCTGATCTTCTTGACGTCTTGATGTTCTTGACGTCTTGATGTTCTGATGTTCCTGACGTCTTGATGTTCTGATGTTCGTGATGTCCTGATGTTCTTGATGAATTTATACTGGATGAACGAGCAAATGCTCAATCCATATATGACCCTCCTTAACCACAGATCACAAGCCGTATGGTCACACACACACGATATTACCGTTTACCCGGTCAAGGTCGCCGCAGTAAGTCAGAACTCAACGATTTTGCGAAATTGTATACCGCCAGGTGGCATCCCTTGTGTGGTCTTTATTTTCTTTTTACATTGTTTTCTACAAAAGTCACTGTGCTACCAAATAATCTATCTGGTTTATAAAATAAAACCAGTTAGTGAATACGAGCCCAGCTGTTGTGAACCTCCATTACCCTGCAAGGAGCCCCACACATATATAGAAGCATATAGAAGAGTGTCGTCTGCTCATGTTTGTCTGGGGCTCTGTATGGGTGAAATTATAAAATTGTTAAAGAATACAAGAAAAAATTATTAAAATTGTAAAAAATTGTTAGGCCAATGCATTCTCTTATATATGCGAGGCGACCTATGGTCGACTCGCATATATAAGAGAATGCATTGGCACAGGGTTAAAAGAAATCCCGACTTACGACTGGATTTGATATGACACCTAGATTCTAGTTTGACCTTGTTATTCCGACCGATATTGTCCGAATGGTCTTGTTTATAGGAAACTACAAAACACAATGTGACCCGAGAGGCGTGTGTGATATTAAGCCCCTGACTTTTAAATTGAGTGTCATCTTGTTATCTTGTCAATGGCCGACAGATGGCGCGCCAAATGAATTTCCACTGTAATTAATCCCGTGTGATTCGTTGATTTGCATCAATTTGGATACGACATGCCTTATCTGGACTCAATAAATGGCCGCTAGGCGTATTGGTATCTAACGACTGTCCTCAAGATCTAAGTTACGAATTCTGCGAGTTGCTTCAGACAGTAACCGGGCATACTAATGATGTGTTGGTGACACCGAAAGGTTTACTGATTTGCATTAATGTGGATTCAACATGCCTTATTTGGACGAAATAAATAAGCCGCTAGGCGTATTTGTCGTAGCTGCCGACATTATTCGAGACCTAAACGTTAAGCATTCTGTGAGTCGCTTTAGGCATGTGATAGCCGGGCATACCAATTGTGTTTTGATGATACATTAATACCCTGAGGTTTGCTGATTTACATTAATATGGATACAATATGCCTTATTGGGGTGAGAGAAGACAATACTATGCGCATTCATATCTGGCGGCCGTCTTCGAGATCTAATTTAATCAGTCTGTGAGGTACTTTAGACAATACAGGGCATACCACTGATGTTTTGGTGGCAACCTTTCGACCGTTAATCTAAATTGGGGCGAGTAAACGACATGCTGTATCCATTAAAACAGCAAAAGTTATTGTCAGCGTTTCAAACGCGTATTAGAATTAACCATCATGACCGTGACCTCAGTGGAATGTAACAGGTCATTTGCGGGATCCGATTTCATTTGTTTTCCGTAAATGAACCAGCTTCCGGTCAGAAATAATTAAATCTGTCCCATGAGTATTAAAGGCACGGGGACAGAAGGAATATACAGTTCCGCTCATGTGTCAAACATAAGCAGCGCGTAAATGGTATATTGTCGTCAAGACGTACGATGGTGTACGTAAACAAGAGCCTACTCGTGTTACAGACGTTTTGCTTCTGTTTACATAACACAGCGCAATTATATTGGTTAATCACACAAACATGATATAAACGCTCTTTATTATTTCCATATCAGGAAAACAGTAACAAACAACGCTCTTTATGTTTACCATATCCGGATCTGAACAAAAGCCAGGTAACGTAACGTTTTTTGCTATTGTTTACATAACAAAGGGGAAATCATTGACAATAACATACTGTTTATGCCATATTTCTTATTGGTATAAGAACAAGGTCTGTATATATCTTACTATTCCTTTTGTTTATGGCGGTTTTTGACGTATGTGAATATTTTAACAGCATACCCGCCGCCAACGCCGCCCGTGTGTTTAGCGTTTAGCCATGCCGAGATTCGTCCTTAGTTAAGTGGTCCTGCTATTTTCCCATGATGTTTGTGAGTCCTATTGAATTGTTATGACGTTGGTGGAGCAAAATGATGCTGTTCAGAAAAAGTACGTTATATTTTTGTTAAATGTTTTGTTTTAAGTTATTGTTGCGGTGCATGGCTTAGCCGTGCCATTTGAGAATAAAAACAGTCTCTCATGTATGAAATGTCCGGGAGCATAAATATTTTAAAAATATTCTAATAATGGCTGCGATTGTAGTTGCAAAAAAATTGAATTGCCATAATGGAAAGTGTCAGTTTCCAGCAAACAACACAAATAGTTTAAAATATGTGTGCTTTCGGATGATTCATACAGATAGTGGTTTTTTCCTCAATTCGTTTAGATTAGCCAAAGCCCACACTCTTATGACTAATGTGTAGGGTTTCTACACACAATGTGTAAACCTGATACACAATCATTATTCATTTTTTATCTTAAACATAGTTGTGTAGTATATGTGTAACTTTATGTACGTACACACATTGTGTAACAATTTTTACACAATAAATGGGTCAATTTCTACACATTTATACACACTGGTGTGCATAAAATCAACACATATCCCTTACACATTTTCTGTAGATTCTTACACATATAGATCGTAGACAAGACTGTAAGTTCAGTATTCCGAACTGTGGGTACATAGTATTGATGACATATGGAGATTTATATGTTAAAACTTTCATGGCGTACAATGGTACGTAACATTTTGCTCTGTCATGTGTGAGTTTTCGTTTTAAATGAACAAACCAGGGTCGTGGCCAAAAAATATACTCAAACAATATGGCCGTCATGTAGCAGACTATGAAAATGAAGGCCCCTCAATGCTCATGCTCTACGTTCTTACACAATTGTGTGTAACAAAATATACACATTATGTGTAGAACGGCCCTTGGTTAATGTATTTGTATGTAAAACTACACATTGCTATCTGTATTAACTTGGTTTACACATTTGATGTGTAATCGTTTCTACACATTAGTTATAAGAGTGCAGAGATATGATAACTTTAGTACTTTTCGGGCCGTGCCCTTTTGCACTTTACAGCATTTTCACATTACCCCACTTACATGTATGCTCAAAATTAGGTAAACCAATATACACAGCCCAAACTTCAGACACTGCTTGGATACGGTACGTGTGTGAGGCTTGGGCAGACCCACATTTCTATACATACCATGGACTTTATTTCTTGATTATGTAAAGGGCCAATTTAAGAGGTAAGTAAATATTCTCTGTTAATGTTCTTTGTGATTGTGATTCTGGATCGTATGTTCTTAAAATTTTGGGTGGGTGTGGAGTTCATAAACTTGAGCATTTTTCTGAATTCAAGATGGCGTCCAACATGGCCGACGTGTTACAAAGTATGAACTAAGTCAGTTTAATCCGTTTTGTTAGAGAGAATATCTCATAAAATGTATACAAATGTATACATTATTGGGTTGCTATCACAGTGTTCTATATTTTACAGGAAAAATCGGTACCCCAATAGCAAGATGGCTGCCAAAATGGTGACCTGAATTAGAACATAGACACATTTCCACTCATATCTTCTATATCAGTTTCCACTGTTTCGAACTGATGTCATGTTAGATGGAATGATCCTTATTGGTCAATGTCCGTTATGTCATGTTAGGTGGAATGATCCTTATTGGTCAATGTCCGTCATGTGATGTTAGATGTAATGATCCTTATTGGTCAATATCCGTTATGTCATGTTAGATGGAATGATCCTTATTGGTCAATGTCCGTCATGTCATGTTAGGTGGAATGATCCTTATTGGTCAATGTCCGTCATGTCATGTTAGATGTAATGATCCTTATTGGTCAATATCCGTTATGTCATGTTAGATGGAATGATCCTTATTGGTCAATGTCCGTCATTTCATGTTAGATGGAGTGATCCTGATTGGTCAATGTCCGTCATGTTGGGTTAGATGGAGTGATCCTGATTGGTCAATGTCCGTCATGTTGGGTTAGATGGAGTGATCCTGATTGGTCAAGTTGCTTGACGAAGAATACCTGCTTCATATATTTGTGAACGAAGATCAGCTTGTTTATCGACGCATAGTGTCCCGTTGTCTAGTCCAGGGGTTTTGTACTTTTATGTTTCAATAACGTGTACTGCCGGTAAGCACAATAGGTAGATGGTCAGAGGTATTGGTGGTTCTATGGACTAAGTTGGAGTGAATCTATATATATCAGACAAGAGTAGTTATTCAAAGAGTTGGGGTAACATGTGGCAAAATAAGGTCTGATATATCATGATACCCTTGCTATGACGTGTATCATACTATTGTTTACTATAGGATGATACCGTTTTAACCATCCATCGACTATACAATGGTTACTATCAGTCATAACCAATTAAGAATATGATCTGGTTAATTATGCTTGTGGTCTTATACTATACCATTCATATCTCCCACGTATTGTGCTTATTGATATACATTTATCCATAACAGTTACAGTCACTGGGGAAAGGAAGTTTATTATAGATCGAGGAGCACATCACACTGTATATAACTGTATCAAACGATCTTTCAATGCATTTGATAATCAGAAGCCATTATTTTCTTAACCAGTAATGAATCGAAACAGCCCCGGCCATACCCCCATCATTAGTGACATATTTATTATAAGCCCTTGCATGCAACCAATACATATGTATTAACACATATACATGTAGATGCATCCCATAAGTGGTTTGGATACTTTATTTGTCTATTATGAACTACATTCTATCCTTTCCATTATCATTTCACTTCATTAGTTGGCACTTCATGTTTGTATACGTAGGGGCGACAGGAAGACGGCCCATCTGGGCCATGTCGCTCTTGTATAATATCATTTTTGTTTGTTTATTATCACCATTGTCATAAGCTTGTAAATATTATACAAATAAACAATCATCATCATCATCATCATCTACTATCTTTTTTTACTATGGGACAATATTAGTACATGTACCTGTGACGCATGTTCGGGTTGCAAGAAATAACAAAACAATATCGATCTTTTATGCATTTTCATTGTGCGACGATCGCGTCGAACAAAAACATCGCGCAAAGTGACAATAGGTCGCGTTATACATGTATGCTAACGTTTGTGCGCGGTCAATTGATACAATATTTAAGACCAATAACAGTTCAATATTTCCCGAGATTCCCATTTTATAAAGTGGCAATTGAGGCATAAAGTTTACATGTTTGACACTCATCGTCAAGTCAATACGGACGGGAAGATAAATCGTCTCTGTCCGTATCAAAACAAACAAAATATCGTGACGTACATGTACATCAACAGGAATGTGTGTTTCCCGCGCTTGCTGTTTGTAGTTCGCAACATGCCTATTGTCTGCCGGATTGTCTTTAATTTGTGTAATGCCTTGCCGGGTGTTCGTTCAAATCCATGGATCTCACTCGGTCTTGTTTAACCAATTTGTTCCGCACTGTCTTTACATTCAAATCCATGGATATAGTCCTGTCCTGTTTCACCAGTTTGTTTCTTGTCATCTTTTCACATAAATCCGAACTGCTGGCAGTCCGTAACCCATTCTGTGGCTGCAGAAGTTTCGCGATCGCCTCCATACTTTGCGATTGCCGTCTGAACATCCTGGGAGATGATCTAACAGACGACATGTTCTCGGTTGAATAAGAAAAGGTTGTGAGTCGTCTCAGTATCCCGCCCTTAGATACGTCACTGGGCGGCTCACACAGACACATCCAACAGAAAGAACAACACCAAACATTCACTTCCGGTGCCTCTTGTCGTCCGCTGACGTCACCGTCGCTGCCTGATTGGTCGCGGTTGATTTTCGTGCAGTATCGCCTGATAAGCCGCACTATTTTCCAGACTAATTCGCGCCGCAGGAGTATATAGACCCATGGGTCGAAGATCTGATTCATGGACGCGAAGCGCACCAGTAGCAGATCAACTTGCATGCCGGTCACTCCCAATTGTATCAGCAAAACGTAGACCTGAAACAAACGATGACGTCAGACACTACACAGGTTTCGCAAAATTACGATTAAACCAAAGGGATTTTAAAACCATTGTTATTATGCATGCAGTTGGTACTGTTACAGTAGCAGCCATTTTACCAACAAACAATTTAATCAATTCTGATAATATCTTGAAGGTATACATTACAAAAATCAGAGCAAAGAAACGTATTCCAGAAAACGTAGCTATTCAACTAAAACATTTGATTTGAAAAAGTGTATTTCACTTGATATATATGATGTTTTTGCTACAATGGCTTTCGTTGTAACAGTCATCTTTACATAACAATGGTTTCAAAGTGCGACATCTCTCCGCGGAGCGTTATCAATAATAACAATGCGGCTAGATTCCATTTGCCCTATGCATGAACCGCTTGTTCTTCTATTTGGTCGTGACGCATACATGCAAGTGATTTCCTCACTTAACGGATGTTGTGTTGTTTTGTATCGGATGTATGCTGTGTCAAACCTCTCTCCCTCTCATTCACTCACTTGCTCACTCTCTCTCTCTCTCTCTCTCTCTCTCTCTCTCTCTCTCTCGCTCCTCTCTCACCTTCTCCCTTAACTCCCGTATTACAATGTTAAACCCATATCTCAATTCTAAATATGTAATAACATTCGAATCAAACACAAACTGTATATATCCCGTCTGCTTTACCTTAAGTGATATTTCCGTCACATGAGGTAACATTTATTCCATGAGAGAGGACTTTAAAACAGCATTTTGCTTGTTGTCCAATCATCTTTCTAAATATCTATGTATCTATATATATGCGTATTGTGTTTGTGTAAACTGTTTGATTTTTTGAAAATAAATATTTACACCAAGAACAACAATAAGAACAAAGTAGATCTATTTTTCCGATATTCTTCTTAGCGATGCTTGTTTTAGAAACATTTTCTTATTTTACAATTTTAATAATTTGTTCTTGTATTCTTTAACAATTTTATAATTTCACCCATACAGAGCCCCAGACAAACATGAGCAGACGACACTCTTCTATATGCTTCTATATATGTGTGGGGCTCCCTGCAGGGTAATGGACGTTTTTCATTTTATGTCCTAAAAATTGTAAGAAACATTTATTTAAAAAACATGATAAAAAATTGTTAGGCCAATGCATTCTCTTATATATGCGAGGCGACCAATGGTCGACTCGCATATATAAGAGAATGCATTGGCACAGGGTAAAAAAATCCCGACTTACGACTGGGTTTGATATGGCGGGTCTCTAATGCTCATCAGCTCGTTCGATTTTCATAACAGTACTCTTTATAACCGTTTTACTGAGTGGATTCTCCAAATTAGTTATAAAAGTCAACATTTGAATGGTCTATTATTCATTTGGAGGGGTTTTCGTGATAAATTAGCAGACGACATATTATACAAGAAATGTTCAGACAATAAGTTCAACAAACGACATAATTATGATCGTTTGTAGAACTTATTATCTGAACATAATGAGTGAGTATTTATTATAGTAAGGGTTAACAATTTCTTGACTAAATACTCATTGTCGAGTAGCTCCCCTAGGCCGTTTTGCTGAACTTATTATCTGAATATTTCCCACCAATGGATATAATTCCTTCTGCACTTCTATTGTCTGTCACCTGCTTATATTTCCAGATGAATAATAGACCCTTCCAATGTATACTTTTATAACTGATTGAGATACAATTAGGAAGGAAATGATTTTAAAATAGAGATTGGAAAATCTAGCATCGTTGAGCATTCAGGAGGAAAACGCCATAATTTTCAGATTTTGTTGTTGTTGAAGAAGTGGCATGCATTCCTTGTGTGTGATTACGTCTTTAACCCTTCCATGACTGGAGGTGCTGAAATTTTGCGAAAACCGTGTGCAGATGCATTCTCTTATTTATGCGAGTCTCCCATTGGGAGCCTCGCACATATAAGAAAATACATTGGCCTAACATTATTTACCTTGACCTTGTAAGCCAGTGCATTCTCTTATTTTTGCGAGGCTCCCTATGGGAGTCTCGCATATATAAGATAATGCACTGCCACAGGATATTTAATGCTGCTCCCGTCATGAATGGTTAATGTCTAGTGAACGATGGGCCCCAATGAGACCAACATGTTTGTAACTGCCAATCATAATCGTGATATTTCGAAATTTCTCTTCTGTTCACCTTTTTAAAGATAACGTTTTTTATAATTTCACCCATACATAGCCCCAGACAAACATGAGCAGACGACACTCTTCTATATGCTTCTATATATGTGTGGGGCTCCCTGCAGGGTAATGGATGTTTTTTATTTTATGTCCTAAAAATTGTAAGAAACATTTATTTAAAAAACATGATAAAAAATTGTTAGGCCAATGCATTCTCTTATATATGCGAGGCGACCTATGGTCGACTCGCATATATAAGAGAATGCATTGGCACAGGGTAAACATTGTATTGTACAATTTTGTCGCCTGGCTACCTGTTCAGCTTCAACAGCATTATTATTTTTTAATAGTACCTGTCCTCCCAGAGCCAATGACCCACATATCCTGTACATTGCTAATTTGCTATGGCCCATCCCGCAGGTATAATATAATCCACCATAAGTATAGCAGATAACGGTTTTATTCGAGATTAGAGAGATAATCATAAAGACATGAATCTACTACAGATGTTCGATATGCGAAATAAACGTTTCAATTATTCTTTATTACAATATCATAATTGTACAAAGCGCCATGAACACTAAAGGTGTGGACATAATGTTACGGGTTTGGCATCATTGCTTCCATGTGATGGACGCCAGTGTTCCAATGAAGGTGCGTGGCACCCATCAGGAGTTGGCGTTTCGTTGATATCTGGTGAAATAAACCCCAGTCTCGGTAGACGTTATAAAAAGAAGACATCGTCCGGCTTTACTAGCTATGGTATGACTTACATCGCCTGCTAAGAGCTTGAACACAACAAACGACTTTACAGCTATGATATGACTTAAATCCCACCCGGGGAGTCAGGCTGAAGACAACAACCAGCCGTCCATCTGTTATCGGCGCGTAATAGGTCTTGGCAGGTCTTGGTATGTCTTGGCAACCAAAATCGCGGATTCGAACACACACATGTTGTAGCTGTTAGGACCAAGTTACCACATGTACACATCGATCAGATGCTTAGCCCTTTCTAAATTAAATGGATTCTCTCAGCCAGTTATAAACGTATATATTGTAACGGTCTATTATTCATTTGGAGGGGTGACCAGGAAAATTATCAGACAACAGTATGACAAAAAGATAATACAAATGCAGACGTATTCATTTGGTGGTAAATGTCCAGATAATAAGTTTAACAAATTGGTGCTATCGGGTGATAGTATATAGGTGTATCATACTCACCATTAATGGTACATAACATACGCTGAAAACCACCGTGACACCAACCAGCTGTACCACCATCTGTATTTCGTTGAAACTTTTAGAATTCTTTCTGATCTTTCTAAATTCTCCATTTTTACTTGACAACTTGTTCTGGTTATGAAGTAGTCTGATGAGAGTGACGGTGACCGTGACGTTGGAGAAAAACGTCACGAACACTATAAGCAAGGATAGAATGGAATAGAACAGATTAAACGCCAAGTTTGCTGGGACTTTGCTGTAATAGTCAACAAAACACCAAGTACGCGGCGGCTGAAGTTTATACAGTCCGAACCCCAGCACAGGTAACATCCCTACGACACATGGAATAATCCAGCATCCTATCAAGATAAAGTAGCCAAGGGTTGGGCCAAATTTTGCTTGGTGGATGTAAGGATGTCGAATGCTGATGAATCGCTCGAGACTCATTGCGCAGACGATGCACATAGTTGCCATGCTAGCAAACACCATCATGAAAGAAAAGTACTGACACATGACGTCCCCTCCTATCCACTGGAACCTGTTCACATAAACTGCGATGACAATTGGTGATATCATAATCGTCCCGGTTAAGTCCGTGCAGACCAGACCCATAATAAGTTTGTAGAATACACTTCGTTTCTGTTCTTTTGGTGCCATATACAGCACGAACAGAGCCAAAAGATTTCCGAACACGCCAAAGGCGAACATAATACTTGAGTTCATCACGGTATGTTCGACATCAAATTCCTTGTATCTGGTGTCTGTCATGTTAACTTCGACCGACTCGAGTATTATATCATAAACAGAAGTTGTATTTACCGTGTCCACACTATCATAACCAGAAGTCACATTAACCGGATCCATAAGATCATAACCAGAAGTCATATTAACCGGATCCATAAGACCATAAACGGAACTCATATTAATTGGTTCATTTATAAGATCGTAACCGGATGTCATATTACTGGACGCCATCGATGCGTTTATCCCAATGATTTCATCCATGCTATCAAATCTCCACGATATATAGACTTATAACCGAGTATGTTTTGTTATTAATTTCACTCCTCACAGAATGTCATTCCAGTGATGGGAACTCGCGCGCTATCATCCATATATGTTATCGATCAGAGAGTGTCCAGGCGCGTTAGTGGCACATCCATGCGTCAACTATGCACTGTGTTCTGTAAATATCGCACTAGACTATTGTATATCTGATCAGACGTGTTAATGGCATATGCACCAACTATAATACAGTGTATATGCAGTGTATTAACAACAGTAAAACAAGTTACGCAACGCATTAAGTCCCACGGCATTGGAAGAGCAGATGTTCGATTTGATAAGTACAGTGACTCGGTATTAATGCTGTTAGTTGTTCCTGATGGGACCACAGTGCACGTGAGTCAAAAGTTCAAAGTTCATCAGAAATAATGATGATAATCTCCACATGAATTGAATCCACAGGATTCCAAAGTTGGTGACGTGTTAACACTCAAATCGCCAGCCCTAGTGTATACTGCACAGGTGGTCCCTTTGTCTCGCTTTATATATCCATATCTTGTCAGGAAATCGTGGTCAACTGGAGGATAATTATTTGCCAGGCGTTTGGCGACGTTGTGGAAATGGGTGGATTAAGCTGGCCATGTGTCAACGGCGCTGACATCAGAAGTTGCATTAATCGAACGAATTGTCTTTGGGCTTCTACGAAGATCAATGCGAAATTACTCTCTAAATTGGTGTCTCGCGCTTTTGTTAAAACACTGCGCCAAGAACAATATTCAGCTTTCAGACGACAATTTCATAACACTACAATTTACTTGTCGATATAGCTCACGTTCATTAGAGTAATGACTTGTTTGAGATGGAACAGGGAAGCAGTCAGGTAGGCCTAGGTTGTGGGAGAGTCCAATTTCCTTCGCCGCATCCTGTACTGGGAGATCCTTGCTCAATCAGTGCATTAGTGTTTGTGTCGTGAACCTGTAATAAAAGAGAAATCTAAATCCATTAGCTTCTACACGAGATACAAAGTGTCGGGATGTTAAAACGGAAACATGACGTCACACGGTTATAGCTTTCGTGACTGGTTGTAATTAATTTTCATTAGTATGGGATTTTTTTTCATAATGAATGTTTCTATAAAATGTGCTTTGTGTATGAAGTGACTATAAATATTTCGATTAGTAACAACTCGTTAACTCGTCCATCCTATATAATATAAACATTATTAACGAGAGGTGTCAGGTAATATGTGACCCGCCATATCAAATCCAGTCGTAAGTCGGGATTTTATTTACCCTGTGCCAATGCATTTTCTTATATATGCGAGTCGACCATAGGTCGCCTCGCATATATAAGAGAATGCATTGGCCTAACAATTTTTTATCATGTTTTTTAAATAAATGTTTCTTACAATTTTTAGGACATAAAATAAAAAAAACATCCATTACCCTGCAGGGAGCCCCACAAATATATAGAAGCATATAGAAGAGTGTCGTCTGCTCATGTTTGTCTGGGGCTCTGTGTGGGTGAAATTATAAAATTGTTAAAGAATAAAAGAACAAATTATTAAAATTGTAAAAAATTGTTAGGCCAATGCATTCTCTTATATATGCGAGGCGACCTATGGTCGACTCGCATATATAAGAGAATGCATTGGCACAGGGTAAACAAATCCCGACTTACGACTGGATTTGATATTGCGGGTCACATATGAAGGTGTACATTATGTAATTCCGAGAGTTGTAGCAGTAAATTAGATTACCCACAACAAGTATACGCGGAACGAGTGTAAACGTACTGTGTGGTGATTAGTAGAGAGATTCCAGATGTAGATAGTGGCCAAACTACATGTATATCACTGACGCTATCCACCCATCGACGCCGATGCTGTTAAAGTGCCAGGTTATACACGATTTTTGTGAATTCGGGGAAACACTCGTGCAATAATATTCATCAAAAGGAATTGATCACGGCAGTAATATGATTGTGTTTATAACAATCCAAACGTGATCAGTTTCCCAAACTAAATGCCCGGATGTGCGTGGGACTGTTATTTTGCCTATAAATTCAATTCCATTACATGAATGACTCCAGATATCACGTGCATGCAGCCAACTCATTATCAACGACTCGTCAATTTCCGCTTCGATCGGAAATAACCTTTTCCTTAAATAGACACCATAATCGCCAGTTGGGAGTGGAGCGGGCAAGTCGCATTAATGCTTGCGTCTTGTCGATGTTCCTCTTGGTTGCACCCGGATTGGTCGTGAGTTGTGTGGTCGTCCTGCGAAGGACTTAGTCGCCCGAGCTATTCGGACTGAGTGAGCTCGTACCCAGCAACGGATTATTCCCCGCTGCTGCTGTTGTCGCCGCCTTGGACACATTTAGAGTTGTGGATACCATTAGTTGGCCTCTACATCGGACACATGGGAGGCTTCTTGCATATGTGTGTGGAGTACAGAACTGAAGCTGATGAAAACGACCATGGGCCCGCGGTTCTGCCCAGGAATGTTACCACCGCAGTAGAGAAGGGGAAGAAGAAAACAAAGACCCCTTCCCGAAGACGCAGGAACGCAGTTCGAAGGGCCGAGTGGAGAAAGAAGAAGACAGCTGTCGATCTACCAGCTGTCCCTTCCCAGTCGGCTGACTGACGTGAACCAGCCCTTTGAGGCTGTCGGCAGATGATATATCTGGGAGACGCACAGAAGGCCCCTCCTGTCCAGTGATCACAGTCAGTGGATCAGAGGAGACATATATCATCACAGCCACCCATGCCGCTGGCTTCGATGTGAAAATGGACACCTTACCACCATGGACACCGGAATGCCATCAAGACCCGATGTCCCCCATCTCCAGCAGCAGCAACAACACCGCCACCACCACCACCACCACCACCAGCTCCACTGTATCTGATGTGGAGCTCTACAATTCTATAAAGAAGGCACGGGGGATATGGCCGGAGACCCAATCAGCATTCAAAGGACAATAACAACATCATGCCATATCCCTTCCAGAAACAACACCACCAACAACAACAACAACAACTGATAGACAGAAAAAGAAGGCAAACCAGAAGAACAAATAATCTATATAATTTTCATTCATTTTTTCCTTGTTCATTCCATGTGAAATGTTTAACCGTTTCGTGGCCCCTCCAAAAATATCAAAGTGGGTTGTTGGGGAGGGGGACAGCCTTCCAAATCCTCTTGGGTCTGTCCCCAAATCCTTGATAAAGGCAAATATACAATATATGGCCCTGGTAATAAGGAGATTGCATTCACCCGTTGGCGCACATATGTGAATGGGGCAGAATTTATTCACTGCATGGCTGTGCCAAATTTAATTATGCATTAAACGGTGATAAAACTATAATAACTAGCTGAAACATCGTCCATCTTGCGCTGGTGTTTGCAAATCTTCGTGAATAGCCATCTCGATTGTAGTCGATTTGCACCAACTAATACAACCAGTATTACAATATTTCACAATATATGTTTTTTAATGTTTGACACGCACAATGGGTTCTCCTGGTTGTGTTCATATTATCCGAAAACCGCGAAAATGACAAGTTAAAAAAAATAACGGTATTTTTATTTCTTAAAAGCATCTTAACATAGCATATTATATACATCAGGACCACTTGATCAGGAGTGTTATAAGCTACAAGCTAGAAGCCAAAAGCGGAACATCTCTATATCTGTTTATATTTTCTATAGTTAGATATACAACTGTATAGCCGTATCCATATACATGTATTATGTTCTAATCATCATTATTGTTGCAAAATGAATTGACGTTATATATATATATATCGGAACGGGCAAGCACGTGTGCTCCAATTCATATTGCCATTTCTTATTCGCGGTGGAGACTCACGTGGTTTCGAGTTGATGAGTATCACGCATTCAAGATGGCCGAGGCGATCTCAAACGCGACCAGAAACGAGGAAAACGGTAAGAAACTAGGATAATGATATATTACTTATATATTTTGGCAGCTATGAGCATATGCTATAAATGTTTTCAAACAAGCTGATACCTCATTTGTGCCCAAACTCACAGTTGTTTGCCCTAAAATTCTGGCCGAAGTTGTCTGTCGAATGATTCTACTTGATATATGGACTTGTGTATTCCACGAACTTCCGACTGGCAACTTTGGTCAGAATGTAATAGAAAACTACTGAGTATTTCCGAACAAATAAGGTGTCAACTTGTTTTAAAATAAAATAGCATATGCTCGCAACGTATGTTTTGTGTCAGTTCCTCATATATTATATTTTTCAGCGTTTACACATTTTGAATGCGTGGTACTCACCAACCTCGAAACCACGTGATTCCCCACCGTGTTATTTGGTAATTAAATATGTATAAAGATCCACGGTCCCAATTGCCACCAAATAATGATTAATCTTCCGCTTACCAGGCAAAACGAAAAAACTAAAAAAGCACAAATAATAATCACATTTACCATCATTCGTATCACAATCGAAAATCCACAAAACCCTTCATACATTTAAGTAATACGTCGAAAACGATCACAAAATATCATAACTGATAACGCTCTTGATTATCTACCGCTTTTGGGCAACGGAAGCATGAACGCTCTTTATAACTGGCGCAATCATTGAAATTCTACTGGACAGACAAAAACTTCAACACGACATGTTAAAACTTCTTCTTTTGACAGTCGATATATGATCATCAAAACTAACTTCATAGTAATTGGCTCATGTGTCCTATTATAGCTGATAATCGTATATACAATGTATGGTAGATTTTTGATGCAGCTGCGTGTTATTTCGCGCTCCGCCTGTATAATGTTTCGCTGATTCTTGGTATAAATGGGCGTGGGCGTTTTATTTAGAGAAATGGGAATTTTTTGGACGGATTAAAAGTCGAACTGCGACCCGGAGGCCGAGTCCGGTGAAAGGTGTAGTTGGGAATTCTGGTGAGATCCATGAGAAACCTTCAGTGATAAGCCGTATATATAGTTGTTGTAATAATTTGAAGGATTAGTTATTTTAACGGAATTATGAGTTGGTCATTCAAGAAACCAATATATTATATATTCTATAATTACAATCATGGGTATATAATACATGATCTTGAGCGCGTTACCATTTCTGGCATTGGTTTTCTTGTATGTAATTGTCTGCGAGATATGCCCTAGTGTTGCCCTGCATGCTTCGGTGGTCGTGTGGTATTGACGTCGGACTTTTGAGTAGCAAGGCGCGACGAAAAATGTGGAATTATCTCAAAAACACAATCATGCATACAGGTGTATATATATTGAAGGGTTATAACGTCAACTCGGACAGGGCATCTTTAAAGTCAGATGTAGATCCCATGTGTATCAGTTCTACAGTATCCATGGTTACCATATATACCATTGTTATTACGATCACTAACATGACCTCACATCCCCTATTTGTCATCTCTACAGTTTCTTATGTTACCATACCATCATTAAAAGTAGACGATCAGAGCATTCACCTCCCGTTTCCAGGCGACCCGACGTTTACACGGTGTCGTGGGCATAGACCATGCGTTTGCTTATTTCACGCTCCGCGTGTATGTTTCGCTGATTCTTGGTATAAATGGGCCATGGGAATGTTTGGGACGGATTAAAAGTCGAACTGCGACCCGGAGGCCGAGTCCGGTAAAGGTGTAGTTGGGAATTCTGGTGAGATCCATGAGAAACCTTCAGTGATAAGCCGTATATAGTTGTTGTAATAAATTGAAGGATTAGTTGTTTTAACGGAATTATGAGTTGGTCATTCGTGAAGCAATTATATTTTATATTCTACAATTACAATCATGGGTATATAATTTATGATCTTTTGCGCGTTACCATTTCTGGAATTGGCTTTCTTGTCTTACATAACAAAGCTCACCAATAATATAACCCTTTATGTACTAAAGCATCATTGATGAGTAGTTCTCACAAAGGAAATCAGTGTTCAGACAATAATGTCAACAAACTTATCATCTAAACATTTCCCTCAATACATAGGGCTTCTGTTCCACTATTATTTATATGTCGTCTGCTTTTATCGCCTCAACGATGCATAATCCCAATTAACGCTCGCAAATTACTATTTCCTTGGCTTCGGGTGTAAACGCATTGATTTGAGTCGATGAACCCACCCATCAAAGCTCAGAGTGATCAGATATATTAAATATATTATTTTTCACCACGACACTTAATAGTGGCCCAGTAAAAACTCGACTAGAAGACGGTCTCCGACCAAATTGCGGATGAAGATGGATAACTCTAAAATCAAGTGGCTTTTTTGTGTCAGATATTTGACAAACCGGAAAAATTCGTTTAACAAAATGTTGATAAATTGCAACAATAGGACTGTGCTCTAACGTGTAGTTAGCATATAATTGTTCAAAGGTCCTTTGCTGAACTTATTTTCTGAACGATTCCCACAAAAGAATACCAATCCTTTATGTATTTTATCTGTTCGCCATACTGTCGTCTGCTCACATTCCTGAACACCCTTCCAAACGAATAATAGATCATTCCAATGTGTATTTGTATAACCGAATGAGAGAATCCATTTAGTATATAAAGGGTTAAACTAATTAAGGTAACTTTGATGTATATTGTATATCAGATGATAGAAATTTGAAAACTCACCAGTTCGATAGCAGAATGTTTCAGATCAGCGACCGAATTATGAACATGTTTGTATGACATCCAACAAAAACTCGAGAATATCAACTGTGCATCCTAACCACTTGTATACACATCATCGTATGTTGCTAGACATGTCAGGGCAAGCGGCATTACTTAATTTGTATTGACATTTCCCAATACGAGACCGCTCGATTGTAAATCAATTGGAACAAATAAATCATTCATAATATAAGTCAGTGATTTGTCTGGCGGATATATTATTATGACATTCATATCAAGTCATGTTTACTTGATAATATTGTATACACATGTGCAAATCTAGTCTACGTCCATATTGTTGTCAAGTAGTTTTGGACAGTTGAGGAAAATATACGAGAAATCTAGTGATAAAGCAATACATTTCTGTATATTTAATCATAAACGGATCAACTTATTTAGATCAGTAGTCTTTTGGCACCGATTATATGCAGAAATACCCCAAAACGCGCACGATTGCATTTCGAAAGATACTTAATCGGGATTCACGATTAGATAGCGTTTCAAATTGAGTTTCCTGGTTCAATCGGGATGGGGATAAACTCAATATTGAAAGCACTCTTTAGTAAAAAATAATTGTCGGAAATAGTTAAAACACCACAAGTTATCAACTTTGGTCGTATAAGTAACTCGAATTCACCTATTCTAATAGCTTGACGTATGCATTCTACTAGAATCACGTTTGCCTTATTCAATGTAGTAATCTTCGACAAATTAAAATCGAAAAGAGTAATTTGTTTCAACGAAACTGTTGGTAAAATAGGATGTAGGGGTATTATAGATGTATGTCTAAACCAAATAACTTACCTGAAATGCTCTAGTACAGTTTAACAACAGTTACTCCCGATGTGAGTCCACCGTCCTTATGATAGATTCACACAACTATAGAATTACAACGCCGTGCAGATAAGGTTACTCGGGTCAGTGAGATGGTGCAAAAAAACATCAAAACTATACCCATATGGCGCCATTCCTTGTGAAGACCCTGACAAGAACGTATCTATCAGCATTCAGTCCATTGAGTTATGGCGGAACTAAATATCGGTTTGCGAATCCTATCAATTTAGTCCCTCCCTGAACTTGAGCAGCGAAAAGCAGACGATCCAGTACGTCTTCTGTTGAAGACACTGACATGTGCAATTTGAGAACGTATCATTTGTCCTTTGTATAATAAGGAATGAAATATCGACTTACAAATCCTATCAAATTACTCCAAGGCTGACCGGAAGACCAATGAGTGATCAAGAAGCACTAGTTGGACTGCTATCAATTTGTATCAGAACAGATAGGTCAGCGAATGTCCGGTGGGTTGTAAACAACTTTCTATCATGTGCGAACACTTTCCATAAACTAATTGTAATACCGTCGATGGTTCGTTAAATATACGAGCATACCTAATAGTTTCGGACGTGTTTGATTCGTCTGATGTCGTGTATTGAGGTGTGTGCGGCAGCGGACCCTATATCCCACGAGGCCCGTTATGGAATCACGGAACTAAATGGTTTCCCATAGGCGACAGTGTTAACGTTTCAGCCAAATTCACTGAATTGAAGCCTGCAGGCCATACCAGTGATTTATACCCAGCTAGATTGACACCAGTTGATCACGAAAATGCAAGAAAAATCATAGGTCATGTGTTTACTTTTAAAAATAAATCCTCAAGTGTACGACAGGGCTATCCCACAGCCAAATTTGATCTGGAAAACCCCAGAACTACAGCAGCTAGTTAAATAAATTTCCCACTCACAAATATTCATTCCCCCATTCATTCGCCAGTTTAAGTTATTCAGATATTATGTACGAATCAAATAAACGCGATGTCATCCTTTAATAACGTGTCGCATGTATCAGGTGAAGGTCATTCTTCAGTTACCTTCACCTTTAGCATTCCACGGTGTACTCGCTCCCCGACTCTGGAACACATTTAGCTCCCTGATTCCTATATATATGTATATGTGTGAAACACAGCGTTTCTTATAGTATTTTGTCAAAATTTAGACCTTACTGAAATCAAAAATCGATTATATCTAGCAGTAGTGGTTTATTTGTTCAATATGAGGCATCCTGAAAATTTGTGTCAATCCTCTAAATAAAGCCAAAAAATTTCGATTTTTTTTTCAATTTTACTAGCTGATGCATTTCGTATAACTGAAATATGCCCTTATATACCATAATATTACTAAATTGAAGAGGAAATGTTAATATACATTTTGAGAGGGATATCTTGTCCAATTTTAACCCTTTTCGTGCAGAATTTGGCAATTTATAATAAACATTTGCCAAAATTAACAAAAAATAAAAATAAAAAATACTTTAATAGCAATATAAAGCAACCATATGTCAATTCAAATATGTAAACATAATGTTACAACACCAGACACAGCCTCAGGCATGAAATTTTATCAGATGGCAGGGCATACTGTCTGTTTAACAAACCTGCCATGACAGTTTTGCACGACAGTATCTCTAGTGGTGATGCCACCCCCCCGGACATGGGGTGGGGCTACGGTCCCCGATAAGGCTACTGGGTGCCGGAAAAGCTTAATTGGGTCAACTACCACCTTTTCCCAATGGGGGGGGGGTAACACTCCTCAAAATTGTGGAGAGGGGGGCTTTAGACCCCCTGGCCCCCTAATGGTACCCGATGTCCATGCAAAATTCCCAGATTTATCATTTTCTTTACTATCTACAGGCGAATCCATGCGTTTCTTCTTTAAATCTGTCCAAAATGTGGTCATTATCATTTGAAAATAAGAAAATCTGGAATTAACAACTTATCATGACGAGACGTGAAATTTCGTAAAATTCAAATTTTTCTAAATTCACTGAATTGAAGCCTGCAGGCCATACCAGTGATGTATACCCAGCTAGATTGACACCAGTTGATCACGAAAATGCAAGAAAAATCATAGGTCATGTGTTTACTTTTTAAAATAAATCCTCAAGTGTACGACAGGGCTACCCCACAGCCAAATTTGATCTGGAAAACCCCAGAACTACAGCAGCTAGTTAAATAAATTTCCCGCTCACAAATATTCATTCCCCCATTCATTCGCCAGTTTAAGTTATTCAGATATTATGTACGAATCAAATAAACGCGATGTCATCCTTTAATAACGTGTCGCATGTATCAGGTGAAGGTCATTCTTCAGTTACCTTCACCTTTAGCATTCCACGGTGTACTCGCTCCCCGACTCTGGAACACATTTAGCTCCCTGATTCCTTATCGTATCAGCTCTACATGCTGAATAGCGAATAGCTGATATTTTATGATCGAGATGGCCGATCAGATACGTCTTGTCGTTAGGTGTTACTATGGCACGGGCGCTCGTTCTCTCGTGCATAGTATACGCTTTGCAATTCATGTCATGAGTCTGTTTAATCTCACTATATTCCCTTTGTTTCGAGATTGATTTCTGGCTTCCGGTTATGAATAAGCATCAACTGTGTGATCAAACATTCGCGAGGGATTTGCTATATTTCTGATGTCTGAGTGAACATTTATCAAAATTGAGCAAACGGAATTAATCAGAGTTCAACGTATGGTTGGTCGGGGTTTAAGCGCCGCTTTAACGTGCCCGGATATACGGATCAGTCTATATCCCCCATGCATTTTGAGTTGTTAACATATTTATATGTTCGTCCGTACTATATCGAGCAATCTACATGCAGCTTTGTAATGCGTCTCATGAGATTTCCTTTGTTTAGAGATTGATGTGTGTCTTCCGGTCATGAAAATATATCAACGGATCAAAGTTGCGAGGGATAATTGCTGTTTTTCTGAAGTCAAAGTATGGCCATTTGTAGATTTTCCCAAGGTTATCCCATATATTAAGTGTAACGATGTAACACGTGAATTGTAATATGGGTGTAACATGTATTGTATGTCCGTTTTGTGGGGTCGTCCCGTTTTGCAGACACCTATTGTTTTCGGTAGAGGTGTGAATAATCCTCTTAATGACTACTTAGGCCCTTCCTAGTTGGTTTGATTGGATTCGGTTTTTTTTCTGCCCTTTTGATTATGGGAAATAACGGAGGTTTGGGTTGCATTTATGACTGTTTATTAGTTATGGATAATATAAAATGCATGCAAATATTATAACACAAAAACATGAGGTACAAACATTAACGAATTAGAAACAATGACAACAACATGCTCAGTGACCGCATAACTTGGCCATTTCATCCAGGAACTCTACTTCGTCTATTTCGCCTGCCAAGTAGTGCCAAGTACACTCTCTTGGAATGCCGTCTTGAATTTTCCAAGGCACGATACTTTCTTTTCTGTGGGTTCACTTTGCCGCCCGCACTTATCTGTAACATTTTACATTCATTGAATGCTTGTTCCTTCTTTGTGAAGGCTATCAGCCGGAATATGTTTGGATGGGAGCCCGCTATCCGCTATTGCTCAGGTAAATTGATATCGACACGGGCTTTCTGAAGAACAGGTGTGGTTTTGGAACGAGAACGGTATAGTTACATATGCGCGAAGAACAAGTGACAACGGTTACCGTGGCCTTAGTATAAACAAGTTGGCCTGAACACAACGCTTAACTTGGATCGGCCTAATTGCCAGAGTTGTAACAACACAACCAGTCGCACATTGTGTTAATCCCCTGCCGCATGTCTGCAAAGTGAGACAAACCCCGTTTTGTGTGGGGAGAGATATCCGTTGTAAGTTGTAAAACTTGTGTCACAATCCCTTTGCTCTGTTTATGAGATTGATTGATTGGGGTTTAATGTCGCTTTCGGCAACTAAGGCCATATCATGACATTGCCAGTCTCACACTTATGGCTAATCTAACAGTGATTTATATTGCTAAACTCCAACAATTAACGATTTCGAGTTACATAGTCCACGACGGAAACATGTGGATTTGAACACTCATCGCCAGCACATAGCTGGCCAACTACAATGTAAATGCACATAATTGTGAAAGTTACTTTTAATCGTGTCCAACAAGGTCGACTAACCCACTAGAGTGAGGGTCAACACGGATATAGGCACTTGTTTCGCTATCAAAACGCAACAGGGCGTTCTACGTGCATGATCAAAGAGAAACCAGATAGCACTATGTCGCTTGACCGCCAATAAAACTCATTAGAGATTTTTAGGTCGAAAATCCAGATCTAGAAACAGGGAGCTTTGCCACCAATAGTTCCGTCAGTTACCTAATCGTGCACTCTTGTGCACATTGGCACGGTTGAATGATTGTAACCATCTCCCACCACGGTTCATTTCGTCCGAATCTGTTCACGCCGGCGGGTGGACTCCATTGAATCATCTGGTTCTATTCCGTATTGACAGCACAATACTGGGAGCGAATATCGAATGCACCCGTATATAATATACAGTTGTCGCCCGCGATTGAGTGAGACGCGGGGATTTGTCGCCCGCTCGTGACCTGGAATGCGGCGACAAATCCCCGTGCCTCACGAAAACAAGGGTGACAACTGTTTTGTTATGTGACAAAGGAGTACATACGATCGAACCTCCTTAATAGCAGGCCTAAGTGCGCGGGTATATTCTTTAATCAGTTCGAAGAGTTAATTTTATGTTGGAATTCTCGCTTTTTAGAAAATAAAACATTCACAATCTGGATCAATTAACACACCCATCATTTGCGCAGCTATCCTCCGGTCAGTCTGCTGGTCGCTTGGTGATAATCGATTCACGGAGAGAGGAGTAAAGCAATTTCAAAGTAGAGTAGTCATGCTGCGAAATGGTCGGTTTCGTGTTAAATGAGCGTAAAGACGCAGGTAGACGTGTTAACCTTTTACCCAACAGAAGGGCCCTGTGCCAATGCATTCTCTTATATATGCGAGTCGACCATAGGTCGCCTCGCATATATAAGAGAATGCATTGGCTTAACACATTAATTTTTTTTTAGGCCAATGCATTCTCTATGGTCGACTCGCATATATAAGAGAATGCATTGGCACAGGGCATAACTATGAACACAACCAGGAGAACCCATTGTGCGTGTCAAACATTAAAAAACATATATTGTGAAATATTGTAATACTGGTTGTATTAGTTGGTGCAAATCGACTACAATCGAGATGGCTATTCACGAAGATTTGCAAAGACCAGCGCAAGATGGACGATGTTTCAGCTAGTTATTATAGTTTTATCACCGTTTAACCCTTTACCCAATAGAAGGGCCCTGTGCCAATGCATTCTCTTATATATGCGAGTCGACCAT
Source organism: Siphonodentalium dalli (assembly GCA_032622095.1). NCBI lineage: Eukaryota > Metazoa > Mollusca > Scaphopoda > Gadilida > Siphonodentaliidae > Siphonodentalium > Siphonodentalium dalli. The sequence continues at coordinate 179,332,248 of CP136069.1, read as the reverse complement.
AGGTCGCCTCGCATATATAAGAGAATGCATTGGCTTAACACATTAAATATTATAAAATTGTTAAAGAATGTAAGATAAAATGGTAAAAAGTGTTAAAAAAAGATTTTTTGTAGGCCAATGCATTCTCTTATATATGCGAGGCGACCTATGGTCGACTCGCATATATAAGAGAATGCATTGGCACAGGGCATAACTGTAACTATCACAATGTGGTCAAGGAGCCGGTTCCAATGATATCCATATTTGTATGGTTCTATTGAGACAGACCGAATATATTTTAGGCTGTTGAAGCTTTATTTGGCCGGTTTTGGACTGTTTGTTGGGTAAAGGGTTAATTTGCAGAATGCTAAAATGTGAGACTAACACGTTGTCGTGGGGCAAAACAAATTGAATTACTGTTACATATTGTTACGCAACATAAGGGTATTCTTGTGAAGTCTGAGGAATATATAGCCGAAAGGGAATATTCAATTGATAAACAGTAAAGAGTATTTGTACATCGTGTGTACAATTGTCTGCAGAACATATCAACTGCATAATATTATTTATCTATTTGATATACGGTATTTATTATTGATTATACATAGCGTGCTTCAATTGCAAATAAACAATTATGCAAATTAGCAAACACCACAGTTCGCGGTTGTTACGAAACAGTGGGATTTATAAAAAAGAGTGTTTTCCGAATTTATTAGAAAGCTGTGAGGGAATCTCTACATGTTGAGTTCTTCGTAATCCTATGTTTACTGGCAATCGCTGAGCGGTCAACAAATGTCGAAATGTTACACTGGAGGGTAACAAGTGATTTGCGGTCCGCCGTGTGATGCACTCTCAGCCAATCAGAAGAGAGGAAAATGGTATGACGGATAACAATGTGTTATAGTCGATGGGTGTCAATCTAAGAGCGTACCATGTGGATTGGCGGCATTATTGAATATCCAAACTCAGCCACCATCTGTCAAGGCGCGATCCCTGTCGAGACAATTTTTGGCGCGAATGGTCAGTCTAGCGATTGACTCGGTGGAGTGAAGATGCCACTGAGTATAGTCTTCCGTCCACGCAATAATAATAACAAACACCAAAACTACTTTTGGAAACCAGCCGGGAGCGACTCAGCCCCATTTATTGATGACGACTTATTTACAAAGTATGACCTGACCACCTTAAATTGCCTCCCCAGTAACAATGGCATATTCGCGGGCCAGAAAAAACCGCCATTTTATGTATATCTTTTTTAATTCATGGCGGAAATCTGTGACCAGGACATGTGCGAACTCCATCTACGGGGTGAAATGGTGGTCCTCATTTCGTTTTGAAAAAAATAAAACCTAATACAATATTTAAAATTGTGATGTGACCCTGTCATCATGACACGTTTATATTTGTTCTCAATTTTTATCAGACAGTTTGAGAAAACAAAAACATACGCAATGAAAAATCTCTAAGCCGAGTTACGTTTGTTACGCCCGTATTTTACTTTCAAATTGAATATATGTTTTATATATTCGAAAACCAAACATTCTTCCAATAACTCATGACAGAGACACTCGACGATTTCAAATGTATATATATAATTCTACATGTATTTCACCATAAACACATATTTCATTCAAAAATGACATGAATATAAAGAACACAATGTTCCTAAATCGACCAATCAAAACATGTGACGTGATGGGGTTAAATCCATTAATTCGAAGAACCGACTTTTGATTTATAAAATTTTCTCCAACTATATATTCCATCGTATGAATACATAATTTTTAATAATAAAATTATTAAGAAAGTTGACAGATCGAGTGTCACGCTAGAAGTAAATTTTCGCTACGAACACGTGACCTTCCAAACCAATTACGATACCTGATTGGCTAACCACCTGTCACGTGTTCGTAAACAACTCACTTGCGCCCAAGTTTAGATACGCTAATTTCCCGCGCTATGTATCGTTATTATTAACCCCGTGACCGGCAAGACAAATGTTTTGCACTATTACTCCGAAACGTGGAAAACTATTATTCCTGGCTCAGCTACTACAGCCTAACAGTAGTTAATCCACACATGTCTCGCCACAGAGATTGAAATTTTGAGTCAGCTGTTATAACTTGTGAATGATCCACATGCGACCACCGCCATAGTGATTGGTTCTGGGATCGGCTGATATTACTAGTTTTTCTAGTTTTTGCTAGTACATATGCTCACAGAATGACCAGCGCCCCTGATGATGACCCGGTCAATAAATAATAGGTCGAAAGAGTGAATGGAGCCGCCGAAGAAAGAGCGTGATATACCACTTTTGCGGTTAAATGATGGACATCTATAATCATGGAATAGCGATCTAGTTATAGCCATTCATTGTCGGGCGCCGACCAGAGGTGATGAAGACTGCTGTGTCAGACTTTTAGGTACAAAAGGATTTCATTGACATACACTGCGAGACGGCTTAGAGTTGTATCCCTAACCCCGACAGAGCTACCGAGCCCCCCCCCCCCCCCCACGCTGCGACCAGAGGCACTCTCGACTACAAATGGGAATATACATTATGTAACATTACTCAACTCATCCTGCTGACATCCATACGATTTAGTAATTCATTCAATGTTTCTGCTCTAATGGAGGCCCTTTATTTAGAGTATGAGTTGTGATATCGGTCAGAAAAATATCATCAATGGATATTTCGATCACATGGGATTTGTTATTTTGTCTGATGTATGATTGAATCAAAATTGAACAATCAGAATGAATCCGAATGAATTTCCGTTGAAAGTGGTTGGCCCAGTATAAAATGATTAATAATATATATCGAATAGCAACACTGTCGCACGCATCACAACGTGTTCAATGTCGTTCAAATTACAGTAAGCAACACGATACGATAAGATTTATTTGCATAAACACCAATAAAGTCAGTATGCTAACACTACAATTCATAATAGAACAATAAACAATTAATAAACAATTAATAAACAATTACATGTGAACATGGTATGTCTAGCTATATGTATTTGACTGTGTGATGGCAAGCATAATATTCATTCAGGGCGCTTATCAGAGAAGCGCCGGACCACGTTGCTGATTTTGCTGCTTATTTCAGGGTTATCATTTTTCATTATAAGATTAAATTTCTGATCGTTTGACATACTTGTAAAATTACTATGATATCGACCAACAATTTTGAAAAGTTCATCTCTGAGATCGCAATAGTGTGGACATTCCATATTGCAATGATACTCATTTTCTATATCAGAACCGGTCCTGCATTTAAAGCTCAGTCAATATGATTAAGAATTCTACCTTAGATGGTGCGCGCGTGTCACTTAAGATCGGTCCACTGTGACAACGGTATTACCACCAGCAGCTGAGAGTGAAGCAATTGAACTCAGCTATGTCATATGTATGTATAGATGTTCGACTGCACCAGACTAGACTATGTCTTGCCTGTGTGTGCTCTCGTGCATACTGTTTTGTAATCCATTCAATACGTCTACTCTCAGGAGAGTCCAATTATTTAGTGTATGATTTGCGGTTTCAGTCAGACAAAAGATTCAATTGATATTTCATACGCGGGGGTATTGCAATTTTTCTGATGTCTGAGTGATCGTTTATCAATATTGAACACACGGAATGGATCCGAGTTCTACCTTATACACGTATATGACTGGTTGGGGTTTTATTAGTTTCAGCCGCCAGGGCATATTTAATTTCGCTGCCAGTTTTAATAATTGAAGAATGATCATGCAAAGGATATATATGAGCCTATACGTCTCTGAACTGATTTGCGGTTCCAGTTACGAAAATGATTGAGTATTTCCTTCGAAGGAGAATACTTTATAACTCTCAAAACTTACCACCATTGGGCTTCATAAGTTGCAAAAACTTGTGCCCCAATCCTTTTTGTATATTATGCAAATAAAATATGGTTCACATCAAGGAGAATAACTCTATAAAGGAGAATGCGAACATCACCATTTGACACGTGGAAACCCTTGAGATGATAAACATCCCATAACCCATGGCTGAGATACGGACAAAAAATCTACATTTCTAGACCAACAAAGATTAATAACTCCAGAACGGAAAACAAAAACAAAACGAATGACCACTCATCTGAATGACCATATGGACGGACGGACGGACGAAAATGGTTGAGTGGGTGGTCGGTTGGTTGAAACTGTGGCTAATCCAGAAGACATTTCACAATTGCAACAAGCGATTGCTGGTCAACTTTGGCGCTTCTTCACTCACCCCCGAACACTATACATATTGTAGTGGATGTCTGCATCAAGCGTCCAATTCACTGTTTCTTTTCTTCTGGGTATCACCCCTTTACTCTTCAGATTGTTCTCCCATAGTAATTCCGTGTACTAGAGTGTGAAGTAGCAGCCAATAGAGTCCCAGAGATTACATATCAGATATATGGCAGAGGAGCAATGTCCCGATCCCTTTGTGATATATTTGTTTCAATAAAATATGTCTAATCTAATCTACATATCACATATACAACATGCCGCTACCATTCAACAGCTCTATGTCCCCATACGATATAGTCAGATTGCTAAGTTAATTAACGAAGATAGCTAATTAATGAATTAATGACGTTAGCAGTTATGTTGCTCAGATAACATAAAATGAGTTGTCAAAATATGGAGTGTCCGCTGAAGAAGATCTTCCCCGATCGAACAACATTTCTATTATAGCAAAATTCCTCCATCTGATGCCATTGTGATCATAACAATAACGGTCATTTCAATAAGATATAACAACTTGTTCACCACAAATTAACAAATGAACTTATACTGAGTAAGTGGTTTACACATTCTGATAATAAGAAATTATTCGATAGAAATGTTTTTCTTTTTGTTCACGTTGGCACGCTATATAGCCAGCAAACAAATTATTAAAGTATGCAATTTCTGAGGAAATTCACTGTGTTGTTCTCATTATGGTATGTATGATGTGCTGTATCTATATTGAAACGAAAGTTCAGACAGCATGTGCAGGTCAACTCTAAGTTAAAGGGCTTCCCTTTTTATGGTATACACTAGCTTCGTGTTTTATTGACGCCCGCAGCGGCGTTTACTTGCTCGCTGCTGTGATTATAGGATGACCAGTGTGAGGTCGTTGATAGCTAGACATGGATGTCGCGTTATATAACCACTACATGCATGGGCGAAATCGAGACCATCAACGGCAATTGCGTGTATTTGTAGATTTACTACCACCGTAATCTGGTTCGGGCAAATCAAGGATGTGCCCCTCATTCAATATTTCAATATTGCCCACAAATATACGTCGATAATCTAACGCCAGATATACGTGCCCATATTCACATCGTGCGCAATGCATTTCGGTCTCAATCGTTGCACGCGTGAGTGAAAGTGAGCGTGGGGGTCATGTTTCACGAGTCTCTGCAGGTATTGATATGGGGTAATTCAAAACATACACATGTAACAGGTTATTTAAATAATAAAGACACACAACTAAATGTATTGGATGCATTGTGCATCATGATAAATACATCGCTGCAGTGAATTGGTCTGGGCGAAGTATCATGTCTCGTTGAAGAGGTCAGATCGCTGGATCAAACGAGCCGCCGCAGTCGTCGAGTTTGATCCAGCGATCTGACCTCTTCAACGAGACGTGATGCAAAGCCCAGATAAATTAACTGCAGCTATAACAGGTTTATTATATGACACGCCTTTTTATTTAAATGGCACAATTTCTGTCATGATTTATGAAATGGAACCCCATAGGCCACTTGAATCAAGAATAAAAAAGGAACTATTTTTGTTAACTGTGTTTTTTTTCGGGGGGGGGGGGGGGGGTGGGGATCCCCTTGATGTGCGCATGAATACAAATAACAAAGTTTGTGAAATAACAGTAACAATTCCAACGTTCGAAATGGCAAGATTTTAAATCAGAATCGCTGTCTATGATACGAATTCGGCGTCTCTTCTGTGGAATCGGGCATCCATAGTAATTGTTGACCGAAATCTCAAAGTTCTTTACGGTGGCACCGTCCAATGTTTCGCGGATCGCATGTTTATCTAGTGTGTTCACTTGTTGGTTCACACGAATTTCACGAAATGGAGATCTTTGAGTTTGAAGAGAAGGAACTGCACATGGAATATTCACTGCAGGAGCACTCGACACCGGAGGTACAGATACACTGGCGGATATACTCAGGATATTGCTCATGGTTTGTTGCATTTGATTAGATGCTACTGCATAATTGTTAATACTCTGCACATTTCGGTGTCCAGTCAATTGTTGAATTGTTGTCGGCTGAGCCTCAGCATGCAATAACCTGGTACATGTAGCCTTTCTGCCACCGTGCTGACGGTGGTTAATCTTCCGTCCAGGGAATTCTCTCATAACGCTTGGTATTTATACCAGAACACCGAATGCCGCATATGATTTATGACTTTCTTCCTCGCACATTTTAGACCGTCGATGGCTTTTGTATTCGATGAACGCTCGAATTGGGCAATTTTCTTGATCATCCGTAAGCTCGAACTGCTTCGACCGAAACCTCTCTGATCATTAGTGGCTCCTGCTCTTGTTTTGTTTCTCCTTTCGTGAATTTTCGAGATACCTTGTCCCATTTTCGTCGCTTTTTAGTTTTATGTCGCCCCACAGAAGCTTCCGGTTTTCCAGCCCACCACACAATCCGAACATCTTCGTGTTTCGTAGCCACATTTTATTTTGTAATTGGCGAGGACTTGATATGCCAATACAACCTTTGTCCTGCAGAATTTGTTCCTCGCGCTCAGTTAGTGGTTCCACTGCATTCGGTTTTGCGCCAAGGCCCTTCTGCTTCAGCTCCTTGCGTGTTGAAGCCAAGATTGCTCTTGACGATTTGAATTCTTTATCAGAGACGATGTCGTATTCATAGTCCTTCTCTGACAGATACCGTGCTATAGATCGATGATAACTTGTGAGTGTGTCTGGTTCATACTCCGAGCCATCAGCTTTTCTTATCGAAAGAAGGAAAGTTGATAGGTGATTGTCAAGTTATGTGGGGGTAGCTCTGTCCCGGCACGCATCTCATCCTTAGCTACCAACCATTGACGGAAATAGCGTGCTGCAGATTCTGTATTCCTTATTTCTTATTTATCATTCTCTGTTTCTATTGTATCTTCATCGGATACATTCATGAATGTTGGTGCATTCCTTGATTTAATACTGCTGCTAGTAGTGTTTATTCTGCTAGATGTACCGGTAGATGTGGTTGTAGAACTTGAAGTTGATGGTCCGAGAAATTCAGGTAAGGTATTTGAAATTGAAGTAAGTTCAGTTACACTCACAACAGCCTGGGCAGTCACAGGTACATGTAGGTAAGGTAAGGTATCAGTCACAGTAGATGCAGGTAGGTTGCTAATGATGGTATTACTATTACTGGTAGATGTGGTAGTATTAGAAACTTCGCTGCCATTGGCGTAACTGTTAGTGCTGACAATTGGTCTTATCGGCTGTTGAATTGCTGAGAGTGAGTGTGAGAATCCGTTCAATGAGAAGATGGAGTCTGCGTCATCTGAACCCGAACCTGTCCTGTTCCATTCAGCTCACTTGGCATGTTACATCACAGTCAAACTGACCATAACCACCCAGGAATAACTTTTCTATATCAAATTCATCCGAGATATCCATTTGTTACACTTTAGTTAATTATTTGTAGTCGTAATCTTAATATAGCGATAACCGGAAACAGCTGTTGTTAGTAGACGAAACTATCAACAAATTGCTAATCCCCATTAATCAATCGAGCACACCCAGTTCTGAACGCTCCGTGTAAAAATTGTTTACATTTAGGCATCCGCGATTGGTCGGATGTCATTCGAACACTTCATTCGCGTTGGCTAGTATAGTCGAACACACCGCATAATAAATAGTCCTGTTTTTACTGACATGCGCAATATGCGAGATAGAGGATGGTGGTATGACATCGGATCATGCAAACCTTAGGTGATCTGATGGTCGGGAAATGATCGCTTTACTATAGTGGTATTGTGGGAAGAAAAACGATAGTCATATAATAATATAGCATATCAATCTTGCCTGTTATGAAACAACTTCATTAAAAGATATGGCGTATTATAAATATAAAATATGGTTATTTAAATAATAAGGACACACAACTAAATGTATTGGATGCATGGTGCATCAGGATAATATACCATATCAAAATTCGCGAGAGTAATAATCGGCTACATCGAACGACAGTAATATCTGGATTACGGAATGTATATCGTACGACACAACATTATATAAATCAGACAGTCGCTCTCTCGCTGGGTGGGATGGACAAAAACTGATTCCCGGAAACGACTCACATAAGCACACACGCTTGATGTCGAATCCGGTCCATGATGTTATATTCTGATATGTTGTAATTTATGTTGTATTGTTCATGGAATAAATACTGTTTAAACCAATCTTGCCTGGTACGAAACAACTTCATTAAAATATATGGCGTATTATAAATATAAAATATGGTCATTTAAATAATAATGACACACAACTAAATGTATTGGATGCATGGCGCGTCATGATAATATACCATATCAATCTTGCCTGGTATGAAACAACTTCATTAAAAGATGTGGCTTTTTATATAATAGTTACCGATAATTGATAACCCAATAACATACATGCAGTATAGTTTGATATTAACCCATTAATTTCATACTCGATAGTCTATTCAAAATTGCTGTCCGAAACTTCACATAGAATTTCTACTTCGATTTACCCTTGGAACAACAAAGAGAGTACACCGTAAACCGGCCAGTTTATATAGTTTGGACACAATTATGCACATTATTGACGTCTCATTGCTGAAAGTGTGTGTTCCACAAATAACACCGTGATATGAACGTGGCTATTCGTTTCGCTTGTTCCGTTCCCACCTCCTTCGCCCAATAATTGTGGTTCAGACCGTTGCTTGTCCCATTTGATGATTACTATATATATCGGGTTCGACATTTACTCAGAATTGCATATAATGTCTGCATGATATTATGACTTATAGGTCAATAATTGGTCTGTACTGAAGGTTATCAGTGAGAGGAATTTGGATGTCTGATCGTCTGATTGTCATACAGAACTGGTTTCAAATGCTGAAATAGTTGATGACAATGCCATTAATACATCAAATCATCGGCCTGTAAAATGCACTGCAGTCATCCACGCACTAATAAGCGATAACTCTACCAGTCATAGCTATACCAAACGTAATCAAATAAACTGGGATAAATTTGACATTGAGCGGTACTGTGCACTGCTGCACAATGCCTTTCAGTGTCTACCAATTCAGTTCAATTCACCATGCGATATTGACGTGTTCCACTCAAACATTTCCAACGCCTTATTGTCTGCTGCGAACGAAGCGGGTAAGAAACCTCAATATATACACAAATTCAAACCATATTGGAATAACGAGATCAAAAGTCTTCATAAATCTACATGTATGATACCAAGCAGGAAAGCTTGGCTATCCGCTGGCCGGCCCACTGATTTTAACAACGAATGCTACCAAAATTACAGAGAGCATGAACGTCTTTTCCGTAGGGCGCACCGACTTGATGTTAAATCACATATGCATGATTATGTCCGAAAAATTGAAGCGTTTGCCAAATCCGATAAAAAAAGCTTTTGGAAAGCTATTCGTCCGCGAACGGGAAGTAGTATACATCCAGGAACAGAAAGTCAGAAATGCTCTTCAGTGGCAAGATGTGTCGGGATCCTCGTGATATTGTTAGCGGGTGGCACCAGTATTTTTCAGATTAATATAAGCGTTCCGAACACAATCAGCCATATTTTGAACAGTATGTCCACTCGAAAGTAGAAGAGTTTCTTATGCGCACTGGTACGGACATGGATAATAATAATAATAATAATAATAATAACAGTCCAGATGTTGTTACATTGGCTGAGATTAATATAGCTCTTATGAAACTAAAACGTAACAAGGCAGGCGGCTCAGATAAATTAGTTACTGCACATATCCTACTTGCCGCTCCGATTGTTCACCATACACTATGTTTATTGTTTTCTGCACTGTTACGTCTCGCACACATTCCACATGCTATGAAAAAGGGCACTATGGTGCCCATCTATAAAGGAGAGCAGAAGCCCAAGCAAAACCCCGACAGCTATCGTGCAATCACGCTCATACCAGTCACATACAAGGTGTTCGAAATTATTATCCTTCTGAGTCTACAGCAGAGCTGTATCTTCAATACTTTTCCGAACAGCTTGCAGAATGGCTTCCAGGAGAGGGTTAGCTGTTCTGTCACTTCATATGAGGTCCAAGATAGTGTTTCTTATGCAAAAGCAAATAACTCACGTCTCTTTACGGCCTTTCTTGATTCTAAAAAGGCATTCGACTGAGTATGGCACAAAGGATTGATTCATAAATTATACGAGAAAGGGAGTAAGAGGTCACATGCTCTTGTTACTAAACAATATGTATTCTGATACAGAAAGCCATGTACTCTACACTGGCTTCCTGTCCAATTATTTTCGTATTGAGCAAGGGACCAGACAGGAAGGTGCATTATCTCCCTATTTATATCTTATTTTTTCATTGATGACCTTGTAAGATCATTGTCTGATTCTCCAGATGGTATGCATGCAAGTTCTTTGTCCTGTTCATGTCCGACGACAACCGATGATATCACCGGTTCCTCGCTCGCTAACCGAGGGTGGCCTTCACAGACTACTGACCATGTGCCACATATACAGTTTGATATGGTGCTTCTCCTCACGGGAAAAGAGCAAAGTAGTCATCTTTAATACATCAAGTAACCGCGAAAATATAGACTCCCAATCATGGAGCCTAGCATCAGGCCCACATAAGCCAAACGAAACAAGTGACACACATTGGTATAATCCAGCAGTCAAGCAGTTGAAATATCCCGAATGTTGAAAAAGCATCAGAACTTATCCCCAATTGTTATTTTGCAGCTTACCGTTCACCAATTTCCAAGGAATTTAGTCCCACGACCAACCTAAAGATTTTTAAACACGTTGTCATTCCAAAAGCCCTATATGGCGCCGAAATCTGGTGGAACCTGTCAAAGATTCAATATATGAACCTAGTAAAGGCATACATAATGTGTATCAAAACTATGCAGCAAATGGCTACAAGAAGCAGCACGATCCTCTCGCTCTCCTTGCTCTGGATGCTACCCATTGAGTACGAAGTAGATCGGAGGAAGTTGTTCTTTCTGGGCTCACTTACCGAGCAACCATAGGAAAGCTTTGGAAATATTTCTGTTCAGCCTACACAGCCTCCTAATCTATAATTGCCCAGCGACAGGTTTTCTGGAAGAAATATCTAGAATTCTCACAAAATATGGCATGTATGACATTCTTCCCAACTATGCAAGAACTGGGTCCTTTCCAAATATATCGGAATGGAAAAATATTATAAAAATAAAAATAACCGCCCGTTACGCTAGATAAACCTATTATTGTGCCCAGTTGGATAATAACCTTAAATTTTTTCTCAAAGTCAAACCGGATCCAATGTCATTGTGGCGACCTTGGATCCTATGTCGCAATGAGAAACCTTATCTCGCGATGTGCCTACGTTTGGCACAAATATTGAACAAAACATCATACGATAATCAAACAACGTGCTCCCACTGCCGCGAAACATAATCCAATCTAGTGTTGTACATGTACAGAGACTGTTGTTCCATCTTCGCCCAGGAAAGACGCAACTCATTCTGTTACTTTGTCATTGATTATATGTTCAATATTTTGGAAAGATTGAATGATGAAACGTTTCTTGCGCACTGTTTTGGCGGCTGCATAAGCCTGTGGTTAACCTAGTTTGCAACGAAGAACAATTCTTCAGATCCTGCATTCGATTCATCTGCGAATTATGCGCGAGTTGAGTATTCTCTAGAAGTTGGTGAACAGTGCATATTTTAACTCTAGTGTTCTATCTAGAAAAAGAGCAATTTCTCCGTTAGTTTATCTTTCATAAAGCTTCGGATCAGAAAACATGGTTTAGAAATTGAGAAAGGCAGACACAAGCAACCTAAAGTACCTGCTGATGAGAGAATTTGCAAAAAGTGTGGAATGGAGGTAGAAACCGAAGAACATTTCACTATGCGATATCAAAAATCTAAGAGAACGTTTATTTGTGGAAATTAGCGACAATATTTAGACCTATAATAATATAGCTGACCAAAAGAAATTCTTAATGGTCTTGAGAAATGATGAACCCAAAACATAATATCTGCAACATGGTCCAACTCTTTCTACATAAACAGTGTGAATCACCAAACATTGAACATTTATATATTTATGTTACTATACTTATAATGACATTTTATTTATGTAACTGTTTTGACATCGGCCTCGGGTGGGCGTATATGTCAATAAATATATCTAACTCCGTTGAGATATATTTTACAGATTAACACACATTATCAAAGATCCGATATATTTAACCGAGACCTCCTCCTCTCTGCTTGATTTATTTATGACCAATAAACCACTTCTTGTCGAATCATGTTAAGTTTAATATCCTTTTGTTCCTTCCTTGACTCGTTTTCATTGTCCCACAGTAGTAGTATTGAGTTTGATTATGGTTAAAAGAGTCGTGTCATCTAACGGAGAATCTGGTACTATATATGATGCAGAAGAGTATACTACAATGAACAACGATCTTGAACAATGGAACTACAAGTTGGATATTTCCAAAAATATATAGTTATATAGAAAACACGCATAGCAAGTCCACTTACAGGAAAATTAGCGAACTTAACTTCAAAACATAATAGCTGCTATACGATACGATAAGCCCACCTAGATGACATGCCAAATTAAAAAAATTATCAGGCAAAGACGTCGGCTTTATTCAAATACAAAACGAAAGAAAATATGGTCAAAATATAAGGCAAAGAGAATCATGCAAAATTAATGGTATAAACAAAGTCCGTAATGGGGAAACTGCCTCGCTGAATCTTCGGTCTTCGGAAATATACATAACTGAACTACTGAAATATGAGATTTCTGTTATAATAGATAACGTGTTGAAGGCTGAGAATTTTAAAAATTATTTCTCTTCGGTAGCATCCATTCCCATTGAAGGCAGAATTGAATTACCGCCCTTTGGTTATAAAACAGAAACCAGACACGACTCTCGTTATTACGCGCGAAGAAATATATCGAGAGCAAATAATTTATTAACGAGACATGTACGTTACATAGATCGTAAATACATTTGAACTGAAAATACAATTAGCACTCGGTCCATATGCAATGGTCAGTCTGTCACGTCTATAAGTCACTGATAAGTGTCGAATCTGAGAAGGCTATACAGTGGTCCCAATGAAATGAGCCCGAGACTATTGAAACGCTGTGCATCCTCGCTGGTTCGCCCACTGAAATTTCCATCAGTAAACTTATAGAAAAATCCATTTTCCCATCTGAATTTAAAATTGCAAACGTCTGTCACATTTATGAAAATGACGACCAAGCGAACCTTCTAATTGTGACACAGTTTCTCTATACTAGTGTCCAATATTTTCGAAAAGTGCATCTACTCTCACATGAATTAATATTTCAGGACCAACAACCGCCTAACAAATCTTCAGTCATGATTCATCTCTAAAGACAGCACGATTTTTCAGTTAACTTACGTCTATCATTATATAATATTTTCCATCGATAGTAGTAACGGAAGTTAGATGTCTTTTCTGTGATGTTAGCAATGCATTTGATAACGTGTGATACCGCGGTCTTATGTTTAAACTTAAAAGTATGGCAGTGATCGGCGCCACATAATTTATGATCTTCTGGAGAAGTATTCAGGTAATCGACAAAACGAGTAATTGTTTCAAATTCCAATTCAAGCTGGAAGTGTGCTTCAGCTGGTGTGCCCCTGTGCTCCATATTTGGCCCTCCTATCTTGTTATAGTCTACATTAACGACATCGTGTAAAATGTTACGAGCAATGCAATGCTTTCTACCGACGACACGTGCCTGTATCTTTCGATTGACAAAATATTTAAGAAATTGAAACACATAAGCATCTTGGTCTAACTGTTAGTGGGGATGGTACAGTGCATGATCATTTAATTGATATTGAAAATTGAGCAGCTAGTCGACTGTAATATATACCAAGGACGCATACATGTATATTCATTCTATATGGGAAAACGCATATACTTATCATATCCGTCCATTAATGGAATATATTTCCCCAGTATGGGATAACTGTACAGATGACGATTCAAACTACCTCGAAGACATGCATTACGAAACCGCGCGATTAGTCACATGGGCAACTAGAAGCTGTACTCTCTGTTGTAGTAGGGAATCTTTGTTACGCGAAACTGGTTGGGACAAATTTTTTCGAGCAGAAGAGAAACTGCAAAACTCATTAAATTTTTGTTTAATGTTTAAGCGAGACACGCCTCCTTATTTATATACACTGCACCACCCCGGTATTGGGAAATTAAATGACATATGACTTCAAGCAAAAAGAACTCGGCCGCCCTTGTTTTCTTGCGACAAGATTATATATATCTTTATTTCCTCCATCTAGGAGAGTATGTTTTACAAAAACAAAAACAAAACATAATTGTTTTTTATAATAATAATACAGAGAAGACAATAGATAATAATTCCCGCCAACATGAAGCACAAGCACTCATCTAAACAAACTCGCATAAGCACATAATCTCATCAGCTTGCATCCGAATCCATGTTTACACATATACATAAAAAATGATATACATACATGCACATACACCCTCGCCAATAAACACCCCTACATACACACACGTATACTCTCTAAAAAACACTGTGTAGAAACGCTACACACTTTGTACACATATATGTGTAACATCTGCTCTCCAACAATTATGTGTAGAAACTGTAGAGCAATTTTTGGTACACACAATATGTGTAGCTCTATATACACATGTATGTGTAGTCGCTATACACTTGTGTGTAGTAAACAGTTGGTAGACAGTTACAACACAGTTAGTACACAGATAATACACAGTTAGTGTGTACTTTATTTATACACATTTGTGTACATAGTACACAGTAGTGTGTACTTTATTTATACACATCTGTGTAACAACCTACACAATTTTGTAGTATATAGTACCCAGTATTGTGCATATTTGGTACACACACTGTGTACCAACTAATCTATACACTTTATGTGTAATAAATTTACATGCATTCTTTTTGCAAATATTGGACATTTTTGGGTGATGTAGCAACTGTAATGTCGAATCAGAATCGCATGATTGAGGCCACTGAATTTAGGCCATCACAGTAAGAATGTTTGATATTGAAAGCCATAATTATTATTTTTTTTTTTTTATTAGCCAAAACAAATCATGAAAAACATGCTATCATATGTTATATATGCTGAATGGACCTCATATTACATTGGCATTTACATGTACTGGTATAATAAATTTGCAATGACAATGAAATGGGCAAGAAAAGTTTAACTCACTATTTATCTAACTTTTCCGGTTCAATATAATTGTTTAATTGCCAATTTATTTTACAGGCAAATGACAATGCCAACTATGGGTGATGTTCGATCAATTAAGTGTACTGGATGTATATCTAATAGCACATTCCTCGGGATTTTATTCTGGGTAACATTTTTCTGACAATGCTGTGTTTTCTCAACAAAATTTATCAATATGATACTTTCATTCTCAGTTTTTGAAGCCACTTCTTCAATTGACAGGGCACGAGGATCTTCGGATTGACTCCAAGCCACCTCTCCCATGTCAATGACATGAAGATCTTTCAAAAACTGAGAATGAAAGTATCATATTGATAAATTTTGTTGAGAAAACACAGCATTGTCAGAAAAATGTTACCCAGAATAAAATCCCGAGGAATGTGCTATTAGATATACATCCAGTACGCTTAATTGATCGAACATCACCCATAGTTGGCATTGTCATTTGCCTGTAAAATAAATTGGCAATTAAACAATTATATTGAACCGGAAAAGTTAGATGCAGTCAAGTTTATATTTTAATTGCTTGCATCCAGGATAAGGCATCGAAGTCACCTCTTCAATTGACAGGGTATGAGGATCTTTAGAATGACTCCAAGTCACCTCTCCCTTGTCAATGACAAGAGGATTTTTCAAAAACTGGGTGAGCATGAAAATATCATTTTGATAAGTTTTGACAAGAGAACACAACACTCTCCAAAAAGTATCAACCCATTAGTTATCATATACATGTATAACGGATTTGTGGAATGGAACTAACTTCAGAGAAAGTTGGCATTGAAATTCATATATACCGGTACAATAAAATGGCAATGACAATACAAACAATGCTATTATGAATAGAGTTACATGCATGTTACATGCATTTTAATAATTGCACTTATTCTGGAGTCAGCATCGAAGCCACCTCTTCAATTGACAGGGCATGAGGATCTTTGGAATGATTCCAAGCCACCGCTCCCGCATCAATGACATGAGGATTTTTCGAAAACTGAGCATATATTAAATTTATCGTTTTTATCTGTTTTGAACTTTTGACGAGACAGCACTGTCAGATAAGTACTGTTAAAATTTACGAAAGAAGTTACAAGTAAAAGTGGGACCAGCAATTTCTGTTGCGTTACATATACTGTAGTTAGGATACCACCAGTCATTGAACAGGAATCACTTCTATATTACTTTCATGGTGTATCATGGCAATTAAGATTCAGTATCAATGCTTACATGTACATTACAATTCAGAAGCAGAATACACAGAACACTGATAAGGTGTCATCACACCAAACACCAAGATAAAATATGGTCTCTTTGATGTTATTTAATTATACACCCCACTGACTTATCCTATTTTCAGTAGATAAATAAACCCATATTATATTAAACTAACATCGTTTTTCAATACAATGTTTCCACCATTACTTTGATAGAGGAAAGTTTATTCTCAAAGAGTATAATTATTTTACATGAACTTTATTTTAATGGTATATAACTATATATCCAACAAATTAAGCTGAAAATTCATATTTCATGTGATGCAGGAGCCTTCAAACTCTGGATGACACTACAGTAACAGTTGAGGCACAAGCAGACATGTTCACTGGAGAAATGTTATTAGATAGTCCACTTCAGCTGTTTCAGTCAGTTAATAAATTAGAGGAATAATATTATGACCACTGCTCCAATCCTGTAGTTAGCCAAAATCAAGGCTTCTTTTACCATGATTTTAATGAACAGAGAACAGAAAATTCCTTAGTTGAAGATTGTCAGATCATCAATTACAATAATGTGACTTATCATCCATCCTCCTTCACAATAACATATTGCATGGTAATTTACAAAGCATGTGTATGATATTACACGGCTGAAGATTGTCACACATTTGAGAACTGGTCCATAAATACTGTTTGTCATCCACCTTGAATGGGAAATTCAACTCATGGCATTTTGAAGCTAGAAGTAGTAACATATCATTACTGTATGGTAGACCTCTACTTCCTCATATAGCACATTGTATATCTGATTCTGTAGTCATCCTGAAAAAATAAATATATGAAGTCAGAATTTAAAATTATTTTTTATGTATGTCATGATTTGAACTGAAAAAAATCTATTATAGCATGGACCTTAAAGGTACTCAATCTGATTAAGCACCCCTAAATTACTATTTCTTCGGCTTCAGGGGTTAAAAATAATTAATTTGAGTCGAGGAACCCATCCATCAAAGCTCAGAATGATCAGATATTGATTCTTTTTTTAAATTTGTAATTTTCTCGAGATGTGTACTAATAATTGCAACAGAAACATTTATTCAAACGGACGAAGATGGATAACTCTAAAATGAAGCACTGAGAACTTCCTTTTGACGGCATGTTCTGGGCCAGAAACAAGAGATAACAAAACTTCAAAAATTTATATCTGATCACTCTGAGGGTTGATGGGTAGGTTACTCGACTCGAATCAATTATTATTTTTACCTCAGAAGCCAAATAAATAGTAATTTATGAGGGTCTAATCGGATTGAGTACCTTTAACATTTAACCAACCATTTTCAGACACACCTCCCCACTTGTTGATGAAAATCCACAAATCAGGTTCCAGCTATCTAGGTCACTTGTACCAATGTTAATCATATTTCCCAAACATGAAATGACACACTATGATTTCCAGGCTTCAATTTAAAGATCAATTATCTGTTCCCACAACAAGTATATAGTTTCCTCGGTATAACATAAGAGAAATGAATCAAAAACACCTACCTGGGAACACTACTATCAATTAATATTGATTTCCTTATATAATGTGACTATCAAGTTGCCCTGTGGGACATATATTTGTCACTATTTTTAGAAATAGTTATTGCTCAGAACAAACAGAGCTGTAAACTGTTTAAATATAATCAATATTAAGTACCGTATGCATCATCCGATTAGATGCCCCTCAATAAGGCTCAATTACTATATATTTGGATTCGGGTGGGAGGATATTTGATTTGAGTCGATGAACCCACCCATCAAAGCTAAGAGTTATTACATATTCATTTTTAAATCTATTATTTTTCACCATCGAGACTTAATAGTGGCCTGGGAAAAAGTCAACGGGCCAATGGTCTTGGACCAAATTGCAGATGAAGATAACTCTAAAATCAAGTAGCTTTGTGTTGATAATGAGGCAAATCTTTATTGAACAACATGTTGATAAATAACACATTTTGAGAAATTTTATACTATAATTGGCATTATTTTTGAGCAATTAATCGATTCTGATAACTGAAGCAGCATTTCAAAATATGTTGTTGGAAGCTGAATAAATGGGGTTCATTGAATCAACTTGAGAGTTTGCACGCTAAATTATACATGAAATGCTTTATATAATTATTATACAATGAAGTAAAATAAATAATCACTCCAAATATTAAAAAAACATGTGAGTATAGTTAGTATACAGACTGTCAATGCGGTGAACGTTAATGCACCAATTTGTTGGGGCTCAAGTTCCGTGAAATATTACATGAGTGGCCAGTCTCAAATTGCATCTTGCAGCATAACACTTTAAAATAACAGATAAGTGGACAATTGTTTGCAGGTGTGGTTTGGTTTTGTATTTACTACACACCAATATTCAATCAAGTAATAATATTTGTCCACTATCTAGGCAAGTTAGTTATATATTGAACATGGCAAGAAATTTAATTAATTCTCTGGTACTGGATAGGCTGTCATGCATGATGTCAAATATGTTGCGAGTCTCAATGACATCAGGATTGCACTATCGTGGACAAGCTGAAAAATTATACCAACAATGTAACTGAATTTACGAAATAGACCAAAATATTGCAGCTGTGTAATTAGAAGTAAAATAAAATAAAGCTTTATTCCACACCTATTGACTATTCAACCAAATCTCACCATTGAATACCTATTATTGTATGCCTCTAGTGGAATAGAAGCCGGAACTATTTTTTGTTGATGTTGTCAAACAGCTATTATAGGTACATTTAGTATGTCAACAATCAGCTTCAGGTGATGTCCCGATCATAACCGGTTATCCATCAGACTTAAATCACAATAAAGGTAGCTGACTCATGGATTGACACAATGGTGTAGAATAAATACAGAACACAACTTGTACCATAATCTCAAATATTTTATCAAAATCATGGTGGACAGTGCATAATTGCATTCTGCTCGAGTTTTGCTGTCGCAAAATATATCCATGCACCTTCTGCAACTCATTTGATAAAAGATTCTCGATGACACTAGGGGTAACTTAATTTTAGGATCCTGCAAATATTAAAAAAATCATATTCAATTAAACATGCTGCTGCATGAGTATATGATTCATATTTGATTCAACATCAGCGAAGAATATATCTATATAATATCCCTGTTGAGCTTCGCAGTGCTAAAATGAGTGTTCCGTAAGAAGCACACATCGATGGCATTGCCGTAGAGTCGTAAGCACCCCCTCATTATGAGAGTAGTTCATCTGGATGATTGATTTCAGCATCCTGACCGACTGTACATGTGCATGTAGGTTGTGATACATGTGAGTCCGATCATGTAGCCCCAATGCCCCGCAAAATTAAAAGATTAGTTGAAATGCAAAGTAACATCATTATATTTTACTCACAGACACAGACTGCCATTGGAAATGTTTTGTCCTCTCACAAATTCCAGAATTATGGCGAAGTTGTCTTGCAGCAAATTCAGAGGATCACATCACTCATTCTTACGATAAGCTGAGGTTATCTGCAAAAATTAGTAAACACTTATTACAATATTGTTTTCATTAGAAAAAGCTATTACTCAGACTAGTTATTTAATTGCAATTGTATACATACACATGGAATCTGAAAATTGGCCACAGCAATAACTTCCAGGGCTATAAAATCACATATGTACTTCACCAACATTCATCAGGGACGTGGATGGAGCGTCTCCATTGGGGAGGGATGCACCTTGAATTTGAAATGTATAAAGCCACTCTTCCCCAAACCCACCTCCTAAAATATCCAACACATGTTGTATTATATCAGACAAGAAGTCAAATTTGTTTTCAAGTTGGAGCAGGAGCCACCGGTGGTCGAATCGGTAGAGTGCCAGGTGACTTACACTGTCACAGGCCGTCCAGCGCTGACGAAGCTGGTTCGAACCCCGTCATAGGAAGGGTGACTGGAATCATGTATCTGGGCAAGTTTTGTCAGTTGCTTTCTGGGGGTTGGTGGTTTCTACACGCAGTGGGACGATTTCTTGGTGAAATCAAGCCTCTGCGTGGTCTCCTCCACCAGTAAAATTGACAACATCATGTGTGGCCTAGCGGCTAGAATGACGATAAACCCTAATAAACCAAACCAATCAATTTGTATCCAGTTAAAATTGTGAATTGGAACATAAGTACTAGTAGAATGTCTGCTGAACAGTCTCTTTAACGACAATAACTTATGATGAACTTATCTTGGCCATTTTTGTCACAAGCATCCATAGCAACTCAACTCAAATGTTGAGTTATGTTCTGCATGAAACGGGAAAAAAAAGAAGATAAAATAAAAAGAGTATTCTCTGTATATGACCTTTGGTAGCAAGTAAAGTGCAAGTGCACTCTGACCGACTTTAAAATCGCAGGTGCACAGATTCCCATGGTAATAAATATCTGTGCCATTTAAAAAAATTTAACAAAAAATGTAGGAATAATGCCGTTTCCCATGGTACTAAATGTCTGAAAGTTTTGAAACAATTGACCAAAAATTATAGGAACAAAAGCTCAAAGTAATACCCCTGTATAATATATTAAACATTTCTTAAAGGTACTCAATCAGATAAAACTCCTCTCAATTACTATTTCAATGGCGTCGCTGGCTTCAGGGGTAAAACATATTTGATTCGAGTCGAGGAAGGCACCCATCAAAGCTCAGATTTATTAGATATCGATTTTAGAAATCTATTATTTTTCATTATCAGGAATACTTTCTGTCACAGAAGTTTCCCGAAAAAGCCGACCGACATACTCTCGATACTAAATTCCATTGAACAAAATGTTGCTATACAACAGATTTTGGGCAATTATATACGATAGTTCACAGTCGTTGGCATTATCTTTGGATAATTATTTGATTCTGATAACTAAAGTGACCTTTGATAAAATTTTGTTGTTGTTGGAATCTGTTGCGATGGGGACCCTCTGATCAGATTGAGTACCTTTAAGTCAAAAAGGGGGATAACTAATAACAATTGGACAGACTTCATAATCACAGGTGCACAGGTTATCATTGTGGTTGCTGTCTGTGCCAAGTTTCATGGAAAATGATTAAAAATGACTGAGAAATACTCTGCACAAATTTGTGTCCATGGACAGAAGGAGAGCTAAGATGTTTCCAGTATAACCCCCTACAACTTGCAGGAGGGGGGGGGGTATAATAATAATTTTGGAGGGCATTAAATAATGTCCCGACAGTCAAGGACCACAAATAGGTCCAAGGGCTGTTAATAAAACATAACGCTCATACATGTTATTATTATTAATACAACTCCATCCTTGTGTGATCGGTGACACAGAATTCACTGGGCCGTGTGAGAACATTTGAAATTTGAACATACAAATTGCAAAATCCTATAGCATCTATTGAGTAGCCTCAAGGTTTTAGAAACATCAGACCTGATCTGTTGGTCTAACACAAATTATTCCACACTAATAGATTGTTTGATAATCAATCTACAAAAAGATTTCAACCTATTGTTTCTTGTGAAATTTCCGACTATAAATGTACTCGTACATGTCTGGAATTCAACGATATTTAGAACAGTCGAACATTTTGACCACGGTTGATGGACATAGGTTAATTGTAGCATTACCAGTCTCTGCCCCGGCTATAGGCTAATATGATATTCGCCGGACATTCGAAGGATATAGTTTACACGATACCCTTTTGCTGTATACATTGGTCTTTATATCCAGTGATTCTGTCAGGCTACTTTATGCAAGTCGAATTCCTGTTTTCACAGACCTGCGACTGACGCGTGCGACAACTGAGGTTGTGGCTGATGCAGTTAAACCCATTCGATTTAAATATGTGCTTAACTGCATCAGCCACAAACCCAGTGATTTATATAATATATATGATTTGAAACGTTGTGCCTATATATAAAAACCCATCTACATGTAGCCTCATGCATCAGCCGCATGTCTGTAATAGCAGCTTTATACCGACATGGGTTGGCAGTCTATACATTTGTATTTATTGAATTTGTGTGCACCAGTCTCTGTCGAGACTAAGTCTGCATTAAGTACATGTGACTATATTTATATACTGGTACGTATATACATCGTTCGTTCGAAGAGAGGTCCCTGTCGGTAATTGCCGCTCAGCAAATGCTGCACATGACATGTTCACCTGAATGGCGATCACCACCACCGGGCACTTGCAGTAAAAAGGGCAGTTCGTTCAAAGGGTACGAAGCCCCATGGCTACCCGTGGGCTTGCTATTGACAGTATTATAAGTACTAGTAGAGGTGGAGATATTTATTCTTTCGAGGTTTCGACACAAGTTTCCAACAACTGTGGTCTGTAATAACTTGTTCGAGCTATAAAAGGTGCAAAGACTAATTTTGGCTTTTGATGACTTGTGCATATTCCATTAATTCGAAATTAGGTGTTGTTGGAAATTGGAAATGAAATAATATTATCTACTTAGTGAGCTTTCAGACAACCACGATTCAATCATAAGTTGAAGGATTTTCGTCGTAGGAAGTAACCGATAGTTAGACTGCGCATGCTCACATCAAAGTCAAGAAATAATATCAAGCACCGTTTGATTTTAGATTCAAAATTGTGTCGTATCCACTTGTGACGTAATCGCAGTCGTGTATACATAAAAATTTTGGCTGGAAAGATCGCAGTGTAGTCAATCACATGCTATACAAACAACCTACTCAGCTGGACAAAACAAGTCTCCACTACTTAACCGTGGTGTGGTTAGCGTTGCCACCGCGGCCAAAATGCAAAACCTTCTACACCGATGCTCCACCTACTAACTACAGTTGGGCCGCAGTTAGGCTCCTGCGAATATTCGATATTCGATTCGATTCGAAAGTCAAATTCGATTCGAATTCGAAATTGCCAACTCGAAATTTCGAATATACTTTGACGGAAACGTAAGCTGTTTACGGACAAGTACACATGTCGATCTTAGCTGTTTTTGTGGCATTTAATTCCAGAAAATTATGTATATATACACCTAATAATTCTTATTCTACATCGCGGATGTTCGCATGCTATTAAATATAATTATAGCCAGCAATTAGCCACTATAGGACGACTAAATACGACGGGAATTATAACTTTAAAATGGTAGCAAAAGCTCGGAGATTGCCGATGGACCGACGACGCGAGTAGCTATCGGTTGCTATGAGACTGAGCAACCGATAGCGTTATCCATCGTCTATCCGTCTCAGATTCCGCGTTATGTAATATCGTTGAGACTGTAAACAACACGTGTTCCCGGTTTTGAAAAGAGCATTTTGGCGGTGTTTTCTTTTGAAGTTGTCTTTCAGTTTCGGAGCTTTCGTTTACACTGGACAAAATGTCGACAGTCATTCATGTTTATTTTAAAGGTACTCAATCCGATAAAACTCCTCTCGATTACTATTTCAATGGCTTCGGGGGGGGGGTCAAAAATATTTGATTCGAGTCGAGGAAGTCACCCGTCAAAGCTCAGATTTGTTAGATATCGATTTTAGAAATCTATTATTTTTCATTATCGGGAATACTTTCTGGCCCAGAACTCAGTCAAAATTGCATTATTATTACCACTTGATTTTAGAGTAATCCATCCTTGTCTGTTTGAATAGATTTTGGTGTACACATCCCGAGCAGATTACGGCAGTTGAAGGCAATTATTAGTACTCATCTCGAGTAAATAACAAATTTCAAAAATTATTAGTACTCATCTCGAGTAAATAACAAATTTCAAAAATCAATATCTAATAACTATGAGCTTTGTTTGATGGGTTCCTCGACTCGAATCAAATATTTTTTACCCCCAAAGCCAAAGAAATAGTAATATAGGACCCTCTGATCGGATTGTTGTTGTTGGAATCTGTTGAGATGGAGACCCTCTGGCAGTGCAGGGACTTACACGTGTGATGAATGCAACATGGTGTATAAAACGCAAGCATCTGGGACAACTACCCATCTATGGAATCATCTACCCTGCGACTGTTGTTGCGTCTTCAAGTTTATAACAACGAGTGTTTCCGAATGCCGAATTGCAATTTTGCATGTACATGCAAGACTATATAAATTTTGTGTGATTTTAGTTCCGATAATCCGTTTAGTGGTAATATATTAATTGTTGTGATGGCAGCATGGACGTTTTAATTTGTTTTTTTTTCTCGACAATTATAAATCGAAGTTAATAGTATCTCAAACGACGGTTCATCGCCACATAAGTTGTGATGGAACTTCATGCATGTAGTTTATAGAACGTTTCACAAATCGTTAACAAAACTTGCCTAATTGAGAAGCAACACACATATATGATTCGATTCGATATTCAATTCTATATTCGATTCGATTTCGTGAATTCGATTCGATCAAAATATCCAATTCGCAGGACCCTAGCCGCAGTGTACTTGCCATTCGGCCATGGTGTACATGTAGTTGCCACGGTGTACGTTCATTAAACTGAAAAAAGACGATACAAACTAGAAATATAACCATGTTGTACATGCCATTCGGCCCCATTGTAGTTGCCTTTCGGCCATGGTGCCTTGCCATTCGGCCGCAGTGTATATACTTGCCGTTCGGCCGTGGTGTACTTGCCGTTCGGCCGCGGTTCACTTGCCGTTCAGCTGCAGTGCTCAACTGCTACAGTTACAAACTCTTCGACTCCGCGGCCGAACGACAAATACGTGGTGCCAATTGTTTAGTCTGAAAGTCCAGCGGGTTCGAGTACTAGTTCGATATCATCATGTACGACAACATGATGTCAACATCGCAATCATGATCTCATCGGGCCACGATTCCTCCACTTACGTCAGTCAGCTGTCATATACGTTTGTATCATGGTCGTCTGAATGTTCACTTATAGGCAGATATTAATAAATAATATAAATGTATTTTAACTATTTTTATCACTCACTGTTCAGTACTCGACAGAACTTTCAGTGAAAGTTTCAGAATGCCTGTGCGTGCAGGTTGCCAGTGAACACACTTTACACAGTCAGTGAGTGACAGCCTGTTGGAGTTTTTTTCATTTAGAAAAATGAATATGTAAGCATACTTCACATTGTTGAGAACTGAGTATAATTTAGGGAATAATACTGCAGAAAGTGCAGTATACGTGTTATCGAACACGAAATTATGCGAATTTTTACGGCAGAAATAGAAAGGTCAAGGTTTCCGGTCGCAGGGAAAGGTAATTTCCGGACACATTTGTTCGATACTTTTACCGGATTCCGGCTTCCATACTAGACTAAATAACTTTTGAAATTTGGATATATAGTTATTAGTTCCAACTAGTATAAAATAACATTACCAATTGATGATGAGTCGAGTGTAAATTCCAGAATTAGCATTAGCCTACTGTTTCGTCGAATTTACCTTCAATCAACATTCTGTACGATGTATCTAATTACGTTCTTCGTATGTTTGCATAAATATTCTCACCTTTACTAAAAATATTCTTCTTGTATAACGGCTCAAATTCAGTGGTCTTGGTCCTTATTGGAGTCGAAACTGTGATCAACACCAACACACCAATATGGCTACCATGATACAACGCGTGCATATGGAGTTTTATCAGTGCGCATGCCTGGCCAATACCGGTACTCATTACACATATATGTTCAAGTGTTTACACATATATGTGTAAATATAGAAAAACATACACAACATGTGTATACACATGTATACAATACTGTATAGATATTGGAGGTACACACCATGTGTCCAGTGCCAATGGCATTCTACCTACACAGTAGTTTGCAGAGAGTACAGTAGGCCGTACAACACAAATATAGACTACATTTACGCGGGTGTACAATCATACTTATATACACATGTGTGTACATACATACATGTGCGTACACATAACTACACATAGATCAGGGCGGCCACGCATACCGGTCGGTTATAAGGCAATCCTTAATACCGTGATATGCGTTGCCGCCCCAAGCTGCTAATGTGTACAGATTATGGATACATACATATATACACACATACACATGTACACACACACACATATATAATACATACACACACATGCATACGTACACACACATATATTTATATTTGTAATGGAAAATGCCTATATACCGTACGGTCACCGACCCGTATTTGATAACTACTAAACATTAACAAATGATACCAGGACATGCCGGGATGCGGAATTCACTTGGAATTGAATGGAAGATAATCGACTTATTTTAGTTAAGAACGTGAGTGTATCATTATCTATTGTTCTGATTAAGATATATGTGTCTGTTTGACGTCACGAAAGCAACAGAGGAATTAACAATGCAAATACAACTTATCTTGCAGTTTACGTCATTGGTTACGAGCGGACAAAAACGCCCATGTATACCACAAACGGCGCGTTGCCCTTAAAAAGAAACGAGCCATAGTGGAATCCGCATCACGGCAATATTCCGGCACGTACCCTAGAAATATGCGTATAATGTCTTCGAGTGACAAGATTATAGAAACTCTTTCCTGCCAGCTACTGTAAAACCAGAAGCGAAAAGTTGTAACTCAGTTTCATATTTGAAGAGATTAATCATGAAATATACTGCAATGTGTATTAAAACTACTTTATATATTCATGCAGACCACACGTTACTGATAACCGAGAAAAGAAAACATGCATGGAAACTCCATTGCAATGCTAGAAATATTTATGTAGAGGGGAAGCGAATTAGAAATAGTTAAATAAATTCAAAAATATCTTGGGGCTAATAACTTTTATAATGGGCGATTTTGTAACGAATTTAAACAAATTGATAACACAGCATTGAAAGCCATGTAACAAAGTGCGAAAATTCCACTTGCCAGCGAATTTAAAACTGAAACCATTTGACAGTATGGTAACTCCAATAGCTCTTTACGAAAGTGAAGTTTGCATGGTTAGTCGAAAAATATGACATTTTAGATAAATTACACATGAAATTTCGCCAAATCCCACTACTAAATAGTTTGAGTATACAAAACTGACCATGAGCTAGCTAGGTTTGATGTCCAGATGGGATACCCAAAATGGGCTCACGCTTTCAGGAATTGAACAACACTGTGGTAAACTGTTTTGTGAGCTGAAGGAATCTACTCTTGTGATCCAAATAAACAAGGGGTGGAATAATACCACAGGGGGATTTCCTCAAAATTAAATAATAATTAAAGGGATGAAATAATGGGGCCATTTCCCAACATATTCTGTTTTAGCCCTATAAGAACCACGAGAAGATGTGTGTAGCCCCTGTCTGATCCTTAAATAATCTTTTTACATAACATTGATGTGTTTTATATGAAAATCAGTCATTTGGAATGAAATAAAAACATTATGGGGACCTAATTACAGGAATGATTTTTTCTTGAAATTTAATAAGAGTACCCATATTTTTATTTGGATCGCGAGAGCAATTCACAAAGAGCAAATTTCTATGGCAACAGAAAGCGTAATTCCAGTATTAGTCGTTACCCTCTTTATCTGCAACACCATCGCATAACAGATTTGGCGAGATTTAGGACAACAAATCATAGACTGCCAACCGACTTTTAAGATGGCGAATAAAAAACGAGAGTTTACTATGTGGAATGTTCGGTTCGGAAACCACCGACGAGTTTCATATTCGTTTGGTATGCGAACATTTTGTCACTATCAGAAAAAACAATATGTTCCCGACTATTACTGGTTGAACCCTTCACCAGAATAGTTGTATTGTCTCCTTTCTATTTAAAAATATCAACATTGAAGAACGTTAACATTTACTTGAAACATGTTTTTTTTAAAGAATACCACTGAGATGGTATAATATTTAATAAATAGAGTATGGCTTGGAGTTGTCTACGCGGGTTTAGTGCCCATTGGGGTGGGTATAGTTCACGACGCGAAGCATTCTGTCAACGCATTGAAACAAATTAACAACACAGCAATAAAAGCTATATATGCATGGTCAGCTGTAAAAAGAAACAATAATTATCTTACAATGGACAGACATACATGTATAACCACACTCTGCAAGTCAGCAAATTGTCATCTCCGTAATATCAGTCGAATACGGCGTTACCTGACCAGATCTGCCACAGAAGTATTAGTGCATGCGTTTATCACTATCCGTTTGGACTACGGGAACTCTTTGATGTACGGTGTTAACCAAAACAAATGTCGAGACTCCAGCGAATACAAAACACGACGACCAGAGTGGTGTGCAAGACCCCAGGATTAAGTTCAATGTGCGCACAATGACTTACAAGTCATCAAAAAACTGTGCACCACAATATATATATATATATATATATATATATATCTTTAATTGTCCTCCATATGTGAAGAGTTATTGAATACAGAACATATACACACATACACATGGACACAAATATGTCCACATATATACAAGTACAAGTTTATACAAAACAAAGTTACATCACAAGGAATGGAATAACATACAGTCGCTACTCATTCGTGTATTATGCATTTAGGCACACGTACACAAGTCCACGCACACCATCATATGCACCATCTCTCTCAGTTTCTCCCTTCTCATTCGATCTCTCTCTCTCTCTATCTCTATCTCGGTGATCTCTCTCCCTCTTTCTTTTGCTCTCTCTCTCTCTCTCTCTCTCTCTCTCTCTCTCTCTCTCTCTCTCTCTCTCTCTCTCTCTCTCTCTCTCTCTCACTCTCGAGTCTCTGTCGCACACGCATCCACACTCTTAACATATAAACATATTTAAAAGTATTTCAATATGCCTTGTCGATTACAGTCACTTGGAAGCTATATTTATTATATATTGCTCATGTTTAATAAGATGTAATTGTCAATCAATTACTGTAGTTTCGGTGACATATCGTTTTCCATAACCGGACCGACTCTCTGGAATTCTCTACCGGTGATGATCCGCAGCTGTCCTGGATATGATGACTTCAAAGGTCTATTGAAAACTCATTTATTCACGGAATATTATTCTAAACACTTAGGCCTGGAACTAATGAACCAGCTTTCAATGCGGGCTACATAATATCGCATGCCTGAACTGTAAATTTTGGAATTTGGTTATTTAGTTTAATGTTTTAAGCGCCTTGAAACCTCGGTGATATTTGCGTTATACAAGAAATGTGTGATATAATATGATATAATATTATATGATATGATCTGATATGACATAACCGTATCCTACCAACACCAATGGCTGGAGTGTCCGTTCACAAGACGTTGATATAAATCATGTACAACTCGTTTTACTGAGAAAACATATGATTATCACTTCCCAATTTGCCTTCGTTCCTGTGAAATAATGTCCACAGTAATGTTTTAATTTCATTTGGACACGCCTTAGTAAACTGGTGGACAGATTTATGTATACCTAATTGTTGTCTCCGTTCATTGCATTTTGCATGATAGTTTGGTATAGTAGTCTGATAAGTTTAGCAAAAACCAAACAAAATAGAATACAGCTCTCGACCAATCAGAAGCCCCCATTTCTGGATGAGGTGAAATATAGATCTATATAGATATACATGTGGATTTATTTGCCAAATTTCCTTATTACATATATATACACGTGTGTATATTTATTTGTCTATACATATATATAACTATTATATACTATCTGAAACAGGCTCCATTCGGGAGCCTTTATTTAGCGTCGGAGGGGCCAGATGTCCCTGTACAAATGGGCATACGGCCCCTTTGTGCGTTAGGGCCTGTGGCCCCTTTGTGCACATTTTTATCTTAGACGGAGGCGGTCACTTTGTGCGCTTTTGCTAACACGGCATCTCATTTTAGCCATGGTATGTTGGGATTTAATATCCTCGTTGTTTACCATTGGCAGTGATAGAGCCACAATCCTGGATGCTAAATTTAAATCTCTGTCTACATGTGGGAAATTTCGTATGGCATCTTTTTTCAAAAGTGTTAAAATTGCAGTGTATACCAGCTTTGTATAAATAAAAACTATCCTAAGATGACCGGGAATACTGTGCAGTCTTGGACCTGGAGCTCATTACGTCATCATGATACCATCAATGACGGCATGGCACTGGCACACAACTGAACTGAGTGAATGGAAGTAAGAAGTTGGAGAGCTATTTTGCATTCTTTCAACCAAGATACGAGTTATAAACGTTGATGATCCACAGCAACAGCATCAACAATAATTATTAGAGGTACTTATAAGTTATAAGTTATATAATGATATATATCTTTAAAGATATTCATACCATAACTTTATTATTAATACTATGGGAAATATTGTTCTTGAAATATCTTTCTATTACCGGTACTTAGAATGTACGTGGGAAAAATACACTGGCCAGTACCTATATAGGAGAAATGTTGCTCAAATTTCAATTGTGCTGTGGGTGGGGACAAATACACAGGCCAGCGCCTCATGGTTACACTGGTGTAAATACTATAGCCAGCTCCCCCTGCGGTTGCGGGAGGAGTATAGAGTTTCACAGTTAAAACACTCTGGGCTGTGATTGGTTGCATGAATTAAATGTAAACTGTTGACAAAAATTGAAGGAATCATTCTCCCACAAACTTCATTTGCCAAGAGGCCCATTCATTAAAGGTGAAGTCTGTTGTGGCTGTTTAGAAATTTTAAGTGTGATTGAAAAAATGACAATATTTTTTTAGTGCGGAACTGACCCTAGTCATGAAAAAACGAAAATTTGAAGTGGATTCCCTGCTAGACGGTGTTGATTTTTTTATTGGGAAAGTTTCCACAGATGTCAAGCTCACATAATCCGAAGGCAGTTTGAACAGTTTCCATTTGACCTCTGATGCAGATCAACAAACGTTAACATTGAAGCCTATGGGAAATATTTACACCAGTGTAACCTAAAGGTATTTATCCAGTTCCTGATAGCATGTCCCAAATCCAATTTTTAAACACACATTTAAGTCATACAAGTGAATAAACATGGAGGAGAGTCAATTTTATGATTTTTACAATGCGAAATTATCCGAAAAATCGAGATTTGAGGGGTTGTTCGACTGTCGCGTTTGGACAGGTCGGACAAGAAAGGACGGTTATGGATATTTATATGTCAAGTTCCCTTCGAGTTATAATTCTGAGCCCGGTCAGCCGAGAAAGGATTGGGGTGTCCACCGAATAGCATTCGTCATAAAACACAGACTCGCGATGTCTCCACCCGCCTATTACCCTGGCAGCCTCGAACTTAGTCACATATGCCATAGGAAGACATGTGTAAATCCCGACCACATTGTTATGGAAAGCCATGAAAAAAATGTTGAACGACGCCATTGCGAGGGACAGAAATATTGCACTAGGGCACATAGACCCTTTTGTCTGATTTGAGTTAAAGAGAAAGGTACATTTCACCTCCTTGGTTTAACCCTTTTCCACTTGGATGACTTAGTGTATGTGTGTTCCTTTAACTGTTTGGGACATGCTTCAGGTGGAATCATGATATCCTTCTGATAGGCAATTTCCTCACTATGTTTGTCGTAGAGAGCATATAACTTTGCCCTCCTGTCCACTCTTGCCCGTTTGGACTTTTTGGTCATTTTATATGATCTCAAGTCATTTCCAGCCTTCTGCACTGCTGCAAGTCTTTTGGACACTTTTGATCTTGGGTGAATCTCACAATCAAGTTCTTTACACAACACAGATATGGAATTCCCACAGCCTACATTTGTGGAATGGCAAGCTGAATGTGCACGCCCACTAACATTTCGGGTAAATGTCACATTTTTGGGCAGAGATACCCGAATTGCTCTGTTGAATGCCTCGGCTTTTTGCGTGTTCATGCCAAGAAAAGTCTTGTCAATCATTTGTGGACACAGTCTGTAGTCAACACACTCCGTGAGAATATCCGAACAGTCCGAAGTTTTATTGATCGTAAATTTGGGTCCTAGCACAGTTTCATTTTTAACGATCCAGTTGGATTTTTTCGTTCCCTTGCACAGATATGAGTATTTTTTACACATAACATGGGAGTTTTGGAAACACTTCACTATTGCTTCTTTCACATTCAGTAAATGTTTCTTCATTCCTTCAGCGTTGGCTTTGAAATGCTTTCCCGCAGATGTCAATTCACCCTGACATCGATCAGAAATGTTCATTGCGAGTTTATTTATCAGTTTTGATTTGCTTTTTAGGTCAGGTCCAGCGATGAGAGTTGGCAGCGTCTTATGGTTTTTGATGAATTTCCGATGGTTTCTCGACACATGAGCTGAGTCCAGTTGATGAGTTGGTCTGGTCGCTGTTGCTCCTTCGTCATAGAGATCCTCACAGCCTTTGAAGCCCGCTGCATCGGGATCAGTAACAAGGTGACCAATCTCGATATTGCTATTGGTTTTCATTTCACCAAATGCTTCTTTCGCCCATGTTCTCTCATCGCCGATGCTCTTCTCAAATGGAATCGTTGCGAAACAGTCTTTCCCACATGTGTGATTATCACATTTGTTCAGGTGTTTGCGTTTCGAACAAAGCTTGTTGTGCACCACAAGTTCAATAATGTCATGTGACGGCGTTAGATTTTCAACAACACTGTATATAACTTGAGTGCTTGGTTGAAATGGGTTTCTGCCACACCCAGAATAAATCGGATTATTATAAAGTCCATCTGCCTGTGCGTCGATGATATGTGGACTCTTCTTTCCATCAGTTTGTTGTTTATGTATGAGTTTCGAACGTCTTTCTCGGAGATCCTTTTTATTTATTTCCTCAATTTTTGGTAAACTTTTATTTGCTGTGCTCTGAATTGACTTTTCGGCTGGCGGGGGAATATTAGCACTTGCACATATGCGTCTGAATCCTCCTGCTGCAATGGGTGTTTTAGATAATCCGACTGAAAGTCCAACATTTGGTTTTGCTGGTCTCCTGCCAGGGTTCCCTGTTATAATTTCATCATACAGGTTGAAAATTTCAGATCTAAAATCACAACACGTGCAAATCATTTTCTCTCTACATCCAATTCCACGAATTTCCTCAGCGTTCATGTCCCAGTATAGGAATCCTGTACACGTGGGTTTATATGCCCTATGTTTTTCGAAGGAAGAGTTCCACATCATCGCATTTCGGCGTATATTGACCACCCTGTTTGATCCGCATTCGCATTGCCAACCACTGACACATCTCTTGTCTGGGCTATCATTTCTGAAAATAAAAAATTAAAATCCTAAATTTTACTCTTTGAACCATATATATTAAAGGTACATACATATCGGTCTAACTGTGAGATATTTTTTTTCTTTAAAAACACTGCCTGCTCCAAACAGTCCTTTGAATGAATAGTTGCTGCAATTTAATTTATATATATCTGCATGCAAAGCAATGTTATACCTGTGCTGTTTGCAATTAGTGACCCAATTCATATGAACAGAATAAGGGGAGTAACTCTATCTGCAAATTATTAGGCTGAAAACCTGTGTTTTGACTCAGGGTACAGTTTTCAAATCATTTCCTGCACACAGAGGGATGGGGGCATGTCAAATTAATTTTTGTTGTCATGCAGGAGGACACAGCCAAGATTTTGAAAAAAGATTTTAAAGTCATACACTTGATTTGAGAAGATCAAATATATGTTTAGTTTATTGATATTATAATGCTGAATTTCATACCCCCCCCCCTATTTCTTATCTATATGATGAAAAGAACATGCATATAACATTGTTTGTTGCATGGAATATTGTGAGAGATGTTTACCTTTCATTTTTTCTTTCAGGCTCTTTGTTGTCAGATTGACCCTTCCCTCTTGGATTAAGACTGTTTGCAGCAGACCGAGTTTGATGTGCTCTCACAGAGTTTGGCTTTTCGAGAATGTCCAGTGATGTAATGATCGTTCTTTTGCGTAAATGTTTCACTACTCTGTTATCCACATATGGTTCTCGCTTGGCTTTATACAACTGTTTGTGTCCTGGTTTGAATCTGAGGGGATTATCAAATGTAAACTTCATTGTCTCACAGTCCTCACAAATTCCAAAATCCACTCAACAACTCTGTCACATTAACAGCATTAATTTGGAAAATTCTTCTCGCGAATATACAACTTCCAGAATTTTTACAATGAGAAATGATATTTGTCTCGAGAAATGATGACAACTAACCGTTCTGAGATCAGCACCTTGCTTTTAAGGAGTTTTGAAATTAATGATGCTTGAAAATGTCTGCCATCTTATCTGTTGATATATTACTACTTTATCAGCTGAAGGAACATGTTGTCATTATAACCTCATCATTGGCACCCCCTGTCCAATGTTAGTTAACGACATTTGATACTGTGAGACAATAGATTAAGGATTCCTTCTAATTGGGATTGCAGCAGACATTACAAATTTTAGCACCATTTTCAATCAGGAAAATTCACCTGACCCAGGGTTAAAACACCCTTGTCTGAGCTCATTGTTTAAATAATTTTCCACTTAATTTTTCTGATTTTGGGACAAGTAGTAATTGTTCTTCAAAATTATGCCAAGTTTACTGACTAATGAACCCTCCACACTATTTATTTTTCAAAGTAAAGGCATTTTTTGTGTGAATCTGCAGCTGATTTGCATAGGGTTAAATGAAACCTGTGCATATCTGTTCCTGTGGAGAAATTAAATTCATGGGACACAACAGATGAAAGCCAAGTGAAAACCTGATCAAATGAATGTGGTATAACTTCTCATGCTTTATTAGATGCCTCATATTATTAAATTAAACTCAAATCCAACCTGCATTTTGGCTTTTTATTCTGAATGGGTGTATTATTGGGTGGGTTCCAATTAAAGGGTCACATGGCATTAAAAACACATTTTTTTAAAACAACATCAGTTTAATAATTATAGGTATATATCAAGGTTCACAATGGGTTATGCACAAAAAATATGAAGAAAGGCCACATGGCCCTTTAGGTTACACTGGTGTAAATACTATAGCCAGCTCCCCCTGCGGTTGCGGGAGGAGTATAGAGTTTCACAGTTAAAACACTCTGGGCTGTGATTGGTTGCATGAATTAAATGTAAACTGTTGACAAAAATTGAAGGAATCATTCTCCCACAAACTTCATTTGCCAAGAGGCCCATTCATTAAAGGTGAAGTCTGTTGTGGCTGTTTAGAAATTTTAAGTGTGATTGAAAAAATGACAATATTTTTTTAGTGCGGAACTGACCCTAGTCATGAAAAAACGAAAATTTGAAGTGGATTCCCTGCTAGACGGTGTTGATTTTTTTATTGGGAAAGTTTCCACAGATGTCAAGCTCACATAATCCGAAGGCAGTTTGAACAGTTTCCATTTGACCTCTGATGCAGATCAACAAACGTTAACATTGAAGCCTATGGGAAATATTTACACCAGTGTAACCTCATGAAGAAGTGCTGCCCAATTTTTTAATTTTTATGCTCTGGGTTGGTGGAAAAATATTGACCAATGCCTCTAGAGTCTAGAGCATGTTCAGCCAATTTTTTCATTTATGTTGTTTGTGGGGACAATTCCCTGGCCAGCACCTCATGGGGAAATACTGCCCAATTTTTAAAGTTTTGTTTGTCGGTGGGGGTAAAATGCACTGGGGAAAGTGCTGCCCAATATTTCAATTATGTTGTGGGTGGATGGTGGGTGAGGCAACATCACTGTCCCGCGCATCCAGGGGAAATGCTGCCCATCTTGAGATCTCTGTGTGTTTATACATATTTTAAAACACAGTCGTATCTGTCTTTTCTGATTGCTACAAGTTGATAATATGCTGCAGAA
Organism: Siphonodentalium dalli; assembly: GCA_032622095.1. Taxonomy (NCBI): domain Eukaryota; kingdom Metazoa; phylum Mollusca; class Scaphopoda; order Gadilida; family Siphonodentaliidae; genus Siphonodentalium; species Siphonodentalium dalli. The sequence continues at coordinate 179,295,828 of CP136069.1, read as the reverse complement.
TGCCATTATGCTATCCGTTTAGCAACATAGTATTAAAGCTTTAAAGATACCCTGTTTGATTTAACACTTAAAATCTACCATATCTACGTTTTATATACAATGTAATTACTATATCTGACCCAGAAACCCCATTAATATGAGCTTTGTATGGCCAGATATCGACTTTCAAAAGAGGAAGTTTTAATACGTTGTAAATTTTTGTCAGCCTAGCAAAAAAAATCCAATTATCGTCTCGCATAAAGAGCCGCCATGCTTCCGTCGCCCAAAAAGTGGTAGAAAATAAAGAACGTTCTCTATTGTGATCTTTAGTTCTCGTTTCCGATGTAAACTTATCAGTTATTGTGTGTATTTTCGCGATGCTGTGAATTATTGTGAGTATTTTCGCGATGCTGGTGGGAATCCAACGATCCCAATTTATATTCAAGCCATTTCTTAACAATATAGAATCAAAGTACAATGCAAAACAGGTTTCGTAACATTTGGCCTAATTAAACTTTTAAGAGAAGAGAATGCCATATATAACTAACATACATTAGGGAGTACCTAAAACGCTGAATCAGCTGCTGATCAGCAGGTTACCACCTAAAATGCTGATCAGCAGATATCTCGATTTCAGTTTAAATCAAATATAACTACGGCAGTCGATCGTGGGTTGTGTAAATGACACGTAATATAAGTGTTATATCCCAGTACAGGAAGGGGACATATTTTGAACGCCCGCCATGTCCGTTCAACAGTTCAAAATCCCGTTCAACAGTACGGCGGCTGCAGTTCACTCAATTATAACGAAGTTAGTAGAGTTTACGTTGTGCAAATGACTTGTAATCGACGGACCGTAACCATATACATGGAGGGAAAACCATTTGACCGACGTCCAACCCAGTTCAGCAGATCAAAATACCGTTCAGCAGTTCATATGGAGTAGTTCAGCCGATTCCCCGAAGGTAGTTTAACTAAATTCTGATGAAGTTATTCGAGTATAGGTTATGCAATTGACATATGATCGACGTGCCTTAACTAAATACATAGAGAGAACACCATTTGACCGACGTCCATCCTAGTTCAACAGTTAAAAATCCCGTTCAGCACGTTATTGGATACAGTTCAGCAGATTCAACCGAACGCAGTTTAACCGATGTTTTAAGAGGACAGTCTGGTATATGTTGTGCAAATGACATTTTATCAATGGAATATAAGGAAATACAGGGAGGGAACACGATTTTACCGACCTCCACGCCAGTTCAGCAATTCAAAATCCCGTTCAGCAGTTCATATGAAGCAGTTCAGCTGATTCTCCCACGTCCAGTTTAACTGATTTCTAATGAAGATAGTCAGGTGTAGGTGATGAAAATGACTTGTTAACGATGGGCCATAAGTAACTAACATTTGACCGACCTACACCCAGTTCAACAGTTCAAAGTCCCGCTCAGCACTTTATCTGGAGCAGTTGAGCAGAATCTCAAAAACTAAGTTTAACTTATTTTTAACGAAGACATTCCGGTGTATGTGATGCAAATGACTTCTAATAGATGGGCCCTAACCAGATAGATGGAGAGAAAACCATTCGACCTACATCCACCCCGGTTCAGCAGTTAAAAATCCCGTTCAGCACATTACTGTGAACAGTTAAGCAGAATTCACCGATTTTTAACAAATATAGACTTGAAAATGTTGAGCAAATAACTTTTTATCGATGGACCATAAGGAAATACAGTTCAGCAGTTCAAAATCCCGTTCAGCAGATTATCTGGAGCAGTTCAGCAGAAGATATTCGTGTGTAAGTGATGCAAATGACTTGTAATCGATGGGCCATATCCATAAACATGGAGAGAAAACCATTTGATCTACGTCCACCCCAGTTCAGCAGTTCAAAATCCCGTTCAGCACTTTATCGGGAACAGGTCAGCAGAATCCACCGTACGCAGTTTAACCGATTTTTAACGAGGATAGTCTGGTATATTTTGTGCAAATGACATTTTATCAATGGAATATAAGGAAATACAGGGAGGGAACACGATTTGACCGACCTCCACGCCAGTTCATTAGTTCAAAATCCCGTTCAGCACTTTATCTGGAGCAGTTCAACAGAATCTCCAAAACTCATTTGCACAACATATACCCGACTATCCTCGTTAAAATCGGTTAACCCTTTACCCAACAAACCGGCCAAAACCGGCCAAATAAAGATTCAACAGCCTAAAATATCTTCGGTCTGTCTCAATAGAACCATACAAATATGGATATCATTGGAACCGGCTCCTTGACCACATTGTGATAGTTACAGTTATGCCCTGTGCCAATGCATTCTCTTATATATGCGAGTCGACCATAGGTCGCCTCGCATATATAAGAGAATGCATTGGCCTAAAAAAAATATTTTACCGTTTTTTCTTACATTCTTTAACAATTTTATAATTTTTAATGTGTTAAGCCAATGCATTCTCTTATATATGCGATGCGACCTATGGTCGACTCGCATATATAAGAGAATGCATTGGCACAGGGCCGTTCTGTTGGGTAAAGGGTTAAACTGAACTGTTGAACTAGGGTGGAGGTCGGTCAAATGGTGTTCTCTCTATGTATTTAGTTAATGCACGTCGATTATAAGTCATTTGCATAACCTATACCCGAATAGCTTCATTAGAATTTAGTTAAACTGCGTTAGGGGATTCTGCTGAACTGCTCCATATGAACTGCTGAACAGGATTTTGAACTGATGAACTGGGTTGGACGTCGGTTTTCCCTCCCTGTATATGGTTACGGCCCGTCGATAACAAGTCATTTGCACAACGTAAACTCTACTAACTTCGTTATAATTGAGTTAAACTGCATTCGCGATAATCTGCTGAACTGCAGCCGCCGTACTGCTGAACGGGATTTTGATCTGTGGAACGGGCATGGCGGGCGTTCGAAATGTGTCCCCTTCCTGTATTGGGATATAACACTTATATTACGTGTCATTTACACAACCCACGACCGACTACCGTCGTTATATTTGAATTAAGCTGAATTCGGGACATCTGCTGATAAGCATTTTAGGTGGTAACCTGCTGATCAGCAGCTGATTAAACGTTTTAGGTACACCCCACACATTAGGTAATAGTTTTATGTGCCGCGTCCGTAAGAGAAGATATGCATGCTTATGATTGGCCTAAAAGTTTCTCGTTAACAGTAAGTTTGAAAATGGCTTATAGCAACTAATTAGTATCGCCTGTTAGCGAAGAATCACTCAAGCGCCGGTGATTAATGATACCAATGATTGATTTATTACATGCATTTTACTACATACAGCAATTGCATACAAGTGTGTATCCACAGACAGCGACAGTGTGCAACTAATCGATACATCCAATCAACAATCACATCTGATTACATTCAAGATTTAAAGATTAAAGATCATCTCACCCAGACTGTTGAGCTTAATTACCCCACAGCGATATGTTCTCATCTATACAACAACATCATGCTGAACCTGAATCTAGATTCTACATCAACATATTTAATGCGGCCACATTCTACCACTTAATAAACGATAACGGCACGCGAATCATCACAATATGCCCAGGAGGACATGTAGCTTCATCACTTCGGCTTTAACCCGTACCTGGGGAAATTGTGCCGGCTACACAATCAATAATCAATATTACATCCAAGTCAGCATATGCATGCTTCTGTAGCTTCTACAACCATCGATTAATGATAAAGAAATTTACAATTTCTAATCTTCACCAGCGGCTCATTTAGCGTGTATCGGTGAAGTCAGTTTTATAAACACTGAGTCATCTTTTCACACATATTCAATGTCACAGCCTGGGACTCGAACCTACATCAATGCTCCTCGGTATATATACGGAGCCCATTGAGGTTATATATATGGTATCAGTCAATATAGTACCATAGTTTCAACGAAGTAGTTTTATCCCTCGTTCCAGGTATGTACATTATTTCTCATTTAATTTATTTTAATTCATAACTCTGACTCTAAGTCCAGAGTCCTGGAATCAGTTTCAGTTAAACGGACATGTCTCATTCGAACCTCCAAATTTGTCTATTTGGAGGACGGATGCGATAGGTCGATAATTACACGAAATATTGATATACCGGCTTTATTTGCTCTGAAAAACACTTGCCGCTAAATCTTGCCATTTTCCAGCCGTTTTCCAGCCGTTTTCAATGTTTCGCCATACGTCAGACAAACGCTCTTTATTTGTGCCATGTCAGGAATAGACTAACAGGCAACACTCTGTTCTTTTCCATGTCGCGTGCTAATGGCTGTTTTTGTTTGGACCCAAACACCATGTTCATAGTTGTATTTGTCTTCATTTCGATGTATATGTTTGGGTTACATAATGCTCGTAGAAAGGTAGTTCAGATATTTATCAACCTATTTCGATACCGGGAAAAATTCAAAAGCGAAAAATATTATGTGTATTTTGGAGCGCAAACCGCCATTTGGCTTTAAATATGAACTTCTAATTTACCATTACATTCATAACAATGTTCAAATACCTTAATGCATTTTCTAAAACAACTATTTCCAATGTTATCCATTTTATGGATATGGCTAAATTACTACATTCATTCGATACATTTAAGTATAAATATCACCACAGTAAACTTGATATTGTAATAATAATTATTCTGAGTTTGTACGCATAGTAACCGATGTTGTTGACCAGATCTGAGTTTGTACGCATAGTGTATCAATGTTGTTTACCGGAACTGAGTGTGTACGCATAGTGTATCGATGTTGTTTACCGGAACTGAGTGTGTACGCATAGTGTATCGATGTTGTTTACCGGAACTGAGTTTGTACGCATAGTGTATCAATGTTGTTTATCCGGATCTGAGTTTGTACTCATAGTAACCGATATTGTTTACCGGATCTGAGTTTGTTGCTTTGTTCTTCCGCACTTCCGGTGACGTCATACAGGAGGTAAAGAATGCGCATGCACTAACAGGAAATTTTGCACAAATAACTTTTTTTAAATCCACATATATGCTTAATTTGTATTGTAACGGGTGGGGGTGTAACAAAACATTCATATTAGAACAATTTTGAAGTTGGCTTATTGAGACAAATAAAGACGTCCTTACACACGATGCATATCACGGCGTCAGAACCTCCATTCGTCGCGCATATATAACTCCAGACAGGACTGCGTAGATGTCCAGACAGCTGAGACTCATATTATACTCGGGCAGTCAAACAGGTCCACCCATCAACAGCTTTGTAAAGTTTGAGCTATTGTCGTGGATTGGTGTCCGTCGTCCGTCCGTCCGTCCGTCAACAATTTACTTTGGCTCATCATACAGGCCGCATCCCTCATCCGATAATCACCAAACTATATATGGATCTTCGGGGTGACCTCTAGATGGGAGCCATTTTTTTTCTTCGAAATTCGTTAAAAAACAGCCACCGGAGTCATTTTGGATTTCAAATTTGAATCCATCGGCATTGTCTGGAGCCCGCATTTATAGGATAATTGTTTTGAAAGTTGCAGGCTTATTTAGGATCAACTCTAGATGGGAGCCATCGAATTTGAACAAATTTCGACGGAAAACATGGACGCCGGCTGCCATCTTGGATTTTACTCTTTTCATGACTTAATATTTTTTGGCACACCCTACAGACCACATCCCTCATCTGATCATCACCAATCTAGATGGGAGCCATCGATTATTTCCGAAATCCGTTGAAAAACATGACTGCCAACGGCCATCTTGTATTTTACTCTTTGCATGACTAAATCCTTCGGCACAGCCTACAGACCACACCCCTCATCCGATTGTCACCAAACTGCATACGGATCTTCGGGGTTACATCTAGATGGGAGCCATTGATTATTTTCGAAATTCGTTGTAATACATGGCTGTTAGCTACCTGTGACCATATTGAATTTCCAATTGAATCCATTAGCACACCCTTCAGCCGACATTTATTGGTGAAATGTTTGAAATGAAAATAATTTAATTTACACAATACAAGCCATTTACTGTAACGTTTTTACTTTCCTTCATTCTTCGTCATTCTATTCATTGCTCAGCAAAATATTAACTCCTTCCCATGTTGAGCTACAGTGTCATTGACACTTTCAATATTATGCCTATCAGATTTATGGAGACACGGACTCAGTACGAGAGTTTATTGATTGAAATGTGCTTTCATTCCTTATCGAAATGGCCAAGTATCGATCGGAATTTCACAGTGAGATGTCCCTCAACTCAGATCAATCTTGAATACCTATTAAAAGCCCATTTTATGGAACTTGAAGTTCGGAAACTGAGCTATAAGGTCCCGTTTCAAAGAAGTTTGCAGATTCGTCCAATAATGCCTCTTTTAGGACCCTCATTTAGACTCATTATTTGAAATATCGGGAATGCTTCTATATTCCGAAGGTTCTTTATTCAGATGGTTCTCTATTCCGAAGGTTCTTTATTCCGAAAGTATCAGGAGGTTTCTTTATTCCGAATATGTTCTATTCTGACGGTTCTTTATTTCCAAAAGACATCACAGTCTATATAGTTTAACATTCACAAATGGAATTGAAAATAATATTACCACAGAACATTAATACACCCAAAGTGAGATGCCATATTCTAATTTCCAAATTGTTCCAGGTGTCAATTATTAATAACAGGAAGAAGTGGATAGGTTTATGGTGGTTGAAACAAAATTATGGATAAACTCCGGCCAAACTGGCATGCGGAAGAAACGTCAAAGTTTAACCCTTTGATGACAGGAGCTGCGCTGGTGCAACATTAATGATCCTGTGCCAGTGCATCCTCTTATATACGCGAGTCTCCCATAGGGAGCCTCGCATATATAAGATAATGCAATGGCTTACAAGGTCAAGGTCAATATTTTTAGGCCAATGCATTCTCTTATATACACGAGGCTCCCTATGGAAGGGTTTACAACAAATAAAAATGGCACAATTCACAACTCCATGTGGGTTCGTCGCCCGTTGATTCGTCGATATTCTGCAATGCGGTACGCGTTTGAGTCAAACTATAATAATAATAATAATATTTTTATAGCGCCTATCCCCCGTAAGGGGTCCTAAGCGCTTTGAGTATTGAGATTGAATCAGTAACGCCGCCGTTGTATATTATAGTCTTCTTTTAGTTGACGTATATATCGTTCCCTCCAAGATTATCCATGCACTCCATCTTAAATGGTGCTCGTTCGCCGGGGTCGGCCGCATCGGCATTACTTTCCAAGTATACATGTACATATTTAGATGGCTCACACAAAAGCAGAAGTTTCCTCTCAATACCTTCGGAATAAAGAAATTCGGGGTAGAGAACCTTCGGAATAGCGATCCTTCGGAATAGAGAACCTTCAGAATAAGGAACCTCGGAATAAAGACATGGTCCCGAATATCACCCAATACATTCGGTTTATTATCATAGTAAAATAATCAAAAATAAATATAGACATAAAATCGGGACCTCGGGAGAAAATGTGAGACCACACCAAGTTGAAGCAGTAGTGTCAAATACATGTTTAAATATACATGTCTGAGACTGAGATATCAAAGGTGGCACTACACTAGATGAAGTCTGTTTTTCGCCATTATTCATTGCACCATTCAACTGTCCTTTTTTTCAGAGCGTGGGCCTAATTATATTTTGGCATCCAATTTTCACAACCGCTATATATGATGTATACAGAGCGTCACTTGTAGAACCAAGAATAGCTCCTGTGATATGTATGGTGCTTTCGTCAGTATATTATGTATGTCTGTTAAATATATGGATCGATATTCTCTTGGGATAAAATCATACCGATGTAACAGCAAAAACATACTGGAGTAAATGTTGCCACAATTAAATATCATACCGATGTAACAGCAAAAAGATACTGGAGTAAATGTTGCCACAATTAAATATTTAGATATACATCTGTCTATATAAACGCCAAGTAGTATGTGTATGTACGTATGCATGTGTGTTTGTCTGCCTGTAACTCTGTCACGGTTTTGGCGCGTCCACGTCCACGTCCACGTCCTGTTGCATGTCTTAGAATACGACATGCAAACTTGTATGCTGATTGGTTAAAGAGGGCCTAAGATACGCCGCTTGGATCGGATGGACACAATTAATTGCCCGTATCGATAGCGATGCCAATGTTGATATCAGTCATATTTGGCGGGCAATCGCTCACTTTAAACATAATCAATAGCTTAGATATCGTGGGTGCCCCAGTCAATGTTTCAGAGATCCTCGGTGTCCAGGTTAACGCGTTAGAGACCATATGTGCACACGCAATGTCTTAGAGATAGTGGGTGCCCTAATAAATGTGTTATAGATGGTGGTGCCCTAATAAATGTTTAGAGATGCTCGGTGTCCCAGTCAATGCTTTATATACCATGTGTGTGCACTCAATGTCTTAGATATAGTGGGTGTCATAATAGATGTATTATAGATAGTGGTGCCCTAATACATGTTTGGAGATGCTCGGTGTCCCAGGCAATGCTTTAGAGACCATGTGTGCACAAGCAAATGCCTTAGAGATAGTGGGTGGCCTAATAAATGTTTGGAGATGCTCGGTGTCCCAGGCAATGCTTTAGAGGCCATGGGTGCACAATCAAATGACTTAGAGATAGTGGGTGGCCTAATAAATGTTTAGAGATGATCGGTGTCCCAGGCAAGACCGTGGTGCCCAAATGAATGTCTTAGAGATCGTCGGTGCCCAACTCAATGTATTAGAGATAATGTGTGCCCTAATATATGTTTATATATCCTGGGTGTCCTAATCAATGTTTTAGTCCATGGGCTGGTAGGACCCATAATGCACCCTCCACTTCTCAAATGCTTCGGTATTGTCATGCACCCTAATGTGTATTGTTCAAGAAAAAATAAGCTAACAGCAAATATTTAGGGTCCTAGTGTACCTACTGGATCAAAGTTCAGCGTTAATCATTTTCCATTTTTGTTTTCGATAATGATGGGGGTGTGGGAAACAGTAATCCGATATAAGTGTCATTTTGATTGGATTTTAACAGGTGGTGTATCATTGTGTAGGTATTTAATTACGAAAATATGATGTTGTAATTGATGAAGTCACCAGATGTCAAACGGTCACGCAACGGCGATAAAAACACAAATATAATTGTCTGGAAGCTGATAGGATATCCCTGCACCCCCATTTCAGGACTTTAAAGATACTCAATCCGATTAAGTGCCCCTCAATTACTATTTATTTGACTTCGGGGGTAAAAATATTTGATTCGAGTCGAGAAACCCACCCATCAAAGCTCAGAGTGATCAGATATCGATTTTTTAAATCTATTATTTTTCACCACCTGGAATATTTAGTGGCCCAGTAAAGTCGATGAGACTTCTCGGACCAAATTGTGGATGAAGATGGATAACACTAAAATCAAGTGGCTTTTTTGTGTCAGGTATTTGACAAAACCGGAAAATTTCGTTGAACAATGTTGATAAACCACAGGTTTTGTACAATTTGATACTATAGTTGACTGGTTAGCATTATTTTTGGGCAATTAATCGATTCTGATTATTGAAGCGGCATTTCCAAAACAAATTGTTGTTGGAATCTGATGATATGGGGACCATCGAATCGGACTGAGTACCTATAATTACCCACTCCATTTCTTCCCTATTGTATCCCTAAAATTTTATCTGGTTAAGAATTGCGACTTTGTTTTATATTTTCCATGTTAACTAATTATTTTAGCCATTAAATATACCATTCAGTGTGTGAGAAGATAAAGTCATTTATAATTCAGGACCAGTCAGTAAACAATCGTTCAAACACGGGCAGTTGTTTTAGGCTTGAAACTAAATTTATAAACAATTTTCATCGGCGTGGTAGAAGAAGATTTAAAGCCAGGATAGTGAGGTATGTAATGGCATTTTACTTTTTGAATGTCAAGTTTATTAATACGTACTTAGTTTTAATAAATCATCTGTTATCTAGTTCGCGCGAATCAGTTTGTCATATGTTGACAGAAGATTTGCTTTTTAACGCGCCAGAATTGTTGATCTGGACGAAGTGTGTGGTGAAGGACGATTGTGAGCCATCATCAAACAGTATATTGCCAAACTATTACACGCTTCCGATGCTACGTAAGCGATGGTGGTTTTCAACAATGAACATGTAGACGAGACATTTTGAAAAAATCAAATAAAAACTGTCGGTTGTTTCAGGTTGAAATTTTACATTGCAGTGGAGGAACTTCTGTGGTCTTTGCATCCCAGACTCGACACGGTTTTGGCCACTGTTTGCACTTTGACCTTATTGGGATCATATAAACGTGTGTGATGTTTTGTAGTATAGCGTCGGCAACGAACACGAGACAAACAGTCGGAACAGCGATGTGTATCTGACAGAGAGTAGAAATCGGGCCTTTTTGTCGTACGACGTCGAGACGCGTCTGTAAGTTAGTTATTGTTGTACAATTTGCTGACAAATGGTGAGTTGGTGACCATCACGGAATGCACATATCGAACGAAATGTATGCGGTAGTTGGAGTTGAAAGTTCTTTGCTGAGAATGGACCGATGGATTCGCGAGGTATGTAGAAAGTGTAGGTGTTGGGTTAGGAAATATGGCACAGTCTTGTTGGAGATAATCTTTAATGTTGTTCGCTATGGGTAATTGCTTTGTCGGTGATTAGATATATCGATCCTTATTGTCCACGGCTGTAAATTCCTCAAGGAAATGGAACCCAACGTTCGGACGTTTCTCTCGATATATAGACGTGGCAATATAAGTAGATCTCGAATGAAACTAGAATGATCATAGAATTATGATATATTGGTATTTATATCACCCCTGGAACGTTGTACATTACTGCTAAGGATAGCCTGGTTCTATGACTCAGATAATTGATTTAACATGTGGTCGAACACATCATGTTCCGCCTATTTTATGTTAATTAGTTCGAGGGCCATTTCATTGCGGACCGCAAGAGAATTGGTGGCATAATATTGTACTGTGCATATTTCTATTTTCCAATCACCAATGCGAGCTATAAGTAATACATATAATGGTAGTAACATATACATGTATTTGGGATTCATGTAATATAGGTATGTTAGTTGGAGGAATATTAAGCGACTCTCTTCAAATAACGGGCACTGGAAGAAAAATGCGAGGCGTCTTCAATATAAAACCCACATTGACAGTGGGCTGTTATAGAGATATAGTTTTCAAGTTTATCAAAATTTAAGTCGCTGCAATTATTCCTTAGCTTGGTGTGCACGATGTTCCATTTGCGAGAGCCTGAATTGAAGTATGGCGGCGGTTTTGGGGGAAATATAGGCAATTTGTCATACATTAGTTTCAATATGTCGGTTTTGGTGCGATCAGATGAACCATTTATTACCACTGCATTCCATTTAATTACCATCTCAGGCAGAAAGGTCGATTTAAAATGTTGTGAGGAGGTGGTAGATTTGTCAAAGTTTGAAGGTGGCCTGTGCGATTTTATGTTTCTGTCCATATCTTTGTTTTAACAGGTCGATGGCACTAAAGTATTTATCATTGGTGCAGCCATAGACAGAAAGCGCGACAGGGCCTCTCAATAGCGATCTCAAGTGTTGAAATGTTTGAATGGCTCGAAGTTCAGTGCTCGGAATATAATGAACAGCCGTATTGAATTAATCACACAATGACTGCCACTGTACAATTTCACCAACAAAGCCTTTACCCAACAAACCGGCCAAAACCGGCCAAATAAAGCTTCAACAGCCTAAAATATCTTCGGTCTGTCTCAATAGAACCATACAAATATGGATATCATTGGAACCGGCTCCTTGACCACATTGTGATAGTTACAGTTATGCCCTGTGCCAATGCATTCTCTTATATATGCGAGTCGACCATAGGTCGCCTCGCATATATAAGAGAATGCATTGGCCTAAAAAAAAAATTTTTTTAACACTTTTTACCATTTTTTCTTACATTCTTTAACAATTTTATATTTTTAATGTGTTAAGCCAATGCATTCTCTTATATATGCGAGGCGACCTATGGTCGACTCGCATATATAAGAGAATGCATTGGCACAGGGCCGTTCTGTTGGGTAAAGGGTTAAACAAACGAAGCGTTAGATTGGGTACTATTTGTTTATACTGAAACGCCTTTGACGGCAAAGGGTCGGTCTCAATACTGTTCTGTAGAATAATTGAAAAACATATTCCACGGTTAATCATATGTTTATATAGTCATAAAGAGTCACAGTAAAGAAACAACAGCGAGTAATTAAACATGGCTGCTTGCTTGTTAGGATTCGGTTTTGGTTCTGACGTGAGGCCTTCTTCGTCCGGGTAATCGGGAATATGACGTCACGATCGGTGTGCTCGATTCCTAATCTGGTCGGAATCCTATATCACTACTGTTCTCTGACTTCTTCACTTTCACGGCTTCTGGTGTGTTTAAGAAGTAAGCATACCGTTCTCTGTGAGTCTGTATCTTACGGATATACAGTTCCGATTCCTTCGCTTCTGTGTTAATTTGTCATCGTTGCCTGAACGATGTGTCAGAATTGTGTCATTCATCTCTGTCAGGAACGCTATTTTTCGCCAAATAATGCGATATGTTGGCGGATTCTCCCTTTATATATGGGCATGTATCACCATCTAAAAATTTCGTTGATCAATTGCGTTGTGTGGCCACGTTGTGCTTTCGTTTCTTCAGGATGATTATCAGTTCGTCCATATTTGTTGGTTCGATGGACTAATGTGTGTCACGGAAAGAATGTTAGAAAGAAACATAATTATATTGAACGATCAGAGATAATTTACGACCAATAACATACTGCACAATAATACCTTGACACTCACACTATAATCACATGCACGCACCTAATTAACCGAGTTAATTAACGTAGTTCAATTAGTAGAGTCTCGCTCCACATTATATATCCCCAAAACAAATGATGTGAAAAGGTATACAAACAGTTGCAAAAATGGTATATGGCTTGTTGAAATAATTCCTCTCCCGTTTTATGTTCATCGTCGAAATTAGTTTTGTTTACATTCCTTGCGATGTTTTGCCAAGATGGAAGCACCTAAACAGTAAAAGGTGAGCTAGACAACAATTTTATTGCAGTTCGGTTGGTCGCCGATTGCATCGAGGCTCGGTAGATAATACTTAACGACTATAATTATCCTTATCATTTATCAAACACGCGAACGACGATAACAGTCCCAGCTCAAATGTCGTGCATCTCATGCCTCCATTTGCAGTGCTGCAATCAAATATCCTGTGCCAATGAATTCTCTTGTATATGCGAGTCGACAATAAGTCGCCTCACATAAATAAGAGAATGCATTGGCCGAACAAATTTTATAAAAAAAAATTATAATTGTTAAAAATTGTAAGAAAATTGGGAAAGAATGTAAGAAAAAATGATAACAAATTGATAAAGAATGTAAGGAAAATTAATAAAAAAAATGATAAAACATTGTTAGGCCAATGCATTCTCTTATAAATGCCAGGCGACCTATGGTCTACTCGTATATATAAGAGAATGCATTGGCATAGGATATTTGATTGCAGCAGTGCAAATGGAGGCCTGAGTGAGTCTGGTAGTTGAAGTACAAATGAAGGGTCAACCTAGAACAAATTGTTAGTAAGGTGAATTTGGTATCAAAACATGCGGAAATGTCCAAGGAACAACATATATAAAATCCGCTAAAATCAGATTTGGAGAAACTTTTTATCCAAGATGATGTCAAACATGGTTGTCTACATCAGTTCTGGAACTAAGTCATTGTATGATATTTTGTGGCATAGGAATTACGCGGTTATACCAGTTTGTGTGAAATTAGAGTACGGGGGCGTATAGAGTGACGCGGACAGAAAATAATACAACTGTGGCCATGAAATGGCTGTCAAAATGGTCGCAACTCCAAGACATACCACTGCGAAAGCAACATATTGGATAACCACATTGGACGTGAAAATACGTATTGGTAAGACTGTTGTTAAGTATCTTTAAAGGTACACAGATAATTAAAACAGATCCATCTGCAGGATTTATCGGTCACTGTAATGCGATTCAAACCCAATGATTTATGTATTTAAAGTTTGGGTTTTCTGCTTATCCAACATCCAACTGTCGGGCGAATTTTATCGGGTCGCCGAGCCCGTGCGACGTCAGCTTCGCGCATGCGCAGACGAGATCTTGGAAACGGGTGAAGCTATCGACTTGAAATTTGGTATGTGAATGTATCTTGCCCCGGATACGAATTTTATCGGGTCGCCGAGCCCGTGCGACGCCAGCTTCGCGCATGCGAAGACGAGATCTCGGAATCGGGTGGAGCTATCGACTTGAAATTTGGTATGTGAATGTATCTTGCCCCGGATACGAATTTTATCGGGTCGCCGAGCCCGTGCGACGCCAGCTTCGCACATGCGCAGACCAGATCTCGGAAACGGGTAGAGATATCGACTTGAAATTTGGTTTTTGAATAGCCCGGACAACGTCGGGCTCATCAGATCTCGGAAACGGGTAGAGCTATCGACTTGAAAATTGGTTTTTGAATAGACCGGACAACGTCGGGCTCATCGGCTAGTCTATTATATATTTTGGAAGATCTGTGTGTCTGCGTGTGTGTCTGTCTGTTTCCAATGGACTCGAAAACGGCCGAGCCGATTTCGATGAAACTTGGTATGTGGGGATATTTTCGGCCGGGGAGTAACATAGGCCTATTAATTTGCCCGTGCGACGTGACCTTTAAATCGGGTCAATTCAAGGTCAAATCGCGAATTTTGATGGGATTTCGACGAAATTTGATACGTAGGGTTACTTTTGTTCACTGAGTGTATTGGACGGGTAGAATCGTTACCCCGACCTGACCTTGACCTTCAAAAAAACCGGATGGATTGCGACGGGCCCGTTTGTCGGGTACTTTTGTCCTGGTAGTGTTTTGGACTGGTCAAATCGTGAGCCCACTTGACCTTGACCTTCAAAATGGACAATTCAAAGTCAAAGACCGGACGAAATCGGGTCACCTTCTAGTATTATATATTTTGGAAGATCTGTGTGTCTGTCTGTGGGTTCGCGATGGACTCGAAAACGACCGAACCGATTTTGATGAAACTTGGTATGTGGGGATACTTTCGGCCGTGGAGTGGCATGGTTCTGTTAATTTGCCCGTGCGACGTGACCTTGACCTTGAAATCGGGTCATTTCAATGTCAAACGCCCGAATATCACGGGATTTCGATGAAACTTGGTATGTGGGAGTACTTTCGGCCGGGGAGTGGCATAGGCCTATTAATTTGCCCATGCGATGTGACATTGACCTTGAAATCGGGTCATTTCAAGGTCAAACGCCCGAATATCACGGGATTTCGATGAAAATTAGTGTCTAGGGATACTTTCGTATGGGGAGTCTCATAAGCATATTCATTTGCCCGTTCGACGTGACATTGACCTTGAAATCGGGTCAATTCAAGGTCAAATCGCGAATTTTGATGGGATTTCCACGAAATTTGATACATAGGGTTACTTTTGTCCACTGAGTGTTTTGGACGGGTCAAATCGTGACCCCGACCTGACCTTGACCTTCAAAATGATCAATTCAAGGTCAAATCTGGTAAAACCGGATGGATTTCGACGGGTACTTTTGTCGGTACTTTTGTCCGGGCAGTGTTCTGGACGGTTCAAATCGTGACCCCACCTGACCTTCAAAATGGACAATTCAAGGTCAACTCGCGCAATTCGCCGAAAAGCAGAGGGGAAACAGCCCGGACGAAGTCGGGTCCACCTGCTAGTATTATATAAATATATATGCTGTATATAAGCATTGTTTAGGTATTCTGGTATTTTGATTTCTGAACCAACAGGGCACGTCACTGACTCACATGTTATAATGGATAGGGTATCAATTATTTATAATAATTACTATATACCGATATAAGGGGTAGGGGTGGTAGCAACTGATTTATAATACTTCATATAAACCGGTATTCCTTATTGTAAGGGATAGGGGTGGTAGTCTCTGATTTATAGTAATGCATATATACCGGTATGACATATTATAAGGGGTATGGGTAGTACCACTGATTAATAACATTTCATATATACCGGTATTACATATTATTAGGGGTATAGGGGTTGTTCCACTGATTTATAATAATTCATATATACCGGCATTACTTAGTATAAGGGTAGGGGTGGTATAGCCTCTGATATATAATAATTCATATATAGCGGTCTTCCTCATTATAACGGGTAGGGGTGGTAGACTCTGATTTATGATAATTCATGTATAGCCTACCGGTATTAACATGCATGGTATACACATACATGGCAATTGGTTGTACGATATAACATTTATTTGTAGCGCCTATTATAGTATATTAAATACATATAGGTACTATATACATCCTCATATACATGTGCACATATACATCTTCGCGTGCAATCGCGCACATACATATACATAATTTATACTGTATTTTATATATGTATAACATACCGGTATATATATAAGCCTCTATATCTACGCGTGACCATTTTGTGACGGTAACAGGGAGTGCATCTTTAAATAAATCGACCGATGTATTAGATTCGACGCGACAAAGATGCGTCCGTCTGGAACAAAATCGACCGCAGACGCATCACGGACGGATTTAATACAATTAGATTCGAGTCGACACAAATCCGTCGTTTGGAACGGGCCTAATGGACAGCCGTGCTGAATTAATCACAGAATGACTGCCGCTGTACAATTTCACGATTAAAGAAAGGAAGCGTTAGATTGGGCACTATTTGTTTATACTGAAACGCATTTGACGACAAAGGGTCGGTCTCAACACTGTTCTGTAGAATAATTGAAAGACATATTCCACGGTTAATCATAATTATGTTTATGTAGCCATAAAGAGTCACAGTAAAGAAACAACAGCGAGTACTTAAACATGGCTGCTTGCTAAAGCCTTGCTTGTTAGGATTCTGTTTTGGTTCTGAAGTGATGCCTTCTTCATCCGGGTAATCGGTACACGATCGGTGTGCTCGATTCCTATTCTGGTCGGAATCCTATATCACTACTGTTCTCTGACTTCTTAACTTTCACGGCTTCTGGTGTGTTTAAGAAGTAAGCATACCGTTCCCTGTGAGTCTGTATCTTACGGATATACAGTTCCGATTCCTTCGCTTCTGTGTTAATTTGTCATCGTTGTCTGAACGATGTGTCAGAATTGTGTCATTCATCTCTGTCAGGGACGCTATTTTTCGTCAAATTTTGCGATATGTTGGCGGATTCTCCCTTTATATCTGGGCATGTGTCACCATCTCAAAAACTCGTTGATCAATTGCGTTGTGTGGCCACGTTGTGCTTTCGTTTCTTCAGGGTGATTATCAGTTCGTCCATATTTGTCGGTTCGATGGACTAATGTGTGTCACGGAAAGAATGTTAGAAAGAAACATAATTATATTGAACGATCAGAGATAATTTACGACCAATAACATACTGCACAATAATACCTCGACACTCACACTATAATCACATGCACGCACCTAATTAACCGAGTTAATTAACGTAGTTCAATTAGTAGAGTCTCGCTCTACATTATATATCCCCAAAACAAATGATGTGAAAAGGTATACAAACAGTTGCCAAAATTGTATATGGCCTGTTGAAATAATTCCTGTCCCGTTTTATGATCCACGTCGAAATTAGTTTTTTTTCATTCCTTGTGATGTTTTGCCAAGATGGAAGCACCTACACAGTAAAAGGTGGGCTAGACAACAATTTTATTGCAGTTCGGTTTGTCGCCGATCGCATCGAGGCTCGGTAAATAATACTTAACGACTATAATTATCCTTATCATTTATCAAACACGCGAACGACGATAACAGTCCCAGCTCAAATGTCGTGCATCTCAGGCCTCCATTTGCAGTGCTGCAATCAAATATCCTGTGCCAATGCATTCTCTTATATATGCGAGTCGACCATAAGTCGCCTCACATATATAAGAGAATGCATTGGTATAACAAATTTTATAATATTTTTTATAATTGTTAAAAATTGTAAGAAAAAATGATAACAAATTGATAAAGAATGTAAGAAAAAATGATAAATTGGTAAAGAATTTAAGGAAAATTAATAATAAAAAAAAAAGATTAAACATTGTTAGGCCAATGCATTATCTTATAAATGCCAGGCGACCTATGGCCTACTCGCATATATAAGAGAATGCATTGGCACAGGATCTTTGATTGCAGCAGTGCAAATGGAGGCCTGAGTGAGTCTGGTCGTTGAAGTACAAATGCAGGGTCAACCTAGAACAAATTGTTAGTAAGGTGAATTTGGTATCAAAACATGCGGAAATGTCCAAGGAACAACATATCTAAAATCCGCTAAAATCAGATTTGGAGAAACATTTTATCCAAGATGGTGTCAAACATGGTTGTCTACATCAGTTTTGGAACTAAGCCATTGTATGATATGTTGTGGCATAGGAATTACGCAGTTATACCAGTTTGTGTGAAATTAGAGTACGGGGGCCTATAGAGTGACGCGGACGGAAAATAATACAATTGTGGCCATGAAATGGCTGTCAAAATGGCCGTAACTCCAAGACATACCACTGCGAAAGCAACATATTGGATAACCACATTGGAAGTGAAAATACGTATTGGTAATACTGTTGTTTAAAGGTACACAGATAATTAAAACAGATCCATCTGCAGGATTTATCGGTCACTGTAATGCGATTCAAACCTAATGATTTATGTCTTCACTGTTTGGGTTTTCTGCTTATACAACATCCAACTGTCGGGCCGACATATAATACTTTTGTGCATGCAACATACAGATTAATGACTAATGTTTCGCTAAAATGCATGATAGTCCCAATGCTTATTACCCTTAAAGAAACGCCCGTCGCTTCAACAGATTAGTATCATATCTCACCAGATCAAAGCGATTGTTTACAATTTATGCAAGACTAATGTTCACGCTGCTACTAAACCTGTTTGTTAGTAGACCATTTTGTAAAATTACTTCAGTCGCCACTTTACAACTGGATATGCTACCACGCAATGAACAATGTTCAGTATCGTTTTGTTTGAAAATATCTTGACAATACCACCAAGATACTTGTGCTAAATACTAGGTGATCATCATTTAAAGATGTTATTTCAGCTTCGAATATTCATGAAATGTTATTATTTGTGGTTTCGTGTACATAAATTATATGTAACATTGGGGCGAAGGGGTAACGCGGTGATGCGGTTGCAGAAAACGTAGTACTTTCCGCATATATTTGGCTTTGGTGAATGTAACTAAATATAATTTCCAGCTACAAACACAGTCTCTGCCACAGATTATGTAAACAATGTTGGTCAAGTTTCGAATTTATTGAAGATTGTCTATGGTACTCCATAAGTTGTGTTATGATAAATTGCGTTCATAATATGCCACCATATATTATTGTCTTAAAAGCGAAATATTCGTGTTTCATCACCTGCTAGGAGGCAACTATGACTGCTATTTTGAGACATGGACAATACTATCTCCACATTTTACCCAGGACTATATATGCATATCTCTCATGTTGTTATGTGGCAATGCATTTTGAAAGGTTTGATGTTGTAGATATAAAAATAAAAGATGATCGGTCACATTCGTGAGACTGCTCTGACTGCATATAATTCTACGTCTAGACAAAGTCACATGCCTGGTGTTAGTTGACGTTCTCTGGCGACCTTTAACCTTAAGACATTTAACGTCATTGTAAAATATCCGCCATTGTTATTTGTATGTTTATCTGAATGCAATCATGTGATTTAGTCTAAATAATATCAAATGAAGAAGGCCTATGGCCGAAAGCTTTTGAAGAGTGACTTATTTAATTTGGTTTTCTATAATTTGCATCAAAACTGGCTTTAGTGCATGCCTCGTATGAATAAACGGCGGCCATGTTGGACGCCATCTTGTCTGGTGTCTAAACGGGCACGTTTTACGTTTTAATATTGCTTAAAAGTTGAGGGACAAGAAGGAAGAAACGGAGTCATGTGGTGTGACATGCAGGGGTACCATATCAGCCCCCGGGCTATTATATTTGTGTTTTCATTACCGTTGCGTGACCTTTTAACACCTGGTAACGTCATCAATGACCACATCACATTTTGTCGTTACCGGTGGATAGAGTAATCAATACCCACAACATGACACATCACCTGTTAAAATCCAATCACAATTACATAACTTATAATTATGGGATTACCGCATCCTCCCCCTATTATGATCGAAAAATAATAAAAACTAAGTAAGGCTACACTTGGACTCAGTAGGTACACTAGGACCAAACATATTTGATGTTAATATCATTTTTCCTTAACTATACACATTAGGGTACATCGAAATACCAAAGAAGGTGAGTACGTATTGGGGGTCCTTTACCAGCCCATGGACTATTTTGAGATATACTGTGGGCCCTCATCAATCTTTGAAAACTTTTGAATGTTTTTGAATGAAGTGAGCAGGCATTTGATTCAGAAGCACTCCTTGGTAGATAATTTGATCTCATAATGATTTGTAATTTAGTATGCACACTTGAAATGTTTGAAACTTTAATTTGCGCAAATAAATTTATTCACTGATTATTCAGTTTGATTCATTGTTTTTTTTTCTTTTTTTTTTTTCAGAATAGCAAATATGTCATCCCGAAGTTTGTTTGATGTTTCCTTCAAGAAGGTCGCATATTTCTACTTAGGACTGCCGACATTTGCAACAGCATTTTGTGTATTGTGGTCCTTAATGTTTGATTTTGAGGCTTCCACGAGAACACATTGCGGGGTAAATATGGATTAAATTATTCACCCCTGAAGGGCCGGACTCTCCCTTTCTGATATTAAATTATCCATCGGAATGTGATATTCAGTTGGACATTTTAAGCAGAAAACAGCATTGTGGTGTAACTCTTTTCACCCAAACAACCATATATTATTTACCAGCCAGGGTTTAAGCATAAAACAATATATAATCGGGGTTCATGATTAGGTAGTGTTTGATATTGAATCGGAGTAACACGAGAGGTTAGGATTATATTTCAAAATGAGTTTCCTGATTTAATCGAAAGTGGATGATAACAGGAGCCAACTAACCACTACTAAATATACTTCCTTTTTGGATGGCTATATATTATAAAGGAGATATGTAAAAATAATTTAAACCATTTTTTGTTAAATTCATTGCATCTCACTAATACCGAAGACGCGTATATTAACCCTTTAATGAGGCCTCGCATATATAAGTAAATGCACTGGTTTACAAGATCAATGTATATATTATGTCAGGCCAATGTTGGCTCTTATATATTCGAATCTCAATATGGGCAACTCGTATATTTAAGAGAAGGCATTTGCACAGGGTTTTCGCAAACAGTTAGGAAGCTCCAGTAATCATAGGGTTAAATTAGCCGTTAAACTGTAATACATTAATTTAGAAACATTTCGGTTCCATTTCTACTTCTATACATATATGGGGTAAAGTTATATTCTGAAATATTCAAGTATTGTACTACTCAACAAGAGGCATTGAATGCGCGCCAGTAATCAGACGACAATGACAGTTGTTTCTGCTGACTTTTATAAAATGTATCTTATTTCATATGAACTCACTTTGAAAGCATTGTGTCCCCTAATATATCTTATGAACATACACGCGTTTTCATGCTACAACAGTAGCAAAAAGTGTGTATATTTATAAGATTATAGTAAACAGGATGGTGACACGTGAACGAGGTAAGTATACAATTGTCAGGGTAGAGGACTCAGACAATGGTAAGTATAGGAATAGGTTAACAGAACACACAGTGTTCAAGCTGTGTCGAAAAATCTGTTGACCAATTGTTTTGGCCAAATTAAAACAATTGTTGCCAAATTAAATCCACATTTTCTGGTCTCATAATTAATAAATATTTTTGTTTTATTTAACATCTAACATTCTGTTTAATTATGTCCATATACCTTCAAATACCGTGCCTAGACTTTTTGTTTATATCCCACCATTGTCACTTGACAATATACCACTACCCACCATGTACCAGTCAGTCTCATGACAGACAACGGATTCATTAGTGTTAATCCTCAATTACTGTTTTATTGCATTGTTTGACAGTGCACTGCCTTGGGAGCCTTTTCTTACCAATTAAGATGTATCACATAATCAATTAGCAGATGATCATACTATAACTTTGATTTTAATATCGCTCCCGTTACAAAAGCAATTTGTGTTTTTGAATTGGATTTACGATTTTGGGGGGAAAACTGGCAAAAAGTAAATGAAAAAAATTATTGGCCATTTTCGAAAAAAAACCCACATATATTAAATAGTTTTATTCTAGTCTAATATATATTATCTTTCCTTCCACAGGTAGCAAACTATCTTCCTACTGTAAGCGCCGTGGTAGGAGGTTTCACACCACAGCGACATGTGTGGCGTATATGTATAGCGCTACATTCCTTTCCAAGATTAATGGTGGCAGGAGCATATTACCGCTTCCATACACGTGTGTCCGTACCTCACAGCAGTGAGCTATACAGACTACTAGCGGCTATGTGCTCACTTCTCAACATTATAGAGATCTTAGCATTAATCACTCTAACTTACATATCATCTGATGACAATTATAGTAAGTTAATTTATCGCTGGATTATCAACATCGGTCAACACCCCTGGTCAAGTGGCCCTGCTAATATGATATGATGCTGGTGGTCCTGCTGAAATTGATATGATGCGGGTAGTGCAAACCGATGTCGTTACGAAAAAGTACCGATATTTTTTCTAAAGTTGTCATTTTCGCGGTGTATGGCTAATCCGAACGATTTGAGAAACACCAGTGTGTGTATGAAACATTCAAGAACAAATATATTTTTGAAAAATATAATAATGCCAACGGACATACGCTGATGTTTCATAACGACGCCAATAACAATCTTGATTATAGTCCATTTTCAACCAGTTATAAAAATATTCGCAATAAATATGTTTTTGAATGCATATTCACGGTGGGGAATCACGTGGTTTCGAGTTGATGAGTATCACGCATTCAAAATGGCCGAGGCGATCGCAAACGCAACCAGAAACAAGAAAAAGGGTAATAAAATAGGATAATGATATACTATATAGTATTTTGGCAGCTACGAGCATATGCTAAACTATTTTCCAAACAAGCTGATACCTCAATTGCGTCCAAACTCACAGTTGTTTGCTCTCACATTCTAACCAAGTTGTCAGTCGAATGATTCTCTAGATGTATGGGCTTGTGTATTCCACGAACCTCCGACTGGCAAGTTTGGTCAGAATGTTATAGGAAATTACTGAGTATTTCCGAACAAATAAGGTATCAACTTGTTTTAAATATAAGTCAACATTCCATGTTTTGTGCCAGTTGCTCATATATTATGTGTTTGTGCGTTTGCACATTTAGCATGCGTGGTACTCACCAACCTCGAAACCACGTGATTCCCCACCATGATATTGGCTTTTCCTGGATATGTTCAGATTATCGGAACACCGCGAAAAAGATAAATTAACAGCATCAGTTTGCCCTAACAGCATCATATCAATTCAGCAGGACCAACCCGAATGTAGTATACACATGGCGGTTTTCTTCGATTCGTTATGATTAGCCAAACACCACGAGAAAAAATGGTAAATTTTCTTACCAGCATCAGTTTGGCCTACCAGCATCATAGCAAATTAGCAGGACACACTATCGTCATAACGAACAGGACTACTTGTCCACGGCTGATTATGATTCCATATATAGTTATTGATATCGTTGGAATCGGGAGGGCGATGGCTACATGTTGGGCGCAATTTAGTCATGGCCCATCTATATTAGCCCAATGAAATAATGATGCATTACTAACTTACGATCAAAATTAGCGCCAGAGTGAACTAACCCCTGTGTTATAATGATATATCTCCAAGAGCCAATGACCTTGAGTTTTGACTTCACGTGACCGGTTTCAGAAGAAGTTGTCATGGTTTGGAAAACACGATAAATGCCTGGAGTCATAAATTCATTTTCATTATAACTACCATTTTGTTTGCATCGTTCATACAGCGCATGAGTGTATTTTGCACTAATTCATGGCTCAAATTCATTCATTTGTTGCATGTTGAGTATAAAGGAGATGGTCAAATAAATGGCCGGATTTAGTGTACATTACCCCTTTATTATATGGATTTATGCAGCTCAGCAGTTTATGTATCCTTCGCCTGGGTATTGACGATTATAAAACCATTAAAGTGAGTAAGAACATAATAATAATAATAATAATAATAATAATAATGATGTATATAACTTATATATCGCTTAACCCTTTACCCAACAGAACGGCCCTGTGCCAATGCATTCTCTTATATATGCGAGTCGACCATAGGTCGCCTCGCATATATAAGATAATGCATTGGCTTAAGACATTAAAAATTATAAAATTGTTAAAGAATGTAAGAAAAAATGGTAAAAAGTGTTAAAAAAAAGATTTTTTTTAGGCCAATGCATTCTCTTATATATGCGAGGCGACCTATGGTCGACTCGCATATATACGAGAATGCGTTGGCACAGGGCCGTTCTGTTGGGTAAAGGGTTAAGCGCTATATAAGTTATATACATCATTATTATTATTATTATTATTATTATTATTATTATCAGACATCCATGAATGTTCGTTCATCATATATATGGTGTCATCTCTAGTTTTGTTTATTTTCAGGCATCCATGAAAGTTCGTTCGTCATATTTATGGTGTCATCTTTAGTGTATATGCTACTCACCAGCTTTGTGATGTACTGGGGAAGAGTTAGGTACAATGCTCACATTAATACTCAAGTGAGTACCCAACATAGTTGTATCTATTAAAACAACCATTTCGATGTTTACAACCTTTTATGTAAAAATTAATATTAAAAAAAAAATGCATAAAAATTTAGTTGAATCCATATGATAAATCACGAAATCTGAAAGCTGGCATTGTGATCTAGTACTTTATGGTATATTATTTAAAAAACATTCATTTTGTTATGTATAACTCTTCGGTGCAAGAAATTATTATTATCTTGAAAACCAGGAAATGTCATTTAAGTAATGTTTGTGTTTTGTTGAAGGGTATTGTGCTGTGGCCGTTGGGAACTTGGGAACATTGTGTGAACAGCTTCGCTAAATGTGCGCCAACTGTCACAGCGCTACAGCCTTCAATAATACTCACCCAAACTACGTTATTTCGTTTATTATTTATTATTTAATAGCGTTCTGCTAAGTAATTTCCATGAATTTGTTTCTGAAATATGTCAGCAGTTTGGACATTGCGCCATGCAACACTGTAAATTAGCCCAATATTGTACCTGTGAATTATTGATCGCTTATTCTACGGACGCGCACATAGCAATAATGCAATATTCCGCTATTAGTCATCTAGATGAACAGTGCTATCGGTTCATGTTTATGATATGCATGACCTAATTGGCAGCTGGCCAACCACATAACGGGATTTAGTTTAACACACCGGCTGTGTAAATATATTGAATAAATATTATTGTTCCCAGAAAATTATCTAAAGTTTGGTGTCTAGTTTTTAAAACATTTCAGTTGAACCTGGTGGAACATATCCAGTAGTTTTATTACTTGCGCCAGTCTATGCTGGGCGCAAGTAATGTTTTCGGTCCGGATCTTTGTCTGTTTATTTGTCTGTCCTTCCGTGAATATGTTACGTCATACCGGAAGTACATAGAGTAAAGAATGCACTTGCGCTAATATGAAATGGTTGCATCAATTGCAATTTAAATCCACATATATTTATACGTAATTTGCATTGTTATCTGGTTTTATTTTGGTAATAAATCGTTTATAAATGAACAATATTGAATTATTTCTTTCTGGAAACCAATAAAGACACCATGACGTAACGACGCACATCAGGACGGCACACGCTACATGGGCACGCAACACACCAGACATGATTGCGTCGATGTCCAGACAGCTGAGACCCGTATTGCACGCGCAGGCTAAACCATTATAACTGCCAACAACTTCGTGTTCTATTATTATAAATATATATATACTGCATGAAAAATAAAAGTGGGCAATAGTACTGCCCATTAGAAGCCTATTTTATGTAACTTGAAACTCGGGAAATGTGTTGAGATCATGTCTAAAAGATGCGCGCGGAATCGTTTTTTTTTTTCGCAGAGACAGTGAAGTGTGAACATATTTCTGGAAACTTTCTTTGGAGTTCGAAACATTTTCGAAAGATCATGGTACATATAAATCATGTCCGGCCAAACCATCGCGCGTGGTTCAATTGGGAAACAATTGCACTGAAAAATGTGAACAAACATATGGATTATTAAATGCCGTATTAATTAACTGGGAAAACAAGCTTTCTCATTCTCAATAGCAATAGACATTTTTATGATATGTGCCCGAAGACTGTAGATCAGTCGCTAATGGCATGCTCAAGTTGACACACTGTTAATCAAAGACTAGCCAATGGTCGCGTGTCTTTTATTTATTTGTGTCGGTATTTGTAATTTACTTTGATGCTTTTTGCCGCTGAAGTGCAATGGCATACACACTTGATATCATTCTAGTCGAACTAGTAATTTAACCCAATTGGTATCTCATATATATTTTGAAGACCTCTGTCTGTCTGTTTGTCTGTCATTGATACAAATCTACGATTCTCGACCGATCGGGACGAAACTCGGTACGTGTGTGTAGTTTGACCAGGCGGTCGTCGTCGTCGTATTGGCGAGCCCGCGCGGCGCCCGCTTCGCGCATGCGCAGACGAGATCTCGGAAACGGGTGGAGCTATCGGCTTGAAATTTGGTACGTGTGTGTAGTTTGACCATGCGGTCGTCGTTGTCGTATTGGCGAGCCCGTGCGACGCCCGTGTAGTGCATGCGCATACGAGATCTCGGAAACAGGTGGATCTATCGACTTGAAATTTCCTATGTGAATGTATCTTTCCCCGGATACGAATTTTATCGGGTCGCCGAGCCCGTGCGACGCAAGCTTCGTGCATGCGCAGACCAGATCTCGGAAACGGGTGGAGCTATCGACTTGAAATTTGGTTTTTGAATAGCCCGGACACCGTCGGGCTGGGTAGAGCTATCGACTTGAAATCTGGTTTTTGAATAGCCCGGACAACGTCGGGCCCATCGGCTAGTATAATATATATTAGCATCATCGGCAACCAATCATCTTCGCACCCTTCATATGAACGATGTCTATATTGTTCTATAAATATGCCAAACAACTCCCACGCATTACTAAGACTATCATTAGTGTAATAGATCAACTTGAGATATTATGTCCGTATACACAAATATTTCAGCGATGGATGAACTGAGATTTGTTATCTAGATTTGTTTTTTATCGATCTCGCAAACGAGGGGTAAGACACCAAAACATGCCAAATGTGTGATGGGCGCAAGTGTAGGCAGCTCCAGTGAGTGTATTCTAGTTTTAATTGCGTTTAAAGATGTAGATTCATTTTCTGAACGATTTAACTTTTTTTCAATCATATATCATTGTTAAAAGAATGGATCTATGTATATAGTTGCTAGAAGAGAGCGTTCAAAACTCCAGGGAAAAGATTCGTCCTAACCGTGACCGATATTTTCACTGGGATAATGGACCGTGCACAGCTATTATCATAAGACTATGCTCTGATGATTAATTAATAGTACATGTGTTACCATGACAGTATTTATTATCATTGCAGGCTATGAGGTCACTCAGATGGAAAGTGCTACTATTCCTGTTCAACATAACTATATTTTTATCATCTCTTTATTTCTTCTTCCGTCATAATAGTCACTGTGAACCAGGAGGTATGTACCTTAATAAGCAAGATCAGTAGATCACTGAGTCGCGGCCGTATTGGATTCATCCAGCTCCATTCCGTGGTTTCATATATTCTTCCAGCCCCGGTTCCGTGGTTTTAGTGCTACTGGTCAAAGTTTTGCAGTAGCATTTCCATTAATTTAAGTAGCTTTTGAATTATTACTTCCATATATGGAATGCTACGCCAAACACTTTGACCTGTATCATTAAAACCATCGAATCGGACCTGGTGGATCCAATATGGCCGCGAGTTAGTGACAGGGTGTATTGTTACACGAAAACAAATTTCGGGGACTATTAAAAAGTCACAATGACGTCATACAAATTTTAACAAGGTGTTTGTATCCCAAACAAACAACAACCATGTGCACGGCATGGAACAGAAAAGAGCGTTCCGTGTTAGTCTATTCCTGATATGGTAGAACTAAAGAGCGGTGTATGCCTATCCAAGCTTAAAGATTCATGGACGGGTTTAAACTGAAATTAAAGAGTCTCTCTTAATTATATCACGTTTGTTATTCCAAAAATCAAGTGAAAAGCGACCCTTTGCTATACCATGCTTTAATCTCTAAGACATGAATTCACATATAACTGGCTAGATGTGCAATATTTACAAAGTGTTAAGTGTGAAATATATACATATACATAAAAGAAGACAGAAAATGGAGAAAATAAGAAGAAGAAGAAGTAGATGATAAGAAGAAGAAGAAGACGAAGAGTAAGATAGAAGGATATAGAAGAAGATTGGTAGATAGATATGGCGGTAATCTATCTGTTATCCATCGTCAGTCCTCATTGTCGTCATTTTTATATTCATCTAATACGTTCTATCAGTATACTTTTCAATGATGTCTTATAGCAATACTAATAATGATACTAACAACAACAACAACAGCATCATTTGGCTTGATATTACAATAACATTAATAAAATGTTTTCTGCTATAAATTTCTATTTCTGTATTTGAACGCTAATTTCAGATAAAGGGTTAATTTTCTCAAGTCAACGCGACCAGACTTGGCAGTAGCTCGTAAAATGTTTTCTTAGATGGTAGATTCCAATAGTATTCGGATATGTATTTCACCGGCATGTGCCTCAAGTTGGCGCACTTCATAACAAAATGGTATTCATCACCCAGTTCATTTTTGCACAAGCTACATAAATTTCTTTTTGCTCCTCGCTTACCCCATCTACTTGTTTCTACTTCCAATCTATGATTGCATGTACTTATTTTTTATCAAATAGTTTCTCAGACTGAAGGGGAAATCGGTAATATAGTTTTCTAAGCGGAGTGTTGACTTCAGTTCTTCGTAAAATATTACTCGTGATGACGATTCTATATCTAACCACCACTGCTTAGTAAACTGGTCAATCAAAGTTTTGAATATGTCTTTTTTTCTAGCTGTCTATTAACTGTGCCTGGTTCGACCACGCCACGCCAAAACCAGCTGAGTGTATTATTGTTTTAGTAACATTAATATATCTAAAGAGTTTACCATCGTGTTCCATAAGACGAAACAAGATATCATATAGTTTCTTGGCCAGAACGGACCCATCTCCCGTCACGAGTCTCGACCAGCAGCTTACTATTCTTTGCTTTGCCATTATGGCCAATGGGTATCTGCCCATTTCCCCATATACCATGTAATTCGGAGTACTGGTCTTCATGTGCATCAATATTTTGCAGAATCTTAAATGTACGCTCTCAATTTATTTCATATTTTCGAACCCCCATATAACAGAATTGGAACTACAGTCGAGTCGAACAATTTAAGAGCGACCTCGACTGATAAGTCTAGTTTCCTGACTTTACTCAGTAAGCCAAACGTGGCTTTACAAGCTGTGTCTTTAATCATTTTGATTGCATTATGATATCGACCGGTATAAAATAGTTTTACTCCCAAATAAGGAAACTCGTCCAGAATGCCTAATGATTGGTCGCATAATTTGAATTCTACATCTGTCACCACCCACTCCCTGCTGAAAATCATAACCTTGGTTTTACTAGTGTTCTCGTTCAGTTTCCAAGATTCTGCAAAGTCGCTGAAAGCGTCAAGGGTATGTTGCGTGCTTACAAAATATTCTGCGAACAGGACAGTGTCATCGGCGTATAGTAAACATATAAGTTCAGATAAATGCCTAATTTGTCGTGGGAAACATTGTTCAACTCGGTCAGGCCATCAAACTACATTGTTCAACTCGGTCAGGCCATCAAAGAACATTTTCAAGATCGTTGATATAAATCAAGAAGAGGAAAGGGGAGAGCTAACCCCATGTCGTAATCCCACACTACAGGAGAAAAATTCGGACATATGTTCATTTCGAGAAACACATGACTTCGTACATTCATACATACTTCTAATTATTCGGAAAACTTTACCATTTATATCTTGTTTTAAAAGTTTGACCCATAGACCCTGTCGCTAAACAGTATCGAAGGCTTTCTAGAAATCAACAAATGTGCATACAAGTTTCTTATTCCTTTTTATGTACAACTCGATAATACTCTGCATTATGAATAATCCGTATGTAGTTGAATGCCCTTGTCTGAATCCAATTTGGTTATCATTTATGATACCATTTTCTTGGGCGAAAGTATAAAGCCTTTTATTCAATACACTCGTAAATAACTTGCCTATAGCATTCAAGAGTGTGATCCCTCTATAGGAGTTCGGGTCACGTTTGTCCCCATTTTTCTTGTAGAGAGGCATTATTACACCCAAACCCCAATTATTTCAGGAGGGCTAGGGAGAACCGTCATTTTAAAATTATTATAGGGATGACTGGCACTTGTATTACGGTTACCTTTCCTATGCGCGAGATTCTCCGCAAAACCTCATTGGCGGGAGTCACATGATTTTACGACAACAAATATACAATGTTTATTGTTATCGGCACAGCGTGTTGGAAAACATGTAAGGACTAGTCGATGGTTAGGACAAGCTGCAACCACCGATGCGCCCAATATGTTTCAATCCATAAAGGCTCTACTTCGCAGACAATATATGCAAGTCTGTTGTTATTTACAAGTCTGTTGTTATTTATCTTTAAATGTGCATACATCGCTAAAACAGATCCATCAGGAGGATTTGTCGTTCACTGCAACGCAAGTCAAACCCAATTAGTTACGTCTTTAAGTTCGCGGGTTATGCAACAGTGGGGCCAAACATGATAATTTCGGGCATGAAACATGTACACGAAGTAATGTTTCGCCACACAGTGCGTGTTATTTTCATTTGACATAATTACGTGCGCTCGCGCAACAGTATGGCGATCAGACAGATTCGTAGGTTGGTGTCACCCTACTCCGTTTCACTCCATGAAGTCACCAAAAACGACGTAAAACCTCGTGGCGTTCTGACATTTTTACTGTGCCGCGTTTTTGCTATGTTTATTTTATGTGTTGTTTTCGATTATGTGTTTGTCGCCGATATCGCCATTTGTCGGGATTCACTGTTTCTATATTTAAAACTGGCATGCTCGTAGTGAGCCTCGATTTCGATTTGTTCTCCCAGGTCAAAATACGTCAGAGTTATGGCAAAAATAGATCGACCTACATTTTCTCCATCAGAACTCGACATCAAAGAGTATATAGACTCCTTCGGGACCTACATAGACTCCTTCATTTGGGTATTTTTACTTATAATTGGGAAGATTTATCATTTTTGGTTCGTGCGAAGACCTCTTTTTATCGTGCGGGAAAAGAGAGACATTCAAAACGCGATTTCGTAATTCGACGCAATAGGCTGAATAGCCTAACCTTCAGCCGATTTCCGGGTCAAATACGACGAATGACGTAACACAAAACAAAACGCATTTGTTGACACAAACATCGTTTGAAGAGTTTATTATTACATAAAATGATCGTTATTGATTAATTATTGATTAATTATTGATATTTATTGTTGCATATTGGCTGCTATCAATATTTACACAAATGGTATTAATTATTTCTTATAATTGCTCCTTTGGTCAACTTTGACTATCGGAAAATGAAAATGAAAATATGCCGCTGAAAAAAATGTAATCGATATTAAAGTCTCATCCTTTCGACAACAGGGAATTGGTTTTAATTACTTAAATGATTAATATAGTAATTTGCCTTTTATCTGTGATGAAATGGTAATTGTCTTTTTTTGCTAACATTAAATTTAATAAAATTAATTAAGTAAAATACAGTGAAATTATTTTTTAAATGATTGTTTATTATATTTTTGCGCACGTTGGCATCTCTCTGAGTGCATTCTAGTTATTTATGTAACTATGCAGCAGCAACGGATATGCATACCATTACTAGTTACATTTCCGGAATGTTCAACACTCTCCAACATAATACACCATATACACGTATGTAGCAATGCTTATTATAATGTAATGAAACACTCATTTATTCAATAGATTAGCATTCCATCTCACCAGAATAAAGAAACTGTATATCGCATTGTATGTAATCTGACAAATTTTAATGCTGATACCAAACAGGTTTCTTAGTATACCATTTTGTTCAATTTGCTTCAGTCGGCACTTTACGATTGGAATGTGCCACAACGTAATGCACAATATTGCTTTTCAGTATTTTGTTGTTTGAAAATATATTACAAATACCACCCATAGTTACGTACTTGTGCTAAATATCAGGTGAATAGATTGTAAAGCTGTTATTTCATTGCAGCGATGCCTATTCACTCAGTGTTGCTATTTATGGTTTTATATGCAGCATGTATATCTATTATTAGGGAGAAGGGGTAAACGCGGTTTGGAGAAAACACAGTACCTTTCGCGTATATGTGGCATCGGTGAATATAACCGAATATAATTTTCAGGTCTGCCACAGAGTATGTATAGTCAATTTTGTCTGCATGCTACTCGTTTGTGTTTTGATAAATTGCGCTCATAGTATACCACCTTGCTTTCTTGTGATAAATACGAAATATTCGTGTTTCATCACTTGATCGGGACAACTATGACTACTATATTTTGAGACACGGACAACAGGATTTACATGCATAGTTTACCAAGTACCCTATGGATAATATATGTCATACTGTTTTACAGCAGTGTATTTTGAAAGGTTTGACGTTGTAGATATCAAAATAAATGAGTATCGGTCACATTCGTGAGACTACTCAAAGTACATATGTTAACACTCCTGTTAAATCCCAGTTAACTGTTCAATTACACATACATCACACGATTCAGATAAACAGTGCAGATAAAACTGCGTTGTTTGTCCGCTTCTGGGCCCCCAACAGTGAGGAGTTAACCTTTGTAATAGACCCTGCGTTCGCTCAAACTCCAGGCAGAGTTATCTCCCATCGCTCCGCTGAGATACCACTACCATAAGGACATTTGGTAAGGATTTCTTACGTGTTCTCAGTTCTTATGTTTTAGGATTAAAATTATATATGTCTGGCTCAGTTCATATTGTTTCGTATCAATACCGAAAGAATTACTAGTATTGCAAACTTTTGGTGATCAAAATAAGATAATAGGTGACTAAATATAGTTCCGACGATATATAAAAATAGATGTATCGGTCCGGAAAGTATCATCATTGTGGCAGTGCTATATCGCGGTGATAACGTAGAGTGCGCTGCATGTAGTTTGGCGTTCGCTTACTCTATCGTGAGATACGTTATATAGAGAATTCGTACGTCTCAGATCAAACGTTGGAGCGTGTGTGTACACTTATAGGACTAGCTATTACATTTTTGCACAAAATGTAACCTTCATTCGATTTTGTCCATATTGGCAGCCGTTTTGGAACAGACATTCTACAGATATGATTTACGACTAAGCACTGTTTATGTATGTTTCAATGCATTACTAATTTGGCATTTGTTGGTGCACCTAAAGTAGAAATTCAGCATTGTCCGATAACAACTGCCATTTTTTGACGCCATGTTGAATTAGGAATTTTTCCAAAGCGGATTTTAGCGACTTTTGTGTATGTTCTGAAAACCATTCCGCACATTGTGAGTCCAAATTGCTTTCTCTACTAATTTATTCCGATTGCAACCGCTTAACGACCATACTAACGTTGTGCACAAAACTTCAAAATGGTTTACCGTGTAAGCGTGGGTGAAATGGTCATTTGAGTCAAAATGAACCAAATATGGAGTAGATTGGTTGATCAAAAGTTTTTGTATTCATTTTTGCTTTATGTCATGTCTTGACAGTCGGTGCATGGGTTTCTGATTTTTATTTCAGTGTACACCATATTTTCCTTCATGGAGTACCTGACGATCTATTCAAACATTATGTTTCATGGCACGGCCTTATGGGACTTCAAAGACCACGAACTTGTATTAAAAGTCGCTTCACCTATCAAGTCTAAGAAGCATTGACGGTAATTATATTAAATATTCCGCAAAAGATTGTAGGATATTAGTTTTTATTATCCATCCCTTAACTTACATAATTTCTGATTGGGCAAAAGCCGCCACGTGATAATCCGGGAAAAAGTCATATTGGACTCCCGAATGACATATTGGACTCCCAAGTGTGCAATAAGATAAGATAAGTTTATTGACAATTACACACACACGGGGCCGATGTCACAACATAAATAACAATAAATATATATATGATACAATAAGTATACACAATTGTAATCAGAATTAAAATGGAATAAAATTCATGTTTGTTGTTGAAAATCTGGTGTTTCATACCTTTTGTGGAAAAAGAGACGGACCATGTTACATATGATATTGCACGTTTCTGTTTTGACATTTCGCAGTATGAAAATGAATTTTTGGGCATCAGTCATATTAATAAACTTGTGATTTACTTTATTTATTTCGTCAAAGAAACGGAGACGAATGCTTTTGTAAATAGGACATTTTAAAATAAAATGTTCCTCGGTTTCCGTTTCCAATCCACACTTTCTGCATATTCTCTCGTCTACAGGAATCTTCGGTTGTTTATGGCGCCCTTTTTCAATTTCTAGAGTATGATTGCTAATCCGCAATTTGCTGAAGATCTTTCTTACTTCGATATTTTTTACTATGTCCAAATATGGCTCCAATCGGTAATCACTTATTATTTGTCTATACACCCTCAATTTGTTCTTACCTGATGGTTTTTCATCGTTATATATATCTCTTCTGAAACACGACACATGGTCAACCTTGAAACTATCACAAATAGTGTGTTGAATTTTCTTCAAATACTGATCAGTTTTATCAATAATTTCCGTGAGTTTTGGAATGTCAAAGTTAAAGGACCACTTATTTGGGATTATGCGGTCATCGGACATTGTGGCTGATTTATGAACGAGGGAATGTTTCTCTGCAGTCGATATTTTTAACGCATATGACTTATTTTTTATCGGGACTCTGTGACGTCACGAATTAACTCTATTGCGAAACGAATCGGTGAAATTGTTATGCGCGTGCAACACTGGTGGATTTAGCAGACGTTTCACTTCTGCAATGAGCTTTTTTTTCACTTTCGTGTTTACTGTTCCAAATCATGCTTTCTGATTATCAAAATACAGGCTTTTATAGAGAATAAAGTGCCGACAAATACCAAATATAACCACAAAAGTGTTATTCCCAAAATTTAGATAAACGTACAGATGGATAATTAAAATGTTATTATACAATGTTGTGTATACAGTATGAGTTTTTCTTGTACTCGTCCAGGTTGTGGTGAAAAGTCATATTCAATAATAACTTTATAGAATAACAATATTGTTCACAGAATCCTTTAAAAATTAAGCATCAGTTTGTTGATGGCTAGATTGATAAGCGACAATGAAGATATACGTGTATTGGTGCTTTTTATACTACATACCAAATCGGAGGCACACCCCCTGCAATGAAGTGGATTTATCCCCGTTTTTCAACTGAACTGTATGACGTAATGAAGTCATACAAATACAACATCATTGAACGCGATGTTCAGGGTCCAACAAAAAACAGTCATTTGTACGGAATGTAACAGAAAAGAGCGTTCCGTGATAGGCTATTCCTAATATTGTAGAAATAAAGAGCGTCTGATTCACTTCTGCGCGGAAGTTGAAAACAGCTGGAAAATGGCTGTGACCATGGCAAGTACTTTTCAGAGCACATGGAGCCGATATATCAATATAGCGTGTCGACCTATCTTATATCTCCTTTCAAATTACGTGGACACAATTTGGAAGCTCAAATGGGCCATGTCCGTTTAAATCATCATCGCAACTCATAAAATATTGTCATGAGATTGTATTCCTTCATTCCCTGGTCAGTGTATCTGAAACTTAACACACAATTACCACCATGGAATTGTGTGCGCCTACTATTATAAGTTCAGTCTGACCTATTTTTGAAGTGCTATATATCCCCTTTGTATACGCCCGTTGTTTTTAAACGGGACATATTTTGTAATTGGTCTCTCGTTCCTTTTTTTTTCGTTTCCGGGTGATAATTTTAGTAAGTCTGAACTGAATGGAATGATATTTGGTATGTGAGTTTACAAAATACAGGTCAAGTTCGAACTTGGGTTCCGCTGTAAATGTTCACCAGAGTTAGGATAGGGTAGCTATAGGATAGGATAGGATATTTCAATATACACATATTAATGCATAATACATTTTACAAATGTTATATTGTATATTCGAGGGGGTGGCATAGTCAGGCTAGACTGTCTTACTGCCACCCCCTTAAAGATGACATGATGGTTGCATTTAAATGGATTATATGCATGTAGGGTATACGTTATACGTATAGATAAATTGCTTATGGGCTACTCGGTGGGTTGTCTCTTTCTCGTTAGTGGCAATACATGTTCCTTGAAAGTGGAGTATCGGAATGTACTGAGTGAGGTTGTGGATTGCGATGTAGGGGATGTCACTCTATTGAGCCGAATGCGACCACACAGTCCGGCGTCTTTGAGTGTTGCATTTAATAGTTGCCGAACACTGTTTAATACAATCGTCATGTTTGCGCCGTTTGAATGTGTATCTGGTTTGGTATGATGTAAATTAGTTATCTAAGTTGTTCCATAACGAATTTACATTATACCAAACCAGACACACATTCAAACGGCGTTTACGTTATGACCCTTTGTTGGAATTACCACGGGGGTATTTTGTCAAGCCTTTTAGCGATGCTCTTATTTAAATCTAGTGTGACATACATACTTTAATTAATTCGTGTTTTGGTTAATTGTTATGAAACGTATCACAACAACATATCCTCGTGCATATAGGTTCATATTGGATTTTTTTTTTCTGAGAAGTTTTGAGTTTGGGATGATGCCCGGGAAGAATTGAAAGGGCTGTAAGCCATCTCCCACAACCCACTAGTTAAGATGTAATGAAGAAAATATGTAAATAAAATTTACTAAATTGTAAACTATCGCTGGAATCTTGATCCCGTTGTCGAAATCAGGCGCACAGCCCCAAAACGCCCGGCGTATAATATTGGAAATGAAGGCGTGGTGATATACCATCCTGTGTTGCGTGGGTAACATCGTGCCACATTTAATCAATATATTGATCTTTGTGTTACTTCAGAGAGGATGAATATTAATCCGAATCCTTTCAATATTTGATTAGCATAAACTTATATTGTGTACTGGTGGGAGGGTGTGGATATGAATTATCAATGGTTTGACAATACATATAACTACACTTGTTTATACTGCCATTAGTTTATGACCCAAATATGATGGCGAATGTTAGCACAAGAGGCCTCACCTGTAATCGTTATGGCAATGTAAACTGTTGGCCATTTACACTTATGTGTTTTACACACACAACTGACATTAATTATTCATGTTATATCCTTATTTATTACATGATCCTACACTTATTATGAAACTATAAACTATAATGAATGAAGAGTTTGAAATGTTATGTCATTAAATATACGGCATTAAATACGCCAAAGAGTCTTTATTTATCTGGGACTATTTCGTTACGCGGGTAAACAAAACATAGTTACGTGAAAAGTCTTCGCATGCATGATCGAGAAGCCGGTGTTAGTCGCGTCCCATTTGTTGATTGAGGGTACGTTCACACGCTGGCAAGTTTGCACGGTATATTTTGCAGGCATTTCGCCACAGAAAACCATATGGTGCCAGACTACGAACGGAAAACGTGCACATAACATGTATCTTTAACAAAGCGAAAGACGTGAGAAGTAAAATTTCTGTAGTTCCACTTGAAAACGGTGCTACTGGAATTTGCCTTCAAATATCTCTATGATTTATTCTTGCGAAATAATTGCATGATATTTACAGGCAAATTCCGGTATAGCACGCTACATTACATATGGAACTGCAGATATTTTACTTCACACGTAGTTAGCTGTGGTTCAGATGCACTTTATATGCTTGTTTTCGTTCATATTTTGGCACCATATCGTGTTCTACGACTAAATGCCTGCAAACCATACCGTGCAAACTGGCCAGTGTATGGATGTACCTTTAAATGTGTTTTGTCGAGGTTCTGGATCATGTAATAAATAGAATCTACAACTTGTCTCCAGTGTATAGCGGAATTTATAAAACTCGCCCAGTAAATTAGGTCCGGACCTCGTCAAAGGCTCGGTCCAGACCTAATTTATAAAACTCGTTTGATCAATTCCGCTTTAAACCGGGGACGAGTTGTAGATCCTCTATTTTTAAATATAAAGATAATTTCCTTTATGTATCTGAAACACCTTTCCATTTCACAAATTGTTGGTTATTACCACACATGTACACGTCTGTGTTTATTACACACACCTGACATTCAGTATGCCTGTTATATCCTTATTATTGAAACACCTTCCCATTTCACAAATTGTTCGGGTGCAGAATTAGGGCGCTGTTCAAAATAGGTGTGTAGCTATTAGCATGATAGCATGCATTGCGAGAATTGAAGCATTCAAATATACCAACGTGACCAGTTTCCTTCTTATATTTCATATGTTCGCTCTGTGTGAATACCAGGCAGTTTATTCAAACATAGGATACCATGATCCAGTGCTGATTGATTTAACATAGGATACAACGCTACAGTGTTTGATTGATTTTAAGAAATCGTAGCTCAGGATTGACACAGTTTGATCAACATTACCAAATATTGTGATTCTCTGACAGTTCACCACGGCACACTCTACACAATGGAGCTGTTACTCAAAGCATAGGATTGTGACATAATGGAGCTGTTACTCAAAGCATAGGATTGTGACACAATGGAGCTGTTACTCAAAGCATAGGATTGTGACACAATGGAGCTGTTACTCAAAGCATAGGATTGTGACACAATGGAGATGTTACTCAAAGCATAGGATTGTGACACAATGGAGCTGTTACTCAAAGCATAGTATTGTGACACAATGGAGCTGTTACTCAAGGCATAGGATTGTGACACAATGGAGCTGTTACTCAAAGCATAGGATTGTGACACAATGGAGCTGTTACTCAAGGCATAGGATTGTGACACAATGGAGCTGTTACTCAAAGCATAGGATTGTGACACCATGGAGCTGTTACTCAAAGCATAGGATTGTGACATAATGGAGCTGTTACTCAAAGCATAGGATTGTGACACAATGGAGCTGTTACTCAAAGCATAGGATTGTGACACAATGGAGCTGTTACTCAAAGCATAGGATTTTGACACCATGGAGCTGTTACTCAAAGCATAAGATTGTGACACCAATACTCTACACAATGGAGCTGTTACTCAAAGCATATGATTGTGACACCATGGAGCTGTTACTCAAAGCATAGGATTGTGACACAACGGAGCTGTTACTCAAAGCATAGGATTGTGACACCATGGAGCTGTTACTCAAAGCATAGGATTGTGACACCATGGAGCTGTTACTCAAAGCATATGATTGTGACACAATGGAGCTGTTACTCAAAGCATAGGATTGTGACACAATGGATATGTTACTCAAAGCATAGGATTGTGACACCAATACTTTGAAGTGGAGTATGAGATGATTTATCCTGAAAGAAGTTTCATCAATTTTACTTTCTTGTAGAATTCGTTGTCGTCTCCACTCTCTTATCCACTCTCTTCTTGGAAGGATACAGCTGACTATTTAATTTAAAGTGAAAAATATATGTTATCACAATGTTTACATAATTTCAAAAAAATACAACTAATTTAACCTCGCGAACTTGTTAACAGTTCGGTTCTCTAAACGTAAACAAACAACTCAAATGTGCGGTTACTCGTAATTACGTGGCATGTTATCTGCGCAATCTAACACAATAGTTAGACCGTAAGATATCACCGTTTCCGATAAATGTAGAATAGTAATTCATTCTTTAAAACTGGTTTTAGTCAAAACTGTCAGTTAATGTTTCTATGATGTTCATAATAAAATATTATTTATACAAATTTAGGTTTTTATATTTTTACACATGTAGGTTTTTGTTTCATAAAACATTATGCTGAACACAGTTTTCACTTATTTTCTCTCTTTATAACAGCACTGGTGTTTCCATATAAAAATTATGGAGTCTGGATGCATGTTGTTCCACAATCTCTGAAGCGCAATAACCACCCCGAGTTAAGTGGTCCTGATGATTTGCTGATGTACGAGTGTATGTGCAAACTACAAATGTATATAGTTCTTTCCTCACACGCGAGTGGATTCCCCCATCGTTAAAATTTGGTATTATTGTTCTTCTATAAAAGGGAGAACAGAAGCCACCGACACTCCCTGATAGCTATAGAGCCATATTAGTCTGGTCGATAAAAGGTTTGACCTAGAAAAATTTGCACTAAGTTGGTTTGTATACCATTTTGAACAGAAAGCTCTCCTCTATAACATATCCAAAATCCGCTAAAATCCGCTTTGAGCCTTTTTTGTAATTCAAGATGGCGTCCAAGATGGCTGCCATTTTCCTATAAGTCAGCTTGATGCAATTATAGTGAGAACCTCTTGTCATATGTATACACATATACACATTTTAATGAAGCTAAGACATCACGCCACCGTTATGTGCCAAAATTGGAACACCCCGTCCAAGATGGCCGCCAAAATGGCGACCGGAAGTGGAATTTTTACGTGTTTTACTAATATCTTTAAGATAAGTTTCTGTGGTTTGGAACTGGTTGAGAATAATGACCTTATTTTGTATTTAGCATGTTAACTGACCATTGTAGCAACGAAATAAGCTATTCGTGTGGTCCACACCCCTTCCGATGACTCAAAAATTCGATTTTACAAAACGCGGTATAACATTTCACAAAAGATCCCGAAGATTATAATCATATTTCATCAAGAAGTGGGAAGACCTGTGCAATGTAAGTGATCCATTCTATATCTTATTGGTATTC
Source organism: Siphonodentalium dalli (assembly GCA_032622095.1). Taxonomy (NCBI): domain Eukaryota; kingdom Metazoa; phylum Mollusca; class Scaphopoda; order Gadilida; family Siphonodentaliidae; genus Siphonodentalium; species Siphonodentalium dalli. The sequence goes on along the minus strand of CP136069.1, from coordinate 179,254,701 downwards.
GAACTCAATTGTACCAAAATTGTCACTTTGGCTCGAAATAGCTGCCAAAATGGCCGCCAAAATATGGAAAATGGTAAATTATTATCCCAGCGTGCCATGCAACCGCTTACAAGTTGTGATGATGCACACAGTTGACTATTCTGTCTCATATTGCTTGAGTAATAACATTTCTGATGCACCTTAGGTATTTGTTACTATTTTAACCACATAAATTACCAGAATTATTCGAATTTTTCTGTCACAAACCTGATATCAAAATCGGCAAAACAATCGCAATCAAAGCAATATGGATTTTGCCAAAAACTTCCTTGTTTTTGAACGGAAATGGGCAGAACGTTGAAACGGAACTGAGAGGGATCATATTATGTGGCTATTCTGGCCCATTAGCATCAACATTGATCAACTGAATACAGTGTGTATGTCCGTTGAATGGATGGTCATAGGCGATGTGAGTAGGTATACATGGAGTTGTTGTATTCATGAATGATGTGAATAGTTATACAATGTATGATTATATGGTCATGGATGGGATGTCCATAGTGAGATGTATAGGTATATAAGGAGTAGCTGTATGGTGATGTGTGATGTGAACATGTTTACAGTGAGTGGCTGTCTGGTCTTTGAAGTGGTGTATGGTCATAACGAGATCAGCTACACTGTCCTGTATGTATATATGGAGTGACTGTGTGATCAGGGTGGGCTGTACATATGTACATTGGGTGGCTGTATTGTAATGGGTGAGTGTATATGTATACATATGTTGGGTGTATGGCAATGTGAATATATAAAAGCTACTTTCGAACAGATGAAACCACTGTACTTTCGACTATTCAATCTGATTTTGCGAACTGGCTTCATACCTGATGAATGGGGAATAGGCGTTATCCACCCAATTTTTAAATCCAAAGATCCTAAAAATCCTGACAACTACAGACCCATTACACTAGTTAGCTGTGTGGCGAAATTATTTACAGCAATCCTAAGTAATCGTATATATACATTCCTACAAATAAACGATTTATTATCAGAAAACCAAGCTGGGTTCAGAAAAGATTACTCAACAGTAGATCATATTTTCTCATTACATAGCCTAATTGAAATGACAAAAATTAAGAAAAAAATGAGTTTATATTGTGCTTTTATCGATCTGTCTAAAGCCTTTGATAGCGTCTGGAGAGTTGGACTATGGAGAAAACTTTTAGAAATAGGAATTAAAGGACGGGTCCTCCACCTAATAATGAACATGTATAATGGAATAAAATCGTGTGTATCTCTTGGGGGTAGGTGCTCTCCTTCCTTCTCATGTGAAATGGGTGTAAGGCAAGGAGAGAACCTATCACCAATACTGTTCTCGATCTACCTCAATGACCTTGAAACATATTTATATGACATGGACCAGAAGGGTATTGCGTTAGCTGACCTAAATGAAACCACATTTCATGAACATATCAAAATAATGTGCCTGTTGTATGCCGACGACACCGTCCTACTGGCTGATAGCCCAAAGGAATTGCAAAATATGTTAAATGCATATGCCGCTTACTGTGAAAAATGGAAGCTGACAATTAATAACAGCAAAAGCAATATTGTGATATTCGGTCACGATAGAAATTCCAAAATCAATTTCACAATTAATGATCAACTAATTGAAGTAAAAAAAGAATATAGATATCTAGGTGTGATCTTTTCAAATAATGGTTCTTTTGTAGCCGAAAAGAAAAGGAGATGTGATGAAGCCAAACATGCTATGTTTTCTATTATTTCCAAAGCTAGAAAATGGAAGCTCCCTTTGACGTGTATTATCGAACTCTATGAAAAAACGGTTATACCAATATTGACATACGGCTGTGAAGTGTGGGGAGTGGCCAACAATGAAATAATTAAGCGCACTGAATTATGGTTCCTCAAATTTGTATTAAAACTTAAAAAATCAACACCGACGGCGATGATTTATGGAGAAACAGGCTTACTACCGATAACGAGTAAAATTAAAAGTAGAATATTAAACTATTGGTCACGACTAGTGAGCGGAAATCAAACTAAAATATCTTATATCTTGTATGCCACTATACACAACATGATAAACCGACACAAAACTGGTCTCGGTTGGATCCGCTATATACAAACTACACTCAATTATATCGGATTGTCGCATATCTGGTTGTCCCATAATATTATAAGGGAAAACTGGTTTCGTCAGACAATCAAAGTGAAGCTAAGAGATGAATATATACAGGAATGGCAAACCATAATTAATTCCTCTGACAAATACCAATTCTATAGAATGATCAAAAACGAATTTGAAGAAGAAATTTACCTTCTAAAGCTCCCAACAAACGAAGCATTATCGTTGTTGCGATTCCGCACGCGAAATCATCGATTGGCAATTGAAACGTCAAGTTGGAAAAACTTTCCCACCAGTAACACGTGCACGTTATGTGGAAAGTCTATTGGAAGCGAATACCACACACTACTGATATGTGAGAGTCTCAACGATACCAGGGTTAAATTTATTCCGCGATACTATTATACACACCCAAATGACGATAAACTCATCTCACTTATGAAAAACAATAAATCTCAGGTGCTGCACAATGTCTATCGTTTCATAAAATTAATAAATGAAAAAATAATGACCAGCAGTATAGTATAGATGTATATCGACATTCCTTTATTTGATTAGTCACAAAATGAGACCCATACACCCCCCCCCCAACCCCACAAATATACTGAGTGCCCAATGTGGGAAATGGACCATCGGACGGTCCGCGTGAGTTTACAGAGATGTACCCGCACCATCGGTGCAACCCTGCAGGTAGTGGTGAACTCGCACCGCATAAATCGGTGTAAGTAAGGCAGGTAGAATGTTAAAGTGGCATATAGCTGACGTGATTCCTTTTTGAAGATTATATGATACAATATACACTTGAACTTGAACCGAAGACTATGATTTAATTTTACATAATACCATGTCGTGTCACTTTAATCACTGCCTCGATTGTATACGGCTACATTGAACAAAATGGTCCATGTATACATGTGCATTTAATATTGTGATCTCTCCGGGAACCAAGCTTATAATACAGTAACCATAAAGACATCATTATATAATACAATACCCAGAGACAGTATATATACAACAGTCCATGGTGATAAGAGTATCCAAAATAAAGTCGTATACGTTATTGGTTTAAAGATTTATACTTTTAAAATTCACTCACTCACCAATAACCAAGCGTGTCCATCGGCTGTCAGCACAGACTGCAATCGACGATTACCGAAAACAGAAAGACCCGGCCCCGAGAGATCACACACCGACCGAAATAACCCCGTGAAAATTCGACTAAATCGTGCGTTTATAGCTGTCTGAATCATCGATGCGATGAGAGCGATAGATTGCCTGCATATGCCCCCGCCCAGCCTGATGTGATTGTGTGTCTCGGTGAGTGGTGTCATCCCGATAGGCTGTATAATATAGTTATCCGTTATCAATCAATTAAACCTTTGATGACTGGATGCTCGCTCGGCGAGACCATCCAGCTGTGAAAGGATGATTGGCCAGTTAAAGTGACACAATAGACCCGTTCGCCTTATTTGTATCACAAAGTACCCGATCGACATTAATCACATACTTATGAATTATATATATATGTATATAAACTACACAACAATATATATTGTATTTTTTGGAAGATCTAATTTATAGAACTAAGCATTAACAATAAGTTTTGTGGAATCTCGACTAATGGGTCAATTCAAACATCCAGGTGTTGTCAACATGTTCGATATGAGCTTCTCCCCTGAATAATACGTGTACATTCCTATATACAACAGAGTTCTGTGTCAAAACTGATCCATGCATTAATTACACTAAAGAGGAAATGTGATGAGATTGTCTCAGACCTGTGCACGTCAAACATATATGACCATATATATATATATATTATATCAAAAGTTTCTCCCATATTAGGATCAGAATGGCTTGATGTGTCACTTTTACAGTCTCTCTCAATGTATAATAAGGATAATGTTATGCATCCAAATGACGAAAAATCACCATACACCTCGAGATACCTATAACACGTCGGGTATTATGTATATATATTTCATTACATGTATTTCACTTTATTATTTTTTCTCAAATACTGTATTGTATATATGGTTTAATGAGAATAAACATATTTGATTTGAATGGGTGTATGTTTTCATAGGGTGTTGTATGGTTATGGGCAATGTGTATATGCACATGAAATGACTGCACAGTCATTGTTGAAGTGTACATGCATACCTAGAGTACACTTTGATGGTCATTGGCGGCTAGTGTATATAGCGAGTGACCTCGTGGTGATGGGCGAGATGTATATGTTTATATGCAAGGTATATTGTATTGTCATTGGTGGTGTGTACAAGCATACAGTGAATATCTGAATTCTCATGGAGAGGGTGTATATCTATACAGCGAGTGGCTGAATTGTCACGATTGAGCGGTATTGTCTGTATTTTCTGAATTGTACGAATGGCTGTGTGTGCGGGTATTGGTATATCTAGAAGGGCTGTATGGCCATTGATGAGGTATATATATACACATGAAGTGACGCTGTGGTCATGGGTGAGGTGTATATGTACATAGGTATGGTAAAATTAATGGCGGGGTGAATTGATATACAAGGAGTGACTATGATCACGAGTGTGGTTTATGCGTATACAGAGAGAGGCTGAATTGTCATGGGTCAGGTCTATATGCAAGTCTGGAGTGTATGAATGGCCGTATGCGCGGTACGAGACATTGATATATCTAGAGGTGATGTAAGGCTACTTTTGTGAGGTCTATATGTATATACCTGGAGGACACTATAGTTTTGGGTTGGGTGTGTATGTATATCTTGAGTGGCTATATGGCCACGGGTGTCGCAAATATGTATATATACAGGGAGTGAGACTGTATGACCACTGGTGAGGCAAATATGTATTCAAAAAGTGATGTATGATCATGGACGTAGCGAACATGTATGGAGTGACTATGGTCATCGGTGAGGTGTATATGTATATATTTAGTGGTTGTATAGCTATGCATGTGGCAAATAAATATACATGGAGTGACTGTATGGCCTATGGTTAGGCGAATAGGTATACAAGAGGTTACTTTGTGTTCATATATGTAGTGAATATGTATACAGGTCATGTGAGGTGTATGAGTATTCCTGGCGTGTCTGCATGGTTATTCATGGCTATAGGGCCACGCGTTGGTGTATGGGTAAACGCAATTGTATGTCTATACAGTGAGTGGCACATGTCCATTTACGTGGTAGTCATGTATATATGGAGTGACTGCTTGATCATGTGTGATTTGTACTGGTGCACCTTTGTGTGACCATCGCTTTCCACAATAACTCAAGGATATGTTAATCGATAGGGGTAATATCAGAGTGTTCTCCACATTAATTGCGTTTTATATGCAATGTGAAGAAAACGGTTTTCCTGACAATAGTTTATAAGTTAATAATTTTTTATGCTAATAGGCCAGAGTAGCCACATAATATGATACCTTTCAGTTCAGTTTCAACGTTATGTTCGTTTCCGTTATAAAAAATGAACAGAATCCCAAAAGAGGTGTTCGGCAAAATCCATACTGCATCCCTTAAAATGAATTTGTCGTACCTCATAAGGTTTTCTGGGACAACCATAATATAAGATTAAGTTGTCAGTTGATTAAGTAGCATGTTTAATAACCAAGTGAGTCACAATTTGCTACCATTTCGGAACAGCAGAGAACAGTGTTCGGAATATAAACTTTTTACCAAATTTGGTTGCCATTTTGCAAGTCATCTTGAGTAATATTGTCTAAATACCAGACTATGCCATATTTAAGGCATATCAAAATAAAAGAACCTTTGATACTAAAGATAGTTCCATTCTACTTGACACAAATGGTCCAAACATGAAAAGTGATTTTTTTTGCCGACTTTGATGTTGTTTGTGATAGAAAAATCACATAATTCTGGTAATTGCAGAATAGTAAATAGTAAAAATTAATCAAGGTGCATGAGAAATGTTGGTATTCAATGCATATAAGACAGAATAGTCATTTGTGTACATCATCACAACGTGTAAGCGGTTGCATGGCAAGCTGGGATAATAATTACCATTTTCCATATTTTGGCGGCCATTTTGACAGCCATTTTGAGCCAAAGTGACACTTTTGGTACCATTGAGTTAGAATATCAATAAGATATAGAATGCATCACTTACATTGCAAAGTTCTTCCCACGTCTTGGTGAAATACGACCGGAATCCCAAAGGGGATCTTTTGTGAAATGTTATACCGCGTTTTGTAAACTCGAATTTTTGAGTCATCGGAAGGGGTGTGGACCCCACGAACAGCATATTTGATTGCTGCAATGGTCAGTTAATATGCTATATACAAAATAAAGTTACAATTCTCAACCAGTTCCAAACCACAGAAACTTATCTTAAAAGTATTAGTTAAAAACGTAAAAATTCCACTAATTTATAAAACTCGTTTTATCAATTCCGCTTTAAACCGGGGACGAGTTGTAGATCCTCTATTTTTAAATACAAAGATAATTTCCTTTATGTATCTGAAACACCTTTCCATTTCACAAATTGTTGGTTATTACCACACATGTACACGTCTGTGTTTATTACACACACCTGACATTCAGTATGCCTGTTATATCCTTATTATTGAAACACCTTCCCATTTCACAAATTGTTCGGGTGCAGAATTAGGGCGCTGTTCAAAATAGGTGTGTAGCTATTAGCATGATAGCATGCATTGCGAGAATTGAAGCATTCAAATATACCAACGTGACCAGTTTCCTTCTTATATTTCATATGTTCGCTCTGTGTGAATACCAGGCAGTTTATTCAAACATAGGATACCATGATCCAGTGCTGATTGATTTAACATAGGATACAACGCTACAGTGTTTGATTGATTTTAAGAAATCGTAGCTCAGGATTGACACAGTTTGATCAACATTACCAAATATTGTGATTCTCTGACAGTTCACCACGGCACACTCTACACAATGGAGCTGTTACTCAAAGCATAGGATTGTGACACAATGCAGCTGTTACTCAAAGCATAGGACTGTGACACAATGGAGCTGTTACTCAAAGCATAGGATTGTGACACAATGGAGCTGTTAATCAAAGCATAGGATTGTGACACAATGGAGCTGTTACTCAAAGCATAGGATTGTGACACAATGGAGCTGTTACTCAAAGCATAGGATTGTGACATAATGGAGCTGTTACTCAAAGCATAGGATTGTGACACCATGGAGCTGTTACTCAAAGCATAGGATTGTGACACAATGGAGATGTTACTCAAAGCATAGGATTGTGACACAATGGAGCTGTTACTCAAAGCATAGGATTGTGACACAATGGAGCTGTTACTCAAGGCATAGGATTGTGACACAATGTAGCTGTTACTCAAAGCATAGGATTGTGACACCATGGAGCTGTTACTCAAAGTATAGGATTGTGACACAATGGAGCTGTTACTCAAAGCATAGGATTGTGACACAATGGAGCTGTTACTCAAAGCATAGGATTGTGACACAATGGAGCTGTTACTCAAAGCATAGGATTTTGACACCATGGAGCTGTTACTCAAAGCATAAGATTGTGACACCAATACTCTACACAATGGAGCTGTTACTCAAAGCATATGATTGTGACACCATGGAGCTGTTACTCAAAGCATAGGATTGTGACACAACGGAGCTGTTACTCAAAGCATAGGATTGTGACACCATGGAGCTGTTACTCAAAGCATAGGATTGTGACACCATGGAGCTGTTACTCAAAGCATATGATTGTGACACAATGGAGCTGTTACTCAAAGCATAGGATTGTGACACAATGGATATGTTACTCAAAGCATAGGATTGTGACACCAATACTTTGAAGTGGAGTATGAGATGATTTATCCTGAAAGAAGTTTCATCAATTTTACTTTCTTGTAGAATTCGTTGTCGTCTCCACTCTCTTATCCACTCTCTTCTTGGAAGGATACAGCTGACTATTTAATTTAAAGTGAAAAATATATGTTATCACAATGTTTACATAATTTCAAAAAAATACAACTAATTTAACCTCGCGAACTTGTTAACAGTTCGGTTCTCTAAACGTAAACAAACAACTCAAATGTGCGGTTACTCGTAATTACGTGGCATGTTATCTGCGCAATCTAACACAATAGTTAGACCGTAAGATATCACCGTTTCCGATAAATGTAGAATAGTAATTCATTCTTTAAAACTGGTTTTAGTCAAAACTGTCAGTTAATGTTTCTATGATGTTCATAATAAAATATTATTTATACAAATTTAGGTTTTTATATTTTTACACATGTAGGTTTTTGTTTCATAAAACATTATGCTGAACACAGTTTTCACTTATTTTCTCTCTTTATAACAGCACTGGTGTTTCCATATCAAAATCATGGAGTCTGGATGCATGTTGTTCCACAATCTCTGAAGCGCAATAACCACCCCGAGTTAAGTGGTCCTGATGATTTGCTGATGTACGAGTGTATGTGCAAACTACAAATGTATATAGTTCTTTCCTCACACGCGAGTGGATTCCCCCATCGTTAAAATTTGGTATTATTGTTCTTCTATAAAAGGGAGAACAGAAGCCACCGACACTCCCTGATAGCTATAGAGCCATATTAGTCTGGTCGATAACAGGTTTGACCTAGAAAAATTTGCACTAAGTTGGTTTGTATACCATTTTGAACAGAAAGCTCTCCTCTATAACATATCCAAAATCCGCTAAAATCCGCTTTGAGCCTTTTTTGTAATTCAAGATGGCGTCCAAGATGGCTGCCATTTTCCTATAAGTCAGCTTGATGCAATTATAGTGAGAACCTCTTGTCATATGTATACACATATACACATTTTAATGAAGCTAAGACATCACGCCACCGTTATGTGCCAAAATTGGAACACCCCGTCCAAGATGGCCGCCAAAATGGCGACCGGAAGTGGAATTTTTACGTGTTTTACTAATATCTTTAAGATAAGTTTCTGTGGTTTGGAACTGGTTGAGAATAATGACCTTATTTTGTATTTAGCATGTTAACTGACCATTGTAGCAACGAAATAAGCTATTCGTGTGGTCCACACCCTTCCGATCACTCAAAAATTCGATTTTACAAAACGCGGTATAACATTTCACAAAAGATCCCCCAAGATTATAATCATATTTCATCAAGAAGTGGCAAGACCTGTGCAATGTAAGTGATCCATTCTATATCTTATTGGTATTCGAACTCAATTGTACCAAAATTGTCACTTTGGCTCGAAATAGCTGCCAAAATGGCCGCCAAAATATGGAAAATGGTAAATTATTATCCCAGCGTGCCATGCAACCGCTTACAAGTTGTGATGATGCACACAGTTGACTATTCTGTCTCATATTGCTTGAGTAATAACATTTCTGATGCACCTTAGGTATTTGTTACTATTTTAACCACATAAAATACCAGAATTATTCGAATTTTTCTGTCACAAACCTGATATCAAAATCGGCAAAACAATCGCAATCAAAGCAATATGGATTTTGCCAAAAGCTTCCTTGTTTTTGAACGGAAATGGGCAGAACGTTGAAACGGAACTAAGAGGGATCATATTATGTGGCTATTCTGGCCAATTAGCATCAACATTGATCAACTGAATACAGTGTGTATGTCTGTTGACTGGATGGTCATAGGCGATGTGAGTAGGTATACATGGAGTTGTTGTATTCATGAATGATGTGAATAGTTATACAATGTATGATTATATGGTCATGGATGGGATGTCCATAGTGAGATGTATAGGTATATAAGGAGTAGCTGTATGGTGATGTGTGATGTGAACATGTTTACAGTGAGTGGCTGTCTGGTCTTTGAAGTGGTGTATGGTCATAACGAGATCAGCTACACTGTCCTGTATGTATATATGGAGTGACTGTGTGATCAGGGGTGGGCTGTACATATGTACATTGGGTGGCTGTATTGTAATGGGTGAGTGTATATGTATACATATGTTGGGTGTATGGCAATGAATGGGTGTATGTTTTCATAGGGTGTTGTATGGTTATGGGCAATGTGTATATGCACATGAAATGACTGCACGGTCATTGTTGAAGTGTATATGCATACCTAGAGTACACTTTGATGGTCATTGGCGGCTAGTGTATATAGCGAGTGACCTCATGGTGATGGGCGAGATGTATATGTTTATATGCAAGGTCTATTGTATTGTCATTGGTGGTGTGTACAAGCATACAGTGAATATCTGAATGCTCATGGAGAGGGTGTATATCTATACAGCGAGTGGCTGAATTGTCACGATTGAGCGGTATTGTCTGTATTTTCTGAATTGTACGAATGGCTGTGTGTGCGGGTATTGGTATATCTAGAAGGGCTGTATGGCCATTGACGAGGTATATATATACACATGAAGTGACGCTGTGGTCATGGGTGAGGTGTATATGTACATAGGTATGGTAAAATTAATGGCGGGGTGAATTGATATACAAGGAGTGACTATGGTCACGAGTGTGGTTTATGCGTATACAGAGAGAGGCTGAATTGTCATGGGTCAGGTCTATATGCAAGTCTGGAGTGTATGAATGGCCATATGCGCGGTACGAGACATTGATATATCTAGAGGTGATGTAAGGCTACTTTTGTGAGGTCTATATGTATATACCTGGAGGACACTATAGTTTTGGGTTGGGTGTGTATGTATATCTTGAGTGGCTATATGGCCACGGGTGTCGCAAATATGTATATATACAGGGAGTGAGACTGTATGACCACTGGTGAGTCAAATAGGTATACAAGAAGTGATGTATGATCATGGACGTAGCGAACATGTATGGAGTGACTATGGTCATCGGTGAGGTGTATATGTATATATTTAGTGGTTGTATAGCTATGCATGTGGCAAATAAATATACATGGAGTGACTGTATGGCCTATGGTTAGGCGAATAGGTATACAAGAGGTTACTTTGTGTTCATATAAGTAGTGAATATGTATACAGGTCATGTGAGGTGTATGAGTATTCCTGGTGTGTCTGCATGGTTATTCATGGCTATAGGGCCACGCGTTGGTGTATGGGTAAACGCAATTGTGGCTGCGTGGTAATGGTTGGGGTGTATGTCTATACAGTGAGTGGCACATGTCCATTTACGTGGTAGTCATGTATATATGGAGTGACTGCTTGATCATGTGTGATTTGTACTGGTGCACCTTTGTGTGACCATCGCTTTCCACAATAACTCAAGGATATGTTAATCGATAGGGGTAATATCAGAGTGTTCTCCACATTAATTGCGTTTTATATGCAATGTGAAGAAAACGGTTTTCCTGACAATAGTTTATAAGTTAATAATTTTTTATGCTAATAGGCCAGAGTAGCCACATAATATGATACCTTTCAGTTCAGTTTCAACGTTATGTTCGTTTCCGTTATAAAAAATGAACAGAATCCCAAAAGAGGTGTTCGGCAAAATCCATACTGCATCCCTTAAAATGAATTTGTCGTACCTCATAAGGTTTTCTGGGACAACCATAATATAAGATTAAGTTGTCAGTTGATTAAGTAGCATGTTTAATAACCAAGTGAGTCACAATTTGCTACCATTTCGGAACAGCAGAGAACAGTGTTCGGAATATAAACTTTTTACCAAATTTGGTTGCCATTTTGCAAGTCATCTTGAGTAATATTGTCTAAATACCAGACTATGCCATATTTAAGGCATATCAAAATAAAAGAACCTTTGATACTAAAGATAGTTCCATTCTACTTGACACAAATGGTCCAAAGATGAAAAGTGATTTTTTTTGCCGACTTTGATGTTGTTTGTGATAGAAAAATCACATAATTCTGGTAATTACAGAATAGTAAATAGTAAAAATTAATCAAGGTGCATGAGAAATGTTGGTATTCAATGCATATAAGACAGAATAGTCATTTGTGTACATCATCACAACGTGTAAGCGGTTGCATGGCAAGCTGAGATAATAATTACCATTTTCCATATTTTGGCGGCCATTTTGACAGCCATTTTGAACCAAAGTGACTCTTTTGGTACCATTGAGTTAGAATATCAATAAGATATAGAATGCATCACTTACATTGCAAAGTTCTTCCCACGTCTTGGTGAAATACGACCAGAATCCCAAAGGGGATCTTTTGTGAAATGTTATACCGCGTTTTGTAAACTCGAATTTTTGAGTCATCGGAAGGGGTGTGGACCCCACGAACAGCATATTTCATTGCTGCAATGGTCAGTTAATATGCTATATACAAAATAAAGTCACAATTCTCAACCAGTTCCAAACCACAGAAACTTATCTTAAGAGTATTAGTTAAAAACGTAAAAATTCCACTTCCGGTCGCTATTTTGGCGGCCATCTTCGACGGAGAGTTCCAATTTTTTACTTAAATATGGCGTTATGTCATAGCTTCACAAAAATGTGTACATTTGTATACATATGACAAGATGTTCTCACTATAATTGCATCAAGCTGACTTATAGGAAAATGGCAGCCTTCTTGGACGCCATCTTGAATTACAAAAAATGTTCAAAGCGTTTTTTAATGAATTTTGGATATGTTATAGAGGAGAGCTTCCTCTTCAAAATGGTATAAGAACCAACTTAGTGCGATTGTTTTCTAGGTTGACCCTAAAATTGGAGTTTATCGACCAGACTATATCTCTGCTATACCAGTATGCATCTTTCAAAACAGAATGTGTATTGCTTTGAAAGAGGATTTTTTCCGATATACGCTAAGATTATTTTGTGTGTTTTTGGACATTTTCTGCAAAACTGTTTATTATTTGTGAGATTTGAGAAATTTTATCTTGTCATCGATTGTCACCCAATACAGTTATTCTACTGAAGCATCACATCCTCATAGAAAAATATCAGAGCATATATGTCCACCACCTTCCACCTGGTCGCAGTAGTGTGCGAGACAATTGCGACAAAGGAAAATGGGCCACTTTACTCTAGATGCATACTTTTAACATTGAATGAGGATCTATTGAATTTTCATTGGCCTGAGACCCCCATTAATGCAGGAAGTGATTGCTTAAAGTGTCTCGCGATCTCAGGGATGCAGCTAGAGAATCTCCCGTATGGGGGTGTCATCCTTGCAATTCCAAACTTCACCCCTCCTCAAAACACACTGAAATGTTCAAGTCAGAGAATTTTAATTTGCAACCCAGCCCCCAAATCACCAAGGAGAGAATTCTTCAGTTTGAACATGACTAGGTGTCCACCACGTGGACATGTTTCATATTAATTAACACGGTTGATTTGTGAATTTTTCGATAGTCGACTTTTCCCACATTCAATTGGTATTCATTCGAGCATGTGCACTCCCGATATCAATAGTTATATTTTCTCAAAGTTTCATCACAATCTGATTACCAGATCTGAACATATTCTCAAAAAATATCGGGGGGGGGGTACTTTTTTAGGCGTTTAAATGTTAAGGGAATATAATAACGAACACTCATTTATAGAGATACAACATTTATTGACAACGAATGAATCAAAACATCGATCGAGGACCTGTAGAAAGCAAATCTTCATATTCCTTCCAGGGAGCTTTAGCCTAGACTCAGTAGGTGGTGTGGCGCATCATATAGGCCAACATAAGCCGCCTGGCGATTACGATCCTAATTCCCTAATTCGAATGTAATTGACGCGAGGTTACACTGAAAAAACAATCCGTGTCACCACCATCGCAAGTGTGTCGGGGCGACCTACTTGCCCATAATATTCCGACACACTTAGCATATTTTATCACAATGTGTGTTAATGTGTCAGATAACACGGCTCTTTTTTCTCATATTGGCTCAGATGTGTCAACTGTTTTTAGTAAAGCTCGCTAGTGTGTCATATCGCTCGATCCCGTGTCATCTGAACCATTCCAATTATTTCGAAGAACCACATCTTGATTTTGTGATACAGAGAGAACAGATATATTTTATTATGGAAATGCACAACTGTTCCAAATAAAATATATTTTGTAGGTACGTGCACCAGATGATCCAATGGGAATTTCCCTTGAGTAACAAATAACTTTTTTTCCCCATAGAATACCAGGATCTAATAGTAATTGGAGACACGATTGCCTTACTGTTATTTAAATAGTCTTAGTATATATGAGTATATATATAATGGACAGGTCAACCATTTTTAGTGCCGTACTGGTATATGTATATATGTCGTAAAAAATGAGAATTATGTGCGTCGGAATATACATTATATATCCTATAGGATTGAGGGTAGGATTAATGACGAAATAACGGAGATATTTAAAGAAGTGTTTAAAGAGCGTTTCCCAAACCCCCACCATGCCCACCACACAATAAGATACTTTGACGTATGTCGCCCACCCGCACAGACACCCATCCACCCACACAATAAGATATGCATTAAAAGTTAAATTCTTGTTGCACCAACGAAATTAGACACAAACACAAAGAGGCGCAATACTGTCGTATCTATGTGACAGCGTTCTAGTATGCCAGCGTTCCTGTCCCGATGTTGCACCAGCGTTTCAGGTGCCTGATTATTGTTCAATTTCGCGTTAAATGAAACTAACTTATGAGAAAGCAAATAGGTAAAACTGTAATCTGGACAAGTGACGACTTTACAGACAACCAAAAATAATTCCACGTTGGGGCCTACATGTATGGCCGACTAACCGTCGGACTATCGAACCGTCGGACCATTGAACCATATGACTATCGAACCCTCAGGCTATTGAACCCTCGGACTATTGAACCCTCGGGATATTGAACCATCGGACTACTGAACCGTCGGACTATCGAACCCTCGGACTAAACGGTCGGACAATCGAACCCTCGGAGTATTGAACCCTCGGACTATCGAATCCTCGGACTGAACCGTCTGACTATCGAACCCTTAGACTATTAAACCGTCGGACTATTGAACCGTCAGACTATTGAACCGTCGGACTATTGAACCGTCGTACTATCGAACCCTCGGACTATTGAACCCTCGGGATATTGAACCATCGGACTACTGAACCGTCGGACTATCGAACCCTCGGACTAAACGGTCGGACAATCGAACCCTCGGAGTATTGAACCCTCGGACTATCGAATCCTCGGACTGAACCGTCTGACTATCGAACCCTTGGACTATTAAACCGTCGGACTATTGAACCGTCAGACTATTGAACCGTCGGACTATTGAACCGTCGTACTATCGAACCCTCGGGCTATTGAACCCTGGGACTAATAATCCCTCGGATTTTTGAACCCTCGGACTATTGAACCCTCGGGCTATTGAACCATCTGACTGCTGAACCGTCTCACTATCGAACCCTCGGACTGAACGGTCGGACAATCGAACCCTCGGAGTATTGAACCCTCGGACTATCGAATCCTCGGACTGAATCGTCTGACTATCGAACCCTTTGGCTATTGAACCGTCGGGCTATTGAACCGTCGGACTATTGAACCGTCGGACTATTGAACCGTCGGACTATTGAATCGTCGTACTATCGAACCCTTGGATTATTGAACCGGCGTACTATCGAACCCTTGGAATATTGAACCGTCTGACTATTGAACCAAAACAACCAAATAATAATTAATATTTTTCAAATGCTCAATGAGGGCTCTTACTTGCTAAAACCGAACAGTATTTCCCGCATTCACCAGGGGGGGGGGGGGGGGGGGTCAGGAACTAAATTACGTATACAAGGTGGAAATTTTGTGTTTTTCAGTTTTTTCCACCCAGGTCTGGGGGACACCCACCCGGGACCGTAAGTTTTTTCCACCCAGGTCTGAGACACCCACCCCCAAAATTGATGAAAATCTTTTAAATGCTACTAAATAATGTGTTGCTGGCAGGGTAAGAGTCTCTCATTGTGTCTGCACTGGAACTCAGAGAACGCTGATCAAGTACTTCCACAAAAAATAAACAAACAAAGCACATGGCTGAAAAATATGCCAACAAAACCAGTGACAAAACCTTTAAAAACCCAAATATTTATGGTTATAAAGGTAAAATACCCACTTTAACAGGATAGTTGTATCCCTTATTAGCAATAGGTTAAAACATGTGCATTTGTAAAGTAAAAACACCATCAATTTGATTAAATAAACACAGTTCCAGTCCTCTCCATATGGGAAATCACTGGTGTGCAATGAGGAGCTCCCCTTAAAATCATTCTAGGCGAGTGGCGAGTAGCTCTCCTACACAATGTCGAGGCGAGTAGTATGCCAGCAGGAGATGCCGAAGGCCTGAGTTGGGTGAGAGTACGGGAGGGGGTCAGGAGGCCTCCCCCTGATATTTTTGAAAATTAGATGCTCTGAGATTGAATCTGGAGCCCTTTAATGCTCCAATCAGTGAACAACACGTTATTATGTGAATTGAGTCACTGTAGTCATGTATCGACATCGACCATGTACTTCGACCACGTGGTTACTGTCTTTATCGTTTATTTAATATCTTGACTGATATCATTAATATAAACAAATGAGGCCAACGGTTTTTCGGCTTTTTGACAGCAAATCAATCTAATGGGTCATACATTACCGATATTTATTTAAAAGTACTAGGGATTCCAGTGGGATTTCAAGGAATGAGGGAACCCAGAGTTATCGACAATATTTTATTGAACCACGTGGTCTCTCTGTTTGTTGTGCATAAAGTGTATTGCCGATGTGAATCGGAATCAGTTCGATTTTGAATTAATTCCTCGATCTATTTGAGTAAATAGCGCATATAATAAAAAGAAAACCTTCGTGTTTTGAGTCAATACCGGAATTACCTCATTCGTGGTCACAGTGAGATACTGGAATCATCACTCGTGGCCTAAAAGCCACTCGTGATGATTCCAGTATCTCACTGTGACCACTCATGAGATACTTCCGGTATTCACTCAAAACACGCAGGTATCCTAATAAGTTTTAAAAGCCACGATAAACTATGAGAAAAGATGAGAATGGATTTTATTTTTCATTGCAATGTTTTTCCTCGACCAAAACCGGACCCACCCCATGGTTTCAACTGTTAAAGAGAGAAATTGTGGACAAAAATTAAATTATAGAGCCCCCCTCACTTGTATAAGGTTGTAGCATGCACTACTATATGAATCTGATTGTTTCAATTCATTTTGAAGCTGTAATTTGTCTTAGAAATAATTTTGGAAAAAATTTCATGACATCAGAAAAAATCGACATTCCGGGCTCGGGGACACCCACTCACCCGGTCCTTGTATCCTGTAATTATTTTCCGACCCCCCCCCCCCTGCATTCACTTTTAAATCGCGTGTAAACGAAATTACTCGAAATTTATCAAGAATTTTTTTTGAAATTTGGTACAAGCTACTATTGTGAAACATTGTTTAAGATCTGTCATCTAGGTGGAAATTATAACCCCATTTACTATACTTTGATGACATGAAAAATATGTAAACATTTTGCTATTTTCCGGTACAAAGAACTTCTTTAAGATATGACTTTTTCAACAGAGTAGTTCATCCATATTAACATATCTGAAGATTATGAGAGGACATCTAATTTTTCTTAATTCAAGGAATTACATAATTATTTTCATGTATAGAAAGGCAAACACCCATAAATAACATTATATATTTAAGAATGTTCATGCCATGCCTGCTGATCAATACAACTTTGGGCTAAGATGGGTTTTAGGTCATAGCCACATCCCCAACTGACAACTGTGACCAGGTATCTCTAATACTGTGACCTATTTCTAATTGATTACTACTCCCTGCTTGAGTGGACCAGAGTGCATATCAACATTTGTTTTAATTGGACTCAATTATTTGTGGCTGCTCTATTCTTCATTGTAATACATGCATATTATATCATGCAATTCAAAATTTAGCTTATTTTTTAAGTTCTTGGTACATGAAGGGGAAAACAGAAAATAATAGTTTAAACCCTTCAAATGTATTAAAATCCATATTTTGTGTCTTCACTTAACTATGGTGCACATTATATACACAATGAAGATGAGCATATGTTAAATTTAAGTCTGCTCATCAGATAAATAAAATAATTCTTTGATGAAAATCTGATGCAATTTTGCTTGGATTTATGCAAAGCGTGCGTCTCCCCTTAACCCCAGCTGCATTTCCTCCAACAGTTCTGACACAGCTTCATCTGCCACATGATAGTGTTAGCGGAATTATGCGTAGAACTAAACGTCGCAAAATAAAAAAACGTAATTGGGGAACTGTCTTAATACGCATGGAATTAATATAAGTAAATACACATGCATTGAGATCATATCAATAAAACGTACTACGTGCATGATATGCAAGTGAATGGGGGATTGCCACTGACAAACACAATTATGGACGATCGATCGTGCAATTACATATATCGTAGAGAATACAATGTATCAAACCGTAAGGAGTAGAGATCAACTTTGGAGAAACGCAATGGGTTAATTGGTCCAGTCAACTGATTGTGCGGAAACTCACAATTTCGGGAACCTGGGTAACTTTATCACAATTTCAGGAACCTGGGTAACTTTATCACAATTATCATCAACCTGGGTAATTTGATCACAATTTCGGGAACCTGGGTAACTTTATCACAATTTCGGTGTATAAATAATCTCAGCTGCCCTCCGCATTACATAATATATGTTAGTATGTATACTTATCTGTCTCTAATATGGACAAAGTTATTACTCTACTGTTTATTTATATTTATTCATGTCCTTGAAAGCTATCTTAAGATAAATGGTTACCTGCTTTAAGCGCGAAATATTCTCTATTGATAATAATCCATGTAGTTTCTCTCTAGTGGGATTCTCCCAATAGTATTTCGGAATATAACGTTCACGTATATCATTGTATTTATCACAAATAAGGAGAAAGTGGTATTCGTCACCCACTTCGGAATTGCACGCAGGACAATTTTTTTTGGTCATTTTTCCTCCACCTTTTCATTCAATTGGTAGCCTGTGGTTAGCCGTCCTTATCTTGATCAGCTGTTGCCAAAGATGTTTAGGTAAATACAATAAATATTTACAGAAGTCAGAATGTGATTTCATTTTACTGTAAAGTACTGCCCTAGACGAATATGACATTGATATATCATTAAACAGTTTGAGCCAGTGCTGCTCTATCAAGAGTGATTTAACATTGCGAATCTCCGCTTGAGTTAGTGACGACTGCATTTCCCAGTTAGCCTTTAAATTCAACTCGCATATAGTTTTCTCAACCAAACCAAGCCATTTAAAGTCACCTGCCTTATCTGGATTTGCATCGTATATAAGTTTAACAAGAAGACACATGTTTTTTGCCAGTTCTGACCCTTCACTGGATACCAATTTTGACCAGTAAGAAAGAATTTTACATTTTATTTCTATGATTAAGGGGTGTCTACCAAGTTCCCCGTATATCATATAATTGGGTGTACTATATTTCATTCCGAGTATTATCTTACAAAATTTCATATGTAGCGATTCCATACTGTGTACTTTCTCAATACACCATACCTCACTGCCATATAACAATATTGGTATAATCATACTATCAAAAAGCTTTTAGGATAAATCTGGTGGCAGACAAAGTTTTCCCACCCTATTTAGTAGGCCATACATCGCCCTAGTGGCTATTTCAACGGAACGCTTAATAGAGCTACAAAATCTGCCCGTATAGAATTTTTTTACACCAAGATATACAAATTCTTTGACAACATCTAATTCAATTCCTCTGAAGGTGAATATTGGCCTATACTTTGGCCATTTCTTACAAAAAATCATCATTTTTGTTTTGTTTGTATTAACCGTGAGTTTCCAGCTCTCAGCATAGTCTGCGAATGCTTGTAGCGCGCGATTCATATCGTCCTCGGTTTCCGCGAACAAGGCTCTATCATCAGCATAAAATAGACAGAGAAGTTTAATATAAACACCAACATTGTTCACGAACAGTTCATCTTGATAACCTAGGTTTTTTATAACACAATCGTCCATGAATTTAGTGAGATCGCTGATATATAGGGAGAATAAAATCGGCGACATGATCTCTTCCTGAAATAGGCCTATGGTACTTGCGAAGAAATCGGTATGGGTGCCATTACCCTTGACACAAATTTTATTTTACTGTACATGTTTTTAATAAGTTTCAAAATTTTTCCAGTAATTCCAAAGTCAGTCATCTTATGCCAGAGTCGACCTCTGTCGACTAGGTCGAACGCTTTACGAAAGCCAATTAGTGCACAATAAAGCTTGCGTCCTGCAGACAAATGCAGGTTAATAACGTTATGTAGAATAAAGATATTATCAATCGTAGAGTGTCCCTTCCTAAAACCTGTTTGAAATTTACCATTTAAGTCTTCTTCTTCCGAGTAAGCAGTTAGCCGTTTGTTCAAAATCGCAGCGAAGACTTTGGACAAACAACTTAATAACGTTATTCCGCGGTACGAGTCGGGAGTTTTAGGGTTGCCAGCTTTTTTGTAAATTGGTTGAATCATTCCTATAGCCCATTCCGTGGGGAAATACCCTACATTAAGAATGAAGTTGAAACATCGGGTGTATAGTGGTAACATTGAGTCTAGAGTATACTTGATATACTCGTTTAAGATTTTGTCTATCGAGTTCCTTCCATAATTTTTTCCTGGATGTCTTATTCAACTCTCGGAGCCCCTCTATATTAGTAACATTATTATTTTTTCATCCATAAGTTTACGATATCGATAGGCAAACTCGTTTAGTAGTTGTTTATTTTCTAACGTTCTAATACGGTTATATGCGGCTTTTCGTTTATGATATTCTTTTCTTGCAGTTAGACATTCTTTATCGAACCATGCTTTATCGCGTCTCTGATTAGTTCGCTTCTTTTGTTGTTTTACACCCAACGTTTTAGTGGCAGCAGTTAGTAAGACGTTTGATACATAGCAACATAGATTATCTAAGTCAGCGTTATCTAAGACTTGTTTACATGATAGATATTCGATCCGATTTAAAATTGTATTTATTTTCGCTTCATCGATATTTAATTTGAACTCTGGCCATTTTTCTGTGTTCCAGTTCTTTATTTTTACACCATCTTCTTTTGGGTCGGGTTCGTGGTATTTATCTTCCTTATTTTCCAGCGATCGGAGTTTAAGTTCCAGCTCAAGATGTAGTCCACAATGGACATCGCTGAATAAAGATGAAAATTGATTAACTCTGAAGTTTGTTATAGAGTTAAGCAGACCGACGTTTCCAATCATGTAGTCAACAACACTGCGATCGCTCGAAGTTAATTTTCGAGTGATTTTGTCTTCCCCAAATCTCCCATTGATAATTCGTAAACCAATATCACCACATAAGTGCAGAAGTTTATAGCCGTAACTGTTTATTTACCTCTATCTTGGGATACTCGATTTTGAAGAATGAAGGAATTGATTTCCCAATCGTCCTCGCATATCAGTTCTGATTGACCCTCGTTACCCATCAGTTCTAACAAATCAAGAATATCTTGAGTGGGGGGCACCTAAGTCTCGCTCATATTATTTGTTCTCGAATTAAAATCGCCTATCAGGAGTATACTTTCACGATGCCGTTTCAGGTTTCTAATGTCATCTTCGATATGGGTCGACCAGTCGTCGTTTACATATCTCGTACCTTTTGGTGGTACATAAGCTACTCCGAGTAAGATACAACATGTCTGTTGATTGCCATTGATTCGTACCCACACTATGTTTGTGGCTTCCGATTTCACCTCTTCGATGTATATATTCATTTAAATAATGCTTGACGTATATCGCTATCCCACCGCATCTGATATGTCCCCCAATATGCTTCCCCTTCTTACCGCGTATATCGAAATTTGCAATTTTAATATCATCTTCCAGGAATTATTTCGTTTCACTTAAACAAGCTATATCATATGCATCCAACATTTCAACAAATTCTTGGTATTGCAGCCGTTTCTCAAGGCCACATACGTTAAGAGATAAAATGTGTAACTGTTGTGTTCCAGTAAGCATTGACGGACACGGACTCATCGGGAGGACAGCTGAGATAGGAGAAACTGATACCTCTGTTAAACAGCCATAACAAGAAAACCATAATCAGAAATGGTAACGCCCTCAAGATAATATTATTAGTAAAATTTATTGTTTGCACCGCCTCAGAATTCCGTTAAAACAACTAATCCTTCGAATTATTACAAAAAACTACGGCTTATTACTGCAGGTTTCTAATTCACCACACCAGAAGTCTCAAAATGCGGATAAAAAATCGGAGTCATTGTGTTCCCGCCATCAAATCTTCAATGGCCCAGCCATTGTTGATATCTAAACATTGAAAGCGATTAATGCGGTCATAATAGTTACATACTGCAGCTATCAATCCAGCGAGTTTGATATGATTGATAGAACAAACCACTATTATCATGATCGCGTCGTTACTTGTTTAAAATACGTATCAATTGACATATACGCACCCGTTCCCTAATTAAAATCAACATATTTCGACCATTTTAGGGGATCTCCGCGAATTCGGGGAACTCCGAAAATAGATTTCCGCAAACATGGACCTACTGCGAATTGTCACAACATGCCATCTATCAGTTGGTTGAATACTATTTCCCTTTTTACTAAAGTAAATTAACAAGTAAATATCGAATGACGATACATATATTTGTAAACAAGCATTGCAAATAATGTTATTGGGACGAGAAGTCGCAAGACTTACAAACCACTATTATGATCATCATGTCGTTATTTGTTTAAAATACGTATCAATTGACATATACGCACCCGTTCCCTCATTAAACTTAACATATCTCGACCATTTTAGGCGACCTCCGCGAATTCGGGGAACTCCGCAAATATACATCCGCAAACAGGGACCTTCTGCGAAATGTCACAAACGGAAAATAGGAAAAACCAATTATCTATTTATAAAAGCTCCACAGACACACGGCCCATTCGGCGACACACGGCGATCTAACATTTGCCCACCAGAATACACCCGATGGGCGTGAATAACAATTTAACAATTTGTCGTCAATAATGTTAGGTACTGTGTCGCAAAGAACAAACGCATTGTTGTCTGAATATTCTGCCACATCAACAATTGGGTCTTCGTTATCGACCACACCACGGGCTGCTTTTAATGCGTCAGATATTGAATAAGTTTCCATAAATTCTTGTTGGTCAGTGAGAATGTACGAGCTATCTAACATAGAGTTACCTCCCGTTATATCATACATGCGACAGTTATAATCTGTGGGTGGGCGGAATTATTATCGCTGCCAAATCTTCAAGACAATTTAGCATCAGAAAGGTTACTATGACACCCGAGCACGCGATATGGTTCTCCTTATTAACGTCAAAACACACACCAGCACGAAACTTTGTTTTGGGTGCGGTATATGTACCGCCGACAAACACAAAATATGCAGATAATGAATGGTGTAACAATCTTTTACAAGATGTCTTAGAAGTCCGTAGCCATGGGAATGAAATTATCTTGGTGGGCGATTTTAATGCCAGAACTGCACGTCTCAGAGATTTTATATATGACGCTGGCACGGGAATTGACTTCCTGGATAAATTCATGGCTATATGCGACGAATTCTCGTCGACAAATGATATCGATATAACTGCCAGATACTCCGAAGATGCAGGAAAACCTAATTCATATGGGTATCGTCTTATCGACTTATGCACGGGAGGGTCCATCAATATTATGAATGGCAGACTCGGAATGGATCGCGGTATCGGGAAACGCACATGCCGGGACGCGAGCGTAGTCGATTATGCAATCAGTATACCAGACACATTTTCGCTATTGTTCGCGGGTTTGAAATACTAGATTTTTCTAATCTTTATTTTGATGTACATTGCGGATTAAGTATTCAACTAGGTCTAACGGTTGACACACTAGCTCATCGCCCTCAAATGGAATATGGTGGCATTCCGATGAGCAAGAAAAAAAAAAAAATGGGACAAAAATAAAGAAAGGGACTATATGGAAGCGGTACAAAGCAGGCTAAGTACATTTGTAACAACTTTTGATATTACAAATAAAATGGGTTCTACAGATCACATTGAAGCAATGACTCAATCTATCGCATATATTTTGAATACCGCCGCTGAAAAAACGTTTGGAGTAACCTCAAACAAACCTCATTTGAATTTATATCATGATAAAAAGTGGTTCGATGGCGATTGTAAACGCAAGCGAAAATCATTCAACAAGGCCAAGCGGAAATATAATAAGAACCGATCAATAAGCAATAAAGCTAATTTGAAAAATACTAGTAAATGCTACAAGAGAACTATGGACGCAAAAAGAAACAGCATGTTAGACCAATGCGCATGAGATTTGCGAACGTTATCAAAAAATAAACCATCCGAATTTTGGAAATCTCTTAGTAAGTTTACGCAAAATCGAACAGACCATGATATACCCGTGAAACTACTCCGAAGGTGATGACATTACCGATCTTTTAAATCAAATGGATGAATTAAATATGTGTGATGAAATTAACACCCCAATAACCATCGAAGAAATATCTTGTAGTATTAACTCTCTTAAGAATAACACGTCTGCTGGCATCGATAGGGTATGCAATGACTATATCAAATGCACATCGGACATTCTTTTACCGTTTTTTGTTCGCCTGTTCAACCTAATTTAAGATACGGGGTACTTTCCAAGAGACTGGGCAACTGGAATGATAGTACCCTTGTACAAAAATAAAGGCGACAAAACTAACCCGGACTCATATAGGGGTATTACGTTGGTCAGTTGCGTTGGAAAACTATTCACTGGTGTAATCAATAAACGACTTACTGATTTCATCGACCAAACAGGTAAATTGAACGATAATCAATCAGGGTTCAGAAAAGGTCGATCAACTATTGATAATATATTTACATTGTTTTGTATCATACACATTTATTTGAAAGCTAAAAGAAAGCTATTTTGCTGTTTTGTCGACTTTCGAAAAGCTTTTGACACTGTATGGCGACAAGGACTTTGGATGAAATTACTAAGAACTGACATAAATGGCAAGGTCCTCAATATCATCCGTAGTATGTACGATGCTTCAAAGTCCTGCATCTTTAATAATAGTAAACGCCGCGAATGTTTTGCTTGTAAGACTGGAGTGAGACAGGGAGATACTTATCACTTATCACCGTTGTTATTTTCCATGTATCTTAATGATCTAGAAGATTTTCTTGAAAATTGTGCTGTAAATGGCTTAAGTTATCTGGATAGATGTATGCAAGATGAATTGGGCGATTTTCTTAAAGTCTTGTGCATACTCTATGCAGATGACACGGTTATATTTGCCAACAACCCCGAGAATATGCAACGCGCGCTTAATGCTTTCAGTGATTATTCAAGTGCATGGGGTCTACAAGTTAACACAGAGAAAACGAAGTTGATGATTTTCGCTGGGAAATATCTCAATACTAACTATACGTTTACTATGAGTGATGATGAATTGGAAATCGTGAAAGAGTTTCGGTATCTGGGCATTGACTTCTTCTTTAATGGTAGATTTTGTCGAGCGATTAAAAACACACGAACCAGGGCAACCAAAGCAATGTACGGTCTACTGTCGAAGGCCAAAACTTTACACTTACCTGTTGATCTGTCACTCAAGTTATTTGATTATCTTATTCAACCTATTTTGTTGTATGGTTGTGAAGTATGGGGATTTGAAAATACGAAAGACATAGAAGTTGTCCATCTGAAATTTTGTAAATTTCTAACAAGGTATGAAATCTAGTGCACCAAACTACATGGTTTATGGTGATTTGGGGCGATGGCCCATGGAAATTAAAATTAAAAAGCGAATGATCTCTTTCTGGTCCAAATAGGTTGCAAATGACAATAGAGACCGACACCCCTCGAAGATTTACTTTTTACTATTAGCAATGGACGAACGTGGAGAAACACCACCAATAATAGAACGATACAAATCAATTTTATCGGTGACTGGATTCAGTCGAACCTGGGAGACACAAATCCCATTGACTAACTCGATGACAACTAGCCTATACCAGGCGCTAATTAAACAGTTCCATTTGAACTGGAAAAACGATGTTGAGAAATCTACACGTGGTGAGCTGTACATTAAATTGAAACATTTACCTTCCCTATCAGCATATTATAATTTGCCCTTTAGTATTTATATTAGCATACAGAAATTAAGAACTGCTAACCACATATTGGCAATTGAGGCGAGCAAATGGGAAAAGAAGAAAAAGAAAAGCACAATACAAGCCGATAGTGGATTATGCCTCGCCTGTAAACATGAACACGGAGACGAATTTCATTTTATAATGAACTGCACTAAACTGCATGAGCTAAGAACCCGTTACATACCTGAAATTATATGGAAAACTGGCTCCCATGAAGCGTTTTATGACCTTCTCAATGACACCAACGAGAATACAACGAAGAAACTGTCAATTTACATCACGAAGGGGCTTAAGATCAATGAAATTAAATAACACCGCTTTATTAATATTTATACTTGAAGTTGATTGACATTTCCTTGCAGGTTTACACTGGCATTTATGTACTTGCTTTCATGTAGTGACTTCGGTAAAATTAAATTTATTTGTATTACTGTATAATTATGTGCACACAACGTTGTATATATGTTACACATATGTGTCTGAGAATAAACTATTACAACAACAACAACAACATTTCAACTCTATCTCCATTGCATGGTACGGAAATTGAAGACAAATTAACACGGTATATCGGTATAATATTAAAACTAGCTTGTTCTCGTAGTGTAGATATAGGGATCATTCCACGCATATCTACAACGGAATTATCAAACTGACCATCGTCATTGATTTGCGTTATGTCACAATTAGACCCAACTGTATAACTATGGTTTCGATCGTTATAATTACTAAGATATCAATGTTCATCACATGACAAAGGTTTTCCACAAAAATATTCGTTTGAATTACTAGGTATGTTTCACCAGGAAGAATACACTTATGTACTCTTTCTCTATGGCACGTTTGCGCCGAATAGTGGTTTTGACAACCGTTCAATAAACCTCTGTATTTGGAATACACATACATATCATTGCTATTTGCAAGATCAATAGGTGGATGGTTGCACATATAATCAATAATACTATAATTATTCATGTGACATGTAACATTGTTATCCTCTTCCCTATTTTCCACCCTTCTGATTGGCCCATGTCCTGTCACGTGCCGGGCGACAAATCACACTGTCGCCCGCTTTGCCGGGAGACATTGTTTTTGTCGCCCGCCTGATGCTATATTGCAAGAATATCTCCAAACACACACTGCAGTAACTCATCTATTTCACATCACTATACATACTAAAAAATCATAGATCTTATATACCCCACGGATTCGCAATACACGCCAGTTGTGGTGTTTGCTAATTTGCATATATTTTAGTGAACACTAATATTCGAACTTTTAAGTTGATATTTTTATTGGACAAGCGTTATTATTTACTTTTTACATCGAAACATCTCGGTGAATCAATTTGTTCATGTCGACATTATGATGCAAGATTGAAAGAGAGGATCCCTTGAGGTTGGTTGGTTATAAATGTTCCTGGTAGACAACGTAATGCATACGTTTGTCGCGAATGAATGGTACTGTACGTTTATCCTCCGCGATGTCTGCAATGTGATCATAGAAGTATGTTATGTGAGGATCGCCATGAGCACCGACACATATGAATGTACATTAATGAAATTGACAACTTCCCAATAGCTTTCGGGGAAGACCGTTATGAAATGAACATCGTGAGTAAATTGCGCACACAAGACGACATTGCATATGCCACATGGCAGAAGACGAGAACATACCTATATGGCCAGCGATGTATATATACGTCCATGATATGGCTTATTGGTTTACATTGCATGGACCGATATTGACGATTTAACCACCAAATTGATCGTAAATAAACGCGGATTATCAAAGGCTTAACAGCTTGACTATCGTTTATGGAACAGAAATGCTATGGGACGATAAGTTTTACTGACAATATACATAATCGGGAAAGAAAGCACTCGTGACTCAGTGCAACATCGTGCGTGTGGATGGCAAGGATTTTATTATATGTGATATAATCGGATAACAAAACAGTTGTTGCCCTTCTTCTCGGGAGACATTGAGATTTGTCACCCGCTCGAGAACGGAATGTCTCCCTCGGAGCTTCGCTCCTCGGGAGACATTCCGTTCTCGAGCGGGTGACAAATCTCAATGTCTCCCTCGACAACGGGCGACAACTGTATATTGTCACTATTGACATCAAATACATCATTCACACATACAATATCTGTGGGTGTATTTATCAAGTCATGTTCATTGCCCCTTCTAGTTTGCAGACTACTAAAAGAAGTATCGACAAATTTGTTTATAGAGTTATTGCTCTTGGATCGAAATTGATCTGGCGTATATCTACATATAGAGTTACGACTCTTGGATTGGAATTGGCCTGGCGCCGGTGAGATTAACTCTTGTGTACCAATTAAATGCGACCGTTTTGAGTAATCGAATTCCTCCGGTGATCGGTTTATAATGTTATTAACAATTCTTGCATCTGTATTGCGATTCAAGAGATTATTCGATTCATGAGATTGTGGTACCTTTTTTGCACTATCCGTGACATTTGTCAGATCATTATTAACAAGGTTGGTGTCATATAAGGTCATTCTTATGTCTCTCAGAATCTCAGAAGTGTTATAATTAGTAATTAAAGTTGACTGTGCACAACTTTCTGGTTCGTTTGATAATATTCCCAAAGTACTTTTCCCAATAACGTTATTATCAAGATCTATGAGTGCGTCAGTATCACTAACAATGCCAATAAGTGTGCCGTTTTGTATACAATAATTGTTGTCGTTAACATATATGGCATTATTGACATCAAATACATCAGTATTAAACGAAACATCAACAGTTGGTAATGATAAATTACAATAATTGCGTTCGTATATAGTATAGCGTTTGTTTGGTTCATTAGACTTTGTTGTATCTACACAATATATAGGAATTGCTTTATCACCATGCTGAATATGCATGTGTATACCTAAGGAATATGAATCACAACCGCTGCTTTTGGCGTGTTTCAGATTTTAGTTGTCAATCGACTTAAAATTATTAGCTGTATCGTACATGTCGTTTGAGTGGCAGCAACAGGAGACTGGTGCATCAAGTTTCTTACTGTCATTAGCAAATGCATACATGTTATTTGAATCACCGAAGTGAGAGAGTGATGCATCAAATGACGTATTCTCGTTAACAAATATGTCATCTGAAACACATGAGTATATACAAGTCGCAATATTTGAGTAATTATCATTATATATACATTCATTAGTGTATGGTTGATTGCGTATGTCTAATCAGCCCGCTTTGGTCGATTTACACTTCGGTGGACTCGGGCTCTCTACCTCGCGTTCCCTTTAATTTGCTGCCTTTATTAAACATTCGGCCAATCGGCCTTTTCGTGGAGGCACGCTGCAAACTACTACAGTGGCGTTAGGGGAAGCGACTCCAATTTCTTCGTGTTTCAAACTGAAGTTCGAAATCGCTACGCCGACTCTGCCTCCATTGTTCGTGATGTCATTGGTTCCTAAATGAACAATCACTTTCTCTATGTCCACCTAAAGAGATTTCATTTTGTCAGCTTCCTTTAGAAGCTTACCAATGCTCCCATATGAAGCCCCCGACATCTGCACAATTTTTACATTTTGGCTGCAACTTTAGAAGGGGTGCCAGATCAGCACAATTACTCGCGCCCAGCACAACAGTGTCGATGACGGGACACTGATTTTGTCTGTCGATTGTCAGAGGTGGGTCGCTTTCGCCAGCTGTTTGGTCATGTTTATCAACAATATCACCGATATCTGTGTCACTCTTATGTCCCAATTCACTCACACTATTTACATCGGAGCGTACGTCATCTGCGAAATCCCGTTCATTGAAGCGCCTGTCGTTCAGCCAATCATACTCGCCAGAAGCTTCCCGCCCATTCCCATAATCCTGGCATTGATTGAAACGGTTTCTTGTGAATCAATCGTTTCGCTGCCTTCTTTCACGCATGTTCTCACGGTAATCACCACCACTTGCCATGCTGTTACGTGAGCGCTGCCTCTGAAGCGAAAACACTCTTAAGATTTGTGGTTCTCGCCCATGCAAAGTTTACAAACAACTGGATTATTACATTGATAATGGGCGTGGCCCTTTTGTAGACAGTTCGCGCATGCTCGGTTCTGTGGTTGTTGAGGTTCACAAATGAAAGTGGACCAGTGCGTATCGTTGCAATGTTTACATTTTATTTTGGTTTTGTTTGAAAATATTCTTACATCAAAACCGCCCACATCGACTTCCCCGGGAATCTCTTCATCATCGCCCTTTAGTTTTAGCATCATGAATCTCTTCCCGTTCTCTATGTTATTCCCTGGTATTGTTCCCCGCTGTAAACTCCCCTCAATCACTTCACCATTACGTGACATAGTTTTGCTCAGTGTTGCATCACCAACCTGAATAACTTTATCATAATTTCTGGAATCTGGGTAACTTTATCACAATTTCTGGAACCTGGGTAACTTTATTACAATATCGTGAACCTGGGCAACTTTATCACAATTCTCACCAACCTGGGTAACTTTATCACAATTTCGGGAACCTCGGTAACTGTGTGAGAGGTACCAATTGAGCGCTATTTTGTCACACCTGCAGTTCAAATCTGGCAAAAGTAAGTTCTCAAAGAGCCATTATCGCAAAAATCGTCACTCATCCAGTAACGATCGTATGTGTGATAGGTGTCTAGTCGCATGCAATCCTGGTTTCCATGGTCCGGGTCACCGTTGGACCACATCTCTATGGGCAGGCGGCGGCCGTCCCAGGTGTACATGGTGTTATTTTTGTACATGTCTGATCCGTCCATCCATTTTATATCTGAAATTCAGTGCAAACAATATACTTATTTTTCCCCAAACACATCATATTATACAACATATCAATTAAATGTACGAAGGAGTATTTGTCACAAACTTTCCGTCTCCGAAGTCCAGGAATATATATGCATATGCAGTGCAGCTACCACGGCCGAGTAACTTTATACCGCTGTGGTGACTCCAGAAAAGCGTTCCTTAAAGTGCACCCACCGATGCGTGTACACGCGGGTGAGCCAATAATGTCCGCGCCCGATCGGACAGCGTACTGCACCCACGATAACATATATACCTGGACAAATGTTGTAATGAGGGAAATCGGCATGCTGCATTCGGATCTTTATTCAGTGATCTCGAATGAGAATTTTCAGCCTGACAAACTTGGCATCTGAAAGAGTTCTGAATTTTGTCAGAATACCCTGACCCGGTTCAGATCCCCGGTCCGCTGGGACACGAGACCAGTGCACTATCTCTCGGATACTAACTTGTGATAAAGGAGAGCTGTTAGATGATTTATCTCTTCATATAACAAATTGGAAATAAATATGATGTGAAGACACGTATCCGGAAACGCTTCTATCAATTAATAGTGGTTTTTTTCAAATATCTTCTGATAAAATTAGCTGATCAAAATGGACACATATTTGTTCTATTTTTAGAACCGATCGTTCAGACGATATTATATAGCGATAGAGATTAATATGATCATACGTAACTTAATAGAACCTATCGCGGTTTGCGATCCAAAATACTTATAACAATATTCGCTTTCGAATTTTTCCAGTATCGAATAACTCGACGAAATTGCTGTGACACTGATACAAGAAAATTATTACATTTCTTCTGTGTTCGAATATAAATTACGAAGAGGTGTACTTCTGTGCGACACATTTCTCATGACAACATGGTATGA
This sequence comes from Siphonodentalium dalli, assembly GCA_032622095.1. Taxonomy (NCBI): domain Eukaryota; kingdom Metazoa; phylum Mollusca; class Scaphopoda; order Gadilida; family Siphonodentaliidae; genus Siphonodentalium; species Siphonodentalium dalli. The sequence goes on along the minus strand of CP136069.1, from coordinate 179,222,797 downwards.
TGTATACACGATAAGTCTATTGGTAACACTGAATATCTGGCCTGCTTGATACAATTTAGCGTGGAGATATAATCAAATTACTTTAAAATATGCTACATTGTGTGTTGAATTTTGGCGGCGTTGAATGTGACATATAACTAATGAGAATGCGATGTGACACATAACCGCATTACAGAGTGATTACAGATTGTGATGTACATGCGTAGCTCGGGATATGCTGATATACTTAGTCATATAGTCCCAACATGTTTAACGCCTATTCAAATCTGAGCTGCCAAAGCTTCTGTGCACAAGTTGGATGTATATAGTCAGATGAGCTCATGTGTGGCGTCTTCACATTGTATAGTAAAGTTGACAGTTTGGTGGAACAACACCCTGCTACATGTCGCAAGCATATGAGCAAACTTCCCGAAATTGCAACATATCCCAACTCTGGAACGCATTGTGACATTAAGAACTATAGCCACGATTGAACATATAGTACCATTAACGGATTGACAGACTCATGTCATATTGCATGTCGCAAGCATATGGACGCACGTGACACTAGATCAATATGGAATATATACACAAAACCGCATGCGCGCGTTAATGTTGTCACTATAGCGGATGACTGCAATGGCATACGGATAGCGCGATCATAAAAGTGTTATTCTTCCGCGATCGCAGGAGTGTCATAACCTATCGCAAGTATATCCACGTAATTATGCGACTGGACATTCGTCAAATAAATGGTCTCGGCCTGCGGATACGACCATCTGGTCTGTCCAGTAGCCGGTCAATTAACCCTGAAATATCAAGGAAGGTCATCTAATAGAAGCACGCGAAGGTCATCTAATCAAAACACGCGATTGTGAAGGGATCTACTATGGATCCAATTGCGAAAACGCTATTAACCTCTAGACCAAGCTGCTTTTGTTGGGGTTAATGAACAATCAGTCATCACACACATGGTAATTATTGGAGTGAACACAGAAAACTGTTGTTTATGAAAATATTGGCCTTCATAAGTGCTAGAAGCCGTCTCGAGAATCTGAACATAATTGATGGCATAAATGGCAACTTTATCAATGAGAATTGCCATTTAAATGTCGCTATTTCGCAGAATTCATTTACGTCTGATTGAAAACATTACCAGTCATTTGAACACATTTACCCGTTCAAAATCGCTATGGCTATATGTGCTGCGTCGAAAGTACTCAAGTATCCGCGACGAAGTTCACCGATTTACATGTACCCATGCTGCGGCATTCCCGTCGTTTGCGTATCACTAACTCGCTAATAACCGTTCAAAATTTGAACGGATCCTACCTGTGGAACATGATTGTAATGTTCGATCAAGTGTAACGGGATTGACTCGATCGTGTAGATTGTCCAACGCTGAGAGCTGTAAGGAATGTACTCACATCGTAGCGAGGGGGAGTCTATCGTGTATTATACATGTATGAATGTACTCACATCGCGAACTTCCGTCGTGATATTTGCTGTTTCCAGTCACCAGGGTGTACAGATCGTTCAGCATCGACAATGATTCGATGACGATGAGATGGGCACCATCTCCGTTACATTTGGCCACAGCATTCACCTGGTAGACTTTTGTTGAGTAGTATTTCAAACAGTGGTCCTTCCCGCCCAGAAGAAATAGTGCATAACCTCGATCTGTTGGGCATACTGTAAATTAAATGGCGATAAAGTAAACGGTACTATCCAAAAATTAAGGAATTATTAAGACAAAACACTCCAAAAGATATCCACTATGTTTCAAAATTGTCGGCCACGAGTAATATAATTTCCGATGGTTGAAGGTAGTGAATGAATCGGAATTTATTTTCTGCATGGCTAGAGTTAATGCAAAACAATGCCATGGGAAGGTAAGTCCATGTTGGAGTATATATAGCGGATTGACCGACTGGTAGTCAGTCTTATTGGTCGGCATTCACGGCGGGTAGCACGCTCTTTTAAAAGGGTACTGAACACTAAATCCGACCATTTATAGGGCCATCTACTTTTATACTCAGCAGAATATATGCATCATATGAATGAATTTGAGCCATGGATTAGTGAAAAATACACCCGAGTGCTCTATGAACGACACAAACAACATTTATTAGACTTTTAATAGCATGGACAAACATACGTTATAGGGTTACCCGGCGTTGCGCACGTTAAAGTGATGTGAAACCCTCTGATGTGGATATTTGGTGGGAATAGAGGCCACTCTTGCTCAAAGTATTACACATACTCTCATAAATTGTGTATCCAAAAGGCAACACTTACACATGGATTATAAGTCGTGAATGGCCCACCTTGTCGGAGTGATTGTCATTTTGTTTATCGCGATTCATTTGCGCCACCAATAAAGAAGTATTTATTTATTTACAAAGTTCTGTGCGTATATCGGACGTTATCGTTTTTTTTAAATCATACATTCAATGTGGTTGGATTTGACTTTTTTTGTTTTTTGTTGGTCTTTTGATAAATACTTTTTTATTGGGATCAAAACATGAACATCATGAACACATTAGTTAAAAAAATAAAGACGACAATTAGGTTTTAAATTGATAAAGACGCCTGTTTATCATATCACCATGAAGATACAGATGTTTTAAAGAAATGTCCAGGTGCTCTTCCGTTCATGGTGTTATTCTGGCTAATTATTATCAGTTTAAATGAAATGTTGCTATATATCATGTACATGTGCCCGATACAGAGCGAGATCTTTATGTTGTGCATGTTAAGCTATGAGTCTGTTATAATATAAAGAAAGAAATCTTCTGTAGCGGGCATATCTACCATTGTAAGATACGATGCCAGTATTGGAAAAGTCATATGCTACTGTGTTTTCTTTTATCTCAGAATAAACTATGCTTGACTGCACATTGAACACGCCTTCTATACAAGTCCAGCTCTCTTGACAAATTGCTTCTTTGTTATGGAAAATATCTTAAGGGACAGACTCAATTGTGTTATTATACATAAGCCATTCTAACTGGCCATCCTCTGACGGGTCAAGGTCATTCGTTTTGCAAAACAATATGTATCCCTTAAACACCCCTATATAGATGGTACCGACTTAAGTTCGATAGCAGGTGGACAGACAAATATAGATATAGATACAGATATATGAATATTTGTCCTCTTATAGTAAGGCAAAATACTACTTATTTATTGAAATGATAGTTGAGAGGCACCAATATAGTTAGAACAGTAGTGCAATTACCTTCAAGCCTTGAAATAGGGTGTCTGTCATTTGCAGAATGAGGTCCCCAGAGGGTGAATTTAGTGATGCTACCCCGCATAGCGGGCTAGCATCACTAAATTCACCCTCTGGGGACCTCATTCTGCTTACACCTCAGCAGAATGAGGTCCCCAGAGGGTGAATTTGGTGATGCTAGCCCGCTATGCGGGGTAGCATCACTAAATTCACCCTCTGGGGACCTCATTCTGCAAATGACAGACACCCTATTTCAAGGCTTGATTACCGTCCTCCTTATTTAGATTTTAGATGTGCCGATGGGAGCTGGAACATCTGGACAGGGGCTTCGTAGTTGAAAAAATCAATTCTCCTAATCACTTTTGTACATTATGCATATACCATAAGTTTCAAGTCAAACTGGATCAATTTCCTTCCTTATACAAGGCAGACCTGGTGCATTGTAGGCTTAGTTTAAACATATTTTATTGCAGCGAATAACTACATGGGGTCGGACACGTCAAGTTATTTCAGATTAAATGCAGTCAGTTAATCGTATTTATATCGTGTAGTCTTTTGTCAGGAAGACAACACAATATTTATCGATCAAGGATTTTCAAAAGTTATTTCTTCGCCGAAACGTGCCTTCATAAAATAATGTTTTTGTGTCATGCGGTCAATCTCGGCAATATATATAGGGAAACCGATACGAACAATAACACTACCTTATATGGTCGTCCTTATGGCTCATATACGCTTATTGAAAAAGACGATACATATATACCGGACTTCAGCATACATATAAACAAGGAAAGCTATATATATATATATATATTTCCTTGTATATTTCAGATATATATAATTTTTTAATGAAATGCCGACTGCGATGGATCACCCGCGAACAGACACGCGTCAGACGAAATTATCCCTTCATGGTCATTATCCATGGTAATTGACAGCTCCCTGTGGACCAATATAATTCGCCCGAGTGTACACAACATATTTAAATATGCCACCAGTCAGTCAACGATGGGTGTAATGTAATAACCACACACTGGTTAAATGGTCTTGCGTCTGGGCCACAATAGTTCATGGCAGATATCGGGTACCAGACAAAGAGAAACAGTTCGACGCCATAAATGGTTATTGATAGCAATGAAGTGCGGCGATCATCATCTATACACACCCACACCAATCTATACCGAAATGGACCTCGGTCATAGAAACATAGAAACAACTATATAGGTGACAACTGTCAAGTCACGGACGCGTCGACAGGGATACGAGTGATTCGCGAGCTATGGTAATTCCGTGTGTATCATTCGTTATGGGAATGGGCCACAGTGGGTGCGGATGACCACCTTACTAAGTTACTATAAGTGTGATACAGTGCAGGTCAGAGGTGAGATAGAGCTGATTCCAAGTTCCATTCATTGCAAGACAAACAAGTTCCATCCCGGTTAAGTTAACTTGCTAATTTGATATGATGTTGGTAGGTGCTGCTGACTTGCCATGGTGCTGGTAGTGACAACTGATGCTGTTAAGCAATTGTACCGCTATTGTGTTCTAAAGTATATATGCATTGACATTAACATTTGAGTTGTGTGTGTGTCTATATTATATATTATTGTTTAATTTAGTCACGCAGCGTGGACATAAGCAGTTTGCATGCAGGAGTCATTGTTCCTGTAGATATATAAAATCAAAGTTAATCCTAGTTATCCACAATATTACGAGGCAATTGTAAAATTATATTATGTATATTATTATATTATTATATTATGTGTCGTACACGATGCTAATAAATATTGTCAATTTATAAATTTACGAATTGAGATAGAAGGAGCCAGATGTGACTGTACGAACAGATGCGGCTGTTAATATCAGCAAACTATATATAGGGACTATACAATTGCATAGCAATATACTGACCTATTCATTTTGCTTCTGAAATTTTAAACCCGGAGTGTTTGCCGCCATGACGTACCACCCCGACGGTGTATACAAACACAACCACATAGAAGGGAATCATAATTCCTATTAGCCGCCAGGGCAAATATATAGCACACACTGTGGGCTGAGACTCTTTGATATATCTGCCTCCGCCCCTAAGATGCGCTATCTGATTATATTAGATCTGTATGCGTCTATCACACGCCGACAGGCGATCTGACTGGCAAGATAGATTTCCTTGTGTCTGGCTTTTGTAGTAAATCGCCAAATCGACATATCGTTCTCCTGTGGTGGACATGTTATTTGACATACAAAAAAAATATAATGTTTGGCGAATTTTCACGATGATTATTTGGAAAATAATTGTCATATAAACTCGCATTTGAGTAATTGCGGCAAGACAAGTAATAGGAATGCGTCATAACATGGCGATTATTTTTTTGAAAGAAGCAATTCACCTTCTACATGACAGAAAGGTAATTGTGTGAAAGATGGTAACATTTGCGTATTTTGGCCGCCATCTTGGAAGCCATCTTGGATTAACTTGGTAGTTTCTGGATCCAGTTAGATGAAAATAACTTATTTAATGATCCTACTCATTTACATCACCGATTAATTCTAATTTTCTTTAAGGAAATAGTTAGAAAATAAGAGTATATTTTGGCGAACATTCATACCACTTTCATTAAAACATCGCATTTGGAGAAGAATATCAAGGCTATGATCCAAGAAATCAACTAATCTAATGCCTAAGAGATTTGTTATCAAGATTGAAGAGAGGTATATTCCATAATAGTCACCAATTCGATACAATCGGAAATGATGTAGACGACATGTTTGGAAAATGATCAATTTCCCCCACTTCCTGTCGCCATTTAGGCGACCATCTTTGATCGAAGGACATACTGTTATATAAAAATATAACATGGCGTCACACCATTCAAATTACAAAAGTATTGTTATATGTTTTATATCACAATTATATTTTTATCATGAAATCCAACAATACCGAACTTAAGAAAATGAGCATGGCGGCCATCTTTGTGACGTCATCATACCACAAAGTCGCGACCCCAGGGGGTCTAACAAATGTTTTTTTTATGAAGTAGAGACCATATACTGGCCCATGAGCATGGTCTCTATATTTGTTCATGATTTTCCCATGGGAGCCCAAAATAATGTCACAGTTAATTTTCGTCAGGTGCACAACAGTCTGTTTGAGTCGACTGCGTCTTCATCTGATCAAGATTTTGAGATGTAGACGCTAAACGACGATGATGTGTGTAACTCCTTAGCTCGCGGTAACTTAACACATTCTTCAAATATGGCAATTATTATTAATTATTAGTAATTCTTATCAGTGGTAATTCATTATGGGAAATGTGTCCACTAACGCGAATGTGTGGTGGTGGTGTTGGTATGTTCGTTGTGTACACTGGATAAACTGTTGTCACCACATCGGACATAAAACAGCGCATACATCTGTGTACTTATATACAAATGTACATTTATGACTACTTACTTGCAGTCGTCGTGGTAGTCGTTGTTGGAGTTGTCGTGGTAGTCGTTGCAGTTGTCGTGGTAGTCGTTGAAGTCGACGTGGTAGTCGTTGTCGCAGTTGTCGTGGTAGTCGTTGCAGTTGTCGTGGTAGTCGTTGCAGTTGTCGTGGTAGTCGTTGTTGAAGTTGTCGTTGTCGTGGTAGTCGTTGCAGTTGTCGTGGTAGTCGTTGTTGCAGTTGTCGTGGTAGTCGTTGTTGCAGTTGTCGAGGTAGTCGATGTCGTGGTAGTCGTTGTTGCAGTTGTCGTGGTAGTCGTTGTTGAAGTCGTTGTGGTAGTCGTTGTTACAGTCGTCGTGGTAGTCGTTGTTGCAGTTGTCGTGGTAGTCGTTGTTGCAGTTGTCTTGGTAGTCGTTGTTGGAGTTGTCGTGGTAGTCGTTGCAGTTGTCGTGGTAGTCGTTGAAGTCGACGTGGTAGTCGTTGTTGCAGTTGTCGTGGTAGTCGTTGCAGTTGTCGTGGTAGTCGTTGCAGTTGTCGTGGTAGTCGTTGTTGCAGTTGTCGTTGTCGTGGTAGTCGTTGCAGTTGTCGTGGTAGTCGTTGTTGCAGTTGTCGTGGTAGTCGTTGCAGTTGTCGTGGTAGTCGTTGCAGTTGTCGTGGTAGTCGTTGTTGCAGTTGTCGTTGTCGTGGTAGTCGTTGAAGTTGTCGTGGTAGTCGTTGTTGCAGTTGTCGTGGTAGTCGTTGTTGCAGTTGTCGAGGTAGTCGATGTCGTGGTAGTCGTTGTTGCAGTTGTCGTGGTAGTCGTTGTTGAAGTCGTTGTGGTAGTCGTTGTTACAGTCGTCGTTTTAGTCGTTGTTGCAGTTGTCGTGGTAGTCGTTGTTACAGTCGTCGTGGTAGTCGTTGTTGCAGTTGTCGTGGTAGTCGTTGTTGCAGTTGTCGTGGTAGTCGTTGTTGCAGTTCTCGTGGTGGTCGTTGTTGGAGTTGTCGTGGTAGTCGTTGTTGCAGTTGTCGTGGTAGTCGTTGCAGTGGTCGTGGTAGTCGTTGCAGTGGTCGTGGTAGTCGTTGCAGTTGTCGTGGTAGTCGTTGTTGCAGTTGTCGTTGTCGTGGTAGTCGTTGCAGTTGTCGTGGTAGTCGTTGTTGCAGTTGTCGTGGTAGTCGTTGTTGCAGTTGTCGAGGTAGTCGATGTCGTGGTAGTCGTTGTTGCAGTTGTCGTGGTAGTCGTTGTTGAAGTCGTTGTGGTAGTCGTTGTTGCAGTCGTCGTGGTAGTCGTTGTTGCAGTTGTCGTGGTAGTCGTTGTTACAGTCGTCGTGGTAGTCGTTGTTGCAGTTGTCGTGGTAGTCGTTGTTGCAGTTGTCGTGGTAGTCGTTGTTGCAGTTCTCGTGGTGGTCGTTGTTGGAGTTGTCGTGGTAGTCGTTGTTGCAGTTGTCGTGGTAGTCGTTGCAGTGGTCGTGGTAGTCGTTGTTGCAGTTGTCGTGGTAGTCGTTGTTGCAGTTGCCGTGGTAGTCATTGTTGCAGTTGTCGTGGTAGTCGTTGTTGCAGTGGTCGTTGTAGTTGTTGCAGTCGTCGTGGTAGTCGTTGTTGCAGTTGTCGTGGTAGTCGTTGTTGCAGTTGTCGTGGTAGTCGTTGCAGTTGTCGTGGTAGTCGTTGTTGCAGTCGTCGTGGTAGTCGTTGTTGCACTTGTCGTGGTAGTCGTTGCAGTTGTCGTGGTAGTCGTTGTTGCAGTCGTCGTGGTAGTCGTTGTTGGAGTCGTCGTGGTGGTCGTTGTTGGAGTTGACGTGGTAGTCGGTGTTGCAGTTGTCGTGGTAGTCGTTGTTGCAGTCGTCGTGGTAGTCTTTGTTGCAGTTGTCGTGGTAGGCGTTGTTGCATTTGTCGTTGTTGCAGTTGTCGTGGTAGTTGTTGCTGGAGTTGTCGTGGTAGTCGTTGTTGCAGTTGTCGTGGTAGTCGTTGTTTCAGTTGTCGCGGTAGTCGTTTTTGGAGTCGTCGTGGTAGTCGTTGTTGGAGTCGTCGTGGTGGTCGTTGTTGAGGTAATCGTTGTCGTGGTAGTCGTTGTTGCAGTCATCGTGGTAGTTGTTGTTGCAGTTGTCGTGGTAGTCGTTGTTGCAGTTGTCGTGGTAGTCGTTGTTGCAGTCGTCGTGGTAGTAGTTGTTGGAATTGTCGTGGTAGTCGTTGTTGAGGTAGTTGTTGTCGTGGTAGTCGTTTTTGCAGTTGTCGTGGTAGTTGTTGAAGTCGTCGTGGTAGTCGTTGTTGCAGTTGTCGTGGTAGTCGTTGTTGCCGTTGTCGTGGTAGTCGTTGTTGGAGTTGTCGTGGTAGTCGTTGTTGCAGTTGTCGTGGTAGTCGTTGTTGGAGTCGTCGTGGTAGTCGTTGTTGCAGTTGTCGTTGTATTCGTTGTTGCAGTTGTCGTTGTAGTCGTTGTTACAGTTGTCGTGGTAGTCGTTGTTGCAGTTGCCGTGGTAGTCGTTGTTGCAGTTGTCGTGGTAGTCGTTGTTGCAGTTGTCGTTGTAGTCGTTGTTGCAGTTGACGTGGTAGTCATTGTTGAAGTTGTCGTGGTAGTCGTTGTTGGAGTTGTCGTGTTAGTCGTTGTCGAGGTAGTCGTCGTGTTAGTCGTTGTTGACGTCGTCGTAGTAGTCGTTGTTGCAGTTGTCGTTGTAGTCGTTGTCATGGTAGTCGTTATTGAAGTCGTCGTGGTAGTCGTTTTTGCAGTTGTCGTTGTAGTCGTTGTCATGGTAGTCGTTTTTGCAGTTGACGTGGTAGTAGTTGTTGCAGTTGTCGCGGTAGTCGTTGTTGCAGTTGTCGTGGTAGTCGTTGTTGCAGTTGTCGTGGTAGCCGTTGTTGCAGTCGTCGGGGTAGTCGTTGTCATGGTAGTCGTTGTTGCAGTTGCCGTGGTAGTTATTGTTGCAGTTGTCGTGGTAGTCGTTGTTGCAGTTGTCGTGGTAGTCGTTGTTGCAGTTGACGTGGCAGTCGTGGTAGTCGTTGTTGGAGTTGCCGTGGTAGTCGTTGTTGCAGTAGTCGTGGTAGTCGTTGTTGGAGTTGTCGTGTTAGTCGTTATCGAGGTAGTCGTCGTGGTAGTCGATGTTGAAGTCGTCGTGGTAGTCGTTGTTGGAGTTGTCGTGGTAGTCGTTGTTGCAGTTGTCGTGGTAGTCGTTGTTGCAGTGGTCGTTGTAGTTGTTACAGTCGTCGTGGTAGTCGTTGTTGCAGTTGCCGTGGTAGTCGTTGTTGCAGTTGTCGTTGCAGTTGTCGTGGTAGTCGTTGTTGCAGTCGTCGTGGTAGTCGTTGCAGTTGTCGTGGTAGTCGTTGCAGTTGTCGTGGTAGTCGTTGTTGCAGTTGTCGTTGTCGTGGTAGTAGTTGCCGTTGTCGTGGTAGTCGTTGTTGCAGTTGTCGTGGTAGTCGTTGTTGCAGTTGTCGAGGTAATCGTTGTCGTGGTAGTCGTTGTTGCAGTTGTCGTAGTAGTCGTTGTTGAAGTCGTTGTGGTAGTCGTTGTTGCAGTCGTCGTGGTAGTCGTTGTTGCAGTTGTCGTGGTAGTCGTTGTTGCAGTTGTCGTGGTAGTCGTTGTTGCAGTCCTCGTGGTGGTCGTTGTTGGAGTTGTCGTGGTAGTCCTTGTTGCAGTTGTCGTGGTAGTCGTTGCAGTGGTCGTGGTAGTCGTTGTTGCAGTTGTCGTGGTAGTCGTTGTTGAGGTAGTTGTTGTCGTGGTAGTCGTTTTTGCAGTTGTCGTGGTAGTTGTTGAAGTCGTCGTGGTAGTCGTTGTTGCAGTTGTCGTGGTAGTCGTTGTTGCCGTTGTCGTGGTAGTCGTTGTTGGAGTCGTCGTGGTAGTCGTTGTTGCAGTTGTCGTGGTAGTCGTTGTTGGAGTCGTCGTGGTAGTCGTTGTTGCAGTTGTCGTTGTAGTCGTTGTTGCAGTTGTCGTTGTAGTCGTTGTTACAGTTGCCGTGGTAGTCGTTGTTGGAGTTGTCGTTGTAGTCGTTGTTGCAGTTGTCGTGGTAGTCGTTGTTGCAGTTGTCGTTGTAGTCGTTGTTGCAATTGACGTGGTAGTCGTTGTTGAAGTTGTCGTGGTAGTCGTTGTTGGAGTTGTCGTGTTAGTCGTTGTCGAGGTAGTCGTCGTGTTAGTCGTTGTTGACGTCGTCGTAGTAGTCGTTGTTGCAGTTGTCGTTGTAGTCGTTGTCATGGTAGTCGTTGTTGAAGTCGTCGTGGTAGTCGTTTTTGCAGTTGTCGTTGTAGTCGTTGTCATGGTAGTCGTTTTTGCAGTTGACGTGGTAGTCGTTGTTGCAGTTGTCGCGGTAGTCGTTGTTGCAGTTGTCGTGGTAGTCGTTGTTGCAGTTGTCGTGGTAGCCGTTGTTGCAGTCGTCGGGGTAGTCGTTGTCATGGTAGTCGTTGTTGCAGTTGCCGTGGTAGTTGCTGTTGCATTTGTCGTGGTAGTCGTTGTTGCAGTTGTCGTGGTAGTCGTTGTTGCAGTTGACGTGGCAGTCGTGGTAGTCGTTGTTGGAGTTGCCGTGGTAGTCGTTGTTGCAGTAGTCGTGGTAGTCGTTGTTGGAGTTGTCGTGTTAGTCGTTGTCGAGGTAGTCGTCGTGGTAGACGTTGTTGAAGTCGTCGTGGTAGTCGTTGTTGGAGTTGTCGTGGTAGTCGTTGTTGCAGTTGTCGTGGTAGTCGTTGTTGCAGTGGTCGTTGTAGTTGTTACAGTCGTCGTGGTAGTCGTTGTTGCAGTTGCCGTGGTAGTCGTTGTTGCAGTTGTCGTGGTAGTCGATGCAGTTGTCGTGGTAGTCGTTGTTGCAGTCGTCGTGGTAGTCGTTGTAGTTGTCGTGGTAGTAGTTGCAGTTGTCGTGGTAGTCGTTGTTGCAGTTGTCGTTGTCGTGGTAGTAGTTGCCGTTGTCGGGGTAGTCGTTGTTGCAGTTGTCGTGGTAGTCGTTGTTGCAGTTGTCGAGGTAATCGTTGTCGTGGTAGTCGTTGTTGCAGTTGTCGTAGTAGTCGTTGTTGAAGTCGTTTTGGTAGTCGTTGTTGCAGTCGTCGTGGTAGTCGTTGTTGCAGTTGTCGTGGTAGTCGTTGTTGCAGTTGTCGTGGTAGTCGTTGTTGCAGTTCTCGTGGTGGTCGTTGTTGGAGTTGTCGTGGTAGTCCTTGTTGCAGTTGTCGTGGTAGTCGTTGCAGTGGTCGTGGTAGTCGTTGTTGCAGTTGTCGTGGTAGTCGTTGTTGCAGTTGCCGTGGTAGTCATTGTTGCAGTCGTCGTGGTAGTCGTTGTTGCAGTTGCCGTGGTAGTCGTTGTTACAGGTGTCGTGGTAGTCGTTGCAGTTGTCGTTGTAGTCGTTGTTGCAGTCGTCGTGGTAGTCGTTGTTGCACTTGTTGTGGTAGTCGTTGCAGTTGTCGTGGTAGTCGTTGTTGCAGTCGTCGTGGTAGTTGTTGTTGCACTTGTCGTGGTAGTCGTTGCAGTTGTCGTGGTAGTCGTTGTTGCAGTCGTCGTGGTAGTCGTTGTTGGAGTCGTCGTGGTGGTCGTTGTTGGAGTTGTCGTGGTAGTCGGTGTTGCAGTTGTCGTGGTAGTCGTTGTTGCAGTCGTCGTGGTAGTCTTTGTTGCAGTTGTCGTGGTAGGCGTTGTTGCAGTTGTCGTTGTTGCAGTTGTCGTGGTAGTTGTTGCTGGAGTTGTCGTGGTAGTCGTTGTTGCAGTTGTCGTGGTAGTCGTTGTTTCAGTCGTCGTGGTAGTCGTTGTTGGAGTTGTCGTGGTAGTCGTTATTGAGGTAATCGTTGTCGTGGTAGTCGTTGTTGCAGTCATCGTGGTCGTTGTTGTTGCAGTTGTCGTGGTAGTCGTTGTTGCAGTTGTCGTGGTAGTCGTTGTTGCAGTCGTCGTGGTAGTAGTTGTTGGAATTGTCGTGGTAGTCGTTGTTGAGGTAGTTGTTGTCGTGGTAGTCGTTTTTGCAGTTGTCGTTGTAGTTGTTGAAGTCGTCGGGGTAGTCGTTGTTGCAGTTGTCGTGGTAGTCGTTGTTGCCGTTGTCGTGGTAGTCGTTGTTGGAGTCGTCGTGGTAGTCGTTGTTGCAGTTGTCGTGGTAGTCGTTGTTGGAGTCGTCGTGGTAGTCGTTGTTGCAGTTGTCGTTGTGGTCGTTGTTGCAGTTGTCGTTGTAGTCGTTGTTGCAGTTGCCGTGGTAGTTGTTGTTGCAGTTGCCGTGGTAGTCGTTGTTGCAGTTGTCGTGGTAGTCGTTGTTGCAGTTGTCGTTGTAGTCGTTGTTGCAGTTGACGTGGTAGTCATTGTTGAAGTTGTCGTGGTAGTCGTTGTTGGAGTTGTCGTGTTAGTCGTTGTCGAGGTAGTCGTCGTGTTAGTCGTTGTTGACGTCGTCGTAGTAGTCGTTGTTGCAGTTGTCGTTGTAGTCGTTGTCATGGTAGTCGTTGTTGAAGTCGTCGTGGTAGTCGTTTTTGCAGTTGTCGTTGTAGTCGTTGTCATGGTAGTCGTTTTTACAGTTGCCGTGGTAGTTGTGATTGCAGTTGTCGTGGTAGTCGTTGGTGCAGTTGTCGTGGTAGTCGTTGTTGCAGTTGACGTGGCAGCCGTGGTAGTCATTGTTGGAGTTGCCGTGGTAGTCGTTGTTGCAGTCGTCGTGGTAGTCGTTGTTGGAGTTGTCGTGTTAGTCGTTGTCGAGGTAGTCGTCATGGTAGTCGTTGTTGAAGTCGTCGTGGTAGTCGTTGTTGGAGTTGTCGTGGTAGTCGTTGTTGCAGTTGTCGTGGTAGTCGTTGTTGCAGTGGTCGTTGTAGTCGTTGCAGTCGTCGTGGTAGTCGTTGTTGCAGTTGCCATGGTAGTCGTTGTTGCAGTTGTCGTGGTAGTCGTTGCAGTTGTGGTGGTAGTCGATGTTGCAGTCGTCGTGGTAGTCGTTGCAGTTGTCGTGGTAGTCGTTGCAGTTGTCGTGGTAGTCGTTGTTGCAGTTGTCGTTGTCGTGGTAGTCGTTGCCGTTGTCGTGGTAGTCGTTGTTGCAGTTGTCGTGGTAGTCGTTGTTGCAGTTGTCGAGGTAATCGTTGTCGTGGTTGCAGTTGTCGTTGTAGTCGTTGTTGACGTCGTTGTGGTAGTCGTTGTTGCAGTCGTCGTGGTAGTCGTTGTTGCAGTTGTCGTGGTAGTCGTTGTTGCAGTTGTCGTGGTAGTCGTTGTTGCAGTTCTCGTGGTGGTCGTTGTTGGAGTTGTCGTGGTAGTCCTTGTTGCAGTTGTCGTGGTAGTCGTTGCAGTGGTCGTGGTAGTCGTTGTTGCAGTTTTCGTGGTAGTCGTTGTTGCAGTTGCCGTGGTAGTCATTGTTGCAGTTGTCGTGGTAGTCGTTGTTGCAGTGGTCGTTGTAGTTGTTGCAGTCGTCGTGGTAGTCGTTGTTGCACTTGCCGTGGTAGTCGTTGTTGCAGGTGTCGTGGTAGTCGTTGCAGTTGTCGTTGTAGTCGTTGTTGCAGTCGTCGTGGTAGTCGTTGTTGCAGTTGTCGTGGTAGTCGTTGTTGCAGTCGTCGTGGTAGTCGTTGTTGAAGTCGTCGTGGTGGTCGTTGTTGGAGTTGTCGTGGTAGTCGTTGTTGCAGTTGTCGTGGTAGTCGTTGTTGCAGTCTTCGAGGTAGTCTTTGTTGCAGTTGTCGTGGTAGGCGTTGTTGCAGTTGTCGTGGTAGTCGTTGTTGCAGTTGTCGTGGTAGTCGTTGTTTCAGTTGTCGCGGTAGTCGTTTTTGGAGTCTTCGTGGTATTCGTTGTTGGAGTCGTCGTGGTAGTAGATGTTGGAGTTGTCGTGGTAGTCGTTGTTGAGGTAATCGTTGTCGTGGTAGTCGTTGTTGCAGTCATCGTGGTAGTTCTTGTTGCAGTTGTCGCGGTAGTCGTTGTTGCAGTTGTCGTGGTAGTCGTTGTTGCAGTCGTCGTGGTAGTAGTTGTTGGAATTGTCGTGGTAGTCGTTGTTGAGGTAGTTGTTGTCGTGGTAGTCGTTTTTGCAGTTGTCGTTTTAGTTGTTGAAGTCGTCGTGGTTGTCGTTGTTGCAGTTGCCGTGGTAGTCGTTGTTGCAGTTGTCGTGGTAGTCGTTGTTGGAGTCGTCGTGGTAGTCGTTGTTGCAGTTGTCGTGGTAGTCGTTCTTGGAGTCGTCGTGGTAGTCGTTGTCGCAGTTGTCGTGGTAGTCGTTGTTGCGGTTGTCGTGGTAGTCGTTGTTGCAGTTGACGTGGTAGTCGTTGTTGCAGTTGACGTGGTAGTCGTTGTTGCAGTTGTCGTGGTAGTCGTTGTCGAGGTAGTCGTCATGGTAGTCGTTGTTGAAGTCGTCGTGGTAGTCGATGTTGCAGTTGTCGTTGTAGTCGTTGTCATGGTAGTCGTTGTTGCAGTTGACGTGGTAGTCGTTGTTGCAGTTGTCGTAGTAGTCGTTATTGGAGTTGTCGTGGTAGTCGTTGTTGGAGTTGTCGTTGTAGTCGTTGTCATGATAGTCGTTGTTGCAGTCGTCGTGGTAGTCGTTGTTGGAGTTGCCGTGGTAGTCGTTCTTGCAGTTGTCGTTGTAGTCGTTGTTGGAGTTGTCGTGTTAGTCGTTGTCGAGGTAGTCGTCGTGGTAGTCGTTGTTGCAGTTGCCGTGGTAGTCGTTGTTACAGTTGCCGTGGTAGTCGTTGTTGCAGTTGTCGTGGTAGTCGTTGTTGCAGTTGTCGTGTTAGTCGTTGTTGCAGTTGACGTGGTAGTCGTTGTTGCAGTCGTCGTGGTAGTCGTTGTTGGAGGTGTCGTGTTAGTCGTTGTCGAGGTAGTCGTCGTGGTAGTCGTTGTTGAAGTCGTCGTGGTAGTCGTTGTTGGAGTTGCCGTGGTAGTCGTTGTCGAGGTAGTCGTCGTGGTAGTCGTTGTTGCAGTCGTCGTGGTATTCGTTGTTGCAGTTGTCGTTGTAGTCGTTGTCATGGTAGTCGTTGTTGCAGTTGTCGTGGTAGCCGTTGTTGCAGTTGTCGTGGTAGTCGTTGTTGCAGTTGTCGTGGTAGTCGTCGTTGTCGTGGTAGTCGTTGTTGAAGTTGTCGTGGTAGTCGTTGTTGAAGTCATCGTGGTAGTCGTGGTTGCAGTCGTCGTGGTAGTCGTTGTTGCAGTTGTCGAGGTAGTCGTTGTTGAAGTCGTCGTGGTCATCGAGGTAGTCGTTGTTGAAGTCGTCGTGGTAGTCGTTGTTGAAGTCGTCGTGGTAGTCGTGGTTGCAGTCGTCGTGGTAGTCGTTGTTGGAGTCGTCGTGGTAGTCGTTGTTGCAGTTGTCGTGGTAGTCGTTGTTGAAGTCGTCGTGGTAGTCGTTGTTGAAGTCGTCGTGGTAGTCGTTGTTGAAGTCGTTGTGGTAGTCGTTGTTGCAGTCGTCGTGGTAGTCGTTGTATCAGTTATCGCGGTAGTCGTTGTTGCAGTTGTCCATGTAGTCGTTGATGCAGTTGACGTGGTAGTCGTTGTTGCAGTCGTCGTGGTAGTCGTTGTTGCAGTTATCGTGGTAGTCGATGTTGCAGTGGTCCAGGTAGTCGTTGTTGCAGTCGTCGTGGTAGTCGTTGTTGAAGTCGTCGCGGTAGTCGTTGTTGCAGTTGTCGTGGTAGTCGTTGTTGTAGTTGTCGTGGTAGTCGTTGTTGAAGTCGTCGTGGTAATCGTTGTTGAAGTTGTCGTGGTAGTCGTTGTAGTCGTCGTCGTCGTTGTTGCAGTCATCGTGGTAGTCGTTGTTGGAGTTGTCGTGGTAGTCGTTGTTGAAGTCGTCGTGGTAGTCGTTGTTGCAGTCGTCGTGGTAGTCGTTGTTGGAGTTGTCGTGGTAGTCGTTGTTGAAGTCGTCGTGGTAGTCGTTGTTGAAGTCGTCGTGGTAGTCGTTGTTCGAGTCGTCGTGGTATTCGTTGTTGCAGTTGTCGTGGTAGTCGTTGTTGCAGTTGTCGTGGTATTCGTTGTTGCAGTCGTCGTGGTAGTCGTTTTTGGAGTCGTCGTGGTAGTCGTTGTTGCAGTTATCGTGGTAGTCGTTGTTGCAGTTGTCGTGGTAGTCGTTGTTCGAGTCGTCGTGGTAGTCGTTGTTGCAGTTGTCGTGGTAGTCATTGTTGCAAGCTTCGTCGTGGTAGTCGTTGTTGGAATCGTCGTGGTAGTCGTTGTTGCATTTGTCGTGGTAGTCGTTGTTGCAGTCGTCGTGGTAGTCGTTGTTGCAGTTGTCGTGGTAGTCGTTGTTGGAGTCGTCGTGGTATTCGTTGTTGCAGTTATCGTGGTAGTCGTTGTTGCAGTTGTCGTGGTAGTCGTTGTTGCAGTTGTCGTGGTAGTTTTTGTTGCTGTCGTCGTGGTAGTCGTTCTTGAAGTCGTCGTGATAGTCGTTGTTGGAATCGTCGTGGTAGTCGTTGTTGCATTTGTCGTGGTAGTTGTTGTTGCTGTCGTCGTGGTAGTCGTTGTTGCAGTTGTCGTGGCAGTCGATGTTCGGCTAGTTGTCGTTACACTTGGTGATCCTGTCGGATTCGGGTTAGATGCAATTACATAAAATAAGTAAATTGCGTTACAGGTAACCATTATATGTAAGAGTTGCTTGACCAGGTGACATATCTGACTGTGTTAGCAAAAATCACACCCAACCCTCCGGAATGACAGTAACAAGTCACAATGAAAGAACGGCTGACAGCATAGGATGGTTTTCCGTTTGTCGACTTAGGTATTGTTAAATAATTTAAATGACTTGAAACCTATCCGACATAATATATTCCCACATAATGACGGTTCTACGTAAATTAAAGGAGAGGATTTCTGCTAGAAGAAGATGCAAATGGTATAATGACCTGGATTCCAATTTATCGCAGTTTATGATCCCACGAAAGAATTGTCAATTGACTAATGCCTTTATAACTTGATTGTAATTTATTCAAATAGTAATCGCACGCAGATGAGAGCATAACTAGCATGAATCAACACAAACAATTGGTGAGACTTTATTATCGTAGTTTTGTATCGACATATACGTATATATACGTTGTCGTGCGATAATTGGAGCCACCGCCATATAGCGAAATAACAGCAATAGTGAAACATTCAGATCAGTTTCTTGAAATTTAAATTAACGTTGGGAGATCATTTAGCAGGGGATAAATTTCGAAGCAAATGCATCAAGCAAGCACGAAGTAAATCCTCATCATCATGTCGGAAGCAATGTATATCAGTTAGACACTAGACATAGGCTGAATGGTAAACAAGGCGGAATCATATCATCAGCATCATGTCTGTAGCAATGTACTGTAAAATCCTTTTAATTCGTGGGTGTCTTGTTCGTTGATCGGGCATTACGTCTGTTTTTGACGACAGAATACGGGATGAAACGTAATCTTTTTCAATACAATACATTCATTCACGGAATACAAAATTGATATGCTACATCGTCTGATCTCGGTTGTGATAGGGTTTTATAACAATGCTCAATGCATTGCTTACTTTACAAGGCTATTGGTTTGCTGTAGTTTCCACGTGCATACTAGATAATACAATAAATACCTACTTGGCCAAAGTTTGAAATGAAGCTGGTAGCTATTATGGTAATGATTGCGTGATGTGCTGTCAGCGCAGGAATACCTTGGGGTCTAATTTATCACTAGTGCACAAATAATTTAATGTCATGCAGCCTCTATTGTAGGACCTGTTGACGTGCATACAATGATATCTGATCCACGAATTGATGTACCGACGAAGAAGCCTTTTGATGACAAACTACGAAAATTGTTGCCAACGAAATCAAAGCCAATCGATGTATATCAGATAGATAGTTGACGCATCATAGAAAGTGACTTTTGTGTCGGATCCACCAACCGGGTGCAACCATTTCCGCTCTGAGCTAGAACATCCACGAGAAAACCTAGGGGAAGCATATTCTCAACGTGATGCATACAGCAAGATAAGGCAATTAATACATTTTAAAAGGGTCAACAGGACAGACAAGGCGGAAGCATATCCTCAGCATCTTGTCTGCAGCATGCATTAAATTGCAAATTTACGCATCATAAAATGGGCAGCATTACAGACAAGGAGGAAGAGGATCATCAGCTTCATGTCGGCAGCAATGTATTGCATATTTGTGCTGCCTGCGCCATAGACATTTCCAGCACGACAGACAAGGAGGAAGCATATCCTCAGCGTCAGGTCTGCAGAATGCAATTCACTTGTTTATTTTACGCTTCACGAGAAAGCCAAGTAGAAGCATAATCTCAACAGGATTTCCAAACAAGATATGACAGTGAATGAATGTTTACGCAGCATAACATGGTTAGAAGGACAGACAAGTAGGAAACTTATCATCAGCGTCAGGTCTGCAGCATGCAATTCAGTTGTTTATTTTACGCATCATAAAATGGACACCATGGCAAATAGGGACAACGTATAGTCCGAGCATCAGGTATGCAGCAATGTATTTCATTTGGTGTCTATATGCATAATGTGTATGGAGACAAGAGCGCGTCATGGGATCATGTCATAATGTGTGAATACATATATTTGGTACGAAAGCAGCATTTCCTCACAACTGAATCCACGGAAATGAAAACAGCAGATTGAAGTATTAATATGCAGTTATCGTTCCGTTTATATTTCTGCGGTAGCTATCAGCAAGGCCTTGTGATGCATATTGCGCCTTAGTGCATTGTGGCAGAAGTCGGACCTCCTGGTGCGAACGAATGTTGGAAGTGCCAGATGAGGAGGTTTCTAACATCATCGCCAACGCGTGCATCTGTTTTTCGGTGTATAGACAGGAATACCGTGATAGGAATGATGACGAATTGTGTAACGCACAGGAATAGAATGCGAAAGCATGCGGAATCGAATATGAAATTCTAACCATCTTGTGTGATGGAACTTATGATGGAGAGCAACGTATATGGTGTACGCCTGGTGGTGGAGAAAATGCATGGGTGGTGGTGGGTGCACTAAAGTACAATTTGAGCATGAGTTATCAAGTACCACGACATATATAAAGGTATGACTGGCTTGTGCTATACTATTATGACGACACAGGCAACTTTATAATAATTCCCTGGATACTCCTTGTGAATTCTTATTTCATGGAATGCTAATTTTAGAAGTTCTGCATGTATCAATCCCCGATGAGGCTACTGTGTGCCGGAAGCTTAATTATGTCAACGGCCACCTTTTGCCAATGGGGGGGGGGCTAACACTCCTCAAAATTGTGGGGAGGGGGGCTTTAGACCCCCTGACCCCTAATGGTACTTGATGTTAATGCAAAACTCCCAGATTTGTCACTTTCTTTACTATCCTGTACAATGACCTAAGTTTGCATATATAAGTACACTTGTCCTTATGTAACTAATGCCTAGATCATTGTGTGCATGTGAAAAGAGCGAGCAACTGTCTCAAACATTAATGTGACTATCAATGGGTAGAAAATATCTGTCATCAGTGCATCAGCCAATCAGGGACCGAGTTCAACCAAATTTGGTGTGGTGACTCGGGGTACCCTGGCGGATGTTCTAATGGTGTTAGTTTTTCAAAAACTTTTATTAAAAAATAAAAAGGTTTTGTTAAATTGAGCAAGGAATTCAATCTTAAAAAAAAATATATTAAAACAATATATATATCAAAATGTTTCAATGACCAAATGTGCTTGAATCGCACAAAGTGGCCGCCGCTAAATGAAGGCTCTGTCTAAGATCAAAATGTTTGCGAAGTCCCACAAAGGGAGCCACAGGTATCTCCGATACTGAATATAGGCTCCCAAAGGGAGCCTGTTTCAGCTAGTTTAGTATAATAGAAGTAAGTTGCTCCAGTGGACTAACATAGGTGGTATGGAATATGTTAGATAATGGGTTGGTTTACAGACTAATCAGGAAATAGTTCGAAATTATGAAATTTTGTGTATTCTGCACAATGACCTTGGTTTACAGATGATCAGCAATTTATAAAACATTTTTTTTCAATTAAAACAGCTTCTGAAACAGGTTAAACTGTTATTTGAACTAACTGAGATAATTCCCAGTCATGAGTGATATCAGTAGAGTTTTATGCGAATTTAGACCAATTTTAGTGAAATTTGGGCGGGGGGTGGGTGTCTAAAACATTTTGCAGGTTTGGGGGTGGTGGGTTCTCGAAAAAGCCAGATGCAAAAAAACGGCATACCTTCCTGCAAATATTTTACTACCCCCCCCCCCGGATATGATGTACAAATCAAATAAACGCGATGTCATCCTTTAATAACATGTCGCATGTATCATATGAAGGTCATTCTTCAGTTACCCAGTTACCTTCACCTTTAACATTCCACGGTGTACTCTCTCCCCGACTCTAGAACGCATTTAGCTCCCTGATTCCTATATATATGTATATGTGTAAAACACAGCGTTTCTTATAGTATTTTATCCAAATATAGACCTTACTGAAACCAAAAATGGATTATATCGGGCAGTGGTGGTTTATTTTTTCAATATGAGGCATCCTGAAAATTAGTGTCAATCATCAAAATAATTCAAATTATTTAGATATGATGTACAAATCAAATAAACGCGATGTCATCCTTTAATAACGTGTCTCGTGTATCAGGTGAAGGTAATTCTTCAGTTACCTTCACCTTTAGCATTCTACGGTGTACTCGCTCCCCGACTCTAGAACACATTTAGCTCCCTGATTCCTCTAATACCATGCCAATATTTCATGACTGATAAGAGAGTTATCATGATAATTTCGTTTGTTGCTTTTGCAAAGAAATTAGTTGATAGTGAAAGTGTCCACGGACGCTGATAATTAATAATAATAATAATATACAGTTATCGCCCGCGATTGAGTGAGACACGGGGATTTGTCGCCCGCTCGAGACCTGGAATGTCACCCGAGGGCCGTCAGGCCCGAGGGTGACATTCCAGGTCGAGAGCGGCGACAAATCCCCGTGTCTCACGAAAACAAGGGTGATAACTGTTTTGTTATCTGACAATGGAGTACACACGAACCTCCTTAATATCAGGCATAAATGCGCGCATATATTATTTAATCCAGTTCGAAAAGTTAATTCTATGTTGGAATCATCGCTATTTAGAAAATAAAACATTCATAATCTGGATTAATTAACAGACCCGTCATTTGCGCAGATATTCTCCGGTCAGTTTGAGAGAGAGAGAGAGATATGTTTATTCCTCCAAATATGGAGACCATTATGGTACAATATATATATATACAAAAGTTACATGAAGACATATATACACATGCAATATAATTTAACTTGAGAAATTCATTGTGGGAATGATATACTGCAAGACAAGATTTTTAAGACAAATATATAGTGAAGTATCCGATATCATAAAACTTAGTCAGAACACAGGATGAAAATAAACCTCACACATCGTTTGAAAAGACGATATTCATCACAAATCAGTTCAATTTGCATTGGGATACACCCTCCTAGGCAAAACGCAAGGAATGTATCGCTATTCATGCTGTCAAGAAAGGTAAAAGTTTCAATTCCAAATATGTCAATCATTGAATACCAAAATGTGTTCCGTACCATCTGTGCAAACTCAGATGTACATTCGAGATATCTATGAAACAAGAAATTTGAATATGTTTGGTTGCAGCGATTGCATTCAGCGTCATTGTCATACGTGGTTTTGGTCAAAATATTGGCCATCTTGATACAAATTGGAAAATACTCAGGTTCTTCTCGAGAGAGCTGCCAAAGTTTCCACAGTGACTGGTTGTCGGGTTTTACCTTGAAGAGAAAAGATAGAGAATCATCTCTCTGACCACGCTGACTCACTTCGCGTGAGTAGTGAGCAGAGAGACAATCTCTGACAATTTTCTTCCAAGTGGACTGGGTAGGGAAGAAACCCGTTTCCGTAAAAGATGGAAGATAATGGTATAAGTTGAATTTATGGAGAGTATCAGATATATCTTTTAGAAATCCTGTCATCGGGCGACCGTATATTCGATTACCGTGATAATTGAATAGGAATACATCCAGAGCTGCTCTGTGATTCCGTGGTAAGTTAATCAGTGTTCCAAGAAACAATAATTTTCTCCGCTGAATTTCGTACTCTATAGGGAGAAGTCCGAGTAGTGATAGGGATAATATTGTATTACTGCGTTTCGGAATGCGCTGTAAATTCTTAACACACATGCGATAAGCGCGTTCTATCATGGTATATTGCGTATGTGACAAATCCCACCATGATTCACAGCCATAAAGAGCTTTGGGAATAACGATATGTTTAAGAATCTTTAGGTTGGTTAAAGGAGAGAACTCGGTTGTAACAGGTGAGCGACAAGCTGAGAAGAATACTTTGCGTAGCATATCAGTAGCCTTCTCAACTTTCGGATTCTGTTTACCAGACGAGCTCTGAATAATACCCAGATGAGAGACTTCTTCTACTTTGGCGATATGTCTGGGTCCGAGCTCCCATGGTCTATCCTCAGTGTGACGCCGGCATTGGGAGGTGCCAATTACAACAACATTGCTTTTCTCGTGTGAGAACTCGAAGCGCCACTTTGAACTATATAGGTGACATATGTGGAGGAGTATACGGAGACCTCCGTCTGTGAATGAGAGAATAGTTATGTCATCAGCCGTCGTAGGGGACGAACATGAAATAGAGCTAATGTGAACGCCATCACGTGTATCTGACAGGGATTCCACAAGTTCATCAATAAAGACAAGATACAAGAAGGGCGACATTACCGATCCTTGCCTTGTTCCTTGCTCCACCGTGAAGGCTTCCGATGTTATCCCATTACAGAGAACATGGCTCTGTACATCTGAGTACATGTTTGAAATGACTCTGAGCATAGCGCCCGTTACACCTTTTTGAGATAATTTATAGATGAGCCCTTCATGCCAAACGCGATCACGCCGACAGACGTGTTAATTTCCAGAATGCTAAAATGTGGAACTAACACGTTGTAGTAGTGCAAAAAGAAATTGACATCTGTCACAGATCGTTACGCAACATTCGGGTATTCTCTGAAGTCTGATGAATGTATTGAAGAAAAGAAATAATCAATTGATAAACAGCAAAGAGTGGCCATTTGATCTATAGTACATAAACGTAGTTGTAACGTATGTACATCGTATGTGCAATTGTCTGCAGCATGCCAACTACATAATAAGGTTTATCTATTTGTCCCACTGTCTTTATTATTGATATAAAAAGGTCCAATATGAATATTACACCTTATAACATATATGTGTCTATGATAACACCATTATACATAGCGTGCTTTAATTGCAAATAAAAAAACACACAATTATGCAAATTAGCAAACACCACAGTTCGCGGTTGTTATGAAACAGTGGGGTTTATAAAAACAGTGTTTTTCGAAAAGTATTAGAGAGCTGTCAGAGAATCTCTGCGTGGTGAGTTCTTCGTAGTTCTATGTTTACTGGTAACATTTGAGCGGTCAATAACTGAGACAATGTTACCCTCGAGGGTAATATGGTGATTTATCGCCCGCCATGTGACGCACTCTCAGCCAATCAGAAGAGAGGGAAATGGGATGAAGGATAACAATACAAATTTATTTGATATAACCGTAAAACCACAGGTTTGCTCTAAAACGGTATACAAAGTTAATACAGCACAACACGTGCGATAAATCATGTAGGTACAAGTAATCTAAAATAAATGCATAACATGTAAGACCATCTGTATAACAGTTTAAATCTATGCAAAATAGTTTTTGGATGTGAGAAATATATACAAATAAGTGGGGAGAAATTAGGAAGTGGTTTGAAACAGTTTGCATGCGAGTATTAAAGCACTGAGCCGGGGATTGCATATTTCGACGGGGGGAGGTCATGCATCACCTGAGTCATGACCCCCCATTAAGCCACTCCTGATTTATAAATATTGTAGTTGAGTCCTGTATGTCGTGGCTGTTTGCTATGAGAGATTCATTTAATATGCAGAAATTTATGCTATTCATATATGAACATATTATTGCAGCTTTGAATTTGAAGGTACAGAAGGTGGTGCTGGTGTTTGTCTTCATTCGGGGAATGGTTGTCTAGCTACGAGTTCCTAACTACGTCATCTTTCCCTCTTGTGTTTCACATGTATACGCAAATTGTTTTGTTTTTTTTAACCATGGAAGTCACTTTAAAGTGTTTTGAGGCATTTATCTTTGTCAACTGAATCATTCATGTATGGTGTGGCTATTCTTGCTGCTGATGTCTTCTTCAACTAACTCAGCCCAAAAAATGGTATATTTTTTTTTTTTAAATGCCAATTTTTCAAGGTATTTTCTGAATTGTTCAAGGTGGTAATAGTCACACGATGATGTAAATAACCCATAACACGAGCAAGTTAAGAGACATATAGCAATTGTTATAAGAAGCTAAACTAACATGTATTTTTGGGTTTAATAGCCAATTATGTACAGGTGTATATCACGAAAATGCGTCATTTCCAGTGGTGGTTACGGCCATTTGAAATTTGATGGTTAAATAGCACTAAAACTTGAATATATTTAAGAAAATGCTTCAGCATTTTGAAGAGAGCGAGTATCTTTGGTCACCCTTACAGACCTGAAAATGTCATTTTATTTTTCCATGTGCTGATAAATCCATGTGCTTAATGGTCAGCTGATCTGATCTGGACTCAATTACCTCACATTACCAGAAGTTCTCTCATGGACAGAATATTGCACAGTATTCCATAGCTGATCCAAGGTTGCAACACCAGACCCCCAAAACTGTGTGAAAATGGGGATGAACATGACTTTTGGTTGACAATTATGCTTGTATAATGAATAATGTGTTAAAGGGTTGGGGTTAAATTATGTGTAATAAATAAAGATCCATGCACACAAGTGATGTGCGTTTATAGCTTAAAAATACATCACACCTCTTCCTTATGATTTCCCATAGGTAAAATAGCCATTGGCGCAGGAGTTAACCCTTTGTAGTAAAGTTTGAATTTTCTGGTGTGGTCTAAAATATGACATTAGTTTTGTAGTGCGGTTCTGACACCAGTAACGAAAACAAGATTTAAAGGCGAATTCCCTGCTAGGCGGGTATGATTTGTTTTGCATAGAAAGTTTCCGCAAATGTCAATCTTTCAGATTTAAATAAAAGTTTGGACCTGGGAATCATACTGTAAACAGTATACGCTAAAACTTTGCACTGAGGTCTATGGAACACATTTACACCAGTGTAACCTGAATGGCAAAACTGAGCTTTTTTGCATTTTTGATCCCTGGGGGTCACTTTAACGTGTTTTGAGGTATTTTTCACAGCCTGGTATGTTAGTCCTATGAATCCCTCATGTATGATGTGGCTATTCTCGCTGCTGATGTCTTCTTTCATTAACATCAGCCCAAATAATAGTATAATTATATTTTTTTTTTATAAAAAATGCCAACTTTTCAAGGTATTTTCAGACTTTTTCAAGGTGGTAACAATCACATGATGATAAAAATGACTCATAGCATGAGCAAGTTAATGAGACACGTAGAAATTGTTATAAGAAGCTAAACTAACAAGTAGTTTGGATTTTAAAGCCAGCGACGTAGAGGTATATATCATGAAAGTGTCATTTCCAGTGGCGGGTATGGCCATTTCCAGTGGTGGGTATGGCCATTTGAAGGCTAAAGAACACTAAAACTTGGATACATTTAAGACATTGCTTCAGCACTTTAAAGAGAGCGAGAATATATGTTCAACCATTACAATATACACCCACATCCAGTTATCTTGGGTCACCCTTGCAGACCTGCAAATGTCATATTTTAGTTTTCCATGTGGTGATAAAGTCATGTGCTTGATTGTCAGTTGATCAAATCTGGACTCAATGAACTCACATCACTAGCAGTTTTCTCATCGAAGAATCTTGTAGAGTCTCCATGCTAGTTTGCAACACCAGACCCCCCAAAACTGTGTGAAAATGGGACTGAATATGAATTGTGGTTGGAAAGTATGTGTTTGATGAATAATGTGTTAAAGGGGTGGGGTTAAAGTATGTGTAATAAATAAAGATCCATGCACACAAGTGATGTGTGTTTTTAGCTTAAAAATACATCGCACCTCTTCCCTATGATTTCCCATAGGTAAAATAGCCATTGGCAGAGGAGTTAACCCTTTGGAGTGAAGTTTGAATTTTGTGGTGTTGTCTAAAATATAACATTATTTTTGTAGTGCGGTTCTGACATTAGTAACGAGACCACAAGATTTAAAGGCGAATTCCCTGCTAGACGGGTATGATTTGTTTTGCATAAAAAGTTTCCGCAAATGTCAATCTTTCAGATTTAAATAAAATATTGGACCTGGGAATCATGTTGTAAAAGTATATGCTAAAACGTTTGCACTGAGGTCTATGGAAAACATCTACACCAGTGTATCATAGAGAACCCGGACAGGAATACATGCGGAGACCTGTCCATAAACCTGTACGGGTATATGTACTAAGGAGTACCTAATTGGGAAATTGGGA
Organism: Siphonodentalium dalli; assembly: GCA_032622095.1. Classification (NCBI taxonomy): domain Eukaryota; kingdom Metazoa; phylum Mollusca; class Scaphopoda; order Gadilida; family Siphonodentaliidae; genus Siphonodentalium; species Siphonodentalium dalli. Next base: position 179,195,852 of record CP136069.1, on the reverse strand, counting down.
TACTATATTATGTAACGGCCAAATTTCTAAATTTGTGTGTAATTAAAGTAAACATTGTAAATCAGACATCTCACACATTTAATTTACACAGACATGGCCGACAACCATATTGTCTCCAGCCATTCAACCACTTTTTCACATGAACAGATTCGATTCGGAAGACGATCCTATACCGCCACGGTTTTTTTCTACACTGCAAAATATAGGCGATAAGTTGTTTTGGTTAAATACTGACTGCAGAGTTGCCATCAGTAATATACATTTCAGCGAAGCTACGGGTTAGCCCTATGTTTAAGTGTTATATGTATTACATTGTGATTTAGTAATGATCAAACGGATATGGCTCATTCGAGCTTGCATATTATTGCTACGTAATTTGGAAGGAGGTATAAGATAGATTGAAAAATACACGAGTTATTGATATACCGGCTTCATATGCACTTAAAACTACTTACCACGGTCACATCCATTTGCCAACTGTTTTCAATTTGTCTTTATTTCCACCATATCAAGAATAGACTAACAAGGAATAATCTTTCTGTTTCATGCCGTGTACATCGTTGTTGCTTGTTTGGGACCCAAACATCGTGCTCAACGTTGTATTTTCAGTACCCCAATGCGTCTTTATGTGACCTATAATGCCCTTAGAAATGTAGTTAAAGTATTTATCAACCTATATCGATACCAGTTAGAATACAAAAGCGAATATTATAAGGTGTATTGTGGGGCGCAAACGCCATGTGGCTTTAATTAACTGGCAGTAATTAATGGTGATGCACTTTTATTTTCGTTGGAAATATTCCCATTCCGCACATTATATTATCACGTAAATTATTTCATTTCACTCATCTTTTATCCTAACAAAGTACACTTTAGTCATCCATATTGAATGTCATGTTCCAGCAAATCTAGGTCACAATGTGTACAATTATTCATCGAATTACTATTCACTTATCACTACTTGTTCATCGTATTAACGTATTACATTGGCGGCAAAGTATATGTAATTATGCTCATAGTTTCATTCATTCCATTCATGTTTTCGTTATGCACGTTTCGCCGACTAACTTCCGGCCCGATGCTTACGCGGTTTCGAATGGTTTATATGCGTCGGTTTTCGGATTGGTTTTCGGGTTGGTTTTCGGGTTTGACTTCGGGTTGGGTTTCGGATTGGTTGTGCGGTGCAACCAGAGCTCGTGGGACACTCCAACGGAATTATTTTTAGTAGACGGTTCAGTACGGGACAATTGTCAGTGGTTTTACTGGCTTTAAAGACCGAGTGTGTGCATTTTGTCAAGCCTCGGAGTGTATTGAGTGCCATGTGGGTGACACCCCTACCCCGCTGTCGACTCGTCTCTGTGTCAATTCTATAGAATGGTTAATGACCGAAATGATCGTTTAACTACTTGAGATGGTATACTCACCAACTGGGTTACTTGTGCCGTTGGTGGATGAGCTTCTGTTTCTTGTTACATTTATCATTACAGGAATCGCAATCGTGAAAATCGCTATCAGAGATGTTACAACAATAGCAACACCTATCACAATCTTCAATGCCCGCCTTTCTCTGCTAATCTTCAATGCCCGCCTTTCTCTGCCAATCTTCAATGCCCGCCTGTCATGCCACCAGTCGTCTCTCCATATTGACATGGTGATGGGCTGGATATATAATGATTGATTGATTGATTGATTGGGGCTTAATAACGCTTTCAGCAACTAAGGCTTTATCACGACATTACCAGTTTTAGTGGTGGAGCAAATCATCAAACTTACGACTAGTCTAACAGTAATTTCAATGGCTTATAAACTCGTCGACCATGTACGGCAAACCAATGGCCATCGTCGAGCAACTGGCAAACTCCGCCAGATAAAGATTTCGAGTTATAAGAGTCCACGATGGAAACATGTGGATTTGAACCATTATCGCCAGCGCTGGATATGCGTCCACGAGTTTCTGTTTTACAGCACAAGAAAATATTTTGACACTACTCACTGACTGATTCTGCCATGTATAAGACATACCTAGATTATTTAGTTCCGTTCGTACAAATTTTAGCCATGGGATATTTACCGATTCCTTCGCACTTGATTCTTTCATAATGGTGTAAAGGATATATGGGAGGCTGGTGCCTTCCATAGTTAATATCTTGTTCCAGTATATTAGGGGATTTGCCTTCATTTTCGTCACGATTGGTAAGATTCCCAGCTCTCCGTATATAAATGTTTGAGAAGTCGACTTGTTCAAGTTAAGAATAAAACGTAGAAACCATGTTTCTATTTTTCTGAAACATTCAAGGTTTTCAAACCCCCCAGATCGCGGCGCCGTATGTAATGATAGGGGTGATAGGAAGACAGTCAGTCATGACTATATCACCCCTAGCAATATACATGTATAGTCTATCAATATTATATTTATTTGTAATTGTACTTTCCATGTGTGTATATTGTAAATACAAATTATCCTATCCTATGATAGGTACAATAGATATTTCATAAACTTCGAGTATAGATTCGACCAATATAGTTTGTTACTGTGGGCTGTGTTAATTAATGCGTCCATTGCCTTTTCGCGATATTACAAGCAACTTATGACATAGTTGGGACTTGAGATGGTCTTAAGTTCAAACTTCAGTCGTAAGTGCGTTTCACGAACAAGGTTCTAACTTAACATGGTCTTAACTTTGGTCTTAACTTTAAGTCTGGTGTGAGGTGTCTTACGACTTAAGTTAAGACATACGTTATGATCCGCATTTGGTCCGAAATGTGGATGGGATCTAGTTCATGTATATATTATTATAAACACATTTAACTGAATAACATCTTGCTAACACGGAGGTGTGTTTCAGAAATGGTAGTAATTAATAACCAACTAGTACGCTATAGTAGTGACGTGGCCAGTGGTTTCAAGATTGGCGGGGTGTCCACTACTAACTGTAAACCGCCAAGACCGAACTATATATACATTTATAGTTGCTGTAACAAAAATAATATATTTCCATAGACTTGGACAGCATTTGCGATTCAAATCATACAATCGTACTGTAGACAATAATCATGTTGTTACAATTGGTCCGAACATTTTCACATCGAGGATAATAGTGAATGATTTATACTCAGCTGTTTGATAAATGCTGGTGTCGGCTATTATTATTATTTACTTACCTTTCTATATTATTATGTTATAATTTGATTGTAAAATGTATTTTTGTTAAATTTTGGAAATAATAACGTATATATGTACCCCGGATATATCGGCAGAATAATAACACATAATATATATTATTTTATTATTATTACGTATATTATCATAATCCACCCACGTAAATCTCAAATCCTATACATTTATTACATCTGCATCACTTTTTTATTAACTATGAAATAAAAATATATATAGCATGTATATAGCATACGGACCGATGGCACACCGGGATCCGCGAACGAACATATATATCTATGAACCGGCCATCTATTCACGTGTTGTTAATTATATACGCTCTTTGTTAAAAGTCGTCGCTTTGGTTTTATTAAAACATCTACCTTACTCGTATTTAAATTCGCGCAGTACTATTTTTCGCTCAGTTTTTAATTCGCGCACTTTGAATTCGCGCGCCTAGCTGCGCGATTTCAAAACTGACAAAACTGTTTTCGTAAATTGATTTGATGATGCAGTTTCAGATCTTAATTGTCCATGAAGATATGTGTGTATATTAAACACCATCACGACGTCTTTACATCGTGCATAAATTAACATAACTGCATCATCAATGTGTTGTGAAGACTGGCGTGTGTATACGCTCCAAATAATTATTCTAATATCGAAATAGTTATAAACATAATTTAAATGAACTCAAGGAAGTAAAACCGCAAGCACGTAAAGAAACTTTTATAAGAAAAAATCAAAACTTGGCTGTGGGTTGTGTTGACATTAACAAAGTCAGACTGTTTGGTCACGGTGTCACGCCAGCGTTGTCAATAGGGCGACGTGCATCTTCAGTCTGCATTATGTGTATTTCTTACAAGTATTTCAACATCAATGATGTTACGATGATTTGTTGCTGTATAATTATGTCATACATCTACATATCATCAATGGTTTATGCACGTGGTTGCCCGTATGTAAAATATAGTCCTACAAGCCCAAGGTCCAACGTTCCGCAATGTATATACATGTAACTCGTCGACATATAGCCTTCTTGTTTCCCTGTGGTTTGTTCTAAACTCAGGAGTCGTACTATATTTCGCTGAGTTTTAAATTCGCGCACTGACAGGTGCGCGAAAAATAGTACCGCGCGAATTTAAATACGAGTAAGGTATGCAAAATTGTCGTTCAACGTAGCCATGTACGTACTTTCGAAGTTCATACGCAGTGTGTTAATTATAACAGGCGTTTGTCAACAGAACCAGTGCAAATGGCATTAACATCATTTATATATGGCTTCTTAAATTATGTCTCAGATTGGAAATAAGTCTATTTGGAGCACGATATGAAGTACTATTCACATTAAAGCAATATAAATAAAGAGCGTTTTGTATTAGTATTCCATGACTGTAGGCAATTAATAAAGAGCGTTTAGCTCGGTGCTTCCATCGTGGTGTATTGCATGTGTATGCCCTCTTGGCGACATATTCTGTTTCCTAGTAGTATAGATGCTCCAAAGACGTAAAATATATTAGAACCTAATATCAGCAACCGAAAGGAGCGAACCTATGCCCCGCATAGCCTTAATGGCATGTTATATGGGTGAAAGTTCACCTTCAGAGTTATAACTGAAATGATATATTGGAGCTCGTTATGTTTGTATATAATAGGCATTAGAAGCATACAGCTATGTGTGGATGGAATCTGACGCGAAAACACAGTTAAAAAGCGCGCTCATGCAGTATATATGCACCAGTCACTATACTAATTATCGCCCTTGCATTACAATATCATAATTATTCTTAGACATGCCCCAGTATCTATCACCAGACCCTGTACCTAGGCATATAACATACACAGAACCAATATTTTCTGCGCATAGCTGTAATAAATTGCCGAGAGCCAGTCTAAAAGCGCGGTAACTAAACTTCCTACTTAAGATGGACTTAAGATTGTTTTATGAAACGCGTTCGTTGCATGTACCACTCAATGATCTTTTAGACGATAAGTAGACAGCGAACAGGATCCACGACCACGCTTCAGCATACGATAAAATATTTCAGATCTAGCTTCCAGTTTAATTTGGCGATTGGTTCTCGAATTTCGGCATGTCATGTTATCAAAGAGAATTTGATGAAACGAGTGCTGCCTGTGGTGATAATTGCGTAGATATCATTAGTGCCCATGGCTCTCCCGTGAGGTCACGCCACGGGTAATAAATCATACATGTTCACTGGAATGCAGATGTTGTGCTATACTATAGCAGCCGACTTCCAAAACATCGGAAATTTATATTTTGTTTGAATGCTTACAATACATACAACAAAGTTGCTATACATAAGGTAAATGGTCAATAGTCTTGGAAGGTTTGTTTTGGAGTTAGAACATTTCCGTGACGTCATCCATTGTTTGTAGCAGGTGTCTGTCCTTACGAATAAACCCAATGTGCTTGTTGTATTGATGTCTATTTGACACAAGCGTTGGATACCTGGGTGTGACAATTGGATATCACGGATATCCAACTGTTGGATATTACAAATATCCAATTGTTGAGACAATAAGTCAGACACTTGGTTCGATTCAAGTCGTCGCTCCCAATATGGTGGGACTGAGGTGGGAGGGGGGTCTTACACACAAACACACAGCAGTATCAATTTAGAAAATACATTATAACGCCAATGTAAGTTATCCATCGAGGTCCGGTGACCGATCGTTATTTACTGCGAAGATCTTCAGGTCATCGCATGTGCTGCGAAACGGTATGTCGTGATTAAAATGATGCCTATATAGGCATTGTATTCCCACAACACTCATTGATTGACCAACTATGCACTCCCAAGCATTCAATCAAAAGATTGGTCCACTTATAAGCGTTACTGATATGCGCTGTCACATCATGTTTTCTTATAGCAAGCAAATGCAGGGACGTATCGACATAAAATGCGGGGAGGCGACACATCATGCCAAGTATTTAAATGTTGATAATCCAAATCAGTTTTTAATGCCGAGTACGCCACACTAGAACTAGTGGAATAGTGGAACTAGTGGAATAGTTACGTTGATTACATGGAATTTCATAAAATGCGGAAATTGAAGATCGTTTTACACAGGCAACGACTACTATATATTTACAGTAAATAAACCTCATTCGATAACTTACGTTGGTCAAGAACTGCATGCTTGTAAATCCAACTTCGAATTCATAGAATAAATAAAACCGATAAACAGTATTACGAAAACGGCTCCTCAAGGAAATTCTATTATTTTTATTCCAATATAATATTAACGGAAAACATCAGATGAATCATCGGCCGGATCGTCATTTACCTCCGGGCGCTTATGATGTTTCTTTCGCTTATAAAACGGACGACATGCTGATAACATGTGACTATGTAATATCCATTAAAACAACGTCGACACAGAAAGTTTCGAAAATTACTTCGTTCGTCTTCGCCGGACGAAAATAGCACACAAGTACAAAAGCAGAATCAGTTTTGACAATAAGTCAAACATTACTTATCTAGAATGCTAAGTCTAACTTTAAGTCCCCCTTTCGAATGCGAAGTGTGGTTGCGTCACGTTTTCAACCAATGTCATATTCGTATTCACGTTCGTTCGTGTGTGTTCGGTCCACATTCTGAAAGTTTTGGAGAAAAAATAGCAAACAAGTGCAACGAACGCCGGGTAGTATTTTGTGACGTGTGCATACTGTAACTGAGTTATACTCAGGGGGTATTTATACATTACCCGGCGATGATCGTATTCGCTTTATCCGGTAGCGATAACAATATAGTGTTTATACTTCGCCGGATAAGAATTACAGCTATCCGGATACTCAGCTATACGGTTTTCAACTTTCGGATAAAATTATTTAGTACAAGCACCTGATTGTCGTATGGATTCTAATTCGCTCTGCGGTTAAGTTAGATGTTTATCTGGGGTCATGCCGTCATGGGTGATTTTCTTTCAACAATTAACTCGAACAATATTATTGTGCAATCGCTGATAGACAAGCCCGCTTTTCACCTGTGTATATATTGGTCAGTGTGCCAGTTTGATTGTCTCTAATCAGCTGTCCGTCGGTGGTCACGCACCTTGGTTATAAGCTGTTATTATAAATACTAACTGATGATGGTACACGTACTCTACATGTGCATGGTACATTTGTTGCGCATTCGAGGGAATTAAATGTGCGTGTTCATGTATCGCTGATAGACAAGCCCGCTTTCACCTGTGTATATATTGGTCAGTGTGCCTGTTTGATTGTCTCTAATCAGCTGTCCGTCGGTGGTCACGCACCTTGGTTATAAGCTATTATTATAAATACTAACTGATGATGGTACACGTACTCTGCATGTGCATGGTACATTTGTTGCGCATTCGAGGGAATTAAATGTGCGTATTCGTGTTCATGTATTATTATTATTATTATTATTATTATTATATATACATGTACAGTATGTTCATATATATATATATATATATATATATATATATATATATATATATATATGGAAGAATGGGATGGCACGTTTCAATGGATTCAAACTAAATGGACAATTTGTTCAATAATCTAAATCTGAGTGCGCCGTGGACATATATACACAGGGACGGGTCTAGAGGGTCTGATTTGGAGGTGTGGGGTTGTTCATCTTTGGAATTTCCAACTGCACCAAACCTTGAATCTCACCAAACTCACAAGTTCGCGTAAATCCATGTACGCACCCCGTTGGGAACTTGGGCTCTAATCTAACTTTCCACTCACAGTAATCCTCTAGACGGCCCCGTATTTGAGCGACTTCCTTTAGATCTGAACCTGTGTCTAAACCTGAAATTGCCCAATCATAACATGTTTAGTGGTCTGACGTCAAGCAGCTTGAACCAAGATTTGATTCAGTTAAATTAAATTAGATAGCTGTTTAACTGACGACAGGGGCGGGACCAAGACATAATATTATCGACCGACCATGGTTATGGCCAGGTGTGAGAATTTTTTTTAATCTGAACCCTGAAAATTGCAGCATCCAGCCTTAAGATTTCCAATTGTTGGACATTTTCCAAACTTGACACGCTTCTAAGGTTGGATCATTTCCAACTGATGGCCATTTCAGTCCAACAATTTGGCCAAAAATGATGGTGTATCAATTTTGGTGCCCCTCTCCCTTTCAGTCCACCCCTGACTCGAATGACGCCACTTTTGACAGCTTTAAGGCACGCCATTAGACACCTCATACCATGGGGATAAATTTGCATAAGTTTCGTGGCAATCGACGACTAAACAAATTCTTATCAAATTTAGTACCCACCCACCGCCCCCATCCCAAATCTCTCATCCCAACGACACCAATTTGTCGTCTTTAAATTACGCAATAAGATTCCTTGTATCATGGAGAAGATCTCAGAAGAATGTGCATCAATTTGGTAAAATTCGGCGCTAAAATTATTTTTTGATCAATTTTGATGCCCCTCTCCCCTTCCGGGCATCCCTGACGCGAACGGCGCAACTTTTGAAATATTTAGACCACACCATTAGATTCCTCATATTATGGGGATGATTATATATAAGTTTGGTGGAAATCGGCGAAAAAAAATTGTTCTGCCCTCCCCCTTTTCTGCCCCTGACAACAACGGCGTCACTTTAGAAAATTCTAACCCTCGCCATTATCTTTCTCGTAAAAATTTACCCATAATAGACCCCTTTTGTGCCATCTAGGTGGTCCCCTGTGAATTTCTATAGAACACAGACAGACAGGCAGACAGACGGACAGACAGACAGACATACATTCGCAAATATAGATATAGATAATCCAATCCGAATGATTAGACACCAATTTGTAGATGTACTATGCGACGAAAAGATCTCAAAACTGACAATGACCATGTTTTTGGTGCGACAATCACTTCACAGGCTGTCTATGAACTGAAACAAACCATTAATAATGTTGTTTAAATATCTTTAAAATTACAAATAGCAATACCTGAAAGTTTGAGTTAATTGGATAGTAATAATTTCGGCATTTCCATTTCTAAAAAGTTTCATTTCACTATATACTGCCCAACCATACATACTTTTTTTTATACTTTAAACATATTTTATTTGTAATAATACAAAGTGGATTGGGGCACAAGTTACATAACTTAATGAGCCCCTCTCCAGTATACATTGTTACAAAATTACATAATTGACAAAGTGGCACAATAAGTAACTTATTTACAGCTGTGTGGAATGTGAGAGAATGGTGACTGGTGAATGATGATCTTGCGGATCGTTAGGAAAGGATGATGTAAGGTGGTGGGGGTGCCAACGTCGATTGTGTTTATTTAAAACATTGTTATGGCCGAGCAAGTACCAGGTCGAAAAAAGCAATAAACAACAATACACATATTTATGTCCTACTTATTAATTTAAGTTAATATCATTTGTCAGAAACGTTTAGTTTCCGTAATAAAATGTTGTACTATTTTGAACAACTTCACATTTTGTTTTATATCTATGTTTTGGATGCCAGAAAGTAAATCATTCATAGTGTTAATTTGAGTCATTCTCTGTGTAGCGAATGATACATTTCTATTCGTTCTGATTGGCACAGGGAACACATGAAAAGGTAATGATATGCATCTTCGCATTGGTTGCCGCATGCGCAACGTGGGCTGTCAGATATGTAGTTTTGGAATTTATCAGACTTTAGATCACTGCAATAGTTCCGTAATTTTGCGTGAAGTACGTTACATTGCCTGCGTCCCGTGTAGAAATACCTCGGGGGTCTAGTGACGGGGTCAATTATTCTAAGATACGTTTTGAAATCTGAAATTGTGGGGGCATCTGTTATTACGGACGGCATGTCATTCCACGCTTTTATGGTTGAAGGGAAAAATGACTTTTTGTAATTCTCAGTGTTACTGAAATATGTGTAAAAATTTTCGGGATATCTGAATTCATACTCTGATATATCAGCTATTCTGGGTGGTAATATGTTTGTGAGATAAATAGGGGCATTCCGATTGATAATGTTGTACATAGTTTGTAATTTGTGTAATTCACGCCTCCTCCTCAGTGGGGGCCAGCCTACTTCTTTCATTGTGTTTATATCAGAGACTGATCGTGTGAGTCCACTGACGATTCTGGCTGCATCAATGTGTAACCGTTCAAGTTTATCCATTTGATATTTAGGTGCATTTGCCCATACTACATCGGCATAATCGTATAATGGTAAAATATACGTTTTATATATGTTTTCTAGGGTCTTCCTATCGAGCTGGTATTTAAATCTTCTTAGTTGTGATAAACGCGAGGCTATTCTTTTAATAGTTGCATTGATATGATTGTTCCATGACATATTTGATTGGAGTTCAAGACCATACCAAAACCATACATCTAACAGGAAGCGGTGCAGTTCAGTGAGAACTAAAACGAAAACTATTAACAAGTAAAGGAGACACATGAATATCAGTCTGGAGTAAACTACATACCCACATATAAAAAAAATAGTGGGTCTGACGACCTTTCGTTCAGTTTTCATTTCCCAAACCCGGGATTCCTTGTAATTACCGCCAATCAAAACTTAGCTCCAAGAAATGTGTGCCCCAATAAAAAACTAGTAACATGTCACGTGCTCTCGGTGTGGAAATTCCGAAGGTGTGGCTATATGTTGTTAAAATAGTATCCATGACGTCATGTTATACCGGAAGAGAAATTCACAAATCGACAAATAAAGTAGATTGTCGACGAGCGGTCGAAAGTTTAAAATCAAGAATCACCGGAATTTGGATTGCAGGCAACTGTAATTAGGGTACAACTTTCGGTGGGGTTGGTGGTAGAATTGTGTTGCTCTATGCTTGTTTTGGCTGCGGTGGTACTACTGCCGGTACTGGGGAACTGATAGATCGTTTTGTTATGTCATTTAACTTTTTTTTAGTTCTGTAGTTGTTTTAGCAGATAGTCCCGACATTCATGTATTTTTTATTCGTGGCCGTTGATTTGTGTTATTTTTTTACAACATGGGCGACAAATCGCCTGGCCAAGACTGGCAAGAGATCCATCGACATTTTTTATAATTTCAAGAAGATCTGTCTTAGTTATTGTACATATTATTTTGGACCCCGGAAGCTAGCCCTTTATTGTCAGTAAAACAACAGCCGAACGAAAAGTCACAAACCCTGCAACTATTAATTCCGATTCTTAGAATCGGCTTCACATGGTTGAAGCGGCCATGGCGGCACTGGCACGTGACCATGTTTACGCCTGTCAATCAACTAATTTCAGATTTATATTTAGTGCGGTGTGACGTAATTTGGGGGAAGCCCACAACCTTTCAGAAATGAAAAGTTGATGGGAATGCAATAGACTCAGTATCAGAATGAATCTGAGTGTGTGTTTACATAGACTGCATGAATATATGCGTATCTTCGCCGGCGATGTGTAAACAATCTGCCTAACCTTCGCCGGTTAACGGGTTCGCCGGATAACGGCTTCATCGGCTATGTGTACACGCCACCTCAGCCTATGATTCTGGCAAAATTCACTCTTCTCACCCGTGCTAATGTGGAAATGAGTAGCTGTTTGGAGCATTCAATGGGCAAATGCGCCCGACAACAACGTGTTAATTAATTAGATTAAAGCGTGGGGTAAGCTATAGTCGCCGACAAAGACAATACCACACCCCCGTGGACGTGTTATCGCCAAACTCGAGGGTGTCGCCAAACCCGAGAAAATGGGAAAGTCATGCGAATTTTTTCAATAGTGTTTTTGCTTTCGCTCACTCACCCGACAAGGAGCAGTCAGCTCACCGTTTGTGGACGAGTTACTCACTTCTCTGCAAAAATCTTACTATGGCCTGAATATTTCTGAGATTAACTGTGCATCACCAACAACGGCGGATGACCTTTGTATCATATCGCTCAGTAAGGCCCGTTCCAAACGACGGATTTTTGTCGACTCGAATCTAACTGTATTAAATCCGTCGGTGATGCGTCTGCGGTCGATTTTGTTACAGACGGACGCATCTTTGTCGCGTCGAATCTAATACATCGGTCGATTTATTTAACTCCTTAAGTACTACACATATTTACTGCACAGATGATCGGTGTTTGGTGACATCTTGGTCTGCGGCGTTAACATCTCTCTGTGCCGACAGTGGTCACTCCATATCGCGCGGATATTGAGAACGACACTGATTTTTTAAATTCTGTTCAATCCTATGCTTCATTGACAGATTCAACTATATACCGGCATTTGTTTTGGCAGCGTGGAAGTCCAGAAGTGACTGTTCTCGAAAATTTGAGTGAGCAAAAGCAAAAACACTATTGAACAAATTCGCCAAAAAATATTAAATGGTTTGATCTGGGAAAACGGATTAACAGCGGGTGGATAAATACTCCTGCTTCATGTGGACATACACATACGTTGTTCGTTGTCTGTTTTACGATGAGAAACCAACATATCCCCATATCATATACGTGAAAATGACTTTCCCATTTTCTCAGGTTTGGCGATACCCTCGGGTTTGGCGATACCACGTACACGAGGGTGATCATGCTTGGGGCTCGCGAAGGGGGTAATAGAATATATATATTTCATTTTTCAAAGTGTGTATATTACACAATCAATTAACATGATTTGTTTCTGCCTGGTATCTGGTTTCTGACATCTTGAACCACCATACGGTCAGAAATGTTCTAATTAAGATAGACACGTCGGTGGTATTGGATATGCGGGAGAAACAACCCCGTTTCGGGCCTGCCGCCTACGACCCTCAACGGTGTTGTTTCCCCCGCGTCTTCCTTATGTTTTGTATTGCCTCCTTGAAGGAGATATGTGTACAAGTATATACATGTTTATGAATACAATGGTGATATTCAAACTATATAAATTTCACTTATATAAGGTCGGTTGACCTTTTGCATTGGTCAGATGGAGCAAATGACACACACAAATATGAGAAAATGAATAAATAAACGTTTCTCATCACACATGAGTTCCAGAGTAGGATGACTTCCACATCCAAATGCATAAGTGAGTAAATCCAGGAATTAAAATGTAGGAATTCCAGAATTCATTTCTGAGTTCCTGTATGTGCGGAGAGAAGCAATGGAGGTACATGTGTGACAAGAGGTCAGAGTATTGGCACCACAATGCTTGCATAATGCGTTGTTGTCATATGTCGTTCTGGAGATGATGTTTGCCGTATAGAGAGCTTTAGCTTTGTACTTTGAGTGTTCCCTGCATAGTAGCCAGCCTCTCCAGATCGACATAGGACAGGATTTAACCATCCGAAAGAAATTCAGCGATTCATTTGTCGAATCACACCATGGTGCTTGATATGCGAAGTTGTTGATCTTCTCTTTTACAATTTCTTTCCATTGTTTCTGTGATGGAAAGAACCCAGGATCAAGAAAATTGGTGACGTAATCAATGAGATAATATGCGTGCAGGTTTGTGAAGATTTCCTTCGCAAAGCCAGATAGGGGCCGTTTATAGAGCAGGTGGCCTCGAACATTGAACAGAAACACTATTAGAGCATCGCGATGAGTGTTTGGAAGATTTATTAGTGTTCCCAAGAATAAAAGTTTTTTCCGGTCTACTTCGACATGCAGTGATGTTAAACCAAGTAATGACAGTGAAAGTTATGTACTTGTTCTAGTAGGCAGACATTGAATATGTTTTATACACATACGATAGACTCTCTCAAGTTGCAGAACTTGTGTGTTTGTCAGGCCATACCACATTTCACATCCATATAATGGCTTTGGGATTACTACACATTTCAAGATTTCAAGAGCAGATGAAGGAGTCAGGAATTTGGTGATTGGCGATCGGCATGCACCGAAAAATGTCCGTCTTAGCATTTCGCATGCTCTGTCAATATTTCGAGATCTATCCGACCGATTATTTTGAGGGATACCAAGGTGAATAACGTCTTTGACTTCCTTCAGAGAAACCATTTATGTTCTGTCGTTGGAGCGTTTGAACGTTTACTTGTGTCAAAGACAATAATTTCGCTTTTTGCAAATGAGTATTCAAATTTCCACGTTTTGCTGTACTTATAACATTTATTCAGAAGACTTTTTAAGCCACCTTCTGAGTAAGAAAGAATGCAGACATCATCGGCAGTTGTCGGACATGAACACGAGATTGAATCTATATGAGCACCCTTCGGTGATAATGAGAGTTGTTGTAGGAGGTCGTCTATACAGACAAGGTACAACAAAGGTACAAAACTCTCCTTGTCTTGTCTCTTGCTCTATGGTGAACGGTTCTCAAAAATAGCCAGCATATCGCACTTTGCTTTTGATCTCCGAGTCCATGGCAGCAACAACTCTAAGCATACGCCCTCCGAGGCCTTTCTGCATTAACTTATAGAGTAGTCCTTCGTGCCATACTCTGTCAAACGCTTTTTGGGAATCCAAAAATGCGGTGTATACTTTAGAGTTGTTGAGATGTGCATATTCGACGACATCTTGGAGTATATATGAGGTTACTGTGCAACCAACCCCTTTCTGTAAACCATTCTGCAACAGTTCGGAAAACCGGCGAACACATCGCATTTAAGAAGCCTGTCCAAAATAACCATCTCAAAAAGTTTATACATTGATGGCAGTAAAGTTATGGCTCTGTAACTATCTGGGTTGTCGACAGGCTTGGGGGTCACCCCTGAAAATCGGAATTTATTATTCCCATTTTCATTATAGATGGAATAAATTCGTATCTGAGCATAATTGAGAATAGCAGACACAGAACCGGAAGTAGAGCATTCGGTGCATGAATTAGATGTTCATTTACATTATTGGTGTGCCCACTAGCTTTGTTCGGCTTCAATCGTTTGATGCAAGCGCTTAGTTCTGCACCTGTGGCGTCCTTACAACGTGAGTTATCTCTATTCTCTTGGTCAGACATTTCACTTATCTGAGCAATGGTGTCGTTCACCGACGATTCAAAAGAGGGGATATTATGACGACACCTACTATACAGGTTTTGAAAATATTTGTTCCAACCTAGTACAATGTCTTGAGGGTCTCTGCACATTTTGTTGCCAAACTTTAATTCTGACCCAGGGTTCATTATTTGGGAGTATAATTGCTTTCCAGAAAGCGGGTTGGTTGTTTTTGGCGAGATATTCTATGTTCTCTATTGATTTTGTTTGGGAATCCAACACTGCTGTACGATGACGATTTCTGAATATTCGTTTAGAATCTCTATATGCTCGAAATGTTGGTTTGTCAATCTTTTTGGGTCGCCCCTTTGATATCCAGCATTTCCGGCGTTGACGCATTTCCCCATGCAAGCATTTCAATTCTGAATTCCAGTAAGACTTCGTGAATTTCTTCTGTCATGTTCCGTTGGAAATAACCAAATTACTCTCACAAATATTTGGCATTAGTGCGACGCTAGAGATCGGCCAGCACATTTATTAATTAAACACACATAAATGTGAACAACAATAATATCAAATAATATTTCATTATTTTTGAATATAATTCCAACTATAATTCAGATCATGTAAAAGCGAAGGTCGTTCGGGCATATACAGGCTACATCACACTGTAAGCGAAATATACTTCATGCACGCGAATTATACTATGAGATCAACTATGGGAATAAACAACATTTCATCGGCCGTGAAAACCGCTCAGGAAAAACCGGATGCATCTTTTGGTGGCCATATATTTCAATATGACTTCTTTTGTTGGTTCCCGGAAACCTGCATCCGATACTCTACTACATGTACATAATACTATGTAGCAGTGCTTTCAGCCGGCCTCAAGATCAAGAACGTCGGAGTCGTTCAACGCTTATTCCAATGATTACCGTTTGACGTGATAAATCAACGATTGTTTCACATTGTTCTTTTGAAAATATTATGTATCATATACAAATTATTAACTTGTGTTTTGGAAGATTAATAGAAACAAATAATGGTGTATTTCATTGAAAATTACAAAATGTTTTCTGTGATTTGTAAATCGCAGCCGATCCGCGGGTGCACGTAGACTGGAGTGACAATACAGTCCACACTACGTCACAACATAAACGAGCGAGTGAGTACCACTTCACAAGCCACTCAGCCTAGCACGACTCAGCGTGCATGCATTCACATTAACCCATATCCAGACAATCATTTCACGCTATGCTGCGTAACGCTAGAAATAATATATATACAATACCAACTCGGTGTCTATATATAACATATATCTACATGTGCAAACGCATTCTCAATTACACTTAAATATGATATCAACAAATATGGTCATGTACGTCTTCACTGGCCGTATACTGTCTAGAAATTGACCGTCAAGTTAACTCGATTGGACTCGCACGCTTGTGAATAATTGTCGCGTCTGATAGTCCATTGTTCATAATCCTTGTCTCGCAGCGAGGGACATCCTTGAAAATTATTGGGTGTCTGTCATATTGCGATTAACATGTCTTATTGCACGCTGTGTGCATATACTGTATGTACATACTTATGTGATATATTAAGTGCGAACATTTGAATGCGGATCTCCGTGTTATTCTTTGTTTGAAACTTTGTTTGTATGGCATGGGGTGACTATACGTCATATAAATGACAAGAAGGTTTCGTCGGATAGCTAACATAATGTACATGTATAACTATAGGGGCGTGGCGATATGGGTTTGGTTGTCTCACCCAATGTGGTCATGTGGTCCAAAGCACCGACATTGTATCCATTTTCTAAAATGGGGGGGGGGGGGTGTATGCTATATGAAATGCTGAAGTGGACGCACACAACTCGAATCACTGCGTCAGGTCCAAGACATGACTGACGTTTCAATTATTTTGTTGTTGTTATCATAAATCTACCACTATAAAATGTAAATAATTTTCTTTTACAAAACAGTTTTCGATACTGAATCGACCCAAGGAAAATTAATAAATATTAGTTTACCTTTTTATACATAGACATATTGTTTTTGAACGCAGGTATGGGACTATATATCTACGTACACATGCATGCCGTTGGAACTTAGATCATGTCATGAATCTCTACTCTGACTAACTCCCGTAGAGATCATATTCCACCAGTACAAAACCTTGAAACTATTAGAAGTTTTGACAGGGAGCCTTATAGATTCGAAACAATAACGAGGGGAATATATTTCATATTTAATATCTGTTCTTAATAATGTACTTCACTGTAGGCGAAGGTTCCAACTCGAATTTTCACGAGTTAAGTTAATTTGAGCGATTTTGCTTTGCATCTCTTACAATTATGGAATTTATCATGGGTAATTAATTCGGTGTTTATTGCGATATCGGCTCACAAAAGTCAGAGAAAAACATGCAATTTTGAGTTGGGACATTCACCAACAGTGAAGTACTTTATTAGGGAACAGATATCAACGAAGACATGTATTACCCGCGTTATCTTTTCGACTTTACAATGTTCCTTGTCAAAACTTCAAAAAGTTCCAAGGTTTTGTACAGGTTGAATATGATCTCTACGGGTAGAAATTCGTGGCATGATCTAGTTTCCAACGGCATGCATGTGCACTTAGATAGCCCCATACCCTGCATTCAAAAACAAATAGCATACAAAAACAAATAGCATACCCCATTTAAATGTTGAAGTTTTTTAAGAAGCCCGATGTTTTTCTGTCCTTCACATACTTTAATTTTTTTTGGTGACAGGGCTAGCGCTTCTAACAATTTACTAGCACAGCGTACAATAAAGAGCAGGAATTATTCTAGAAAAACTGCAATGTAAATTTATGTAAATAGAATGTGAACACATGGCATCACGAGTATAATACGTGTCTATACTATGTGTAATCTGTATTATTTATGGCAATACAAATCCTTAATCTTTTTAATGTATTTACTTTTTATATAGGATGGAGGATTGTGTTCCTCGCCATTTTCGTATATTTGAAATTAGTAGTTTGAATTATATTGATGTACCACGTCGTCCATTACAACGTCCATGTTGAATTTAATTAATAATCCTCC